>JARFIY010000001.1:57152500-58402500 GCA_036346155.1 Sinelater perroti | reverse complement strand
TGCCATGCTAAGCTCCAACCTCGGTATTACCTGAGATGGCAGCAAGAGAAAGAATAATAATTATTATTATAACTATAATATATGTTTGCATTATGAGCTAATATTTTGAAAAATAAATTTGATAAATTAAATAAACTTTAAAGCGGCTATTTAGTACATTTGCGTTTTTTACATGTTTACATAATTTACATTATGAGCATACGTGCATTTTCAAGATGATAATAATAATAGATGTCAAAATTATATGTTCACAATTTTATTTTATTCACAAGAGAGAACATATTTTTCCATCTACTCAAAACTTAATTTAATTTTTTTTTAAAAATAAATAAAAATACGATTAAAAAGCTCTGTTTGACATAATTGACGTACGCCGTTGTAATGACAACGCATTTACGTAAACCCAGTTAGAGTTTAACTTTGACCTTTGACCTTTGACGTTTAACCTGTGTGACAGCACTCATAATTTTTTTTATGTATAAGTGCTTTATTACCCGCTCTCAAACGAAAATTTTCCATCGCTTGCGGTTCCGGAAATATATTACTCGGTCGCGCCTTACCGCCGACCGAAATTTGTCCTTCGGAGGCGCTCGGGTCGGCATCGGAAAGGCACGAACGATTTGACCTTTGACCTGTGACAGAGCAGCATCATCATCAAATTTTTATATATATAATTCAGAAATTGTATTAACATATTATAACAATGCTGCTATAAACTTTAAAGTAACATGTTATTCTTTTTTGCGTATACGTAATCATAATAATTTTACATAATTTAAATTTGGCGCGTCATTTCCATTCAGATTTAAAGGAAACAACGCTTCAAAGACATCAAAGCGATATGCGAAAGCACAAAGGATTCGACGCGAATGATTCATCTTAATTGTTTCTAATCTTTGACAAACGTCTAAACTCGATAAAAATTATAGAATTGTTCTTGATTACACTGAAATACTATTCCTTAGTCAGGATTTATTGTCTGTGATTATCACTTGTTTAGACCACTAAAAGAAGTACGTGGGATTTAGTGACAATGTTATGGTTGAAATGTTCGTGTGCTATTGATTAGTTTCACTGGCACTTTCATTTTACAATAATACGATTAAAACCATTAATCGGTTGGAAAAAATCCGTCTTTAAGTAAGAAGAATGTATAAAAATAACTGCGTATTTTTATAATGCTTCAATAAATTTAAATAAACATTTTTAAACTATATTTGATCCACTCGGGTATTTAGTTAAATTTCTAAACTATGATGCAGTTCCAAAGTGCACTTCTAAATTATAAAAATGGGGGAAAAATATTTATATACAACGAGGTCTGGCAGGGGCCCCCGGAGAGCTTGTCCAACTCCGACATGCTTTAGCCCCTTTGCATAGTAGTTTTTAAAAATAATTAAAACACGATTAAAAGCTCTGTTTGACATAATTGACGTACGCCGTTGCCATGACAACGCATTTACGTATACCAGTTAGGGTTGAACTTTGACCTTTGACCTTTGACCTGTGTGACAGCACATAATTTTTAATATAAAATCTTTATTACCCGCTCTCAAACGAAAATTTTCCATCGTTTGCGGTTCCAGAATATATACCTCGGTGCGCCTTTCAAGCAAAATTGTCCTTCGGAGGCGCTCGGGTCGGCACGGAAGGCACGACGATTAGACCTTTGACCTGCGTGACAGCAGCAAGTACTATAATATTTTAATATATAATTAATTGATATTTTTACTCATACGTCAATTAACTACAAGCCTCTGATTTTCTGTTTTACATTCAGAACTAGTAGTTCATAAAATATTACGTGCACGTATATTTATAGATTCGTGAGAAATTGAATGTTGTGTAAAAACAAATATATTTTATTTTTGTTATTAAGAAAAAAATTTCAAATTGTAGGACATAATACAGCTGGTACGAATTACTCATAGGTTTTCATATATAGTAGGGAGGAAAGTTGTGCGCCATCTCTCCTTGCATCTATCGTATCTCTAGTTTCTAGCAGTTTTAAAATTTATTTGTTAGACCTCTGTAACATAAATAGTTTTAACATAAATTAAATTCTGGTTGACCTATACAATTTAGATATATTTTATTAAGAATGACAATAAAAATTCCATTGTAATGTCATTGCGACATTTAATTAAAAATAGTGTTATTTACTAATTAGTAATGCGTGCCAATTACAGGCTATTGTCAAATAGCAAGTATGGGTATTATTAATAAGGCATATATATTAGTAATAATGTAATTATTATTTAATTAAAACTAAATGTAGTTTACAGATTACTGTAAAAATATGTATGTGCCTATAAACTTGAAAAATAGGAAACTATTATAATTAGAATTAAATATATTTACATTCCCTACAAATATAGATTTTTACTCTTTTATAAAACAAATTAATTAAGAAATAACACAAATTAAACTTATTAATTCGAATTTTAAATATTTTCACTAGTTCTAAAAAATATTAAAACAGAGTATTATTTAAATATTGGATTATTTATTTATAATGAAATACAGTTTTACGTAAAAAATTTTGTTTCTAAAAATTATATGTTAGCAATATAATTCAGTATTAAAATTTTATCCTGGAATGCTATTAGTTTCCTATATGTAAAAGTACTTTTTTATTGTTAATTATAAATAGCAAACAAACCAATATAACGAAAAAATAAATACAAAATACATGTATTAATTATATTATAAAATATAAAATTTATAAATGTTTTCATTAATTTATATTTATAAAGGAGATGAACCTCAATAGTCAGGATGGCCGAGCGGTCTAAGGCGCTGCGTTCAGGTCGCAGTCCACTTTGTGGGCGTGGGTTCGAATCCCACTTCTGACAACCTGTTTTACCGAATATTATACATCTATACATCCATATACACATCATTAAGCAAAGGCAACTTTTTTTAAACTCCCATTATACGCTCTTTCTCCGCAAGAGCTGCAATACAATGCGACGATGGACTTTACGGTCGAGAGGGCGCTCGCAGCCACTGGGATATAGGCCTACCCGGGCCGTTGCCAGCCTCGCTCGGCTGACTCCCTCGGGACAAAATGAATACGTCAACTTGCCCGCAACAGTAACAGGGCTTCAGGAAATTGGCGCGCGAATGGTGCTCGTACCTCGCAAAAAGCTTCCCTCACGGCAGCTGCACGGCGCGGGCCCTGTTTGCTTTCACCCGGCCGCATCTCCACCCTTCCGTTTTTATCAAAATTGACGGAATCTCTTTGGGCTGCCGGGCGCTGCCTTTTTAATTAATGCCGCGTTCGTTCCGTCCCACGTCCCTGGTGTGCAGCTGCATGAAGCCCAGCTTTGAGGGGTCGCATTTTTTTGATTAACCCCATGTACCGCTAGGATTATTAGAAGAGTTTTTAATATCAACTAAATAAGAAAGTGGTAAATTAAAAATCTGTGAATAGAACAAATCCAATAAAGAACAATTCATATCTTTGTACTTTTCTTTTAGCAGAGCTCGTAAAAAAGCAACAGCATTCTGAATACCTACAATAAGTTTAAAAAGCTTACCTCAATTGAAATACGCAGCTTATCTACGAGGGATGTACAGAAATTATTGTCACTAGTGCAGTCAGAACGGATATTTTTACTTTTCATATTTTGCACTTAAGAGCATTCATTTTATTGGTGTTCGAGCATAATAACACTTCTTTTAGAATTCTTAATCGTAGTTATCAAATCATTTCAAAGCTGCTTTAAATAGTATATTTCGAAAACTCTGCTTTAGTAGTAAATAAATGTCAGTGGTAGTTGAATTAAAAAAGTATTATAGATAATTCATAATGTGAAAGTTAATTTTGCAAATTTTGTTTGGAGAAAGGAGTCTCACCTATGGAGGTATTGTCCTTGATAAAGCTTTATTTAGATATTAGAATTTACAGATTTTTTTTAAATGATATTTTATAGTAACTGTGATACCCTGTTCTAAATAGTTGGTCATCAACATTCTTGGGTGTTTTAAAAATTATTGTTCATAACTTTTTCAGCTAAAGGTCTGGATCTTGTCAATCTGTACTTTGGGTTTTATACTACGCATTAAAGTGAGGAATCTGGGTTTCATGTACTTTCACAAAATGATCAAAAAAGTTTTGACAGTCAATATTAGGGATAGCTATCTCATTAACTTTTTATGTAGTATCAAATGCTCATTAACTATCGTTCCTACTATATAGATTTGTTGTTGTAGTTATACGTCTATTAATCAAAGAACGATTTTTTACTACTTTTCTATTTGTATAATTCTTTTCTACTATATTTGACGTCACACAAGAAAGTTTCCATTATTTGGTAGGACAAAGCATCAACTCCAAGTGCAAAATTTGATTTTGGCGCTAGAGAATGGTTGCGGACTATTAATTCCAGCAAGATGGAGCCACATTCCATTGCACTGCAAGAAATTTCGAATTAATTTCCAGTATATTTGAAGCTAGGATTCTCGTCTCCAGAAAAGCACAAGGTGGCATTGATGGGCTGAGTAATTTAGCCAATCTTCATTTCTGCGATTTTCTTCTCTTTGTAAGATGGAGTGTATCAAACCCCCATCAGTAGCACCGAGAAACTCAAAAATTGGATCATATGCGAAATCCAAGGTTTTCCAGACCATGTTCGGTAGAAGGCTATATTGGTCTTTGAAACTCTGATGCAGTACAAGGCTGTTGGTGAAGGTGTCCAATTAGAAAATTGCCAAATATATCTTTGTGTTCAACACTTTTTTGCAGTTAACACTAATGATATTTCTCATATGCATTATTGTTAAGCGGTAAACTTTCATACTTGATATCTCTAAAGTTTTGAGTCACACAGCAAAAAGCAATAACATATATTCATCCCTCAGTCATATCATACTGTATACCAAATTTGATAACGATCGGAGCAGAACAACTCCATGACATTCCTTGTAACATCATCCACTGTCATGTCGCGATCTTCTATTTGGTCTTTCATTTCCTCTTTTGCAACTTTGCGATCTCCACTGTAATATAGTTTTAGTTCAACTATTATCTTGTCTACGTGCCAAATGGCCAGTGCATTACTATTTTAGCTGTGCAATTCATTCTATAATAATATGTTAACTTTTTTTTGTTGGCGCATGCAAGTATTTCGCTACTTATCTATTAGTTTTATTCCGAGAATTTGTCTTTAATGTGCCTTTGTATTCTCGCCAATCACTGAAGGTTCTGTTTTGTGAGTCTCCAGGTTTCACAGCCACACGTGATTGCCGGGATGACACATTGGTTGTAAACCTTTGTCTTTTAATAGTTTGGAAAATTTTTGTCTTTTAAAATGTAGCTGAGTTTTCCAACTTAGACTAGCCTATTCGTATTTTTCTTCTTATTTCTTTAGACATGCTTTCCTTATCTGTTGAGATTTGTTGATCTAATTATATATTTATCAACAATTTGTGTACCTTTTAAAATGATGTTTCATATTTTTGTTTGCGTTTGTCATTATCTTACTGTTCGTCTTGTTCATTTTTAGTTTAACTTCTCTGGAGCGGTTTTTAAGTTCGTTAATCATGTTCTGTAGTTCTTAGTGGATCTTTACTAAGTATGTCGTAAGCAAACCTCAAGTGCTTCAAATTTATTCACGTCAATAATTTATATCTTTATTGGACCAATTCATTTGACAAAAAACATCTAGCACGTTGGTAAATAACATTGGAGAGATCACATCCCTTTGTGTTACTTCTCTTTGTATAAGTATGTTATCCTTAGTTGTAGTTGAGTCTGTTTTTATATACATACTGGCATTACTATAAATATTCATTTATTGGTTGTATCTACTGCCTATTCCGCAGTTGACCAACGAGTTGAGTATTATTTTTATGGATAGCTTATAGAGTTGCTACAAAAGGCTTATTGATCTGTAGTTATTTGTTTGCAATATCTCCTTTACTATGGACGATTATGACGTCCTTTGTTTGCTATGATTTAGATATAGTTGTTGGTATAGCTTCTCTTCTGCCTCTTTCAGTACTTCGAGAATAATGGTTTACTTTTGTTTCGCACATTCGTGCTTCTCTTTGTTGATGTTGCATTTTCTCTATTCTTGATCTTTGTAATTGCTATTTGGCCTTATTCTAAAATGCTTCTTTAAAGTTTTAGGCTCTTTATTTTTTCCAATGTCTCTAGTATACTCTTATATCTTTTCGAATTATTCAATTTATTCAATTCTGCTAATTTTATCTTTTATATTTTAAAGATTCTTTGTCTCTTTATAAGGTTTTCTGTTTCTTGGCTAATTTAGTGTTTTTGTTTTGTGCTCTGGAGAGTGTTTTTTGTGCTGCTTCTATTATTGCCGACGATATATGTTCGTTAAGTTTATTTATGGTTTGTACATTACCTGTTTTATCAATTGTCAGCCTCTTTGTTAGTTCTTCCTGAAAGAGTAACTTATTTTCTATCAGTTTGTTAGTGTCAATTAGTTTCTTTCTACTTTTGAATTTCTTAGCTCTAAGTAATTGGAGATTAAGGTACAACTTTGCTCTGACCATTTCATGGTCACTACCAACTGTGCATTCGCTTAGGACCGATGCGTTTTGTATTATATTTTTCTGAGTGAAAATTATAGTCTACCTCATTTTTTACCATATGATCAGCGCTTTGCCATGTCCATTTGCATTTTTTTTTGAAAAACGTGTTTCTTGTGTGAAGGTTGCTTGACTCTACAAGGGAGGATAGGTAAAACCCTTTGGACGCTGCTCCGTTCCTCCCTCGTAAAAAACTGTAAAAAGTTGTAACTAGAATATAAGACGAGACTAAAGGTTCAGGCCAGAATCAATTTTAAGTTCTGATTGCAATAAATCTTATTAGATCTGACTGTCCTCTATCATTAAACACCAAGAACATCTTTGTACGTCCATTCTAAACTTTTTTTCTAGACTTTTTTTAAAGCCCTAAAGCCTATATCTCAGATCGCTTTCTTAGTACCCTCTGAAACTCACCGAATTTAGTACTGCGAGGTTTTTGGCTCTTGTTTAAATCATCATTTGTCATTGTGCAGCACTTCGTAGTTCCACTGTCACGTCAAGCTCTAAGGCCAGTAGCTAAGGTCCATATTTAGTTTTAGGTTGTGATCGCGATAAATCCTATTAGAGAAAACTGTTCCTTACCATTAGACACCGAAATCATTTTTGTACAACTCTCCGTACCGGCGCTATGGCCTATTTTTTCTAGGTTCTAAGGAAAAACATAATGTGATTATCATGGTAAACGCAATACAAAAAGATTCATAAAGTTGAGTATTTGGATCGGCCAGAAAAGTTGAAACTTTAAACCAGAGCAGATGCTAATTAATATAAAGTAATTTCATTAAATAGTTTTAAACAGCAAACAGCAGGAGGAATGGCTGTAAAAGAAAACACAAATAATACTGGAAAATTAAAACATTAAATTTTATTTTTCGTGGATTTAGGACCATGGAGTAATAAAACTAGATCGTTTATAGATAACACTAGATCTAAACCAATCCAAAGTTAAACACTAAACACTGGCTATGTCAAAGAATATCGCTTACAATTCCGAAGGGCAATGCAGATAATATTTTGGAAACTTTTTCTGGATCAGATACTATAAACAAGATTTATATTTTATAGTTTTTAATTTAAATTTATAATTGTTACTTCAATATGGTAACGAATTTTCAAGCGCACCTCTCCTGTAGCGGGTAGCCACTAGACATCAGCATCAGTAACACACATAATGCTTTCTAGAAATCCAGTTGTGCTGCAGGTGCTCATACGGAGCTCAAACAATAGGAAATTGCCAGATGTTTTCAAGAAAATTTCGTATACGTTCTAGAACTGGTTTTGAGCTGCTTAAGTAACAGGAGCCTGGTGAAGAAGAGGCCCTAGGCTGCCTGCGTTACCGGCTGGTTATCACAAGGTCGGGGCACCAGCCTAAGCTGATACTAGATACTTTTAGTATTAATACGTCTAAAATAATAAAACAACGTAAACAGAAGAAAATAATTAAATAAATGTCAGAGGGGCGTAACAGAGCCATTAGCGTCGGTGAAATAATGGAACTATATAAAAGAAAAAGACAACAAAAAGAAAATCAGCCTGAAAAGGAGTAGAAAAATACTGAGTTTACCAAAACTAAAAATTACTCCTTCTGGTGAGAAGGAAAGGGGGAGAAGCCAATTATAGAAAAGCTGGAAAAACTAATAATTAGGCTAAACTAATAATCTTCCCAAATCCAGAAAATAAAGACAAACAACAGTAACACAAATAAGGCCATAAAAAGCATCAATTACCAGCTGGAAAAATACGGAGAAGAAATAAGATCCATAAAAGAAGAGGCCCTAAAGAAAGAAGTCGAATGGGAGAAGGAGAAATCAGAACTCAAAAGAGAAATTAGAAAATTGAAGAAACCCAAGAACGAAGCAAAAGGAGGAATAATATCATTATCAGGGGTGCAGATTTTAGCAAAGTAAACACCAAAAAAGAAGTAAAGGAATTTATAAGGAAAGATATAGATATAGGTAGAGTATCCACTGACGTAGTGGAAGCATATCCGGTAGGAAACCTAGAAAAGAAGGTGACGGTAGTAAAACTGGAGAATTTAGAACAAAAAATTGAGACACTTAAACAAAAAAGAAGACTCGGACAACAAGAAATTTACCTAGATTGTGACCTAACCCAAGAAAACAGAAGATCTAGGCACCTATAAGAAAGATTGCCAGAGACAAGAAGGACAAAGGAAAGAAGACTAAAGTGGGATAGAGGAAAATAGAAATTAACAATACTACATACGAATGGTCCGAAAAAGAAGGAGGAAGCCTGATAAAGTAAGAAGTTTAGGCTTTAAAAAACTAGTAAGGACCAAAGCTGAAGGAAAAACGGTAATGAAACGGGCTAAGAATATGGATACAAAATGGATTTACAACACAGGAACAACACAAAGGAACAGGGAATGGAAATTAGGTACATGGAATGTTAGAGGAATTTGCGGTAAAGAACTAGAATTGATTGAAAAATTTCATAAAGCATAACTGTCATTGTTAGCACTGGCAGAAACTAAAAAGAAAGGAAAAGGGTATGTTGAAATGGAAGGGGGCTATGCAATGTATTACTGCGGTGTAGCAGAACACGATAGGGCAAGAGCAGGAGTAGCATGCATTATTAAAAAGGAATGGATAGACAACATCACAGACTGCAAATATATTTCAGAAAGACTACTGCGACTAGAAATAAATATCGAGAAAAAATCGGAGCATACAGTTATAATAGCGTATGGCACAAACGTAAACAACCTCAAACAAATCAAGGCACACTTCTGGGATACGGTATAAGTAGAAATAAATAATAAAAGAGGCAAAGTAATAGTGATGGGTGATTTAAACGGACGAGTCGGTAACAACACTGAGGAATTGGAAAACGTAGTAGGTAAATTCGGAGAGACAAACTGAACGCAAACGGACAAAGAATCATAGATTTCTGTATCCTTAATGAACTAATGGAAGTTAAGAGTAGAAGTGAAAAATCAATCATTGATCTGATGACAAAACCATATATTACTCAGGAAATCAAGACAAACATACAAATGGAGTAGCAATTGTAATAGACAATAAACTAATCCAACATGTCCAAAATTTTATACCATACTCTGACAGAGTCATGCTCTTACAGTTGAAAGGCAATCCTGTCAACATAAATATCATTCAAGTATACGCTCCAACAACGAAAAGATCTAATGCTGAAGTTGAAGAATTTTACTCGCAAATCAGAGACATGACACGTTTGACAAAAAAACAAGATATAAACATCATAATGGGTGATCTGAACGCAAAATTGGAAGTGGGAAGTCAATGACATTGTAGTAAATACAGCATAGGAGAAAGAAACAAACGAGGAGATCGGCTAATCCAATTCTGCCAAGAGGAAAATTACGTAATAAGCAACTCATGGTTCAAACTGCCAATTCGCAGACTATATACTTGGACTTCTCCTCAGAACAGGAAGGACAACATAGTTAGAAATCAAATCGACTATGTGCTTATAAATAAAAGATATCGTAGCAATATACTAAGTGCCAAGACATACTCGGGCACAGACATTGGATCAGATCATAACCCCATAATCATCAAAATGCGAGTCAGACTGAAAAAAATTATCAAGAAGAAGAAAACAAACAAAAAACTAAACGTGGATAAACTCCGAAATGCAGAAACAAAAATACAAGTAATAAATAATATAAATAAAGAAATAGCAAGTTTGATAACTGATGGCTCACAAACAACAGGGAACACAGAAGAAGATATTGATGATTTATGGCAAAAATTGAAAACAACGATACACACAGTTGGAAATGAAAGTCTGGAATTCAAAGGAGAAGAGAACTTTAAACAGAAGTGGATGACGAAAGAAATATTAGACCTAATGGATAGACGGAGAATTGTCAAAAATAACAATGAAACAGAATACAAACAAATAAATAGAATTATACAAATTAAAATTAAAGAAGCAAAAGAAAAATGGATGTGCGACAGATGTACAGAAACAGAAAGCTTGAACGAACAACACAACATGTTTGATTTATATAAGAAAATAAAAGAAGTTGTCGGCACCAACAGAAAGAAAACACAAATTATGATAAGAGATGACAGCAACAAAATAATAATGGACGAAACTGAGAAAATAAGAATCTGGGAACGATATATAGAAAAATTGTTTGACGACGAGAGACCAGAAACAATTATACAAAACAGAGGAGAAGAACAAAAAGGACCCACAATTCTAAAGCGAGAAGTAGAGAATGCAATACACCAAATAAAAATAGGAAAAACCCCAGGACCGGATAACGTATATATGGAACTAATTAAACTAATAAACGAAGACAACCTAAAGATACTAGTTGATTTGTATAATAAAATATATGAAACGGGTAACATTCCAAATGGCTGGTTGGAATAAACATTTATTACTTTGCCTAAGAATGCAAATGCGAAATCTTGCAATGATTACAGATTAATAAGTCTCATGAGCCATGCCCTTAAAATACTCTTGAAGATAATGCAAAACCGAATATATAGAAAATGTGAAGAAGTAGTGAGTGACAACCAATTCGGCTTCAGAAATGGGATGGGAACGCGTGAAGCTCTCTTCTGCATACAAGTAATGATCCAGAAATGTAGAGATCAGAAAAAAGATGTGTATCTGTGCTTTCTCAATTATAAGAAAGCATTTGATAAAGTAAGACACATCAAACTCATAGAATGTTTGGAAAACATTGACTTAGACGAAAGAGACATAAAACTAATCAAAAATCTTTATTGGAACCAACGTGCTAAAGTAATGGTAGAAGACACTGAAACAAACAAAGTAGAAATTAAACGCGGGGTACGTCAAGGCTGCATACTGTCCCCAATGTTATTTAATCTCTATTCGGAAGTAGTTTTCAGAACGCCTTACACAACTGCAATTTAGGAATAAAATAAACGGGGAAACGATAAATAACATAAGATACGCGGATGACAGCGTACTAATAGCAGACAACCCTAGAGTATTACAACAGCTAATTAACAAAGTACACGAAGCAAGTTTACAAATGGGCCTAACAATCAATACTAAGAAAACAAAAGTCATGCAAGTGAGTAAAACTCGAGGGGTATAAATTTTACAATTGATGGCAACGCTTTAGAAGAAGTTGGAAAATTCAAATATTTAGGTTGCTGGTTAAACTCAGATCTAAACTCAAATATAGAAATAAGGAGTAGAATAGAAATAGCTAGGCAAGGATTTATAAAATGAAAACACTCCTGACAAATAAAAATCTAAATTTACAAATCAGATGGAGAATGGTAAAGAGTTATATATGGTCAATATTGTTATATGGAACGGAAGTCTGGACACTAAATAAACACGAGATAGACAAACTGCAAGCCTTTGAAATGTGGTTGATGAGACGAATACTTAAAATCCCATGGACAGCCAGGATTACAAACCAAGAGGTACTACAAAGAATGAACTGTAATAGAGAAATTATAACTACCATAAAAAGAAGAAAAACCGCCTACTTGGGACACCTAATAAGAAATAAAAAATATAACCTACCCCAACTTATCATACAGGGTAAGGTTGAAGGCAAACGCGGAAGGGGTAGAAGGAAAACTTGTTGGCTTAAGAATATAAGGCAGTGGACAGGCATGAATGTTCAACAAATATTTAGAGCAGCTGCAGAAAGAGAAACATTTGCCAATGTAATCGCCAACCTCTATTAAGAGAAGGCACGACAAGAAGAAGAAGAATTACACATTTATACAAAAAAGTCTGTCACGTTAAAGTTGAATTTTTAATGTCTAAATTAAAAAAAAATTTGGGTCTCAAGAGAAAGACAGACTATTAAAAAAATCGATACGAACAAATTCTGCTCCATTATCAGAAGATTGATTTCGAGAATCAGACATATTTGATATCGCCGAAGTTTACTTCTCAGAACTACTGCTTGTTAAAGGTTAAATTAAATGAAAACTTACCCCTCCAATTACTGTTGATATCTAATTTTCACTTTCATCATCACCTTCCTCAGTTAATATTTTGAAACATTGTCGTATATCTTTTTTACGATTGCTATGTTAGATATGTAAGTGTCAATATTATCTACTCGACTTTTTAAATTATTTGTCTGATACGGATAATATTGTCTACACTTCTAGATGTCTAAATCCATTTTATTCTTCACTATAATCTTCCGTCTCTTTATCCATTTTTGCTTTTATAACCCAAAAACCTGTCGTTTGTATAATATTTCTTCGTCAATAATTTGAGCATGCGGTTAACTATGTTTAAACAACTTAGTTCACGGGATGAGCTGCGTCTATTTTGAGAAAATTCTCGGCGTTTCGGCATCGACATTGATGCCATTTTCAAAAGGTTAGCTCTTCACTCGGGGTCTCAATCTACCTACTCCCAAAGGAGAGCTATGAGTCTTTGAGTAAGATTGACCTTTTGTGTGACCTGCTTGGTCTTTTATCGGGCTGGAAGTAAAAGTTTGTTTGGCGGGAGATCCGTTGGGTTGGGGAAGGTTTGTTGGATTATTGCGTAATTGGCGGGGTGGGGTAACAACGGGTTTCCATAAGACGGGTAAACGTTGGCTGTTATCTCTTGTGTTGAGGCACTGTCGGCGTTTTTCTATTTCAATTGCCTCACGTATTATTCTGCTGGTGAAATGGGAAATGAGGGCAATGGTTTTAGCACCAGAGAAATGTTTGACAAGTGCCGAACCATTATCGCCTTTCCGTACGACCAGAGAAATAAAATTCATCTTTCCGCGCAAAATAAAAATTATTCGTTATTCTACATTTGCATCAAATCCTATCTTGCTCTGTCCCTATAACTAAACTCCACTCTATTTGTGATGCCTCTATCATTTATCACTTTACTAACCCTTCCTTTAAACACTCCACATTTCTCCTCTTTCTAACCGCAAGCCTATTAGGGATGTTAAACAACTGAACTCCTCTTCGCTCACACTGATTCTCCACTATTTTATCATTGTTCTCCATCTAGCCTTGTCCCTTGCTGAAATTTCAGCCTGTTTCCATGAGATTCCTCTTGCCTTTATTATTTTTGCCACCTCTCCATCCCACGTCATCCTTGGTCTGACTTTCTTTACAATGGATTTTGCCTCCCATATTTTTCTAACTTGTCTTTCTTCATTCAGTATTTTCATGTGCCCCCACCACCTCAGCTGTGCCTTCTCTATGATCTTCTTGTCACTTTCATTGTCCAATCTTTTCCTTATTTCTTATTTTATCCGTTAACGTAACCTTAGCTACTTTTCTAAGGTACTTCATTTCTAACACCTGAAACTTTTTAAGTTGTCTCTCTGTCAGTATCCATGCTTCACATCCTTACAGAAGCGTCGGCAAATATATGGTTTTATAAATTGACATTTTTGTTTTAATACTAATTTCTGGTTTGATAATGAACCCCCTTTTCATACTATGGAAGATCTTTGTCGCTGTCATTATTCTATTGTTTATTTCTTCTTCTTGCTTTCCTCCTTCCTCTATTGTTACTCCTAGGTACTTTAGGCTTTTTACTTGTTCCACTGTCTGATTATTTATTTTTATGCTTATTTCTCGTTCATTATTATTGTTTATCACCACTACCTTTGCCTTGCTTACATTTTTATTTTCATTCCTCGTTTGGTCAACTCTTTCACCCATAAATCCAAATTAAATTTCAACCTTGTTATAACATTGCAATATCGTCTGCAAACATGCATTCATTCACTTCCACTGGCTTTATTTTTTTGCTGCTTACTTTTGTGATTATTTTATTCATTAAAATGATAAAGGCTAAGGTTTTTGCCTTCCTCACTCCTTGTGTGGTTTTGATTTATTTGTTTCCATATTGTCCTTCCTTACTATATTCTCCGTTTTACTGTATAATGATGTTATAGCTTTATCAAATCTTTGTTGTGCCCTTCTCTCCAGTATGCCCCATATGTTCTTTCTCACCACCTTATCGAATGCTTTTTCCAGATCCACACAACACTCTGTTATGTTTCTTAATGTAAATACATGGTCTTGTGTACAATAGCCGGGCTTGAAACCACTTTGTGCTCCATGTAATTTTCCTTCTACTTCCTTCCTTAATATTTCTTCCAAGATCATCTCATATACCTTGCATGTTCTGCATAGTAGCGATACCCCCCGATAATTTCCGCAGTTTTTCTTATTACATTTTTTGAAAATAGGTACTATTACTGCAATTTTCCACTTCTTAGGTACTGTTTGTGTTACCCATGCTTCATTTAAAATTCTTTGTAGTAACATCATTTCTTCTTCACCCATTCCTTTCGGTAGTTCTGCTTTTAGTTCATCTACTCTTGGAGTTTCCCCGTTCCTCAACTTTCCTATTGCCGTTTTAACTTCTTCTAAACTAATGCCATTCCTTATTTCATCCGTCTGTCTGCTCTCTCTCTTTTCCGGTTTTCTCTTCATTTTCTGCTCCTTCTTTCTTTCTCCTCTGCTATCACTTCTCTCTCTAACATATCCTGAAAATATTGTTTCCATCTTTCCATAACTTTGTCCTCCTCTATTAATATCCTTCCCTCCCTGTCCATAACCTGTTTCGTCCCGATTTTTTTTCCTTTATTTCTCATGTTCTTCAGAATCCTATAGAATAGATTTTTCCTTTGTCCTTTTCCATCTTGGTCCCAAATTCTTCCCATTCCTTAGTTTTAGCTATTTTCACCTTTTCCTTTACTATTTTTTCTCGCTGCCTTATATCTCTCATACGCTTTATCACTCTTCCTTTGTAAATAGTTTTTCCACGCTTTTTTTAATTTTAATGGTGTTTTTAATTTATTCGCTTCACCAACTTGTTCTCCTCTTTATTCCCCCTGTTGAGGTTAACTCGCAGACTTTTGCTCCTGCCTTGTAGATAATTTCTTTAAATTTTTCCCACATCACTTCAATGTTCATTTCCGATATCTCTTGTTTCACTTCTTGTGTCCCCTTCCTGACCTGTTCTGTGTACTCCTCTCTTACTTGCTGGTCTTGCATTTTGTGTATCTCGATCGTCTTTATTTCTTTCTTCTTTATTTTTCCTATTATCCTCTCTTCATCCTTTTCTTTTTTATTTTCCATTTTTGCTATTAATAGGTAGTGGTCTGTCGATAATTCTGCTCCCCTGTAATCTCTCACATCTTTTATCATTCTTCTATTTATTTGTTCCGTTATTATATGGTTAATAACTAATCTTTCATTTATCCCTGGTTCCTCTTTAGTGTATTAATAGCAATCCTTGTACTGATATAAAGAGTTTTGTATCACCAGACCGTTCTATATACAAAAATCAATTAAATTCTCTCCATGTCGTCCCATTACCCCTTGCCTCCTACAATCTCATTTCCAATTCTTCCAATGAAGTCACCCATAATTATCGTGAGGTTGTCTGTTCTTCATATAACATTTAAAGTTCTTGCCAGAACTGCTCCTTTTATTTCTTTGTGTCACTTTCTCCCGGTCCATATGCTATTATTACGTCAAATTTCTCCTGATTACATCGTTCAAAAGTTACTTTCATTGCCCTTTTGCTCACTGCTTTCCACTTCATTAATTTACTCATGTACTTCGGTCTTATCAGGAACCCTACCCCATATCCTGGATTAGATCTTTCTCTTTGCCATTTACTTACTTACTTACTTAGTCCTAGACCTTTCTACCTTTAGGTGTAAGGCTGGATGGGTTGAGTCTTACACTTTTGTCTCCATTGCTTCCTATCTTGCGTTAGATTTTGTATTCCCTCTCATGACATGCCTTTTCTCACTCCTTCTTTTCTTATATTATCAATCCATTTTGTTCTCGGTCTTCCCTTCTTATTTTTCCCTGGTACTCGCGTTTCGTACACTCTTTTTTTGTTAGTTTATCGTCCGGCATTCTGTATACATGCCCAAACCATCTGAACTGCCCTTCCATAATTTTTTCGTTGATTGGTTCTATTTTCAGATTTTGTCTAAATGTTTCATTTCTTATCCTATCATTCTTGGTTTTATTTTCTATTTTTCTCAAAAACCTCATTTCCATTGAGTTAATACGTATCTTTTGTCTTTCTGTAAGAGTTCACGTCTCGCTGCTATAGGTGATTGATGGCCTTACCACTTTTTTTACAACTTCAGGTTTTATGTTGTTTGGCACTTCCCTTTTTCCCAGAAAGGTTGTCTTCATCAGATTGAATATTTTCCCCCCTTTTCCTATTCTATTGTCTAATTGTTTATCCAGTTTCCCATTTTCTTCTATTACTGCCCCTAACTATTTAATATTTTCTACCTGTTCTATTTCTTCCCCGTCCAATTTTATTTGATGTGTTTTCTTTGTGTTTGATATCATTGTTTTTGTCTTTCCTATATTTATTTTTATGTTTATTTTCTTTAATTCGTCCTCTATTATTTTGAGATTATATTGCAGGTTCTCCTTCGTATCTGCTATCAGGGCTATATCATCTGCGAACATAAGTTCTGTCAGTATCTCAGTGTTAGTTTCTTCATCTTCTTCTTGGCTTTTTTTATTGCCTCATCTAATACCGTTGTGAAGAGCAGTGGGCTTAGGACACAGCCCTGCTTGACTCCTTGTCTTGTTTTAAACTCTTTGGATTCTTCGTTGTTTGTTTGTACTATGTTTATATTATCTTTGTACATATTTTTTTCTGTAGTACTTCCCATACATATTCTCTTCATATCCTGTCAAAAGCTTTTTCCAGGTCTATAAAGCATATGTGTATTTCCTTGTTCTTGTTTATTAGTTTTTCGCTTACTTGTCTAATTATAAATATTAGATCCTGTGTGCTTCTGTTTTCCTGAAGCCACATGGCGTGTCTTCCAATGTTTTCTCTACTGTATTCCTTACTCTTTTTCTATTATTCTTGAGAATATTTTTCCTGGGATGCTGGAGAGTGTTATTCCTCTGTTACAATTTCTTTTGTCGCCTTTCTTATATATTGCCAATATAATGTCCGTTTTCCAATCCTTCGGTATTTTTGTAACCTTTAATACATCGTTTATTATTTCCCTTAATTTATTCGTGCCCACTCTTCCCATAAACTTTATCATTTCCGGTGTGATTGCATCTTTGCCAGCTGCTTTGCCTAATTTTAACTTTCTTATTGCTTCCTCTATTTCTTCTTCTCTTATTTCCATCTCTCATTCCTCGTTACCTTCTTCATCGTCATCTTCTTGGTTTTGTCTATCTGTGTATGTGAACTCTTCAAAATATTCTCTCCAACGGTCCATTATTGCGTCTTCGTTTATTATTATATTTTCGACCTTATCTTTTATGTTGAGGATGTTATATTCCTTTTTCCCCTGAGTTGTTTTAATGTACCTTAAAATAACTTTTGGTTTCTCTCTCTTTGCCATGTAAACTTTTAATATTCCATGTTCCTATTCTGTTCCATGCATAATCTTTAGTCCTTGTATCTTTTGCCTTGGTCCTCACCGGTTTATCCTGCCATGTTCTTTTTTCCTTTATTAATTTTTTGCTCATGTTTGGTCTTGTATGTACTGCTCATTGTTGTACTTTTCCAATTTGCCAGATTTTATACTCCAGGTCCATAACCCTTGATCACATATCATCTTCTGGTATCCCACCTTAACCGTTTTCCTTTTCCAGCTTTCTCTTTTGCTTGTTTCCTAATTGTATTTTCGATCTTTCTTTTATTTTGCGTTAAATCTTCGTTTATATACACTTTCTGAATTTGATTCCGTAGTTTACTCTTACATTGCATAACCATACTCTTATCACTTTTACTTCACAATTTTACAGGCACACGTTCTCTCTAAAGTTTCTAATCATTTCTACTTTTAAGGTCACTCCCAATGCATTCTCGATAAATCCTTCTGTTTCCTCCTTTAACGTTTTTGTAATGTTTGTGGTCCCTTTTAATTTTTGTATGACTATATTCTTTCTCCTCCGATCTCCCTCCATTTTCTCCATTCTGTCATTTGCTCTCTCGACTTCCTTTTTTAAATCTTCAATCTCCATCATTGCTTTTTTGTTGGTTCCCTTTAACTCTTTTATTTCGTCTCTAAATTCTCTTTGTTCCTTCCTTAAACGCCTGATCTCCTCTTGTAATTTCTTTGTTTTCTCCTTATTATTTTGTTGTTCGTTTTTAATTTTTTTTATATCCTGCGTCAGATTCCTCATTAGTGACATATTTTCCTTCATTTGATTTTTATATTTGCTTTTTACTCCTTTTGCCGGTGTCCTAATTTGTTCTCCTCCATCTTTTAAATAATTCGTCTATGTCTTCTTTCTGAACCCATCTTTTGTGATTTCTTGCTATGTTGTCTGCAACCCTCTGTGCTTTCTTCTGTTTGTTGGGTTGCCTATCCAAAACTTAACGCAATGGGAGTTTGCTGAACCTTGAGTTTTAACTCTGCTGCTCTTACCTTTATCACTTCATGCAATCCTCACTCTTACAGCTGTTTTTCCTAACCTACCATGCACTAATATTCAGCCTTTTTCTTGCCATTAATTGGTATTTAGACTTTTTCTTCTTTTCACCGTTGCCCTTTGTAATCTTCTTAAATCATGACTTGCTTCCAAGTTAAAATTGTCCCCAATACAGCCCCAAAATTGGACTTGTTTATCGGAGCTTGAACATTAAATATTTGTTTCATAAAAAAACCGCCTTTTGCATTTAATACTGCTCTTACAATTGTAGGCATTGTTTTGATTAATTTTTTTAATTTCTTGAGTGGTAAATCTCTCCAGGCACCTTGAAGGAGACTCCAAAAATGATTTTTAGACGTAAGATGCTTCTTTGTTACTGTTCTGTCCAGTTCATCCTATGGTAACTTTATATGTCGTATATGTCATCATTTTTGAGCATTAAATGTTTTTCTTGGTTAGTTAGATAGTCCTTATAAAACTTTGAAGTATGTTTAGGATTGTAGTGTTGTATTATCACGTATTCCTTCCTGATAAATCGCAACCCAGATAGTATGGAGTTTTCATTAAATTTTTTATAATATTCTTTACATAATATAGTCTTGAGTCATCTCTTCAGTCTTAGACCGACGCACGAAGATTCTCCGTTTCTAATTGAAAATTTCAAATTTGTATTTGTCGGTTCATAATATGTTTTTCCACTATTAAATTGTCCAGAAACAATGTTTTGGCGCACACTTATTACCACGCCGTAACAACGGTTTTTTGGTCACAATACGACCTTAAAGACGCCGCTTTAATGTACTGATATTGGTGCATTACATCGGCGATTAAACTCCACAGCCATATCTGGAGCAGTTAATTATCTATTTTCCTTATTCATCAATCTGATCAACTGATTCTCTGCATCAGATGTTATTTATGGTGACTCAGGGGGATGGCAATCTCTAAGTATCTCCCTGTAGCGTTATAATGTAAAACTAGAAATCCTGCTAGCTACACTTGGCTGCTATAGAGAATGCAAGTGTTACGAACTTTCTGTAGCAATCGTTACTATTCTGCAACTATTTCTTCCGATGTTCTTTGAGAACGTCGCAGTTGCCTTGCTTGGTTTCTTGCTGCTATTTCTTCCGGGGTCTTTGTAAACTTCGCTGTCGCCTTGCTTCGTTATCTGCAGCTATTTCTTCCGGTGTTCTTTGAGAACGTCATTCTCGTCTTGCTTGGTTTTCTACTTCAACTTCCTCCGGAGTTCTTTCGGCACATATACGTTACCCCGCTTCATTTATTGCTGCCCTTTCTCCAGTCTGCTCACTTCTTGGTTTTCTTAAGTAATTTCTGTGGTGCTCAGCTATTTATAACTGTTCCATACCAAAGAATACTTATTTGCAAAAAAGCATAGAAAAACTAAAACAATAGGATAAATAATTTAATTTTAATTTAAGATTTTAAAATTGCAGTGTGCTTTAAAGATACGACGATCGTTTGTGTATTTCCGCGTGGCCCCAACCAATGCTTTTCACACGGCCGCGCAAGTGTGACGAACCAACAGATCGCCTTTTATAAGAGATATGATTGACCAAACGAGTTTGTATGGCAGAGGCTTATCACGGGGCACTGAATGCAACAATTCAAAACGAGATTTAAAACCCAAGTAAGCGGCACAAGGTCTGATGATAAAGTGGTGAGCTTGGAAGTCGGAGCTCCGGGCAGCGTACAGTTTTGTTTTTATGTAAACAAACATCAAAAAACCTGGGATAGGGGCAGAAAGAAAGATTCGAAGTGTTAAGTAACAGTTCAAGGACGTAAGGGCATTATGATTTTTGTATTTATTTTTTTAACTCGAGAAATGGCTATAAAGAAAATCTACAAGTGACCAATTATTATCATTCAAAACAATATTGTCTAAAAAGGTAAAGGATTTGAAGTGTTAAAAAAAACAACATTGATTACAAAAAGTATGGTTATTCACTGTGTAACTAACATGAGTGAAAGTATATGGATACTGATTTTATGCATAAAATTTATTTGAGTTTCTTTCCTCTAGCGTTTTTTATTTGGTTGTAATTCTAGTATATCTTGGTTAAGTTTTTTTATACTTTCTTGTTTGAAAGCTCAATTTTGTACGTTCGTTCATCTGATTTTTGTATTTTCTTGTTACGCATTATTTGTTGTTTTTGATGTATAAATAGAGGTTTCTATTACCATAACTTGATCCGATCTGCTTCTTATATAGCCTTATATCTTTTATTTCCATTTTCGGTCCCTTCTGACATTTATTAAGTCAATAATAATTTGAACCCGGTTGTTGGATGTATCTTGTAAATATATTTATGCTCGAAGGGGGTATTGGTATATCATAAAACAATGTTCTTCATATAGGGAGAGCAGTTGCCTTCTATTTTTATTTACTACGTCTTCTCCGTAGTTTCCTACTCCCATCATTTTTCCCTTTCAATTGTGTAAGTCTATAATGGTTATTATTTCTTTTTGTTTAGTTCCACTTTCTATTTGTTCGTCGAGGATATTGAAAATTATCTACTCATACATCGTCGTTTATAACATATACACATATTATTGACATGCTTTGCCTTTGTAGTTTTATTTTAATTTATAATAGCTGTTCATTAACTTTTTTCCAGAAATATAACTTATTTTTTTATTTCGGATAAGTTTTGGGACTTAGAATTTTGCTCTTATACTCCTCTTTTCACTCCACTTCATATATAAATATTTCGTGGCCTGTGCTCTTTTTCTTAGTTTTTATCAGTACTGCGATATCGGGATTTATCTTTTGTTTCTCTTAGTGCCTCTTTCTTTTTTGTTACTCCGCGTTGTGCATTCCACATCTTTATTGTAATTCTTGCTAATTTTTGGGTAAGATTTAAAACTGCATTATGAGAATTTTAAGCAAAATACCTTCTACCTCCTTTCGTCGTATCCGGTAGGCGTCCCTGAATGTAAGGCGTAGATTTCCATCCGAAAATTCTATTTAGTGGTTTCAACTCTAACTTTTAATGTTTTATATATGTTAGAGCGCTAGAATCATCCACTTTGGGCCAGACGTTCTTGATTCTTTTGCCTGTTTTATAGTTGGGAAAACCTCATCCGGCTTCCGAGCGATTGACCAGATTCACTCGCAACCCTGAGTCGAACCCCTAACTATCAACTGGGTCAGCTGAATCATGGGTTTTTCAAAAAATGTTTTTTATCTTCTAACGTTTTTCGCTGTTACTTGAAATAGGCTTTAGTGGGTACTTACTGTAATACGAAAATAATTTTCTACGAACCTTTGATAATACACTATTTTCACAACCTATTTATGAAAAATTGCGTAATAGAGTTTTGTACCCTACACACTGTATGGTACTGCTAATATCACTTTTGCATTTCTGTGTTTCTGCTTTAGTTATTTCTCAATGTTATTCTTACGTTTACAGTATTTAGGGCTCAAGTTTTTTTTATTCAAAGTAATTAACATAAACAAGCAAATATGAATTATGAGTGACTATTTAGTATGTAATATGTATATGAGGAAATAGAGAACATTAGTTGTTTGAAGAAAAACAATAATTATCAATACGAGTCAATATGCATACTGTACAAATATTTGTTAACTTATTATCGATGTTGTACTATTTTTTCCAACATAATGTAGCTAGAACAATAGAAAGCAGATATTATACAATATTGATAATCTGTGAAATTTTTAAGAAAAATGTTTTTAGTTCGCATTATCCGCCTAAATGATGATTTATAATAGTCCTCAACTCTGTAATTTTTAACGATAGAGATATATTCCCTGCTATGTTAAAAAACTTCAAAATACACCTGGAAAGAAATATATTAAGCTATAAATTTTACACGTTTGCAATTGAAACTGAAGAAATACCAGAATAGAAGAAGGGTGCTATTTGTTAAATATATTTTTTAAGGAACTTCCATGCGTAAAGGGTTTTTAGGTGTATAAATAAGTTCTCGGCTTTTTTCTACAAAATTAAAGTTTTATTTAAAAACAAACAAAAAAAGCTTAAGTATCAAAGTATTCTCCGTTGGCATCGATGACCTTTTGCCATCTTTTGGGTAGCTTGCGAATTTCCTAGTGATAGAAGCTCACCGGCTTCGAGACGATAAAGTTATCGATGCATTTTCGGATTTCTTCTTCTGTTTTGAAGTGCGTATCAGCCAAGTGATGCTATAACGACCGGAATAAATGATCAACGGAAAGGGCCATGTCTGGGCTATACGCCGCATGTTCCCAGTCTAACGCGAAGATGTGTTCTTGCGTCGCCTTTGCAACATGTGGTCGGGCATTATCATGGAGCAGGATGACTTTGCGACTTCCTTGTCCAGTAAATGGTCTCTTTTCTTCGATTGCGTCGCTCAAATTGATGAGTTGCTGTTGGTAGCGATCCGCCGTAACTGTTTCACCTGGTTTCAAGAGTTCATAGTACAGCACACCTTTCCAATCTCACCAGATACAGAGCAAATTTTGGCGTGGATATTGGGCTTTGGAGTCGATGTCGAAGGTTTGCCAGGGTCTACCCATGATTTTTTGCGCTTGGGATTGTCGTACAAGATCCATTTTTCATCGCCCGTAATAATTTTATGCAGAAAATCAATTTTTCAGTTCCTTGAAAGCAAATGGAGTGCGGTGTCACGCCGTCGATTTTTGTTGTCTTCGGACAGTTTATGCGGAACCCATCTGCCTTCCTTTTGTATCTTACCCATTGCATGCAAACGTATGGAAATGGCTGGCTGAGTGACCCCAAGCTGTTCTTCAAGCTCTTTTTCAGTTTGCGCATTGTTTTGATCCAGCAACGTCTGCAGATCATCCGTGTCAAATGTTTGAGGGCATCCAGCGCGTGGTTTATCTTCAAGACTAAACTCTGCTTCGCGAAATCTTTGGTACCACTTTTTGCACGTTGCATGACTTACAGCATTCTCACCATATGCAGCACAAATCATTTCGGTGGCTTCAGCAGCGTTTTTCTTAAGATGAAACGCGAAGTGGATAGAAAATCGAATATGCTCTTTTGTGATTGCCATCGTGAACACAGCTGATTATTGAGGTTATGTGCATCAAACGCCAAATCGCATGGTGTTTCGAAAGACCAAATGTCATTGCTTTAAAACCGCAACAGGACGGACTAATACGTTACATGTAAACGGTGATTTGCGTCTTGCGAAATCTAAAGCTGAGAACTTATTTATACACCTATAATATTTCCTCCTTTACAAGAAACTGGTTATCAGCAAATTTTGTGTAAGGTATATTTTTGGATTTATAAGAAAATAAAGAAACAGTGCGTTTAAATTAAAAAAGTAACTTACATTAAACTTCAGTTGTTATATTAAAAAAATTTAACGTTTATGTAAGACTTTTAACATATTCAACTAACTAAACGCTGCATTTCCAATTGCTATTTGTGAATTGACTGCCTTTGTTTACATCTAGCAGTGCGCTTTTGCTCGCTAAAAACGAACGGCCGAATCAATAAGGGCGGAAAATTAATATGACTTTTCCGCATAAACGCCCTAACGCCTGTAATTTGTGCGGTTCGAATTCCAACGAATTACTCTTCTTTATCTCCGATTTCTTAATTAAATAAACAAAGGCGGAGTCACGAATCCGTTTCCATAAACGGGAAAGCTGTCGGCATCTTTGTATAATATAAGCCGAATAGCGGCGGTAATAAATACGGTGAACTCAATTTTCCGTGAGTGCAGAGTGAATGTGGATGGAGGAGAGGTGATGTATCGTTCGAGTTAGCTCCCGTACGGTTCCTTCGCTTCCGGAGTCGAGCTTTGTACACCATCTGTTGTTCGCTGGAATCGCTTTATCTGTTTATTCGCAACGAGCGCGGGCGCCGCGCCGCGGACTACAAAACTGCAGCTAATTGAATTATGAAATTTTTATTAAAGGAGGCGCCGCAGACGGGCGACGTTGCTCGTAAAGGGTCGACGAATTCGGGCGATTTATTTTTGAGGACCGCCCGTGAGGTCGTGGCAATTTCCAACGCTTAAAATTATTCGTCCTATCACGTAAAATATAAGTAAAACCTCATGGACATATTTGTTATAAGTTAAGGCCAGATTTGTAGGCAAAATAAAATATGAAATTAGACAAAAATTAAAAATATTCCTGTTTTTTAATTTTCAGGGAAAACGATCTGATCAATATCCTGAAGCAAAGAAATAAAAATCGCTAATTTTTCGAAGTTTTATTTATACTATTTTTTACACGTAAAAAGAATGCACTACCATGCATTTCTGTAAATTATTTTCTGTAAAATTCGTTCTTCTATCAGTCAAAATGTGTTTATGTTGTGAAAATGAACGTTCCACATTATAAGAAGTGATGGACGCGTATTTAAAAGAGGATACTTCTTTAGAGGAGAAGCTATCCATTATTTTTACACCCCCTCCCTCAAGGGCATCTTTGATGTTGTTAATTTTTTTCCAACCTGGGTTTTTCCAGAACCATGACAATTTCCGACGAATTTGTTCTCCCTTGTCTCCAGAAAAGTTCAATGGAGTTTGATTCACTAACTTCATGCTCTCCGTCAGGGGTAGATATGGATCTTTCAATTGCTTGCTTAAACCTGGAATATGGGTAAAATGGGCTCCAGTTTACGCTACCCAGCCACTAAAGAATCAGAAGAAAGCGCAGCTTCGGCATCTTTCAGAATTGGGCCTATGTTTTTGCACCTCAATTCTTCCTTTTTCTTGTACAAGTGATATAAAACCTGCGAAGAAAATAAAAACAATTAAGGTTTCAAAATAGACAGATCTAACATTTACTTAAAAAAGAATTTGAATGTGCACCTTTTTAATCTTTCCAAAATTCTTATTGTAATATAGAGTGCCTCAACGAGTGACGACGGGAGCTGGAGGAAGAAGTCTCAAGAAGCATATTTTTAAAGGTAGCGCACCTACTGGGGGCTTTTAGAAAAACTTCCGGCACGCGATGCATGCTATGGGCTCAGCACGTTAAGTATATCTTTTTTTATAAAAAGCATTTAAGCTATTTCTACTTTTACCGTGTATGGGACTGCATCTGTTACTAGCAGCAAGAGGCGGTCGTCCTGTCTTCAGAAGGCCACAAATCTGTATAATTAGTTCTTTTGAAATGTACTTACTTAATACCGCTTTGACTGTACGGGCTATCGAGGCATAATTCGTAGCATCCAAAAATTTTGATAAAATAAGATGAGGCTTTGTGCCATTTGAAGAAAGGCCACCAACCACAGCATTTACAATATATCTCCCAAGGGCATCCGTATTTTCATCAATCAAAAGCCATATATGATTTACATTTATTTCCTCTCGGATGGATGTTATAACCTGAATTTTTTAGGAAAAAAATTGTATTTAGTATTATCTTTTATATTAAAACACGTTTTCTATGTACGTATTGTGTCGTACATATTGTCAAGGTAATTTTTCGAAGCATAGATTCGTCGGGTATTGTTTTTCAGGTATATTTTCCTAAAAAAAATGCAAAATACAGGGTTCGATAGTTTAGACCACAGAATATTGGCAGCTACCAACGCCACGCAGAGATTTTTTGAAAATGTATACTGGTCCAATGATTTTTCTTGCATAGTAGTCAAAAGCGTTTGTGTTGGCTTTTTAGAGGTCCCTGCATTTTTAACTCGTTTCAGATGCCCGGCCGTGCCTGAATGTTAATCTACGTAATAAATTTTTTTACATACAACCTGAAGTAACCGAAATTAATGAATTAATATGGTGCTTGCGTATTTTAAAATATTCAGATACTGCAAGTGAAATTCAGAATTAGAAAACTCAAATGTACACTTACCTCTTTACTAAAGACTTTACAAAAAATAATTTTTTCGTCGGTTGTGTAGACATCATTTATTTCCAGAAATCCATTACCTTAGATACGAACTACGGATTTCGTTAACTTTCGGCATTGTTCGACAAAAAATATTTCACAAAGAAAATTCTCAACAGCCACTTAAACAAACCGCACTGCTTGACACAGAGTTACACACACAAATTCGGCAGAACTCAAAATGCAACTTTGGCATGCAGATTTCTGTTTGGAACAGATTGAGCACTTCTTGGAAAAAATGTTTACTTTATGAAAGCAGTGACCTTCGGCTTATTGGTTTTCCTGTCATTAGTAACTCACGCCTAAGAAGTAGTAGAAAAGCACGTGCTCGCTTGTGGACAATGTACCTATTAGCTTGTTTTAAAATTCCCAGAAAAAATTTTGTGTTTTCAATTTTTTAAAAATTGTCGTTACATACGTTAAAAAAGTACAATTCAGGCAAATTTTAGTCAAAAACCCTTCAAAGAAGCAATTTTCCGCAAAATAAGATGTCCGTAGAAGTATCCCTACGTCTGAAAATGGATTTATAATTTATTAAAATACCAATATCTATTAGCAAAATAAACAGGCAAAATCCGGTCTTTAGTTATAAATATGATTCTTTTTCATATCACAAAAGTTTAAAATTATATACAGCGTCGTCGAGGTAAATCATAAATTTTGTATTGTATGTTGTATTGTAGGAAAGTCAAAAGCTCATTTTAGCCATATGCGTAATTTCTTATAGATAACACAACAAGTTAACTTTACATAATTAACAACCTACGATAATCCATAAAATAAACTGAAGATACGACCGCAGAACTGCTATTTTCGCATCCCTTTGCACTGGAAAATTACAGACAGAAATTATTGCGTGGTTTGTCTGCAAAAGGGTCCAAGGTAACTACTAACAGGGCAACTCACAGCAAACAATCTAATCCTAAGAGTGATCAATTCATTCTTGAATTGAAAGAGAAGATCAATAAGGATTTTGAGCGAAGTATAACTAACTTGGTTAAAGAAGTAGGCGTAGCGAAGTTGACGACCATTCTGGCAGTGCAGGATTTGCGCTACAAGTCTTTTGTTGTAAGAAATTTTAAACTGTCCACTGAGATAAAATACATGGGCAAAAAATTAAAGGCTTAAGCACTGCTGAACGAAATCAAGCATGACAGCGTTGGTTTTCTGAAATTATTTTTGGGAGAAGAGAACTTCATCCAGGATGAGAAAGTGAATCGTCAAAATGACCGTTGGATCTGTCAAGATGCCTTTGAGTGCCTACCGTTATGCATACAATGGTTTCCGTCTCTGTGACAGTGCTGGAGTTTGTGAGCAGCAAAGAGGCTATCATGGCGCCCCACTTCTTTGAGAAAGACCTAAAGGTGACCATCGAAAGCTGTATCAACGTAGGCAGTCTCTAGGCGGGAGGTATATGTTCTAATTAGACTCTGTTTCATCCCCCAAACTAAGGAAGACTAAGACATGGCTCTATAACAGTTTTTATTACCATTTCTTTTCCAGCAACGACTGAAATCCTCTTGACTACTATGTGTCTGACGTAGCCGAAGCGAAGATCAATGAGACACACAATAACACCAAGGACAACAGAGCATCTCAATGACATATATGAATAAGGAGGAAGTTGTGTTGGTCTGCAGCCTCTAGCGGAAGCTACATTAAATAATGTGATTCTTACTACTAATTATTTTTATTATATGCTAAGCGTTGCCCGCCAAAAGGTATTTTTGGCGTCCTAGGCTGACATACCCGCTTTCCCTCAAACTTTTACAAGGTGGGAACGTATACATTTTTAATTGGGAACGTGAAACAATTTAACTTAATGCCCATTATAATAAACGTAACCTTGAGCCGCCCATGAGAAATGTGTAATACGTAAATTTGAATCAATGCGCTTGTTAATAATGCACTCCTGTAATTTTTACGTTTTACGTTCATACGTAAAAAATACCTAATGTTGAAGTCGCTTCAACTTTACGTATTTCTTACATTCATTTGTAGTAATTTTTAATTTTTCCCTAGATTAATGATGGTAGCAGTAACAGCATAATCTAACTTTAGTATCGTCGACGGTTGAAGCAAACGCACTTTATGCATACGACAATGCCGCGATTGCCAGACCATTCAGCAAGGAGCGAAAGTGGCGCCAACGTGGGTACATGAACGCATGAACCTCCTCGTGTACATTAAAAGCTCAGAGCACCGCCACGCCAAATTTTTGTCAACCATCTTTGTTTATTTTTTTGTTCAAATGTATAGGCTGCCTTTGTTTACTATGCACAGACCTCCTCGTATAAATCAAGAGTCTCGAATCACGCCACATTTCTTTGTTTACTACTATTTGAACAGAAATCAAATGTATAGATAGATTTATTCTCTGTGTTTCGTAATTATTTTATTTTACAGTTTGGTAATTGCAAGAATATCTAGTTAGGTTGTAACAACAATTAAAGTTTATAGCAAACACGGCAATTTCGTATTACGTACAGTCCGGAACTATTTATTTTGCTAAATTATTTGAAATAATTTGGTTTTACTAAAGCTCTTTTAATACAATCTTATCATAGCAAGTATTAAAATGTTCTCTGTTTTACGCATATGACAAAATACCCTAGAATTACTCATAACTATAAAGATTTCCTATGTGTTGTTGCGGTGGCCGCAGCAGAACGACCTTAACTGTCGCAGTGAAAAGACCTCGCAATGTCATCTTGGTCAAACAAAAATATCAGAAATTTTACACTATAACTTTGCATACTATTCGAGTGTTAATTAGTATTTTGATAAAATAGTTCCTATACTGGAAGATGATGGATTTTATTAAATATAGTCTCAAAGAGGAAAAGCGAACGTAGTTGTTATTAGGAAAATGCTAGAATCTAACAGGCAGACTTGTAGCTAGATAGAAGAATGTTTGAACATTGTTGTGTCAGTAAATTCATATTGTCAGTAGAGAATATATTTTCTAACTGATGAACAGAATGCCCAGTGATGGTTTTTCACTTTTATAGCATACCCAGTAAAGCACTAAATATGGTTTTTTAACAGCAAAGATTTTCTGATGGTATGGAATGACAAGTATGCCTAGATTTTCTAGGAAACGTGGAACAGTTTGATGCAGAAGTGCGTAGAGTTTGGTAGAAAGTATTTTTAAATGTTATAAAAAGTACTTTATTACCCGCTCTCAAACGAAAATTTTCTATCGCTTGCGGTTCCGGAAATATAATACCACGGCGCGCCTGCCGCCGAGCCAGAATTTGTCCTTCGGAGGCGTTCGGATCGGCACGAAAAGGCACGAACAATGTGTGACAGCAGCAGCACTCATAATTTTTTTTATATATATAATTAAAGATGTTTTACAAAAATATCCTAAATGCTCAGTTGCTGTTTTTTTTTGACACGTCAGTTCTTTTACCTACGCTTACGGGGTTGAAAATATAGGAAGCCTCGCAACTAATACACTTTATTCATTTTCTCTACTACCTTTCGTCAATTGCTAATGAAAAGTATACTGAAGCACCATCGTGTATAAATTATTACTCACGTCTGACACGACTAGTACATATTTTAGTAATTATTAAAATTAGATAAATAATTGATTGGGCAAGAAAATTCTTTACAAAGAACTCTTTTGTATGTACAACAATCTCCAAGTTCAATTTAGGAGTAGTCATAAATATTTCAAACTAAGGATTGAAAATAATAAACTTTACTCTAATTTGAAATAAAAATCTATAATCAAACAACACTACAATAGAAACCAAATGAAAGTTGGCTGATTATTTACATTAAGAATGTAAAAACATAATCGAAAAAGTTGATCTTTTTCTAGAAACTCGTTTTTATAAAGGAGTTTCTTATGATGAATGCTGTGATTTTCGAAAATGTTAATTGAAATTTGTACTTGACTCATATTTAATAATAAGCAATGTTCATTAGAAAATAGTTCGGATAAGTTAGCTGAACTAATTTATTTATTCACTGCCGAATCTGCTTTATATCATGCCACTACCATTTTAGCATAGTAAATCAAGAGTAAATTTTAGTAAAAAATTGTTTGACCACTTCAAATACTGGCGTTGATTTTACTCATAATATAATAAAACGAGAATGTTCTTTCTTGATTTATTAGCTCTTTTAATATACTCTTTATTGACTTCATTGACTTAACAGATTCGAATAATCTGTTACTCTTTCAAGTAGTTACTAACGGAACAGAAAAATAATTTATATAACCTTCGTAATCTGTGTAGTTTGCGTAATCTGCATATTGTGCGTGATTTGTAACCCGTGTGATCCTCGGTAAGTCTTGTAATTATTTTAATCTTGTTATTCTTCTAATCCATGTAATTTATATAATCCATGTAATCCACGTAATTTGTGTAACTTGTGTAATCCCTGTAATTTTTGTAATATTTTGAATCCGTGTTATTCTTCTTAGTCATGTAGTAAATGTAATCTGTGTCATACGTATAATAAAATTAATCCATGTAATCTGTCTGACCCGTGTGATTTATGTAATCGGTGTAATCCGTATGACCCGTGCGATTCCTGTAAATTGAGTGATATTCACAATCCGTGTAATGTATGTAATCTACCTAATAATTGTAATCTATGTAATTCATAAAGTACACAAACTGATAATAGTCACAAGTGATCAAATTGATATTACATAATTGCATAAATTAATCTGGGAATAAGAAATGTTTTTTAGGCTTTCTGGCACCGGTTCTTGATTACGAACAAAAGAAATAAGAAGCTTTGCTGTTGTCCGTTAGTGTGTCAATAAAAAAGTTGTAATAAATTTTCTGACGTTGCAATATTGTCAAGGGTTATAAATATTTTACGCAATTTGCAACAAGTTATTTTATATATATATATATATATATATATATTTAAAATCTGAAAATCCCTCAAAATCGTTTAATGATTCAATTTGTTTATATTTATTTACCTAATGATCTATACTTTATTGGAAAAATACACTTGAATAGGGAAGAAGAATATAGAAACATTACAATGTGCTGATTACACTTTAGTACTGACAATTTATTCAATGATATTTTAAAATACAACCGATCATAAAAATGTCAAATAAAAATGTGTATATATTTACTGAAAGACTAATTTTTTCTCATAAAAAAATTATTCAGAGTTAATGCAACATTGTTAACGTTGATATGAATTAACAAAATCAGGTCAGTAACTGGGCTACCAACTAAAGTGAGATAAACGGCAACTGTCACTTTAGTTGGTAGCCCAGTCATTAGAATTTTAAAGTAATCAGTCCGGTATTTTCATTTTGCATGAGTTGTTACTTATCAACGGTAGTAAATTTAAAATATTTTTATTAGGGTAATATAAGAACTTTAAATTGTTCATAAACATCAAAGTTATCACATAATGTGATGTTATTACATTTAGTTGAAAATATACTGTTTCTCATTATCATAATGTCAGATATGTGCTTTTGATGTTCTGAGTCTGTAATAAAGTTTGCATGCCTCTTGAATTCCACTTTAGGGTAATTTGTATGATTATTTTTTATAATAGCAAATATTATGCTTTACTTGATAAAAAATTGTTGAGTTATCTTCTTTCTTTTTATTTAAAATATTGTTTTCTTCCTTTTTACATGTTGCTTGATAATAAATATTTTTTCTGTTGTCATTTTTATTCCACAAATTTTAGAGCATCGAATACTATTGCCAGATAAAAGCTTATTGTCTTTATATTCCAAAACAGACTATTGTAGTTTTACGAAAGTACTTGTTAGGAACACATATATTTTAGGAACTTGAGTCATAAATGTATAATAGGATGTCAGTGAATTATAGAACGGCATTTATGAGGGGTTACACAAGTAACCATTGTGTAAGTCTCACATATGTATTAAAACCTTTTAAGAATATCAGGTAGCCCACACAGACCACTGTATGCGTCGTACCTCTACACTTTCATTTTATTTAGCTTTCCCTTCTCTACCTCTAGAAGCACCTCAGTCTTAGAACTTTATTATGCTTCTCTCGATAATTACTCATACTCAATCCGTGATCTTCGTCACTTGTACTAAAAAGTATAGGCCTCTCACTGAGTATAAAACAAAGTTATTTGGTATAATATGTAATTGCCTAAATCTGAGTAATCGTTGCTTAGCTAACATTACATTTGCGCAAAATATGCGTAACTGGTTTCTTCTGATGTTTGGTTTTTTAATCCAAAGTTTACAGTTGAGGTTACCATTCATTGATCTTCCACAGATGATGTTTCTTGTTAGGAATCTTGCGACAGCCGTAAGATGTCCCCTACTTAGTTGTTGTGCTACTATTTTCTTGCTCTAGTCTACTGTTCTAATAAACTTCATGCTAAACAAAAATCTAATCTACAATGTGTAGACAAGTTGTGCTTCTTAGTACCCCCAATGGCAATAATGGTTAGCTGATCTTTGCTTTGCCAGTTTATTAACTATTTTATTGCTTTCAATTAGAATAGAACCCAAAGCATTTTCACCTTGTTTTGTTTTGCTAAATCATTGATCATTTTTATAACATTTTAAAACCAGTCGCGATGTGACTTTTAAGCTCGAAACTATTTTGTCTGATAGAATATAGATGAATTTACATTTATAAGCCCTTCTAGTATTCTCGTGTGTATACTGTAGTATAGTGTATATTTCCCCTAAAAAAGAAGAAAGCCATAAAGTGTTTATCCGACATTTGTTTTAGATTTTCAGCTATCTTTGTAGCAGATTAGACTCCTAGAGGCAATTTCTCACTATTTTTTATCTTATATCATTACCTTAAAGAGAGTAGTAACGCTAAGTTTTAAAGTAATATAATTTACTTTTATTTCTAAAATGGGATGCATCAATTAGGGCTGGTCTAACTACACTACTTTACCTTATTGGACAAATGCATATCCTTTCTGTTGAAGTAAGTCCCAGATCCCTTATATTTTTTCTTTGCATAAATGATATGGTATTTTTCAAGGCTGATTATTAGTTTTTCTAGTTATCACGTTCACAGCCCTTTGCATACTTTTCCTAACAGCATTAATAGACTTTTCTTCTATAACGATAATCAAATCGTTACTGTAGTCTAGAAAAGAAAATTCTTTGTTACTAAGAATTCTCATCAGCTCATCCATAACAAGGTTTTACAAGTGAGATGAAGAATTTATTTCGGAAGATATCCTCCTATCACGCATAGAGTGTCTCCTCTAATTACAATGTACGCTTCTTTGCAGTTAATCTATCTGTCTTCCACTAGCTGAGATGATGAAGTTGAATGGTATATTATCAAAGGCTCTTTATATGCTTATAAAGACCCCTAAAATAACTTATTTATTATCTGCTGTTAGTTCCACTAGCCAAGTAAAATGGTGCAGAGCCGAATCAATTGATAACCCTGCTCTATAAGTATACTGAGATTGATGCAGAAGACTCTATATCAGTTTCTCGTCACTGAGTAAAAATAGTGTGACTTACTAGTGTTTCATATAAGCACCATATGGCTTCTATATTTTTGGTAAATAGTTAAAGGTCATGCTTGTTCTTAGAAGCGAACAGGTTCTTCTAAATGGAAAGTCTGGTTCCTTCTGTAACATAGCTGGGAAATCTCATTTGCCCTCGGCAATCTAAATAGCCCAAATGACTTTACCGTTTATTTGACCTTAGAATTTTCTTACAGAAGTTCACGTCATTAGCAAATAAGGAATAATACTTATATGGAACTGTTGTGTGCGCTTTTGATATTAACGTTCAGTGTACAAGTAAATTATAGTTTTTGCATCTGCAATGTTGATATTTTATCCACAGACTTGGAATTGGTATTATTCAATGAAGAGTGACCCGAGATCTCCAAATGTCACAAAGTGTTATTATAAAATATAAAGATTTCAAAAGTCTGAAAATAGTACCTGAAGAAATAGCGATAAATGCAAAAAATGCAAGATGGCTATTTAAAATAAAGTGCCAGGAGTGTACCATAGAAAGGGGTGTTAATACAGGTTTTGTGGTAAGTACAAATTTCTAATTATGCCGTCGTTCAGTGACTGAGAGAATACGTTCTGTATGTTCGTAGGCCTGCAAAATACCTTCCATTAGATAACGTTAGATAACGTGAGCCCGCCTAATATAGTATAAGATAAATCATGTCTAAACCGACAGTAGTGCTATGAAAGAGAGCATTTAGAGATAATATTTTAGTATACCCTAAATCTCAGCATTACATGAGTCATTGTTGAATTTTCTAATCTATTTAATCCATTAGTTAGTTCCTTTTAATTACATTTTCAGTACAATAAATACCTTCTGTTTAGTTACCGACTGTAGCAACAGTAGTTTTAAAAGTAATCTAAATTTTAGCATTATTTTTTATTTTTTTCCCAAAATCAATTATCTAATTTTAAAACTCAGGTCACTAGTTGCAAAACAAAAGATTTTTTTAAATCTAATAATTGTTCTACTGTACTTAGTTTATTTGACTCAAGGAAATTTGGAGCCTAAAGTGTTGGGATTTTTGAATAGAAAGAAATTTAAAACTAAATCAGACGTAACAATTTTTTCAGGAATAATTATTTCTACCTTTATCATTACAAATAAAAATAGAAAGAAATTAATTTCATAATGTAATAGAGCATGTTCTACCGCAAATATTAAATCAAGTAAGTTTCATATTACTAATTGCAAATTATAACATGATAATAATTTCCAGAATAGGTGCTTCCCCAACAGTAGTACAACATTCAATTACGGGTTAATTTACAAAATTGGATATAAATGATAAAAATAAAATTTAAACAAGCTTATAATAAATAGATAATTTAAGTCAAATTAAGCCTATATATAATCATAATAAATGCTTATTTGTCAAATAAAATCTAACTTTGTCATATAAAATTGTATTGAACATTCTGATGAAAACAATAAAAAAATTAATGGTGCAATCACAATGTTAGAGTTCGAAAATAAATCTACCAGAAAATAAATTACTAAATTTAGAGTAGCTTTGCTTGTATCAGCCATAAAACGAAATGGATGCTTATCTAGTTCAACAGGTCATCAATTAATATCAATATAATCGCAAATTAACTTAAATTATATGTAAAAGTCTACTTTTACGCAAACTGTCATTTTCTTGGGTTGTATTCATGTTTTTGATAAAGGTACTGACAGTGCCCAACGGTACTGAGATGTGATTGTTCAGGAATGTGCTCTTTTTAGAAAGATGGTAAAACCTTTATGGTATATGCACATCAACGTCCTCATCGGGCGGATCTTATAAATTAATCCCTGAAAATAAAAATATCGGCTGCGTACACTGGCCACCAAAATCTCCAGACCTAAACACTATAAAACATGTTTTGGGTGTTTTTGAAAATACATTGTACACCGTACAGCGTTCTTAGGTACAGCTTGATACTCTTATCTGCAGTACTATGTGTCATTGTAGGCCAAGCATTTCTGTGAGAGAACAGCATTCATAATAGATCATAATTTTTTTTTTACTAAACATTGTCACTCTTAAGGTACCTTTCCATATCTATATTAACTCGTATTTGCTGATTTCTTGTGTTTTTTATTGTTTTCAGTTACATCGCACATATCTACATGAATTTATGTCATCTTAAGAAAGCATACCGTGGTCCAGTGGTTGAGGCGCCGTGCGGACGGACCCGGATTCCATTCCCGAGCTTTCTGATGCCTGGAGGTAGCCTACTCAGTCACTAAAAATAATTGAGTACCTGCGTTCACTCGAACAAGGGGTAATGGCGGTCGTCTAAGGCGTGGTACTTGCCACATCTCCCTGCATCAAAGATGGTGCGTAACGACCGGGTGGACAGAGCAAACATATGAAAGCCTTAACCTCCCAGTTCGCGGGCCGTGCTTCACGCGAAGTGTTAAAGCCTTACCATCACATTACATAGCGTTGTTATTTCATTCAATAACTGCTAATAAATGCTAATTGATTCTTGAAACTTATTTAAGAGGAAATTATTCGAGGAGTTTTTATTATTTTATTGTTATTGTCTTAAACATTTGTCTTGTATTTTGTAGAAACAAATAATTTACTTTTCTAAATGCTATTTTTTTGGTTTCCTTTTGATACTGCGTGTTATTCATGATTATTATATTTTTAATGTTGATGCCAACATTCGATACAATTATTGATTAAGTTACGTGTTAGAGCTGTACTTAAAAATGTCAATAATAATAAAAAAGCCGTTGAAAATTAAAAATGTGTTTAATTTTGCTTCTCAAATCTCTTAATTGATTATATAAGGTGTCTCAGCAGAAAGTTTCTTTTTAAGGTAGTTATAAAAAACTAAGGAAAACACTTCTATTTGTTATTGAGATACAGATTAAGATATATCTAAGTGTAATCCTGTATATTCGCGACACATTTAAATGAGAAGCAAAATTTCTAAGCACTGCGCGGCACGTGGTCTCCATAATGGCTGCCATTTCTTGACGCATATTTTCTTTTAGTTGAACTAGAGAGCCAGGATTGCATAAAAAAACCATAGAAGTCAAATCAGGGCTACATGGACGCCAATTTATATCACCTCTTTTGGAAATCAATTTTTTGGGGGGAAATTTCACGAATTTGTAATAGAGACATGTTAGAAGTGTACGATGTTACTCAATCTTGCTGGAGCCATGTTCATTGATTATAACCAGTAAAATTGTTTAGCATTTCCACATAACGTTTTGAAGTCACTGTTAATGCGCGGTTCCTTTCATCTTCAAAGAAGTACGGACCAATTATTCCTCACGCTGATATTGCAGCTCAGAGAGTCAATTTCGGTGAATAAAGAAGTTTGTCATGCTTGAATTGTGGGTTAGTAGCTCTAAGGTCACAGCAGTTCTGCTTGTTAATGTGGCCATTAAGGTAAAAATGTGCCTTATCTGAAAACAAAATGTTGTTGAATGAATTGAAATGTTCATTTACCCAGTTAACGAATTAAAACCTATAACTGACATTGTTCGACTTCAAATATTGCATCAACTGAATTTTATAAGGGTGCAGACACAAATATTAGCACAGAACGCGGTATAATGATGATCTAGGTACATTCAAAACACTTATCCGTTAGAGATAGGTCAGGAGTCTTGCGAACAGACTGTCGTACGTACTCTACGTTTTCGTTAGTTCTTAATGACCTTGGACCGATTTAAGTTTATCCGTAGTTGAACCGGTTTCTTCGAACTTATGCACTCATTTTCTGATGACAGAAACAATTGGCGCTTGTTTTATGTTACGAAAATTATGACGATTACTAAACCTTCCCTGTGCAATAATCGCCCAATCATTCTTTTTATAAAATTCTCGCACACAAAATACGGCCCGCTCCAAAGAAACGCTCCATGGCGACTATATTCCCGAAAGCCGCACTTTCACACAGTTCACACAGTGAGACATCCAGTGTAAATAATGAAATATTAGAAACTGCAAATTAATCTTAACAAACAAGTTCTATATTTTCAGTGTAAACGAATGAAATATTACTACAAACTAATAGATCAAGTGTACCCAATACATCAAATGTGTCATGAAACGAATGTTTATTATTGTCTAGACTGTGATATGCAGCTAATACAAATTTAAGAAACAATTTTGTAGCTATAATTTATTATAACTTTATAAGTATTTGGTAACTAAGCTTATTTGCAGAGAACTATTTGTAGCTGGTAAAATAAATTTAAATTTACAAAAGTTAATCTTACTAATAATTTTTAAAGCGGAAGACTAATTTTAGCAGTTACTAAAATAAACATAAACACTCTATGAACAATGATTAAAGAGAATCATTAAGTTACGTAAAAAATAGTTGAGAACACTTTGGGCATCGGTATAATTGCAATAAACAATATTTTACATGATCATCTGTATGTAAAGAAAGTCTATTGGTAGATACTATAAAAATTAATAGAAGCACAAAAACAGCTGAAAAAAATATTTAAAAATATTATGAAAGTAAGTGTAAACTCTAAAAAGAGCCATAGTAGTCTAGTGGATAGATCGCTGGATTACAAAATCTAGAGATGCGGGTTCGAATCCCGCTCTCGCCATTTCTATTACTGGAATTTTTACGGCTCAGCTCCACTCAGACTGCAATAAATGGTCAAACTCGAGGCTAATAATAGCGGTCGGTACGTAGCGCTAGCCACGTTACTATCCTTGAGAGTACCGTAAGTTTTATATTGTAGCAGACCTATCCTGTTACAATCCCAAAGGGCCTTCGTGGCCTATTACAGAGAACTATTAATATTATTATTAAGTCTAAAGTACGGCTCTGTGCCGTAGCTCTGTGGTCAAGAACATTGTTTCTTTGTCCCCGAGCCGGAGCAGGTAAGTTCGACTGGGCACAATAAGCCCTCGAGGCTGAAGTGCCGATAAGTGCGCCTCAAATAAAAAAGTCTAAAATAAATTTAAAAAGTAATGGTAAGAATCTAGTAACAGTGTTTGAAATAAAATGATAGATTGTTTATTTTCAAAATCAAGACTTACCACAACTTTCATACTTGAAAATAAATCAATCGTACACAAAAATATTTTTGCAAAACGGTATTTAAAAGGCTTGATTACAACACCCTACTTGCTCATATTAAAGTAAAAAAAAATTAAATGTTAAAGATGTTAGACTATCTGCTCATATAGTTCCAGCCTGGTATTTTCTGATTACTTTTCATACTCTAAATTAAAGCATATACTGGATGATATATAATTTGCAATTCCCGAATATTGCGTGGAAAGCTTCAAAAACAGTCCAAAGTCCGTGAAATGACTTAATAAGAGTGACATTTATGCTTTTAGTTTAAGGATTATTTTGAAAAACAATAGAAAGAATAATTTTTAGTTATTAAACATCACTTTATAAAATTGCAAAATTTTTCTATGCTACCTTTACACTTTTGTTATCTATGATGTATTTGCTTAGAGTCTATGCTATTATGCTATATAATAATATAATTGTGTGTAAGATGAATACTAAAATTATACATTATCACGAACATTTTTAAATTTATAATATTTAACGCTAATATGGTCGCGCATTCGAGATGCTTGCCAGTAGTGTGTAAACTCGGGTTCAATCTGGAACTTAGATGTTTGGTGGGTGGTCTACTCAGTTATTAAAAACAATTGAGTTCATTTCGAACACAGAGTAATAATGCGGTTGTCTAAAGCGCGGTATTTGCCGCATAGCCTCGAATCAGAGGTGGTACGCAACGACCTTACAGTAAGGGCTTTAACCTCTCAGTTCGCAGGACATGCTCCCGTAAAAGGTATATAGTCTTGCTATCATTTATTAGAGGTAATTAGAGGTAATATATACAATTGAGTATAGTGATGAATTGTACAATTAGGTCGAAACTTCTGACCACCTTTTTTGAACTCCTCATTAAAAAGTAGAATAGGAATGTCTCATAAACCCGACCCATTGAAACACCCCTAAGGGGGGTTTTCCCGCTTTATTTATTTTAAAGTGACATATCTCATGAACGATAATATATAGAGTGCTGAGACCTTCACAGTTGATTTGTTGGTCTAAGTTTGAGTTTCCAAGGTGTTTATGAGTTTCAACATTTGTATATATTACCGTTTCGCCCCCTGATCTTGTTATTATATATAATTTGTATCCGTTTTAATTGTGGTTGTTCGATTGCTTTTAGGATAGATTTTATTTGTCACTCTTATATCACTTCTTAATTATTTTATTCTTTCTTGTAATTCCCTCGACGTAAATAACTTTTTCTAGATCCATTCTATATATATTTAATGTTTTTAAAGCTTTATTAGCAATAATGACTAGATTTTATTTATTATTTTAAGATACAATAACGCGTTGTTGAAAAAGTTCGTGCCGATTATTAAGCAAAATTCAAAAATGATATTTTGTGTGTCGGTATTTGGTTAATTAGTTATGTATTCACTATTTTATTCAAAAACCTTTCTTCATCTTTTATGCAACTTGAAGATTTTACTCTTTCAGAATTTCTCATGTTTTTGGTGAAAAACTTTTGAGTTGTTTTTTATGGTTTTTAAAGAGAAAATTTTGCAGACCTAAATAAATGAAAATCTTAAGATATAATTTCTGGTAAATATAACGAGTGAGGCAGCACTCCCAAGTTCCAAAAAATATTTATCAAAGAGACGTTATCGCGCTGGAACACGAAATCCTTCCTATTAGCTGGTTCTGGACGTTTTTTTAAATCGCTATCTTTAATTTGTCCAGTTGCAGACAATCATTATTTGAATTTATCGATTGGACGCTTGGTAAAAGCTCATATTACAGGATATCTTTCAATTCTAGCAAACATAAAAGAAAGATTAATGAGGGTTAATTTTGCTTACTCCAGCACCTTTTTCACTTTACATTAATTGCCTTAAAAATGGTGCGTTTTTATACAGCATGTCACAGATAGAAATGTGATCCATTGAATTTTCCTCAATCAAATTGTGCGGAATCCAAACATCGCAGCGATTTACGTAACTAAGCCCCACTAAATGCTCTTAGACGGTGATTTTTGTAGTTTTCGATATTTTTGGTACTTCTGCTATATTTTGTGTCGTAGCGCGAGTTATTCTCGATCAGTGGCTTGATTTACTTATCGTCAGTGGTGGAGGGTCGACTCAAGCGTGGTTGGTTTTTTAAGGTCGAAATCGTGAACTCTAAACTTAACAAATCACTTTCGAAGAGTTCTTTGGCCTAAAGAACTTTCTCCGTAAATAATACATATCTTTTTTGCTACGTGTATGAGATTTCCGGCAAGAGAAAAGCATTAAGGATCTAAAATCCCATCTTCAAAGGGGTAAGTACAAAAACGACATAAATCAAATTATTACAATAAATTATTTTTTTAAAGATACGTTAAAACGTAAGCTTTAAAAATATGTACACAAATCGTGTGTTTTTTATAATTTTTTAAATAAAAATCGGAATGCACGTTCTAGACAATCCACTATATAAAACTAAAGGGAGTGCAAATAAGTCTCCCCTATTTGACAAAAGATGGCCCCACCAGTAACTTATGGTTGAAATTGTCAGATGTAAAACGTCATATCGTAAGGTTAGACATCTGGGAACACCATAATCTTAAAATATTAGCAATTTTGTATCAGTGTCACATATTTTTTTGTGCAAAATGTCGATTTTTGAGCCGAATAAGCGTCAATTGCGAGAACTTTTGATTTACTTCTTTAATTTGAAGAAATCTGCAGCGTAGGCGCATCGATTGCTTGTAGAAGCATATGATGAGGCTGCTTTAAATGAGAGAAGCAGTCGTGAGTGGTTTCTGAAACGGTGAGTTTGACGTCGATGACAAAGAACGTAGCGGAAGGCCGAAAGTGTACGAAGACACTGCGAAGATTCCTGCCAAACGCAAGAAAAACTTGTACTTATATTAGGAGTAACTCAACAAGAAATTGCACATCGTTTATAATCGTTGGGAATTATTCAAAATCATGAAAATTGGGTTTCCATATGAACTGAAGCCGAGAAACGTTGAACGCCGATTTTGCACATGTGAAATGCTGCTTGCCAAGCAAAAAAAAGGGTTTTTTGCATCGCATAGTCACTAGTGATGAAAAATGGATTCACTACAATAACCTAAAGAAGAGAAAATCATGGGGACCACGTGGCCATGCTTGAACATCGACAGTCAAGCCGAATATTCATGGAAAAAAAACTCATGTTGTGCATTTGGTGGGATCAGCGTGGTGTATTATGAGTTGCTCAAACCGAACGAAATTATTACTGGAGCTCTCTACCCAACACAATTGATAATATTAATGTTACAATCTTAAACTTAACTTTATATTACAATCACCCTGTATGTAGACACAAATAAAAACTTTGTTTCTATTCTATTATTTATCCACTATGCTTTGGAATATAGCAAATAACCCTTGTAATATAATAACACGAATTTCGATTCATTTAGTATTCTGCTAATACGAATAAAGGGCACATTGCTGTTTTGCGGGTGTAGTTTAATTAGGAAAAATCCACGTGTAGGTAATGGAGATATCCGGCCGCAGCCGTTATCATTTCTGAAAACTTCCACGCGGCACCTACTATTAACTGCGCCGTGCTTAAAAGCTTGATACGAACCCTAATGTGCATAATTAAAAGCTTTCCCCAATAAAGCCGCGCCGGCGGCGGCGCATCGCTCGGATTTCCACGGGCAGCGGATGCCGCCCTGTTTATCTGGCGCGTGAAAAGAGCAGTCCGCGGCTTCAATAAATGCTTCTTCGACAAACAGTAATAATCCGGTGCGACATGAGAAGTGTGTCGGAATCCAACAAGTCGCGGCGCCGCGGCGCTGTGGGCGGTCAGCTTTCAGGCGCCTCTCCCTCGCGCGCTCTTCCTTTTCTAGCCGGTCGATAGCACGGCGAACCTACCACTTCAATCGCCTTTGTTGTTTGACGTCTGATTATCTGGAACGGCAAATGTTTAAATAGATTCCGCTTTAATTAGATTAAATAATCGATGTTTGACACAGACGATTCCCACGGTCGCGGCTGAAAGCTGACATTTGGGAGTAGGTAAATCTGTAGACAGCCGAGCTTATGCATTATTCAGCATTTTATTCTTTCAATTATCTGCGGGGACTACATTCAGTACAATTAAAAATAACAAATTTAGAAGAGCTTAAATATTAAATGTAGATTTAAAGGCTAAAAAATTAACTAAATTGAATTGGATTTTGACTTAACAAATACAAAAGTTTCAACATTTTATCGACTAAAAATATTATAAATAATTTGTTCAAATATAAAAAAAATCTTTAGGGTGCTAACGTATGCGTTAAAAAGAATAGCAAGTCTCTCCGAAGCTCACTTATTTGTTTATTATTAGTTTAGAAAGATTTAAGAGACTACTTCCGTATTAAAAATCTATTTCTTCTCTTCTATAAATCTGTACATTTTAGGCAGTTCATAATACACCTAGACATTATTTTGTGCTGTTTGTAATAATTTTTAGGCGATTTATCCAAGTACTTTGGTTAAAAAAATATTGTTTTGTAATCCCGAAACCCATTGCTTAACATTTATTCATCACTAGATAAAACCAGATTTGATTTGTTATTGTTCTTCTAAAGTTAAGTACGAAAGTTCCACTTAAAGAACTTTTTCTTTACATAAATATTTCTTTACACCATTTTTTTATTAGCATTTTCTGTATTTATTCGTATTAGTCCTTCAATTTGCTTCGTATGTTTTTATTAATTTTCACTAAGGTGTTTATGGTTTCCGGATTTTATTTCGGACACAGACACGATTTAGAGAGTTTGAGGCTAGAAAATCAGACGTTCACACAATGTGGAAAGTTTAAGATTTTTAAGGCTTTCATGATTAAGAAATTTCTAGACTTCACTATTATATATTTAATGTTATTTAAAAGTTTTTTTCTGGTTTTAGTGGTAATATGAACGTGCTTTACCATTTTACTAAATATACAACATTAATTATATACAACAATCCAGACTGACCACTCATCGTTTTCATAACTTTGACGAAAGCAAATATTAACTGTTTAACGACACTTTAAAACTCATAATTATTTTTTAATTTATTGCGAATTTATTATGCGAAAGCGGTATTCGGAAAAATTATCACTTTAGTGACTCGCTGCAATTGCAAAGTGATGAAAGTCAGCTGCGTTTAAAATAATTTAAAAGTTTGAGAAGCTCCTTCTTCATTCAGCTTTGATTATTATTCTAATTTTAGTTTATGAAGCCGCATTTCTAAAAAATTGGACAGATATGACTTCAAATCATTTCCTTAAGTTTTGAAACAAGGATGTTCTTTTTTCGGGGTTCTGTGACACGGTATTTTAGTCTGCACAATTAATTGTAACATTTCGTTTAGAAATCTTCAAATTCCTTGTCTTAATGTCTAAAAGAAATTTGCTTTTTACTGTTTCCTCAGTTAGAGTACAGCTCTCCAATATATATAAAAGGTGTCCCAAAATTAACGCAACATTTGAATTAAATAGAAAACACAGTTTTTAGTCTTTTGATTGTAATTTTTTTATTGAATCATAAAGTACATATGATAGGGTTATTTATGGAATAACACATCGGGCAAATGGCCTCCACGGCTTTGCATACACATACGCACTCGTTTGTCGAAATTTTCCGTGACCATTCTGCATAAATGTGGCTAAATTTCGTTGATGCAACGTTGAATCTCCTCCTTTAATGCACGCATGGTTGTGGGCTTGTTGACATAGACCTGTGATTTTAAATAACCCCATAAAAATAAATCTAATGGTGTTAAATCACACGATCTAGAGGGCCAATTCTGATCACCGAAACGAGAGAGTACGCGATCTGGAAATGTCTCATGCAGTAATTGAAGTGTTTAACGGGCTGTATGGCATGTGGCACCGTCTTGTTGAAACCATATATTGGCCACATCAATATCATCCAATTTCGGCAAAAAGAACTGTGTTATCATGTCGCGATATCGAGCACCAGTAACAGTCACTGCTTGACCATCCTCATTTTCAAAAAAGTATGGTCCAATTATGCCTCCAGCCCAAATTCCACACCAAACAGTGACACGTTGTGGATGCATTTGTTTTTCGACAATCACATGTAGGTTCTCAGAACCCCAAAAGCGGCAATTTTGGAGATTAACAAACCCATCAAGGTGAAAATGTGCTTCGTCGTTTAGGATGATTTTGCTCGAAAAATCAGCATCCATTTGTTGATGCTCAAATTCAACAAACTCTCTTCGCTGTGCATGATAATTAGGCTTCAGTTGTTGTGTTAATTGAATTTTGTAAGCATGGAGACACAGATCTTTAGTGAGTAAACGCTGTAGAGAGCTTCTTGAAATTTTCAATTCTTGTCCACGTCGCCGAATTGAAGTTCCTGGATTGTCACCGACACTCTCACGCACTGCTTCGATGTTGATATTTGAACGGCTTGTTTTTGGACGACCAGTGTGTTTGGCGTCTCCAACGGATCCTGCCTCTCGGAATTTTTCAATTAATCTCTTCACAGTTGACGAAATTAAAACACTATTCCGACCATATTTTGTATGAAATTTTCGAACAGCGACCGCCAAGCTTTCATTATTTTTGAAATATTGTTCAATAATGAAGACACGTTGCTCTATCGTGTAACGCTCCATTTTTACTAACCCTAAACTGTCAGCTGTCGATTTGTTTTTGTTTTAGGGTTGTCAACACTTTACTGCATAAATGGCGGCAAATTTAAATCTTGCATTAATTCTGGGACACCCTTTATATATATTAGAATGGGGTATATTGAAGTATTAGCCTGTCCAAATTTTAACTGATAAGGGGTTACCAATAACTTTTTATTTTCACAAAAGCTTGGCTTTGATTTTTATCTAACTTTACCAGCATGCCCAAATATTTATATTGTTTTACTTGTTAGATGGTCTCGTTATTAATTGTTAATATTACACGAGGGTGATATGTTATCTTTTTGTTACTATCATCAGTTTAGCTTTCTTAACATTAACATCGAGCCTATATGCTTCAGTAATTCTATTAACTTTCTCCACTGAGTGTTTTAGATTGTTTATATTTTCTACAATTCTGCTTATTCTATCGTCAGCGTATTTAATATTGATACGCCTTTCATCGATTGAATTTCAATATTTCTATTATCCAATATTTCTCTAAATGTAACTTTAGCATAGATGTTAAACAAAAGTGGTGATAAAATGCATTTGTCACGGATATATTTACGAATTTCCACTTCTTTGGCTAAATCGTTTTCAAACGTAACTTTAGCAGTCTGCTGCAAATACAAGTTGGCGATTATTATCATGCTATTGTGATAAATTAATCATAGATGTCCATTAGTTTGTCATGATTGATATTGTGAAAGGCATTATTGCAGTCTATAAAACATTTATGTATAAACATCTTTATTAACATCTTAATATTTCTGAACCAAGATATTATACACAAAAGTGTTTACTGTATCTTCAACACATTTCTAGAGTTGTACTGCATCTTGACAAGATAAATTCACATTTCTGATAGACTATTGGATGGATAATTTTAAGAAACGTCTTGAATACGTAGCTCATTAGACTAATGATGCAAAAGTTATCAAGGTTGGAAACATTTGAAACTTTTGGCACTGTTAAAAAATATAGATTTTAATCACTCCTGCGGTGTAATAGTTCTTTTATATATAGTACGAGATGCTTAAAAGTTCCAAGCTCTCTATTTTTTCTCGACAGTGAGAGCAAGTAGAAAGATGCTGTTAATTGTAAGAGCCGCGAAATATCTCTGAATTTGTAGTATAGATGGGAGCACCATACAATATACACAGGTTGAATTACCGCCATTGCAGTGAGTGTTGTTTCGTATACTTCAAATAGCGACGTTTAGTGTTTAAGACCAATATGTAATCATTTGTTTTCTCTTCTTGCGTGGTGAAACGCCCATTCAAATTCATCGCCAAATGAGTGAAGTTGTTATGGATGTAAAAAATGTGAATTTGTGGGTGCGAAAGTTTAAGGAAGGTCGAGAGTTGTGTGACAATAAACCGAAATCACGATTGCGCAAGTAAAGCAAGTTGTTATAAAAGACCACTGATTAGGTGTGCCCCTTAAGATGAGTCCCACAAATGCTGAGCGACGAACACTAGGCTATGCAATGTTTCAGGACATGTTGATACGTAATGCCGCCTTGAATTTTCGACCATGAAGGACACTTTCTGCTGCCGCTCATTTTCCAATCGAGCCGCTGTTGCATCAGTGGGCAAAACACAACCCCTAAAGAAGTGTTCTCAGCAACTACGGAATCATGGTGACGACGTTGTGTACGTCTAGACAGAGATTACGTTGAGAAGTAACGGAAGTTTTAATTTTTGTGGAGAAATACCTTACTGACCTACTTCTTTTTATTCCACTTTGGAACACAGAGCTTCTGTGAAACATCTGATTCTGTTCTTGGCTCTTTCTTGTACTTCTCTCCACGTTTTTCCAGTTTTTCTGATCTCTACCTCTATCATTCTTCTCCAGCTCATTTTGGGCCTTCCTCCTTGGCGTTTGCCCTGCGGATTCCAATTCAGTGCTTGTCTTTCAAATCCTATTGGGATCTTTTTCTTTGCGTGTGCCCGATCCAGTTCCATTTTCGTTTCTTTATTTGAGCATTTATATTGATTTACCTCTTCTATTTCATTGTTATTTAGGTAAAAGCTCCGTTTGTTAGTGGTGTTTATTCTAAATGATTTGGTTTTTGTGCTCTTGATCTTTAAGCCGGCGGGTCTTCCTCTTTCCTCTATTTTATTTAGTTTTGGTTGCATGTGTTTCTCGGTGTAGGGCAGTAAGCAGATATCATCTGCGAAGTCCAGGTCTTTAATTGTTCTGTGAGGTTCCAGTTTATTCCGCTTCTCTTACTTTTTACTGCTTTTCTCAGTACTTCGTCTGTGACCATTACGAACATTATTGAGGATAGGATACAGCCCGGTTTGACTCCTGTCTGCACTTGTATAGGGTCCGGTAATTTACTCTCGTGTATTACTTGACACGTATATCCTTAAATGTTTGCTTTATCAAGTTCAGTATGTTTGTAGATATTTCAAATTTTTGCATGGTTTTCCACATTTTGTCTCTGTTTACAAGGTTAAACGCTTTTTTTGAAGCCCACAAATAGTGAATACAGGTTGACTACATATTTTTATTTAATCTATACAAGATTTACTGCTTGTTCTCTTCGTAGCTAATTTTTTACTCTCGTTCTTATTCTGTTTAGCAGTACCCTGGAGAATATTTTGTTTGGGATCGAGAGTAGGGTAATCCCTCTCCAGTTTTTACAATTGGTAATATCTTCTTTTTTGGTATTTTGACTAGGAGTCTTTTTTCCATTCTTCAGATATTGTATTGCTTTGCTATATCTTGACAAACAGTGGATGTAGTATGCCCACCGTAATTTTTGTTTTTTGTTTCAAGATTTCCAGTGCGATCTCATTGATTCCTGTCGCTTTCCCATTTTCAACGAACTGTCGGTCTGTCTGTCGCTGTCACAAAATTATGGATTTTTTAACATTTTAAAATGGATTCTTATAGGAAATTTTACGCTGCTTTCAAAATCGAAATCAAAAAGTTTCTATCTCGAATAGTTTTCGAGATATTCGACTTCGAATTTCGGGAAAATTTCGACATTGCGATTTTATGAGTAATTCTTAAAGAAAATTTTACGCTGATTTCAATAATGAAATCGAAAAATTCTATGTCGCCTAGTTTTCAAGATATTCGACTTCGAATTTCGGGAAAATTTTCGACATTACGCTTTTAAATGTGATTCTTATAGGAAATTTTACGCTGAATTCGAAAATGAAGAAAAAATTCTATGTCGAATAATTTTCCAGATCGAAAGGTTTTTTAAGTTCGTTCTGGGATTGCTTACAGAGCAATCTCTTCGCCGGCCCCATGTTTTTTTTTGGTTTGAACTGACTTCTAATCTTCTAAACTTCTAAAACTGTTTTCTCTGGTGCTTCTCCAGTTGTTTCTCCGGGTTTCTGTTCTTGTTTTTGTTCCTCTTCAACTGGTTCTTTTATTTGACCTAACATTTCTGCAAAGTATTATCTCCAACGTTCAATTTGTTTATCTTTTTTGGTTAGAAGCTGTTCTTCTTTGTTCCTTAACTGTCTATTCTTTAGGAGTTTTCTTCGAGATAGTATTCTAGTTATGTTGTATATTTCTTTTATATTGCCTTTTTTGTTGCATTTCCGGCTTTCTTTGCTAATTCCCTGGACCGTCTTCTTCGGTCTGATCTTGTGCTTCGTTCGACTTTTGATTTTTAAGTTTATATTGGGTTTGGTATTTAAGTTTTGTCTCGATTTTTGTAGAGATTGTTTTTGCTCTTTTTTAATTTCTTCCATGTTTGTTCTATTATCCAGTTTTTTCTTTTTGTGTTTCTGAATCCCAATACCTTTTCTGCTACTCTGCTATACGCAACTTTAATTTTCGACCAGTGTTCTTCTATGCTTGTTTCTTCTATATCTTGTTATTCTTGAAATCTGTTTCTTAGTTGAATTCTAAATTTAGTCTACTTTGTATTGTCTTTTAACTTGTTTAGGTCATATTTTATGCTTTGTTGTGCAAATTTCTGTTTCGCTGCTTTGAATTTAATTCTTATGCTCGTTATCATCAGGTGGTGGTCGCTGGCTATATCAGCTCCTCTCTATTTTCTTACGTCTAACAGCGAGCTTCTCCATCTTTTCTTTGTATGACAAAATGATCGACCTGGTTCTGTGTTCTCTGATCTGAAGAGATTCATAACAGTTTGTGGATTTCTTTGTGTGGAAATAACGTCTCTCCTATTACAATTTTATTTTAGGCGCACCAGTCTATGAGGAATTTTTCATTTTTGTTTTTATCGCCTAAACCGTATTTGCCCATTATTTGTTCTAGCCCTATGATATCTTTCTTTTTTATTTTATCTATTGTGTTTTGTATTTAAGCATAGAATTGTTGTTTCGTTTCAATGTTTGCTATGTTTGTAGGTGCATAACACTGTATTATACTGACATTCCTTATTTTTCCTTGTAGTCGGGCTGTTATAATTCTCTGATATTAGGTTCTACTCTATCAGTCATTTTGTTATTTTTTTGGCTTAGAAGTAATCCTACTCCGTATAAGTGTTTATCGTTTTTGTTTGGTCTTTCAGATTAGAAGAATGTGAAGGTATTGAGTGTTTTTAGCTTTCCCAACTCGTTCCACCTGACTTCGATAATACCTAATATATCTAGCTTATACAAATTTATCTCTGCAGTTGTCTGATTTAGTTTTAGTTTCAGTAATAATATAGGTATTTAAAGGGTTAGCAGGTTATTGGTCCACGATTTTGATTGCCATGGTAGGGCTGTCACCTTAGGGCCAAAACACTACCCACTTTTCCCGGTGTTTGCGTGTGGGGGGGGGGGGGGAAGAGTATTTTTCTCAGTGGTAGGTACGGATATTTTCTCGCTAGTTTTAATAGAGAGCACCGTGTAAAAGTTAAGGTTGGCATTTGGTTTGGAGAAGCGTCATCCCCATTGTGGAGAAGTACTTTTTCAGAAAAAAATTTGAAGGCCTTAAAAACTTGAACGCACCTGGTATTAAAAATGTATATTCAAATATCTATTCGAAGTCATCAAATAAATTCAAATTCTTAGTCCCTTATCATTTCATTATTAAACAATTCTTTAAATACATATTTCTTCTATATTTTCGTTTAACTTTAAAATTATCTTTTCATTTTCATTTCTTAGTAAGTATACGTTTTTATGTTTCTGTCAGTAATATTTTTTTTGTATGTAAAAGTAGCCATCTTTTGTTGTAGTCGATCTATTTTAGTGCAGTTGACGGACATTTATTTTTTTAGCTTTTCGTTTTTTTTTAACATATTTTTATTAATTTGGCGGCACACTCTATTTTGATTTTTATGTTGTCTTTCATTCATTTACTCTTTTGTTTTTTATTAGGATGTTTTCAAATGTATTTGTTCTGCGTGATTGATATTATCTTCAGAATTGTCCATTTACAATTAGACTTCTTATTGTACGTTATTTTTGTTTTCATTTCGGTACGCTTACTATTTAATTGTAATCTCATAGATTCTTAGGGTTTGCAAGCTTGGCTTTGTAAGTTTTTTGATACTCTTCTTTAGTCGAATATTCAGCGACATTACCACACGATTGTGATCCGAATTCATATCAGTATCCACATACGAAATCACTACTTTGACTACTTTGATTGCGTACTATTTTTTCTGTAATGTCAGATGGAGTTTTTCAGATGTTTGCCAATGGTAGATTTTCTTTTTTACAAAATTGCACCAGACTATCCTATATATACATATTGTTTCAGCACTGGCAATATATAGTTTACCAACATGAAATAAGGTAAAATGTTCTGTGTGGCTATTTTTATGAACGCATTATTATATTTACCTACCGGGGGTATTCATAACACTGTTTCACATTAAAGAAATGCCTCGGAATAATGGCTTTTATTTTTGATTATTAGTCGTATGTTTTGGGAAATAAATAGCTAGTACACAGATTTCAGTTGATTTTCGTGCTGCAGTATTACAGCCAATTGGACTGGTTATCTCTCGTAACTATCTGAAATCAAGCCTACATATGATGTAGTCATTCTTTGCCAGCCTTGATTCACCAATATAGCTTTTGGCATATGCTATGTTGCCAATTAGTTCACAGGTGCTTAAATGGCTCCTAGCCATGTTGACGTTTAGGATTTCTCCATTTTAGTCTGTTTTCTATGAACTACTGAAAAGCTCTTACTCAGTTCGGGGAAACTAAGACCAACCATAGGTTTGAAAAGCACAATGCTCTTAATGACTTTCTAAAATTTTGTGTACAACAGATTCTGCTAATGCAAAGAATAAATAAAAAGTTTTGAAAGAATTACAACCATCTCCCATTAATTTCAATATCTGAGCTATTAAAACCATCTTAAAATTTGACTAAAACACCTCTTTTTCTATAAACACAAAAATGTATTTTAATATAATACTACAGTAACCGCAGCTGCAAATCAAACAGAGGTCACTTGACTATTCGAAGTCTCTCTAAAATTAACTGACAAGGTACACCTTTTGCATTTTACACCGTACCTGGTAATAAACAAGCTTATCTATTCGAAGACTTGGAATTCCGTTTTGTGGTCTTATATCGTTGCTACCATTCGATCTTGGAAGATCGAAAACTATTCGCTTTGACTATGCCCATGTCTTCTTTTTATTGCATACAACTTAGTGAGAAGTTACTTACAAAAGTAACTAAGGCATTATTGACGATTAAAGCCACTAGTTTTTCAATTTTCAACGTGTAATTAGATATGCATTTTTAAACTTATTTAAATTTCTTCTATTCAATACAGTTTAATAGTCATAGGCTGTCTAACAATAAAAAGATTTGTTTTTACTCAAATTTTTAAAATGTTTTCGAAACTCTGTTGACCTTAAAATGACCTTAATATATGTGAATTTGTGTGTACAATATAATATATAATTTACACTGGCACGGTTAATCGCCTGACTGAAAAAGTGTAAAACTACTTTTGTCTCCAGCTACATATTATAATTTAGCTTTTGAAAAAGCGTAAGAAATTTTATATCGTTTTAATTAGCACCTAGTATAGCTTTAATTATAAGTAGTTTTTAATGGCGCAAGTCCTGAAGGATTTTTCTATAGATTTTCTATAGATCTATAGTGCTGGTATGATTTAAAATAATTAAATGGAGCAACATAAATGCTTATAAAAAAATAAAAGGTGCTAAAGTACATAAAATAACAAACTTTATCAATGAAACGATATCGAAAATTATACAGCATTTTGATTAAAACCAAAAATCGGTGCATATAAATGGACAACAAAAATAAGACAGTTGTACACTCTCGGTGTCCCAGGTTTAATAAATGTGTTACAACAGTCATATTTTAAGCTGTGGTTTCAATTCAACAAAAAGTGATTGAAGTAATAATAGCTGGCGCACTAAGCGTCTTCTTCACAGCGCATATATTAAACAATTGTTATCGTCTAAGTTTGTTCTGTAAATACCAGGCTGATGCAGCCTGGAGACATTTGTCTCAAAACTTCTCAAAAAATTCTCGCTTTGTCCGCGGTAGTGCCATCTTGTCGGAAGCACAGTTGTACATTTTCGTATTCGTTGAGTCTAAACTCTAGAAAATCTCGTAATATCGCAACATGGTGGTAACAGTCAGCGCAAATTCTGCTTTCTGAAAAAAATACGACCCTATATGCCATATTTTGTAATAACATACCAAATAGTTACATGGTGACCTTGGAGAGGTCACTCATAAAGTTGTCGAGGATTTTGTGGGATCCAATACCGAAAAGTCTGCTTATTAACGCAGCGTGATAAATGAAAATTACTGAGCACAACGGTATCAGCTAAAACATTCTATAATTTTCTGGATCACCATCAGTTTGTATGGATAGTACATAACATCTTTGTGTAGAATTCTCCGCACGCTTTGGTTTGATATGCCCAAGATGAAAGCAGAATCAGTCTAACGGAAAAATGTATATCCACAATATTACGGCTTTTTTACTCTTTTTTTACTACAAAATGGCTACAAAATAGCTGCTGTATCACAATCTCAAAATCGTTATTTCTAAAATAAATCTTCAACGCCAATGTACGGTGTTCACCACTCAACGCTATTAAGGACATTAAAATGGCATGCCTTGTGCTGCTCAAGGATGTACGACTTGTGCACCATCTGCCAATACATTGCACGCGGTCGTCAATTCAAAAAAGACATTCTGCTGAAATCTATACAACGGCATATAGACCACTATATTTATAACAAAAGTTTGTGTTTTTATTATTTTTTTAAAAATTCTTTAAAATTGTTTTACTGTTGCGTCTGTAGATTTTATTTATTTTATTTTTTTGTAAAAGTTGTTTTTCCAAAACAAGCACCTATTTGTACATTATAATCATAAGGAAAACCGAATCCGGTAATCTAGAAAGTATTTGCCACACTCACGTATTCTGTATACGCCACGTTTCTAACATTTTTATATTTTCTGTGTGCTCGCAAACGATAAAAAAATAAGAAATTCCGTTATGTGTAAGCAAGACCCGTAATTCAATTGTTCAGAGTGATCATAATTTTTACGATCATCATTTTAAAGATTAGTTTAACATGACTAACAACATTTTCATAACGATCTATCGTTTAAATACTAAATGCATTTAGCGTAAGTCATGTCTCATAGGAGGTATATAGACGACGTAATATTTTTGTTGTTTTATACAAAATAAGGCTTGATAAATATCACCTTTAGCGACATTTAAATAATATAGGAGAATAATATAGGATACAATCCAATGTCTCTTCTTTAAATTAAATATGAACCTCCTATAGGATACCTTATACATTTTTAGTCAGTATCACTATGTCAATGCAAGAGCTACTTTAATTTGCTTTGCAGCGGATTATTATTTACTAAAAACTAGAACAAAAAAATCATGAGGCTTTTACGCTCTTAAACTGTCACTCAACACTTTCTTTCTGTCGTTATCCCTTGTTTTAGATATTTGTTTACAAAAAACTGTACGTCGTCAGGAGATCCGACTATCGCCAGTTTGTCATCAGACCTTGTGCCGCTTGCTTTAGTTTTTGTCATGTTTTGTTTAAATTTTTGTATTCGATAGCCTACAAACTCGTTTGGAAATTCTTACTTTACATCAGTGCGCAACATCGCAAAAACATTAAAGGTTTGTGTTTCGACAGTGAATCTTACATTACAATAGAGTCAGAAAGTCTTAGGGATCGCCGTTGCTCTGAGCTATCACGAGTAACATCTGATGCAGAGGATTCGTTCATCACACTGACGAGTAAGTGAAATAGAAGACTAACTGCCTCAGATATTGCTGTGGAGTTTAACCGGAGACGCGATAAAACATCAATCGGCACAATAAAACGGCGTCTTCAGGAAAGTAACTTCATGATCGTATTGCGACCAAAAACGTTTGTTACGGGTGGTAATAAGGCTAAATGGCTTCAGTGGGTGCAAAAGCATCATTTCTGGTCAACTGAATTGTGGAAAATGTATTATGGACTGACAAATCCAAATTTAAAATTTTTAGTCAGAAACGAAGAATCTTCGTGGGTTGGTCTAAGATTGAAAATATGTTTCAATTGTCAAATACAAAGGTAGTTCTGTTTTAGTATGGGGATGCTTTTTTGGCCGGTGTAGGAGGTTTAACGGCATTACGATGAAGAAACTTACAAATGCATTGCGAAAGTTATAAGAGAAAAATCTTTATTTTACATAAGATGTGATATCATTATTAAGATTTAATCAGAATACAAAAATATTAGGAAATCATAGCTAAAATTAAAGAAATAAAAAAGTAAAACTGAAAGGATTAAAACAATAAAATTAAACAATTCAAACAATAAAAAAAAATAGACCAAAAGAATGATGAACATTTGCAAAATCAAGAAAATGAAACAACCGTCACTTACATTTATTATTAGAATGCACGCCAACTGGAGATTGTGTAAGTTGAAAAAAATTAGCACATGTATTTTTTTAAATAGATTTGACAGCGGTTATGACGAGGTTATACTAATTTATAAATTTTGTACTCTATACATTTAAACATTTTTATCTCTAGAGATACATCTTTACATTTGAAGGAAAACGGGATAAAAGATGCTTTCATTAGCTACATTTTGCAATAAATTTTTTTAACACAGTTTAACACAGTTTTAACAACTTTTTAGTAAATGTAAGATTACTTTGCATATGTACTGTATACGACTATCAATTTCCTGATTGTATTTTAAACAGCTGCAAGCACATAAGCTTTTTACCTTTTATTAATGTTTATTTTTCAACGTGTTTGACACAGTATTAAACTGCAATAAATTTGTTTTGGTGTAAAAAGTAGCCTATCAGTATAAGTAGTGATTGGGCAACTCATAATTGATAGATAAATAATTACTCAACAAATTGAAATTAATAAAACTTGTTATTAAAATTCCTGTTCAGTTTAATTCATAGTTAACATAATCACCAACAAAGCTCACGATTTGTTGTGCAATAAAGAAATTCAAATTAATGGCTCAGTTGTGGTTCAACGTATTCCAACACGTCAACTTAATCTAACAAGGGGAGAGAATATCACTACTGTAAGATGACACCGTATACCACACTGATGCTAAGGTCGCCTCTTTATTGGAATCAAAGCTTAACGAGCTTTGAAAGGGATAAAATTATTATAACATTTTTTTATTAAAACAGTCTGTAACCCTTTAGCAGAAAAAATTAGAAAATCAAAGCTATTATTTTAATAAAATGTCTACTATGACTATAACTAATTTTTATACTAAAGCTAGAACTAATATAACACGATTGGTTTTTAGAGTTTCAAAAGGAGTACAAATAAGCCCCAGCAATTTTTTTTTAAATTGAACATTTATTGTGAAAGAACGGAACCTTAGTATTATCCATCTCTAGCCACTACTTTATCCTATTTTTCTGGCAGCACACAGTTACCGCGTCGGAAGAACGCTTCATCTTTTGAGGCTATCCACGAATCGACCCAATTTTTGGTATCTTCATATGCTGTAAAGTGCTGCTCAGACAGGCCATGTGCCATCGATCGAAACAAGTGATAATCGGAAGGAGCAATGTCTGGTGCATACGGCCGGTGGGTAGGACTTCCCAATCGAGTGTTTCCAAGTAACATGTGGACGAGCATTATCATGCAGAAGAATAATTTTGTCGTGTCTGGAGTAGTAGTGGGTGCGTTTTTTTTTTGAGTGCTTGACGCAATCTCATCAATTGTGTACGGTAGAGAGCTCCAGTAATGATTTTGTTTGGTTTGAGCAACTCATAATACATGACAGCAAGCTAATTCCACCAAATACACAACATGACTTTTTTCCATGAATATTCGGCTTGGCTGTCGATGTTGAAGCATGGTCACGCGGTCCCATGATTTCCTCTTCTTTCGGTTATTGTAGTCAATCTATTTTTTATCACCAATGACTATACGATGCAAAAAACCCTTTCGCTTATGCTTGGCAAGCAGCATTTCACATGTGCATAATCGGCGTTTAACGTTTCTCGGCTTTGTTCATATGGAACCCAATTTACTTGCTTTTAAATTATTCCCAACGATTTTAAACGACAAGAAATTTCTTTTTGAGTGACTCCTAATATAAGTGCAAGTTCTTTTTGCGTTTTGCAGGAATCTTTCTCTAATAATGCTTCCAATTTCGCGTCTTCGTACACTTTCGGCCTTCCACTACGTTCTTTGTCTTCGACGTCAAAGTCACTGTTCTTAAACTTATGAAACCCAACTTCTCTCACTTAAAGCAGCCTCACCATATGCTTCTACAAGTAATCGATGCGCCTCAGCTGCAGATTTCTTCAAATTAAAGAAGTAAATCAAAAGTTCCCGCAAATGACGCTTATTCGGCTCAAAACTCGACATTTGTGCACGAAAAAAATTATGTGATGTTGATACAAAATCGCTAATATTTTAAGATTATGGTGTTACTAGATGACTAACCTTACGATATCACGTTTTACATCTGACAATTTCAACTATAACTTACTGGTGGGGCTATCTTTTGTCAAACGGCACAGTCTTATTTTTACTCCTTTTAAAAGCTACAACATCGACTATTACTATATAATAAAGAAAGCCATGAGAAATTGCTATACCAATATTGCATAGTAACATTTTGGTTAAGATAAACTTTGTGTGACAAAATAAACTTTATTTTATATATATATATATATATATATATATATATATATATATATATATATATATATATATACTAGAGTACAGTAACAATATTATAGAGAAAACAATTATGCACATGCGCTAGCACGTAATGCATAGTACTTTTTGGAAATATTGTTGATCCGTACAGTACCAAAAGACAGAGCTAAGATTCACAACTGGGGATAACAGCTCATACTCAAAATTTCGGTAAGCGTGCATACTAGCCTGAACAAAAATTGCGACTCGCTTGAGACTGTATAAAAGACATGGACTAAGAATTGTGAACTCGTGAGTGACAATGCGCGATAAAGTGGAGTTTGCTTGAGACCGCATGTGGGTGCAGACTCGCAGGCGAAGTTTAACTTGTGAAGACTGGTCAAGAAACGAAGGGCTAAAACTGTGGACCTAAAAGCAAGTTTTAATTTAAGATAGAACTGCAAAGACAGGAGACCAAAAGCAGCTTGCTGTTTGCGGTTTGCGCGGTTTTCCCGAGACTCAGGAAAATGTCAGAGTAGATACTGTACCGACCAAGGCAGAAAAGATTTAAAATTAAATAGAAAAATGTAAAAAGAACGTAAAGTTAAATTATGGCCATGTACTGCGCAAGACGGGAACATCGACTAATGTATTTAATCTGTTAATAAATAGTAAGAACAAAAAAAACGTATGTTATTGTGTACGATTAAAGTAAATAGCGCAGTGTGTGCCGTTATAAAGCATATTTGCAGTGATCTATAGAGTTATTAGTAAATTAAAAAGACAGTGGTCAACTTGTTACAAAAGTGAAATTTTTATTATAAAAACTTATTTGCTCATTTAACAAAGTACTTTCTTAGGCATATGATTTTTCGTAGGTCTCTCAGTCCGCGCGAGGGAAGAAGTATATGAAACACTGTAATCAACGAAAATCATCTCGCTGACGAAATTGAACTACTATAGGTTTAGCGATATAAAATATTTAATAAGTAACAAATAAATTTGAAAAATTTGAAAAAAAAAGTTCTATTAATAAAATAAACCAAAATTATTATAGCTGATATATTTGAAGGGATTTATAATTTTTAAACGTTGTTAATAATGATGTAAAAGTAAATCGAGAAGAATTGTGCGAAAAATTAATATTGCATGGAGGAAAGGAGGTAAAAATGATATAAAAATCCAAACAATACATACACTTCTATTGCAAAGAACGTAAAGAACGGCCAAGTAATGTAAAAATCTAATATAATAATTATCATTAACATAGGATGAGGTTGCAAAACGTGTTGTATAAGATTAGGCGTTGAAATACCTGCAGTGAAGAATAATTTGGTTTAATAAGATATCTTTTAACTTGTTATGAATTCATTTTATAATTTCTAAATTGTTTATTTAAAAAACACTTTTTTTAAATTTAAAATTTAAGCAGATAAATTTATTTAATTTATTAATGTTTTTAGCTGATATAAGCAATATAATATAAGTCTTGCAATTAATAAAGTCTTGACATTTAAGAAATGTATATAATTATTCCATAATATTCATATATAGCATTTTCTTTTGTACTTCTTGCATCATAAAGATACACAAAGTGTCTTACTTCAGGAGAGTGTAGGGTAAAGGCATAAAAGCAGGATCGGTATTCTTTGATTTTTTTATTAACCGCATTTTGTAGAAGTACAATCCCCAATTTTTACCAAGGCATGCAGAAATTTTTTAGGTACAGTTAGGACACTTAATCCTTTGCACTTTGATAGAGAGGAATTTTCTCGAACAGATATCCTAACTCGCTCAACATTTGCGTCACTTCGTGACGTCTGTGGTTGCTCCGTTCCTGATTTGCCGAATCTCGAATCAGTTTCCTTAAACTTCTTCGCCAACTTTTTAATGAGTTCAATGCTCCGAACTTTATTTGCGTAATGTGTACGAGATATTTTGCGTACAAGAGTCACAAAATTATTGATTTGGTAAGACTCTTGCACCCTTCAATGAAATATTTAATTGTTTTGTAAACTATAATTATAACTTTAAACAAAGCATGCTTGCAAATAAATACGAGGTAACCAAAAATTTAATTATAATAGAAACAAATTTGCAATAATGTTAAATAACGCCATCTTTGGTTAAAAGCTTATAAATATATCAGCAATCTATTTGTCCTAGCAGTATAGTAATAGTTACTTGAGCAGACAGTGCCGCGTCATTTTACACAATGTTGAAGATGTTGAAACGTGATTAAATTTCTCATTAAAAGAAGGCCTTAGTTCCAGTGATATTAAATAATGTTTATATAGTGTGCACGGTAAATTTTTACTTTTATATTCCACTAAGAAGAAACAATCAAAACAATTTCGCTTGGGTCGACAAAGCATTGAAAACGAACCATGTGCAGGTTAGTCAGTTGAAATGCTTTCGGAAGAAAACGCTTCTCATAGAGCTTGGAGTGTTGCAAGATGAGCGTTTAAAGTAGACGAATTATCAAGAAGATTAGGGTTTTCCGATACAGTCATCTGGCGCATTTAAATGAGCACCTCAAGCTTAGTGCCAGATGGGTACTCAGAATTTTGCCAGTAACGTGTGATCAATTGTGAACAATTCCAACAATAAAAAAGAAGTTCTTTAATTAACTAATAGAGGGAATAAAATCATAATCTCGTACCATAATTTTCTAGCTAAAATAGAGATAATAGGATGACACAGACTAGACCAAAAACGGTTAAGGAAGACAGAGATGGCTTAATCGACGAAAAAGACTATGATATTGCATTTTGCTAGCTTACTGTATAAATTATGCGAAATTATTAAGGTAAAAAGCTAAGTCGAACTATCCGCCTTCCGCACGATAACAGCTTTGCCTATAAGAGTACATTTGCCCTGTATTTAAAAATAATATGTTTTATTCCTATCAACGTTTGCTTGGACCAAAAAATCATTCTTATTACTTTCTGAACATACCTTGTACAAGATGTACCCCAAGTCACTATTAGGAGACCCGTCGTTGTGTATAATAAAACTCAAACAGATATATGCATCTCCAATTACATGTACAATTTATTAAAATTTTTTATCTGTAAATATGTTGTTCTCTATTATTAAGTGGCGAAGCGAAGCGGAATCGCTTACTAACTTCATGTTGTCTGTCCGCCCGTCCGAGCAGTAACTCGAGAACGGCTTGAAATTTCCAAATTCTGTTTTCACCAATCGACAGGTGACCAAAAAGCTTGTTTGCTAGTGATTTTGAAACTGATTGGTCAAAGGGTTCTCAAATTTGGAAGACTGCTTCGCCACTTCGCTATGCGTTGCAAGGTTTGCAGATTTATTTTGTTTAAATCTCAATATACAGAAACATTCTAAATTGTCACAGAGTAGAGTAAAAAACATCTAAAAATTAATTTTGCTTAAACACATAGCAAACGAACAGTTACTCTAAAGTGAAATACAAAACAATTATTGTAAAAATTGCTAAATTGGTAGTATAAAATGTTTTGATCCGGTTTAGAGAAAAGGCATCAACAGAAAGAAACGAGATAACGATACAAATTAAGAACTAGTGTTGAAAATAAGATAAAATAATAATTAACACATAAAAAAATAAATTTATTGTGGGGGATATCACAAAAAAGTTAAAATTTTATCATCTTATGTACAAAAATTTAAATAACGCCGAAATTTTAAGACATTAAAGGTTCGAAATGCTTCTAATCTTAGTAAAAAATAAAATACGACGGAAACCTATTTAGTGAAGTTTTAAATGCACGGTAATTGATAAAAGATATGTGGTAACAGACTTTCAGCACCTATATATCTACATGTATGTAAGAAGAAGTACCAGAAAGATTTAAAAGAAAAATATTATAAAGTGTCTAAAATATATTCTTGTAAAGTCAAACATTTAAAGTTTTATTTGCACTGTAGTGTCGTATATGTTTGTCTTTTGTAAGATACTATAAAGTGTGTGCAATATTTTTGTTGAATACAAACAAAATCGAAATTATCTACAGTTGTGCTTGGTGCAAACTTATTGTGCAGTGGTGAAACGTAACTTGAATTACATTAAACCAGTCTGAAAGAGCTTTAACGACTTAGAAAACGATGTTTCAGCAGCATATTCAATTAGTCAACAGGTTATTTATTGATTTGTATGAACAACTTATTTGTTTTCATAACAATGGCTAATGTAATTAAAAAAAAGATATGACATTGTAAGAAGATAACAGAATATAATAAACATAACAATTTAGTGCTTATTGTTTTTAGTCTAAGCTTTTTCTTTTTTCCCAGATTTTATCTGCACAATCTTTATGTACGATAGAGGTACCAACAACACCGCAAACATTAGTAACTACACATGCAAACAACATCACAGTTTTGGCATCACATTATGTTCCTACAACAGCATCGGTAATACCCCTCCAAATTTTTAAAGAATGAGGAATAGAATAAATTATAGCGCATGAACAAAATAAAATTGATTAAAATAACTTTTACGTTACAGAAGGGAATCTGTCCTTTAATTAAACTGAATAACATACAGATATCACAACGGAACAATTCTAAATATTTAAGGATATATTTAGATAGAAACCTGTATTGGCACATTCATATAATAAAAAAGATAATCCAACTAAAATTAAAACATATTGTGTGATAATAGTTTCAGTCGTTACCGAAGAACAAAATACATTTACGTAAGTAAATCATAACAATAATGTGGATACACAAAATTAAAATCTGAAGGTCTTCAAAAGTAAATGAGAAGCTGAGAAGAGTAATAGAGAGTGTATATAAAAAAGTAAAAGGAGTAGTGAGACTAGGAGAACAGACGGAAGAATTCAATATGGAGGAAGGGTGATAGTCTCCGCCCACTGTTATTCATATTAGTTATGAACACTGTGATTAAAAATATCAAGCAGAAAACCAGAAAGCTAAAGGTAAGTAATTAGAATATGGAGTCGGTAGAAATCTAAAACATAGTCTATGCAGTTGATATTGTGGCCTTAGCAGGAAGTAGAAAACAACTCCATGCATTAGTAAACGTCTGGAAAGAGGAAATAGAAGCAGTTGAACTAAAAATCAACATTGGAAAAACAAAAACAATGCACATATCAAAGCAAGAATAGACATAGAAGAAATACAAAGATATGAGTATCTAAGAACAATCATTTCAAATGATAAGAATAAACAATGAAATATTAAATAGGGTGAATAAAGCAAGTCAATTATACCACGCTATAAATAGAAGTATAATAGGAAGCAGAGAGATAAGGACAGAAACAAAGCTACAAATATATAAAACAAAATATTTTTTAATTTTGACCCATGGAGCAAAAAGCTGGATTATGCTAGATAATCATAAATTCAAGATAACTGTAGGGAAATAAAGTACCTAAGAAAAGTAGACCAACTGCAACAAATACCGCAAGTAACCACAAAGGAAAATAAACAGTTAAAATGGTATGGGCATACAAAAAAACGGTAGAATACTAAATTCAAAAACGAATTCCAGAAGCAAGAACGAAGAGCAAACGACCAAGCGGTAGGCCAAGAAGAATGTGGATGGACAACATCCAGAAAATGACCGAAATAAAAGAAAAAACGATAGGGAAAGTAAACAGATTGACAGAAGACAGAAACAACTATAGGAAATGGATAAAGGCACCCGACGCCATTTAAGCAAAGAGGAAAGAGAAAAAGAAAAAGGTCTTCAAACAATTTTAATTTAAAAAATACTACAAGAATTCCAGTATCAAATGAATAAAAACAATATTCCAACAAGATGTGTATCTACGATCCAGCAAGGATACGGTCAAATAAGAAACTAAAATGACTGTATCTTATTTTTGTCAATATTATAGTAAAAGTTGCATTTAATGCAATTTCTAATATATGTTTAATATGTAAGAAAAGAAAAATCTGTTAACAGACAGCAAACAAATGTGAAAAACAATTTTCTCGTAAATATGGTTTCGATAAACCACACGAGCAGTCCTAATTATCAACGAAGGTTAACTTCATTAATCTCTGGTAATGTTTCACATGTGGCAAATTTGGATTGTGTTCGACTTAAAAATATTTCTAAGCTTCCTTAGAATATACTTGCCAAGAGAAGTTTGCTATCATACGGAGAATTATTGATTGTATCGTCTAATATTTTTGTGTTTGACCCCCATAGCTGCATTTCATATGCCCATGTGCTTCAGTACGGTTTTTTATATTCTTAATTTGCTTTCTGATTTATTTAAACTTTAAGTTTATTTTAAGCTTTTTTTAGCTTTGACATGTGCTTTCCATGTTAATTTTTCATCGAGGTGGAGTCGTATTTTACTTTTTTTTTATTAGTATAGATATTGTTTGCAGTTACTTGTGGACAAAAATGCTTTGTAGTGAACATATTTTGAGCAGATTCCTGCGATACATATAGGTGGCTTTGTAGGTTTTTCTGGAAGCAGATCAGCTGATAGGATTACTGTAATATCAGCAAATATAGCTGCCATAGTGCGCTCCGTGAGTGGTAAGTCTGTCGCGTACGTTAGATATAAGTATGGTCCTAATGCGCCACCTAATGCTGCGGTACTCCAGATTGTATTAAGTGGCAGTCCGACATTGTATTGTTATATTTTACTTAAAAATATCTGTTTTGTATATATGATTTTAGAATAATATAGAGCTGACTCGGTAAATTTTTCTTCAGCTTGTATAAGAGTCAATTATGCCATATTTTATCAAAGGCTTACTGGATGTCTAGAAATACGACTGCACACAGGTCCTTTTCTTCTAAACTTTCTTTGATCTTATTAACTAATATGTGGCATTGTTGTACTGTTGAGTGTTTTTCTCTAAGGTCAAACTGATGTTCTGGTATTAAATGTTCTCTGGGTATAGTATCTTTAATTCTGTTAAGGAGTGGCTTTTTAAATATTTTTGCTATTATAGGTAAGAGACTTATCGGTCTGTAGGATACCGGTTTAGTTGGTGGATCATAATAATTTAAGCAAATTTCCACTGCATTGAGAAGTAACGCAGTCATAGAATGCTTATGCAAATTGTTGTTAAGAGGATATTCGTTTTCATGTGGAGATGTTTTAAAATTTCTTCTACTATTAAGTCGTATCTAGGAACCTATGAGAGTTAGTAATCTTTATTTTGTCAAGGATTTCCTTTAACCTGGCAAAGACAATTGATATGGAGCATCAAGATATGTTTGCATTTTACTGTCGTCTGTTTCTAATGCAAGTGGAGTAAATACATTAGCAAGATGTTCCGCAAAAATGTTAGCTTTTTCTTCATCAGAGCGTGCCCAATTGAGGTTTGGTTTTTTTATCGGCGACACCGACATAGTCGTTTTTTTGAATTTCTTTATTACCTTTCATAATAAATGGTCTTCTGGTGTTAGTTTAGCGGCATATTGTTAAAACATATTATTTCGTGCTTCTTGTAAAACTATACGGAATGCACGTGTTAGTTTGTTTAATATCGTTTTATCTTCAGGGTATCTCGTTCTTTACTACTTGCTATGGGCCTTACGGTTTTCTTGGACAAGTCTTTATATGTGATGTTATGTTGTGTTGTTTCGGTAAAAAAAATTTTATTTTTGGAATCGACTGCCATGACGTTTTCTGTAATAGTTTGATAAAGTACTGTAAAAGTTTCTCAATTTTGTAAAGTTCTTTTATACAGAAGCTTAATTTAATGTTTTTATTAATGAACTGTTCAAATAGTTCCCAGTTGGTTTGCTTAGAGTACAGATGCAACGGTGGATCTCTCCAGATAATTTCAGTTCTTAGTGTGGGGTTGCTAGTCCCCCATCGGGCGCCTCCCCAGGTGGCGGATAGGGGAATGCCTCCCAGATATGGGTGGTACCTGGGAAATAAAATATCAGGGGCGGACCAAAACTAGCATGGCATAGGAAGCAGCTGTGTCATTAATGAGTCAAGGCTGCAGAAGAATGACTTCGGTAACAGGCTTGTCATCATATACTTACAGGTCAAATTATGAGACACCCGGCTGTAACACTCCGATGAGGAAAGCAACGGGAAACTACTTCATTATATTCCCAAGAAAAATCAGGGTGGCAGAGAAATATAATGTTAAAGAATGTACTGATCATGGGCTCGGAAACCAAGATCCGGCAAGGGAAGATTACAGGGCTTCCCAGGTCGTTAGCCAGCGAAATCCCTGTACAATAAGAGACAATATTGCCCCAAAATTAAAACTGAAACAAAAACTGAACATAGGCACGTGGAATATACGAAGCATGTTCCAAGCAGGGAAAGCAGCCAACGTGGTTAAAGAACTGCGACTGCTACATATTGACATATTGGGATGCAGCGAAATGAGATGGCCAGGCGAAGGAACGTGTGTGGTAGATGAACATCAAATATACTATATTGGTGATGATAGTCCGCAACATCGCAATGGAGTTGGTTTTATAATAACAAAGGACGTTCAAAAAGCAGTAAGCGGATTCCTACCAATATCGGATAGAGTTGCTATGTTAAAAATAAATTCACAACCTTGTAGTTTGAACATAATACAAACTTATGCGCCAACAACAGACAGCAATGATGAAGTAATTGAACAATTTTATGACGACGTAAGGAAAGCAATAAAATATACAAAGAAAGAAGACATATCCTTAATTATGGGAGATTTAAACGCTAAAGTTGGCAACGAAGCAACCGAAGGAATAGTAGGAACATATGGTCTTGGAATACGTAATGAGCGTGGAAAATGCTGGTACAGTTTTGTAAAGAAATACAATTTTCTGTTATGAATACTTATTTTGAATTACCAAACAGAAGATTATATACATGGAAATTCCCCGCTGATAGAAACGGCAACATTGTAAGAAATCAGATTGATTACGTAATGATAAACAAACGATTCCGCAATTCGATTACATCGGTTAAAACATATCCTGGCACAGATGTTCCATCTGACCACAATCTCTTGCTAGCTGTATTCAGGTTACGATTAAAGAAAGCAACGGCAAGTGGTACGAGACAAACAAGAATAGATGTACAGAAACTGAAAACAGAGAATGTACGGCAGGAAGTAAAACAACAGCTAAATCAAAAATTCTCTGAAATAAATATAAGTACGGGCAACGATATAGAACAAAAATGGGAAACAATTAAAGAAACGCTGAACGTCATTGCAAAGAATAAGCTAGCAAAGAACCCAAGAAAGAAAAACAATGATTGGATGAAGGACGAAATACTAGATTTTATGGAAGAAAGGCGCAGATATAGAAATAAAAGTGAACTAAATTATAAGCGAATACACAATATTATTAGACAAAAAATCAAGGAAGCGAAGGAAGCCTGGTTAGGAAGCAAATGTGCAGAAATTGAAACCTTAGAGGGAAAACATGATACACTAAACCTACATAAAAAGATCAAGGAAACTGCAGGAATAGTAAGAACAAAATCCAATGGAATAGTCACAGACAAAGATAATAAAGCAATATTCGACAAAGAGAAAATACTAGAAAGATGGAAAGAGTACATGGAGGAATCATTTTCGGATGAACATAGAGATGACGCTGATGTAATAGTTGGCACATTAGGACCAACTATAACTAGACAAGAGTTGTTGAAAGCCACCAAGAGAATAAAAAACAACAAGTCAGCAGGACCAGATGAAACCCATGGAGAACTAAAGTTATTGGAAGAAGAACACACGCAGGCTGTATTAGATTTGTTCAATAGAATATACGAAACAGGAAATATGCCCAATGACTGGTTACTCTCTACGTTCATCCCATTACCAAAAAAGCCAGGGGCCAAGAAATGTGAAGATCATCGCACAATTAGTCTAATGAGCCATATACTAAAGGTTTTTCTACACATCATCCACCAACGTGTATACAGCAAGTTAGAACAAAATATCGGCGAATCGCAATTTGGTTTGAGAGATGGCCTTGGAACAAGGGAAGCCTTATTCTCGATACAAGTACTAATACAAAGAGCGCGTGATGTCAACTACGATATATTTGCATGTTTTATTGATTTTGAAAGAGCGTTTGACCACGTAAAACACGAGCAATTAATACAAACATTAAAATCAGCAGGAATAGATAACAGTGATACCAGAATCATTGCCAGCTTGTACTGGCAACAAAGAGCCACAATCCGTATAGGGGACAGAACATCAGAAGAATTTCACATCCGCAAAGGTGTTCGACAAGGATGCGTATTGTCCCCGATGTTATTTAACGCCTCCTCTGAAAACCTCTTCAAAGAAGCCCTAGAGGGTGCAGAAGATGGAATCAAAATAAACGGAGAGATAGTCAACAACATTAGATATACGGACGACACGGTTCTGCTGGCCAACACTTCAGAAGGATTGCAAAGATTAATAGACCGCGTAACAGAAACTAGTAAAAATTACGGTATGCGGCTTAACATAAGTAAAACAAAAGTGACGATCATGAGTAAAAATGCCAACATAAACGTGAATTTCCACATAAATCAATCCCTTTACAAAGAGTACAGGCGTTTAATTACTTGGGATGTACGTTAAACGAGAGATGGGACCATACTCAGGAAATAAAAGTTCGAATCGAAAAGGCGCGGAGTGCATTTAACCGCCTAAAGAAAGTACTTTGTAATTTGAGTTTAAATTTGCAACTTCGTACTCGAATACTTAGATGTTATGTTTTCTCAATTCTTTTATATGGGACAGAAGCATGGACTCTCACAGAAGCTGCAAACAAACGATTGGGAGCTTTTGAGCTATGGTGCTATCGCCGCATGCTCAGAATTTCATGGGTACACCATGTAACAAATGAGACAGTCCTTCAGCGCATGAACAAGGACAGAGAGATCCTTAATGCTGTTAAGAAAAGGAAACTAGCATACTTTGGTCACGTCATGCGAAATGATAAATATCGTCTTTTGCAGTTGATTATGCAAGGAAAAATCGAAAGCAAACGAGGTCCTGGTAGACAAAGAATCTCATGGCTTCGCAATCTTAGGCAGTGGACAGGAATGACATCGGTCGCCTAGTTTCGAACATCGATAAACAAGATTAGATGGGCCAGACTGATCGCCAACGTCCAATGAGGATACGGCACAAGCAGAAGAAGTGTTATCATAATAGCACTGTGATCCAAGTTTAGATTAAGGTTTGACTCTATGGTATTTTACTAAAAATATATTGGATATTCCTTTTGTAACAACAAAATCTACAAGATCTGGATTTTAATTTTTAGTTGAAGTGAGTCTTGATCCCCACATCATATTTTTGACATTCTAGTCACAAGCAACTAAAAAGTTTGGTTCAAGAGTAAGGAAGAACTGTCGGTATTTATTAGCCGAGATTTGGTGCCTACATGGATTATAGATTGCTGAGATGCACACAGTCTAGGAAAATGTTTGTATTTTTATTATGGCACTTTATATTTTATCTGTGATATATAACTGCAGAAAGTAGTGCTTTGAAACGTTACGTATGACAGCGGATACTACGTGGTCTCCTCCGTCAGGACGATTGGCATAATATATGTTATAGTTTGGTATCTTAACGACTATTCTGTCAGTTGCATGTCTTTCTGATGTTAAGAGAATGTCTAGTTTGTTGATTTGTAAAAGTAAGATAATTTTATATATGTGGTTTCCAGGACACTATTCTTAGTACTGCAGTCATTATTGCACGAGTTTATTGATTACTGTTGTTAGCATGGATAGAATCATGCTGTTTTGGTTGAGCAGTTGTGCAAACATATTTTTAAACTTATTTAGAAATTCTGCTTATTTCTCTCTTATATCTTTGTTTAGTCTTTCGCCTATATTAGTTACCTGTGCGCATGCAACGGTTGGATTTATTTGTGGACTTTAAATTATTGGTTATTTTTATATTGAATTCATATTGGTTTGTGTCTGATAAATAGTTTCTTTGTATGTATAGATTGTTCTTGTATTTTAGTTTTATCAGATCCCAATAAACAGTGCAGGCTTTATAGTTTGCTGTGTTTTTGAGCCATGGAATTTTCCACACTTGACACAATTAAACAGTTTCATGCAATAAGTTCTTAAGTGACCACAATCTTGACACTTTAATTTTTGTATGTTGTAAGAATTATACATTTTTTTATTGTTTTTTTTTTGGCTCTATATCTACAAAAAATAACGGTAATGGCTCCTTGCTCTCTTTATGTCTGACATTATTCATATCTCTGATTAAATGTCCTTTTTTCTCTAACTCATTTTTTATATCTTCTAACAATATAGAATAATGGTATAGGCTCTCTTCTGTTTGAGCTGGTAGGTATGATAAATAATGTTTTCTTTATACTTAATCAGTTTTTTGTAAGTCTCCACTGTCGTTGGTTTTACCTTTTACTGAGTTATTTACTAAAGATTTGCTTGCTTGAGATATAGATGAAATTAAACTAGATTTTGAGTTTTATGTCGTAATCGGTTGTAATTGATTTTGGTGTTAATAATATCTATTGCTCATGGAAATTTGTTTCACTAGCAGATGATTTTCATATATTTGTAGAAATGGTAGACTTGCAGAAGGATAAGATGCCTGACTTTGATATATTTGTTGGTTGCATAATAGGTAGATTAAACATATTGTTAATCGGCTCTGGTGCATGCACAGTTGGGAGTCCAGGGCCACTGCTGAACCAGATTAAAAACATATGGGAGTTTTAAAAGTATTTAAAATAATACTTAATAGTTAACTACGTTGTTAAACAAAATTATTTTTGAGTTTTAAAATTAAATTAATTTTTAACAAAATAATGTTTCTCGAACTTTCCCACATCTATAATTTTAACTCATTAATTTTGTCAGAATTGCTTGGGATTTATCAATTAGTTGTTTTTGACATTTATGGTTAAATGCATTTTTCCTGATAGCTCAACACGATAAATGTTCTTTTATAAATTGTTGACTAGTAATAATTTAATAAAAAAATTAATATTTGCACAACGTTATATACATAATATTTACATATTTTTAGAGAAATTCATAAATAGCAGGCATACATTTTGTGTATGGTCATGCTGTCGACTACACTTATAAATCAGCTCATTTTAAGCTGAGGCTTTTAAGAATTTTACTCCTTTTAAATACTTGTATAACTCCCCAAACTTTAAACGATAATGAGTCATTAGTCTATTGATATATAGAACACTAGATGTCTCATATATGTTTCTATATACAAAGTATCGAAATAAATTTTAGAAAAAGTGATAAAACCACTCTAAAATCAGTATTAAAGAAGTTTTGGCCCAAGCACATAATTATTAGTACGCCTGTAGTTTGGAAAACAACAGTTACATCTATACTTTATTCAATGGGGGTAAGCTTTTAATCGTCCTGAATGCAATGAAATTGCTGTTTAGAGAACGATTTTATGAGAATTTATTGATTCTAAAAATTTTTACAGTAAAAATTACTATTGCCAATAAAAATACTTAAAAATTGTAAATTTACATAATAAGCGTGACTAGGCAGATAAAAATCTACTTGCCATTGTACAAAGTAACATCAAATCTGTTTCAATTAAATGCCTGAATGAATATTTTTAGCAATAGCTTAATATGAGCATTTATTTTGTCAAGTAAATAATCAAAGACAGTGTATCATAATTTTTTGGCCAATAATGTATGTATATCTAAATCAAAAAGTAAAAAATAAAATTAGTAAACGGTGGTGCACCATTACATTTTGCGGTTGCTTTGAGGAAACATTAAAATTTTACTTTTAATAAAATTCTAATCGAAAGGGAAATTTGGTGCGGTTGCTTTAAAGAAGGATTGAAATATTACTTAATAAATCTTAGAAATTAAAGAAATATTTGGTGGTGTGACTTTCAAGCCACCTGAATTGTCTTCCATAGATTACTCTCTGTGGAATTACTTCAAGAGCTTGATTTACGCCAAATCTGCTAATCAATCTAATGTTTGGCAATTTTTTTATTTTGTGTGTTAAAATAAAAAAAATAATTTTTAATATCTCTAGCTATATAAATATTTACTGTTTTGTTAACTATTATGTTAATATAAACTAAAATATGAAAATAAAAACTACCATACTTCCAGAATAGTTTATCTTCTTCTGGACATGTTTTGGTTTTTATTACATATTATATATTTTTTAACACAAAACTGGACATAAATATAAATAAAGTACATGATGACAAATTTGTGAAAATTTGGAGATAACACTAGATACAAAAATTAACTTCGTTTAGTAGCAACCTATGAGTATTTGGGAATATGACGCAATATAATAACACCAAATTTGTTATGAGCATGATGGTGAATTACAATAATTGACACAAAAATAAATCAACTCACAAGAAAAACAAAGCGATTAAAACAGATCGATAAAATAGAAAAAATACGATTAAAAAGAAATAGAAGATAGAATAAAATCGAAAAGTATAGAAAGAATAAGTTCGTCGACAATACTCTATAAACAAAGATGAGTAGGAGTAAAAAATATACTGTATTTTCGCAGAGCTATATTATGAATTTTTCTATTTATTAACAACACAAAAAAAAAAATAATCATCATAAACATGCAAAAGGAGTATCTAAGTAAATGTGAATATTTATTAGATACTTAAACACATTTTTCCACATATATGTATATATATATATATATGTGTGTGTATAAATAAACTAAATTATGTCACTTCATTTATTACAGGTCTCTGCGTTGAAGAGCCACTTCTAACCTGAATTGCCGCAATAAAATTTTAAACAATGGCATTTTAATAAGCCCTTTTAAATCATTTCTATGGGCCCAAGAGTGAATTACGAGCGAAAGCCGATATCCCCAAATCGATGTTGCTTAATAATCACGGGGACGCTGCTGTATAATTCCACCATTGCGAGCATCTCGAGCGATGAGTTTGTCATAGCTGTATTATGCGCCCTCATTCTGTCTCCTCGTTATACAAACCTTTTCGGCGTTTCAGGGATTCGTGCTAGTCAATCTATGTGTCAGGACATCTTTCATTTTCAAGTGCCACAACGCAGTAAATAGATTACGTAAATTTCGTACGGTGCACGTTGTCGTTTGCTGGCTGACGGCGCGAATAGTTCAGTGCGAGATTGCTGCAGTTAAATGACATATCTTTACATTGCAGATAACTATAGTGGATTATAAATTAGTAAACATTTATGTGGTTTATTCGAAAATTGTGCATTTACATAAAAAATTAATGATGGCAGCATTTCAAATGCAGCTCTTCTATATTTTTAGGTGTAAATGTTACATTAATCTCAAAAATTCATTGTGGTGAAGCCTTTAAAAATAATAGATGCGCAGGCTTTCACGGCCGGTGTTATGGTGCATTGTGTGGTTGGTTCTCGGGTTATAAGGCCGTGGTCGGAATTCAGAAACTCTTGAAGTTTCGTCCACAACTGCGGCAAACATCTTCAGAAGAAAATCTAAAAATTAAGTGACTGTCCTGTGCGTTTTCGCTTTTATACTCGTGCGAGTATGGTAGGGATGGTGTTGGCGGGGAGCGTGGTTGACGTCACCGGGATGTTAGATGACGTGATCGGGCTAGCTGCTGACGTCAATCGGGTCGTTGTAGGTAATATTTTGGCATTTTCGCCGTACTGTGGCCTGTTTCTTGCCCCTTGAGAGCGATAAACCAAGACCTAGGTAGATTAAATCCGTCGTCCCTGTTAAAAAATTTTTATATTTATAAATTTCCACAGCCTCTCTGTATAATCTCGGGTAGTAATTCCTACAGTTGGATGAAACTTGTGTTTGCCCAAATTATATCTCGCGGTTAGGATTTTCCAAAGTATGTTCAGCAACTGCTGATTTATCGGGTTGATAATAATAAAGCAATAAGTTAGTATGAGAACCCCGTAGTAAATGAATTAAAAGAAAGATTAATTGACATATGTGAACAACACCAATTAAAAATCACTAACACACATTTTCCACGCAGGAATTTATTTATTGACCTGAGAACGACTTTCTTTACAACAAAAATCTTTATTGAAATACATAATAATGCGACAGTGGTCCAAAATTAAAATTTGTGGAGTCAAATGAGATAAAGATATAAAAGCAGAACATCAAACTATCACTTAGGCAATACATCAAACAGCGATGGAAGTATTAGGAAAATATCAAGGTAAAAATGTAAGCAACAACCAGCTTGGTTAACTGAAGAAATTCAGGAGCCCAAATAGACTATTTCATAAATGGTTAAATAATATAATAGCAGTAAAAGTAAAGAACTAGGCAAAATTATAAATATAGCAAAAGACAAACAATTGGAGTACAAATGTGGACAGATTGAAGGATTAACTTAAGGTGCGCAATCAACAAAAGTGTGGGGGACTATCAGACAATTCAAAACAAACAACACTAACAAATATGACAAGCCCAATAGTATATTAGTGAGCGAAAAAAATATTATGAAAATCGTCCAGTCCCGGAAATATTCCAGCAGAGCTAATCAAAATGTGATGGAACGCTCTAATAACGAGAACTATAAATCTCCTGAATAGATATTTCCAACTGATATATGCTCCAAAACAATGGAAAGTCTGATACATGGTGTCTCTTTTTATCAAAGCTGATAACAAGGATTCTAAATTTTATAGTTGTTTGAGTGTTACCAGTACGCTAAGCAGATTATTCGGATCTAATATTGGGCATTATATTGGAAAAGGTTAGAGATTATATCATATCGTGTATCGACAACTTATTTATTGAAGAAAAAAATTAAATTAAAGAAAGAAGTGCATCTTGCTCTTACAGATTTAGAAAAAACCTTCGACTGAATATCTAGATCAAAACTATGGAAAGCGTTAGACATGTTAGGCATTAATTCTCATTTATTAAACATTATAAAACAACCTTTTAAGGACGACACATTATACATTAAAAGTTCCAACAATCTTTCCAGTTCAATTAATACTATGAAAGAAATTCGGCAAAGCTGTAGTCTATTCACGTTTTTATTTAACTTATACGTTGAGGTAGTATTGCGTAACTGGAAGAGATATTGTGAACAAATGGAAATCCTCATAAATAAAAAGCTCCTTTTCACACTGAATTTTGCAGATAGTCAGGTAGTCCTTGCTCAAAACACCTATGATCTGGAATTTACGATCAGAAGACTTTGTACCGAAAATCAAAAATAAAACTACAAGTCAACCTGCAACAAACGGAATATCTTGTAGTCAATTCGGATGCACGTTTTGATATACTCATTAATGACGATGTCGCTGTAAAGCAAGTGGAACAGTTTAAGTACTTAGGAGCAATAATTGACAAACATGGCTTGGGAGAAGAGAAAATGAGACATAGAATACGACAAATTAGAATAATAATTGTTGCCTAAACTCACTGTGGTGGAGTAAATCCTTATTATTAAAAACTAAGAAAAACGAACCATGGTCGAATCTGTTTTGTGTTCTGGATGTTAGGTGTGGATAGTTAACGCAACAACGGATTATTTACGAAGGAGCACAAGAACATCAAAAGCACAGCGAATTCGTAATACAGACGTCAGAACTCGCACAGCAGCAAACGAAACAGTTACATATAGAATAGACTAAAATAGAACGTTACATTCACATGCTGAACAACTTTTTACGATCACAACTGCAAAGACAACAAAGAAATATAAGAAATCTGCATATTACTAACGCGTCAATGGAAGTTCTTCGAAATATATTTCGTGAACGCCTCATTTTCCATTTCGGCTATATCCCCAACGTTTCCTGTCTTATTATCACGTAATTTCTTCTTGTACATTTACAAATCACGAAATTTAAACAAATTAAAGGACGTCTTCCAACAAGAAGCATTTATGATCTATCAACAGCTGATGTTCTGAGTGATGGACGGTTTCAAGTAAAGGATTAAAGGTTGCATTAAAAAGGATGGTTGTTATCTAAATATTATTTTTTATAACTGAACCAGTACCTCAAATGGCATGTCTTGACTTTTGTTTTTGTAAAAATATAAGCTGATTTGAACTAAACTTTAGAATGTTTTTTTAATAAAACAGAAAATATTTGGACAATCTAAATTTTATCACTGTTAGAGTAAAGTACAGACTTACTTATATATGAAATATGATATCAGATAAATGCCGTCAACAACTCCACGAACATGCGACCATTCTCTTAGCGAAATTTTCTGTGATGCTTTCTTATAAATGCGACGCTATTTTAGCAATTATACATCTGATGTTCTCTTTTTTTGTAGCAGATTTGTTGGCCCCTTTCTTCAAATAGCTCCAGATAAAAAAGTCTAGTGTTAGATCGCAATTCCGATAGCGTACAGCATTAACAGTAATAGCGTTATTAGCTTCATACTCAAAAAAGTACGGGCCTTTAATTTCTCCAACCCACAATGTACCATATATCAAACAGCCTACTTTTGCGTCACGTAGTGGTGAATGAAAGATTTAATCGCTGCGAACAGCAACAAATTGACGTGCTTGGTTCTTCATGCACACTGTCACTTACTCGAGCACAATTGTCACCTGGACGATCGTTGTTTTAATAACAAATCCTTGCATTATCAGTAAGCATACCACTTGTGTCAAACTTTTGCATTAGAATTACACGGTTATTTGGCACATTATTGCATCCAACAATGGTCGAAGTTTTCTTTGCTTAATCATAACTGATCGCCTATATTCATAATAAACTTGAATGACACTGATGCATTGCTGCACAACATGCATGACGACTTTACTGTGAGTTTATATAACAACTGTACAAATGTAAACTTTCAACGTGCACGGAACGCAAACGACATGCAATTCAAATCCTGAAGCTCAATTTGGATCACCCTTTAAATCCATTTTTTGTTGAAAATCTGTGATGCAGTTTTTCAATAATATCCAATATAATACTATCAACATAAAAGTTTTAAATTACTGCCATTATTGGCGACAAATTTTGTTATTCTTTTTGTCATACTTAAATGTAGTATACGCAATATAAATAAAATTAAAAGATTTTCACTGAGAAATGTGGTATGTAAAAATTTGAATGTTAGAAATTGTGTAAATAACAAAACTATAAAAATATTTATAAAGCAGATATATTGTTAAAAACAAGTTAGTAAAAATTAGAATAATAAAACCAGTCAAAATAAGAAATTTAGCAGACAATGAATATGAAAGTAGCGACAATTAAAAAATGAAACGTGCATGTCCTATAGTATCACAATACTAAATACAGGGTTGTTGAGGTACATTCGAATTTTTTTAGGTCGTACTGTAGGAAAGCTGAAAGGCCGTTTTATGCTCGTGCACTATCCCTTATTAGGTAACAATAAGTTAGCTTCACTTAATCAAAAATCTACGATTGTAGACAAAATGAGCCAAAAATACAACCTAAGAGCTGCTATACTCGAATGTCTTTTCATAGGAAAAAGAGCCAAGTTTAGGACGTAATCAAGAAGTACAGAGAATCTGACAGGGTAACTCATAGCAAGCGATCTGACCGCAAAAGAAGTGATAATTCGTCCGTAAATTGAAAGAAAAAATCGATCAAGGTCCTGGACGGAGAATAACTGACCTGCCAAAAGAAATGGGTGTGACGAGATCAACGGTCAGTCTATCAGGGTAGCGGGATCTGCACTATAAGTCTTTTGTCCTGAGGAACGGCCAATTTTTGACTAAGAAAAACAATATGGGCAGTAAGTTAAAGACCCAAACAAATTAGCGCCAACCACCTGAGATTCTTTTGATCGAATAAAAATTCATCCAGAACAGAAAGGTAAAGCGCCAAAATGACTGTTAAATCTGTCAAAATACAATTGAAGTACCTACCGTAGTGCATATAAAGTGTCCCGTTTTTGTTATTGTTCTGGGACTTCTGAGCAGCTAAAAAGATGTCATGGTTCTCCACTTCTTTGAAGATAACCGCCGACAGTTATATCAACGTTCTGGAAACAGTTGTTGAGTTTTGGATAGAGGAGGTGGCTACTAGGAGGAATACGAGTTTTAGCAGGACTCCGCTCCATCCCACAACGCAAAAAGACCCAGACATGACTCTACAACAGTTTGTATTACCACTGGTTCTCCGACTTGTGACCACTCTCCAGCCCCAACTGCAATACCGTTAACTACTACGTGTAAGACAAAGATCAATAAGAGGAATTATAATTTCAAGAACAAAGAGGAAGTTAAATATAAATTATTCTAAAAAACGTAAATTATAAAATATATTATATTAAATTATAAACCTAACAATTTTTTAGATTGTTTATTTAACTTTTAATCAACTTATTAACACCACACTGTATTAATATTTTCACATTCTAAAGGCATATTAATTAAGACACTAGTATTACTATAGCATTTATTTCTACAAAAACTGATCTGCTTTTTGATGTATTAGGTAGGATTGCGAACATTTTATTATACATGCCTTATATACAGACTTAAATAGCCGCACACATTAATTCTGCGACCTTTACATTTCATGAAATGCTGTGCAGTAAAATATTCGACAAGGGTTGCTGTTTTTTATAAATTTTTAAGAAGATCCGACTTTCTGAAGTCACTCGGTCACTCTTCTCAAAAACCGTTTTGCTTCAGAAATAGGATTGCTCTTGGCTCCTACAGTTAGGGTCCAACTGGAATTGGTATGGTTCTATTAATTTGCGTGCACTCTTGCGGTAAACGTAGCAAAAAACTGTCTTTCCTAAGTCTGAACTGCTGTGTTAAGAAATATGGAGCTCAATACCTTAGATCTTCAGAACGGTACCTTTTTAATGTGCTATACTATTTACCAATACTACAAATCAAACCCCTTTTTTGGTTTTGGCAGTTTCTAGATATGTCGGAGACTTATATACTCTTTATGATAAGAGAGAATTCTTTAGGCAGCTTGGGCTATGACAAGAGAATCGTCCAGCTAGTAAGCAGTTTATTGAACATTTCTTATCTTGCAATTGCAATACTTTACCTCCTATAGGATCTCTTGTCTATATGAATATGTAAACGTATGTACTACATAGCTAACTACACCTAGATTGCTACTAGAATATCCGTTCGCTAAGTTCTTAAGCTTAACTGCTTTTAAAGCGAAGTAGATCTTTTGACGATCGGGTTTACTTTTGTTTATTTGGGAGTGTACTGTATGTTCCAAAATAACTGTTAAAAACTTGTTAAAAGCTGAATCATCAATATACGTCCTCAAAAAGTAGAAATTTTAAGCTCTAGCCGTCGACTATTGTAATAAATTAGAATTCGGGGGCATTTTCCTCTAGTTTCTAGCGTAGTTTGTAGATCTTCCATCACACGGCTTATTTTTAATGTTTGTGTTTTCTATGTTTCTACTTTGTTACTCTTAATAATGATATTAAGGTATTAATAGTGATGGTAATGTTAGTCTTGTTCGCAATCATCTTAATTTTATAATAAGCCCATTACAATTTTTTATTGTTTTCTGTTACGATTTTGTAGCAAATTAAAATAAAACAGTTTAATGAAATATCTCGTAATATATAAAAATATACTGCTATTACATATACTAACAAAATTTGTATCTTTAAATGACATAAAATATATATTGTAAACATAGGTAAAATTTCAGTTGACAGACATCAGTTGCTTAGTAATTTCTGACACTAGAGCACGACATCATTTTTGTATTTTAATTAATATTACGATCGTTATCAACATAGTTAATATTATTTTTCGCACCTGAAACATTCTATTTATTTATACTTTTAATTTAATAGAAATATGTGCCACCAAAGCTGATAAATAACAATGATATTTAATTCAAGAAAGCATTGTATTCCTGATTTGACAAAGACTCGAAAGTGGTTCTGTCAATAGTTTTACTGTATTTCATTTTTTTATTATGATTCTTTATTGGCAATTAGAATAAAATACAATCTATGAGACAATAAGATGGCTAGTATATTGGTATAAATAATGTACAATAATAATGACTTGGAGAAGCTAACATCCAGTGATGCTGCTTCAATTTTCTTTAATGTCTATTGGCCAACATTATCTGAGTCTTCTATGTTCTGGAAGATGAAGCAGGGGTTGTAGCAGTGGATTTGGATGGAATTCGAGTTTGGTGGCTGTTTCTCTGATTACTTCACTGACATATGGGATTTTGAGTCCTGTATGTAAGGTATGGTTCGAGACATACCACGGCGCATCCGTTATTGCTCGGAGTATTTTAGATTGAGCTCCTGGATTATTGCTGTGTTGGACTTGCTGGCGCATCCCCAGAGTTCGATGCCGTAAGTCCATATCGGCTTGAGCACTATTTTATAGATCAAGATTTTGTTTTCTATTGACAGTCGGGATTTCCTTCCAATAAGCCAGGAGAGTTCTTTAGCTTTTAAATCGAGGTAAGTTCTTTTCTTTTTAATGTGTGTTTTCAATTTAATTTACTGTCGAAGGTTAGGTCTCTAAGTATTTTACATTGTCGCTTTGTGGTAGTATTACTTGATTGAGGTTTACAGGTGGACATGTACCTTTTCTGAGGGTGAAGGTTATCTGTGTCGATTTGGAATCATTAGTCTTGATCTTTCATTTTTTCATCTATGTGTTAATTAAGTTTAAATGGTGTTGTAAATTTGAGGAGGCTACTACTGGATCTTCGTGCGCTGAGAATATGGCGGTGTCGTCCGCGAAACTGCCTGTTGTTGTTAGTATTGTTGTAGGTAAGTCATGTGTGTATAAGACATATAGTAGTGGTCCTAGGATGCTATCTTGCGGTACTCCTGATAGGACTGGTTTACGGTTTGATGTGGCTTCAAATTGGCGTTCTTGTAGGTATGACTTCATCAGTTTAAACTAGAAGGATGGAAAGATTCTTTTTATTTTTGATAATAGTCCAGGGTGCCACACTTTGTCAAAAGCTTGATTGATATCTATAAATGCAGCTATGCAGTATTTTTTATCTTCAAATGGCTTATTTATAATGTTGACAATTCGGTGACATTGTTGGGTTGTCGAGTGTGCATGTCGAACTGATGGTTTAGGATCCAATCCTGTGAATTTAAGTCTGTGTTCAGTCTGTTAAGAAGAAGTCTTTCGAGTAGTCTTGAAATTGCGAGTAGTAAACTTATAGGGCGATAAGATGTGACATCGACGGATTTTTGCCAGATTTTGGTATCATTATGATTTGAGCTATTTTCAGTGATGTAGGCCAGTAGTCGAGTCTAATTCATTGAAGATATACAGGAGTTTTACAAGTCCTTTTTTGGGCAATTATTTTAACATTTTCGCTGTGATGAGGTCTATGACAGGGCCTTTTGGGATTTAGGGTATTTATTGCGTCCCTTATTTCTTTTGGAATAAATAATTTTAAGGGTTGTGCTCCTGTAGGTGTACTTAGAATCTGTTCGACTTCCTGTACCTGATCATTATTTTGGGATTGAAAGACCGCCGCAAGGTGCTCGGCAAAGAGGTCGGCCTTTTATTTATCATTTGTTGCCCACGCACCTGGTAGTGTGTTGAGTATTTCTGTATGGGGGAGATGTTGTTAAAGGTTTTTTTTTTTTTTATGTATATCATATAATGTACTATAAATATAATAGTTGCCACTTTTAAAATCCTTATAAATTTTATTAATAAAATAAAAACAGTCTATATGCCTAAAAACCATAAAACAAAATGTCAAACAAAACAGGTAATGAAAATATTTATAACATACATAATTTAATATTAATAATTAATATAATTAAAAATAATAAATTAAAAATTTATAACAAAAAATTTACTTTACGTTTACTTACAAGGTCTAAATAACTTTAAAAAATACATAGAAATATTTTTAAACACGCTGCTTTATTGTTGCAACCATTATACGTACATTATAAAACATTTACATACTTTTCATGATAGATTTTGATAGCATTTTATAGGGCCGGATTTAGGATCTGCAGAATCCTAGGCTAAACCGATGGTGCGGGGCCTACGGGAGAGGGTGGATGTCTGGGGTATCGAATACATAACAAATGTAAATGCAAGATAAAATAATAATGTGCCAAACAAGCAATCTATTCAAAAAAAATTGTATCAATTTGTGGTACGGGCCCTTGGCTGCACCTTAGCTAGCCTGCACGTAAATTCGGCCCTGGCATTTTATTGTATTTAAAATTACATTACACGTTGCTAGTCTTGTGTAAATTAATAAAACTACAATTAGTTTACTATAATACATCTAAGGCTACCAGTAAAATGTAAAACATGTTTTCTAGTAAACACAGCACAATTAGTGCGTTATACAGCTAACTACAACTTGAATATTATACACACAGATTCAATAGCGCAGAGGTTAAAAGTCAGCAAAAGGCCGCACCGGAGCTTCTAAAAGATAAACTAAACGATGAATGAATTCAGTTATGAATGAATTTTGTGATGGAAATTTATATAATGAATTATATCAATGACTCCGCCGTTTCCCCGCTCTACCCTCTTTTCATGCGAATGGTAGCAATTAAGTGCGTAAATTGTTTAAGCTATTACAAAAAATTTGTTTTTTCCTAAGTTTATAATATCGCATTTTGTTAAACTCTTACATAAATATGCTAAACAATTTTGGTGTGAAGAAAAGGAAATAATTATAACTCATATTTATATAAGATTTATATACAATTAACAAACCATTGTTCTGGATTACAATTTGCTGTTGTTAGTTTTGGTATTTTGTAATTGCTTTGGAGTGTACGCAATAGTAATAAGTTTTAATGTTTCTATAAAAGTTTGGTGTGGTAATTTTGTTTAAATATATAGCTTGTTGACCTTTGGGCTATGTAAAAATTTGCAATTTCAATATTTTAAAGTAACTCTTTTATTACTTTCCTTATCCTAATGTATAATAAGGAAAGTAATGTAATCGGCGGAAATTTGACCTACCCAGTTGTTCACATTTCTGGACGAAATATAGCCTCAGGACACCAAAAAAGTTGCTTTGAGCCATTGGTTCGTGTGTGTGTCAATCTGTTTGTTTGTCTGTCGGTCTGTCAGTAAACAGGATATCTCAAGAACCGTAAGAGCTAGAGACTTGAAATGTGGTATGCAAGTTACTTGTAGATAGGGGACGCAGTGCGAAGCTTTTGGTAAAAATCGGCCAAGTCGTTTGGTCGCAAGGTCGCAAAATCTGTCGCAAAGCGGTCGCGAATCTAAACGGTTGAAGATACAAAAAATTTATGAGAATAAAAATGATTTGTTATCATGAGATAAACATGAATTTAAAATAAAATTTGGTAAAATAGGAACTCGAAAAAAAATTGAAGCTTAGGATTTTTAATATACCGGGTGTTCATAAAATGTTTCGGGAAATTTATATTACCGGATAGATCAGACCGAGACGAATAAAAAATTACAATAAAATGTTTTGATCCGAGGTCAAATAAATAAGTTATAGCCAATTAAAAATTAATTGAACGGACCAATCACAGCGCGCTCGGAAAGCTTCCGGGCCTACTGCGGGAGGACAGGGGGGCTTGGCCGCTAGGAGGGAGCACGCAAGCGATAATGGGGAACGTCGTGCGCCCGAGCTCGCACGGTTACCTTCAGTGACGTAGCAAAATTTTAAGTACAAGTCAATTATTGTCTTGTACTGTTTATTTTGATCAGCTTTCGAGTGTTGGACTCGCGCCTCGTCCTTTTTTAAATTAACAAATCTTTAGACGAGAGCAGCGCAGGGCCGAGACGATAGACTCGCGCCTCGTCCTTTTTTAAAATAACAAGTTCCGAGACGAGAGCAGCGCAGGGCCGAGACGATGGACTCGGTATAATATATAATAATAGGATAAGTAAAGTCGTATGATGTTCACACCAGATTTTTTTTATTTTTAGAAATGTTTGTATTTGTTAAACAAAACATAAAAGATTTGTTTTGTATTTTTTTAAACAATATCACAATGACGTATAAGGTGTTTCAACAAGAATAATCTAAATTAAAATGTTTATATTATAAAACATAATGTACATAGTCACTTAAGATTAATTTTATATTACAGTCCGAATCTCAAAGTTTTTTTACATACCAAATCAATATCCCTCTTTTGGGATGCCCGGCATATGTTCATTCAGTAGCAAAATTCGTTTAAAATTTTTGCGAGCATATCTGGATCTACTGCTGCCATAACTGCTGTTATGTGGTTTTTGCAGTATGACTACTGTAGTTGAAAGAGGAGGCACAAAAACGTAGTGTTTTATAAACCCCCACAAGAAAAAATTGCACACAGAACCTTTTTTCTGGACCGGGCATTTTATATTTTTTATTTGTTTTAAGTTGGGTTTTATTATATCACCACATAGTATAGCATGCATTATTAAATTTTCCCCAGTACTTGCTCTCGATGACCTTTGCGTTTACGAAAAAACCAAAAATAATAAAAACCAGATATGGCCCCATTTAATCGGTCATAACTTTTGTATATTTTTATTGATTCCTCAATTTTAGCGCACATTTGCATAACATTACTAGCTTTGTTGTGACGGAATATACGACTAATACATCACTTTCTAACAAAGTGCAAATAAATTTGTCAGATATTTCATTTTGGACTTTTTGATGCGATAAAGATAAATAGTGATACTGTGATGTAATTACGTTGGCCGTAATCATTATGAGTAATATAGATGGTTGCAAAAGTCAAGATAAAAATGTTTACTTTTACGGAAGCTATCGCTGAAAATTTAAATTTGTCATTTTTTATTTGGCGGAACGCCTCACTTTGAAGCCTTATATATCCTGGCGCATGTATCGGATGTACTCTCGTGTGATATAGGTTGAAAGCCCTTGTTTTTTTATTATTAATACATGCTATGTCATTTGTGATAAAATGAGATTCTTCAAAAATATCTAAAGTCTCGAAGAAAAAGTTGTGGATTTTTATAGGTCTCCAGTTTACAGTAGAATTCTTCTTGGCAAAAGAAAAACCTTAGATGTTTTCAATAAAAATGAAACAGGCTATGTACGAGTTGAAAAATACAGACTGTAAACATGTTTAAACTAATTGTTGTGTTTTACTATCCTTGTAAGTATGATACAACAAAATCGTCAATTAAGAACTGACAAATGTATAAAACGTAAACCAATTTAATATGAAACATAATGTTAAGAATAAGTGTTTTTACATAATTAAGAATTGACTCTATATATGTACAATATTTTAAATATTCTGGATTAAAACATTAACTTTTGCAAATACTGTTAAATATTTTGTGTAATATGTAAGTTATTCAAGCCCAGTTAAACCAGAATACATCCGACTTTACATGAAAAACAGCAATAAAATGTCAATTTCAGTGCATAACTTGCATTTCTGGTGATACAGGCTGAGTTTGGTTAGAAATAGTTTAAACTTCAGTGACCTTCAAAATAATAACTTTTTCAATGCCATTTGAAGTAGGGACAAATTGTACAATGCCCCATTCTCTCGGTATACTTAATTTCTGCATGTTGTGCATGTATTAATAATAAGAATAACAAGGGCTTTCAAATCATATCACAGGTCAGTACATGCAATATATGCTCCAAGAGATATAGGGTTTCCAATTGAGTCGTCTCGCCAAGTCATAAATGATAAATTTTAATTTTCAGCGATAACTTTCGTAAAAGTGAACATTTGTTACCCCGATTTTTGCAACTATCTACATTACTCATAGTAATTATGACCAACGTAATCACATTAATGTGCCAGTACTTCTTTTTGTCGCGTCAAAAAGTCCAAAAATGGAATATTTGACAAACTTATTTGCCACTCTGTTAAAAAGTAAAGTATTCATCCCATATTTTGTCACAACAAAGCTAGTAATGTTACGCAAGTGTGTGCTAAATTTTAGAAATCAATCCAATAATATACAAAAGTTATGACCGATTAAATGGGGCCATACTCGATTTTTATTATTTTTGTTTTTTTTTCCATAAATACAGGGGTCATTGAGAGCAAGTACCGGTGGTATACTAAAATCCAACTTTAAAAAAATAAAAAATATAAAGTGTCCGACCAAGAAAAATGGCTCACAGTAAGGTCCGTTGTTCTTGGAGGCTAGTGATGTAAAGCTGAATCGTGAGGACTCTTACGGTCGATCCATCGTTGTAGGACATTGTAAGTGGTTCAACACCATATTGTCGCCGAAAATCACGCTGAATAGTTGGTACGGATCCATACTTTGCAAAGCGTAGAACACAAAATGGTTTCTGTTGTCCAGTAGCCATCTTAACAAACACTAAAGTGACAGGTGTACGAAGCGCGCTGGTGCTACCTATCAATAACTTTCAAACAAAACGGACTAAAAGCTGAATAGTTATGATTTTTTTTAAATTACTGTATATTTGCACAATACATAAAGTGTAAGTAAAATTTTATTTAAAGTAATTATTAATAGTAATCACTTATAATAAATTTGCAAATTAATGTGTAACTATTTTCCAATGAAATAATTGGCAAAAATGTAGTTCATTACTAAATATCTAACTCAAGAGTAATCTTTTTTGACATACCTCCTCCCCATTTACACACGGTTATATACAGGTGTTTAAATTTATTATAAATAGTGCTGCAAGTGCTGTTATATTCCTTTATCTCAATCACATTTTAAAAATTAATTCTTCTACAACTCTTGCCTCCTATTTCTAACCTCTAACCCTTAAAGTAGCACTTCTGGTTAATTATTTGATCTACAAGTATTCGTTTAATCATGAGGTTAATAGAAATGTGTATCTCTACATGTGATTAATACTTTCAAAAACTATTTTAAAGGAGTTGAGAAATTGACAATGGCAAAGTGAAGGGTATGATTAGAAAATAAATCATAGATAAATAAAAAAATGAGTTTATTTATGAAAGAATTTTAAAAACAATGTTAATGATAAACAAAACTATGATAATTATAGCAATATAGTTTATGGACATACTAAAAACGACTTGACAGTTAAAAAGTATAAACTTTGGAATGAACTTTTAATACAGTAAAAAAAATAGAAAAGATACTGTTAACGGTGGAGTTGAGCTTAAGAGACGGCAATTAACATATCAAATGGAGGGATGTAACTAGGCCTAATAAAAAAAAAACAAAAAATTCTGTTCAGATAACAACTATATAGTTCTACTATATATATATTGGCGAGTTTTATTACGGCCGAGGCCGCGTCTCGCTTCCCAAACGCCACTTATTTCTATCTAGCCAATCTCCTTCTTCTAATCTTCGGGATTCCATAGCGTCCTGTACCTCTGCTCTCCAGCTTCGGCGAGGTCTACCCCGTTTACGACGTTCTGGTGGTACCCATTTCCAAACTTTCTTCGGCCATCTGTCGTCATCCATTCGTTCTAAGTGTCCATACCAGATAAGCCTTTTTGTTTCTATGGTATTGATTATCGTACCATCCACCTCCATTCGCTGTCTTATTTCTTCATTTCGCACGTGTTGTAGCTTAGATACACCACAGCTCCGCCTCCAATAGTCCATTTCCAGTGCCATTAGACGGTTTTTATTTCGCTGATTAATGTCCCATACCTCTGATCCATATGTGGTGATGCTTTCAATTATAGTCTTATACGAGGCGCATTCATAAAGTAAGGGCCGTTTGCATGTATATAAATAGTAGCGCTTCGAAGCACAGTTTTACCACTGCAGCGCCATCTACTGACTCATTGCGAAGCTACAGCGTCATTTGTTTTGATTCTGAAATTGTATTGTTGTCAGTGAATGCAAAGAACAATGGCCGCGAAAATCGTTGATCCCGCCAAGTGTGAAGTGCGTTCTGTGATTCGTTTCTTATGTGCAAAAGGATCGTCGGCTGCTGAAATTCATCGGGAGTTATGCCTGGTTTACGGACCTACAGTTATGAGTGAAGGAAAGGTTAGACAATGGTGCCGTTATTTTACAAATGGCCGAACCCAGAAACAAAACTGCAATCAATGCAGTGGCGACACTCATCCTCACCAAAACCGAAAAAGTTTAAACAAACTCAGTACACAAGTCGAAAATTGATGGCTACAGTTTTTTGGGACAAAGACGGTGTTCTTTTGGTTGATTTCATGGAACGTGGGACAACAATTACAGCTGACGTGTACTGCGAAACGCTCAAACACTTGAGACGTGCGATCAAAAACAAACGCCGCGGGAAACTGTCATCTGGCATAATCCTCCTCCACGATAACGCGCGTCCTCACACTGCTGCCAAAACCATTGAGAAAATTCAAGATTTTCGTTGGGAACTTTTTGACCACCCACCGTACAGTCCCGACCTTGCACCTAGCGACTACTTCCTCTTCTTGCATTTTAAACGGTGGCTGGGTGGACAACGTTTTGAAACCGAAGACGGACTCAAAAACGCCGTTGTCAACTGGTTCAACTCTCAGGCGGCAAGCTTCTATGCAGAGGGGTTAAAGAAGCTGGTGCAGCAGTACGAAAAATGCTTAGAAGTGAACGGCGATTATGTAGAGAAGTAAAGTAAGATTGTACCTAACTAAATATGACAATAAAATTTGTTTCTTATGAGTACATTTTTTTCTGTGACCAAACGGCCCTTACTTTATGAATGCGCCTCGTATATTGTTGTCTTCGTTTTTTTTTGTAATTTTATCATTCCAGATTACCGTGTTCAGCAGTCGAATGGCTCTCCTTCCTTGGGCTATTTTAAGATCAATGTCTGCGTCACTTCCTGGCGTACTTGAAAATAAAACTCCAAGGTAGCGAAAATTTGAGCAACCGTGAACTACGTCGCCACTAATATTCAGGTCCATACCATCGTCTCCAATTAGTAGGTGTTCAGTCTTCTGCAAGTTAATCTCCAGGCCCCATTGTTTATACCCTTCCTGGAGCTTGCGTAACATATAGTTCGAGTCGTCTACGTCTTCAGTGATAATGACTTGGTCGTTAGCAAACAGTAATGTGCTAAGTATTTCGTCTCCAATCTGTAGTCCCATGCCACCACACTTTCTTCTCCACTGAATTAAGGCTTCGTTAAGATAAATTTTAAACAAAGTGGAAGCTATACAGCACCCTTGTCGGAGTCCCTTTGTCACCTCAAAATCAGTAGACATACGTGATCCAGATTTTATGCAGCTTGTGGCCTTTTCATATAAGTTTTTTACGGCAGCGATATATATATTACTAATGTTGGAGTTTTTCATGCATTCCCATAGCCTTCTTTGAGGTGCACTGTCGTATGCCTTCTTAATATCTATGAAGGTAAGATGTAAGGGTCTTCCGCGTGCACTCTTCTTTTCAATAATTTGTCTTAGTATAAATACGTTATCGATACATGATCGTCCAGACCTAAAGCCGCTCTGTTCTACTTCATTCATCTCTTCCTCTATTTTTTCTTTCAGTATTTTTCCGTATATTCTGGACATTAAGCTGATCACACTAATGCCCCTGTAATTCTTGCAGTCAGTTCTATTACCTTTCTTGTAAATTGAAGAGATATACGCTTGTTTCCATTTTTTGGGCACTTTCTCACCTTTCAGGCATTTGTTGAATAGTTTGGCTAGAATGCTAAACAGTTGTGTTGGAGCAGCCTTTATAAGTTCAATGGGAATATTCCCCGGTCCGGGTGCTTTGCCATTTTTCATTTTATTCACGGCTTTTACTACATCATCAATTTCTATTTTTGTAACATATCATTAGGGGAGTGAATTTCATTTATTTCTACTTCATCATCTTCTGTTTCTATAAAATCTGCTCTATCTTCTCTTAGTAGTTTCTTATAGTATTCTCTCCATGTGTTTGTACTGATCAGATCGATACCTCCGTTATTCTTATTCTCTACACGTATTGCTTTCAGGGTTCTCCACCCTTCATTCGATCTTGTGTTACCTCTGCATCCATTTATTTCTTGACATTTGTTCTTCCATGCTTCGTTTTTTGCGTGTGCTACCGTTCTCTTTACTTCTCTGTTTATTCTCGCGTATGCTTTTCTATCTTCGCTGTCGTTCGTGTTTAACCATTTTATGTAGGCGTCTTTTTTACTGTCAACAACGTTTTCTATTTCTTGGGCCCACCACACATTAATGCTCTTCATTTTTGTTCTTGTATTTTCCCCCAGGGCTTCAAATGCTGCTTCGTGAATTATCTTTTCGATTTCATCATACATTTGTTGTGCTGACGATTCTTCTATGTATCGTAGTTTATTTGCCAGTCTTAATTTATATAGGAATTTTGTCGACTCGTCTTGTAGTCCCATTAAGTTATATTTTCTTGTATCTACCGTATTCAGTTCCGGTTCCTCCTCTTTTTCATGCTGGCTATAATGTTTGAAAGGGATATAGAGTTTTCCTATTAGTAGATGGTGATCGGATCCGCATTCCGCGCCTCTCTTGACTCTCACGTCTTTACATATTAGGTTTGTATTTTGGCGGATAATTAGGTAATCGATGACAGATCTTAACTGGCGGGTTGACTGTGCCCAGGTATAGCGGTGAACATCTCTGTGTTTAAACCACTCATTTGTAATTCTTAGAGCATACTGATGGCATATTTTTATTAACTTCTCTCCATTATTGTTCACCGTGTCTTCACCATATATTCCTATAATGGGGTGATTAACTCTCTTCCCAGTACGTCCATTAAAGTCACCAAGTAGTATTATTTCCTTTCGATCACTAATACTACTAAACTAACTAAATAAAAATCACTACTACCGCCATCAATTCTGTATAAAATTTTTCTTTTACTATATCATTAGCATCTTCGCTGGGCGCGTATATTCCAACTATTACTATCTCATGTCCTCTTATGTGTAACTCGGCTTTAATTACTTCTTCGTTTATTTGCTCACAACTCTTTAGGTTCTTTTTTAGTGTTTTCTTGAATATTATAGAAACCCCTCTTTTCGCTCTCTGATCTTTAGGAATTCCGCTATATATATGTATATAGTCTTGTTTTATTTCGGTTCCTGTACCCTTTCTCTTAGTTTCGGTAAGGACAGCTATATCTATATTATACCTTTTTAGTTCGTCCAGTACTTCTGTCATTTTGTTATTTATTCCTTGGACATTCCATGTGGCTATTTTGGTGTTCCATTTGTGCTTATTTCCTTTAGTGGTACATTTATTTATCTGTTTGACGTTGTTTACGTGCGAATATTTGCCCCCCCCCCCTCAGAATCCTTGGGGCTGACTGTGATTACAGTACGAGATTCTGAGCTATTTGCTCTACTCGTCTGGGGTAGTGTCGTTTTACAGTTCGCAGGCATGTTTGGGAAATTTCAGCATTTGTCGTTTTTATGATACTGGGTTGCAAGTCCACTGCGATCAACCCTCCTCCTTTACCCGGGCTTGGGACCGGCAACATCAGCTGCTGAGCTACTCAATCCACTCAAAAACTGATGCAGGCGGAGTTCTACTAACATAAATAAATACTAACTAGAAAAAAAGAGATGAATAATTAACTATGTAGCATTACATAATAAATACATTAAGAAGGTCAAGGATGTAGGAATGAAACGTGAATATGTTATCGGAAGTAGGCACATTTTTTTAGAAGGCTCAAGTAGGATAAATATAGCAACACTCAACAAATAAATTCAAAAAAGGGCTGACAAAAAAAACAATAAGGGTGTACAGACTACAAAACGAGTATCTGGAAAAAGAGTATATAGAACCAACAGAGGAAGAACAACATCAAAGAGCATTGAAAAAGACTCAAAAACAAATAAAATTAAAAACAAGAAGCATGAAACATGATTAGGTTAACAAAGAGATAAAAAAAAAGAAGCTATGAAAAATTACTTAGGAAACCAAAGTGAGAGACATATTTTTTTCGTTTTTAAGTCTGTAACGCTCTACGTTAGAGCTCGGTCTACGAACTGAGAAGGTTGAGGCCTCTGATATGTTCGCCCATTGCGCCATTATTACCTCTTGTTCGGAGTGAACGCGGGTACTTAATTATTTGTAATGACTTAGTAAGCTGCCTGTCAAGCATCAGAGGGCTCCAGGAATGTCTCCGAGACCGTCCGCACCACAGTCCGTGCCTCAACCTCGTGACCACGCTAGCGATCAAAGAAACATATAAATTACCGAGAACTGCATTAAAAGACGCTATTATTGAAGCAAATAAAAAACTTGAAAGTTTGAATGAGAGCCAGGAAAGAGCAGTAGAAACAACAATTGTATTAAAAAGAAATGACAACTAAGCAAGGAAATGTATTACTTGAAGAAAATAAAATACCTCCAAGAACTTCCTAACGCAGGACAATAATCAGCAAACTATGCATCAAATTAACAACCAAATTATAAAACAAACAAGTACCAGCTCAACAGTCTGCTAAAAATTAAATAAATCTAAGAAAAGTAACAGAAATTGTGTCTGAAATCAAACCCAGAAGAAACCGAAATGATAGAGTTTCAGAAATTCTTAGAGAAAATAAACTAACTTAAAATGAGGCCACACAGTTTGATGTGAATAGGAAGAACTGGGATAATATGGATTAACAATAACAATAAGCAATTACCCGGTCCGCTATGTTACAAGAGGATTGGAGTATGTATAGGTATGCATAAATGTACGTTTGGAGCATACGTTAAACATGTTGAGTTAGTAGCTGAAAGTTTAATATAATCTTTTTATCAACATGCACAATTTCTTTTACCACCCAAATCAATAACCACCCACAAAAACAATTTATTGTATAGGGGACTGGATTTATGTTCAACAATTATAATCATAGCCAAGTATTTATAAATGGATCTAGTAAGAAGGCAGCAACAAAACTTCTATTTTTTAGTAGAAAACATCCTAGAGTTATCACGGGTCTCCTAACAGGGCTTATGGCTGTTACAAATACTTATAAAAAATGTAAGAATTATAACGGTGATATAAGCTGCACCCTTTGCAGTGAATAACCAAAAACAGTTATGCATATTTTTAAAAACGACCACATATTCAAGCAATCACATATTGAATTGAAGATCTGTGTTTATAGACAGTAGGAGACTTGTGCTTTTTAGTACGAGGAACGAAAATTACAAGTTTGTGAGTAATTATTAGGGCAAGCACATTAAGCCTACACGGCTGAGATACAAAACCTGAAGTGAGAAAAAAGAAATAAAGGTCATAGAAAAAGAAAAACATGGGCAAGTTATTAATACAGCAAACTAAAGGCTTTAATATTCAGTGCTATAGAAAAGTTACATTTACAAAAAAAATAAAATATTAAAACTAATAACAGCAGGTGATTTAAACGGAAGAACGAACACAAGAAATAAGGTGGAATGGCAATGAAAAACATAATTAGAAAAGTGCTAATTATCCATTTTCAAAATATGAGGAGGTTTAAGGTTAAATATTTGTAGCCATACCATATTAAAGCAGAATATTTAAAAATTACTTACCACTGCAATACAAATTTGGCAAAACAACTTTTCTGCATCCGTGGTTAAATTTTTGTCCAATATTTCACGGAAACACTTTTTCTCTCTGCTGATATCTTCAAACACTCGATTTGAACTATACATTTAATTGGTCGAAAATGTATAAGTATAGTTAAATAACTATCCATTAAAATTTTATTAGTCGGATAATGGTTATATCACAGTGGCTGGTAATTTTGAGATTTTCAAATGGTAATTACAATTAAATCACCATTTCTATACCCTGAAAACCCTTTAGCTTTCGCTTCTGCTACCTGGCCTAATAAGGTATTGTTGCATTCTTCCATTAATAATGTAAAAGTTATAATTACGGAAAAACCCGAAAAATATAATTATTAAGTAAAAATACTTTAAAAGGTAGTTTTTGCAAACTACTAAAAGAGGTAAAAAGTTAGGTAAATAGGTAAATAGCTAAAAATCGGTCTCTGGTAATGATACTCGTATAGCAAGCAGCTCTTTTCTTGGATTGCAGGATCAGATTTGATTTAATCTTCTAATGAGAGAGAAGTCGGTAGCCAATTGGTGGACTAAATTGTTGAACTGATCACAAAATCTAATTTGCTATATACCATAGTGCATCCATCAGAGCATGGAAGGTCTTGGACTAACACTGATGTATGGTGTTAGTTTAGCACATCCCCATAATTGTATCCGGTATATCCATATTGGTTTTAGAATGGCTTTATAAAGTAGAAAATTTTTACATTTTATTAATTTTGATTTTCTTCTCAATAGCTAATACATTTAACGGAATTTTAAATTTAGTTATTGACGTTTAATTTCGAGATGTTCCTCCCATAGGAAATATTGGTCTAAGTGCAAATTTAAGTGCTTTCTGTTTGAATAGGGCCTAGAACATCATTTGAGGTGACCGACAGGCACATACTAAATCAAGTGGTAAACGCAACTTGTAGTAATTTGTTACATCATTTAGTAAATCAGTTACTTAAGACGTTTAAATGGCTCTGTAGATTTTTGAAAATCATTAGAGGATCTTTGTGTATGAATAGAATGCTTGTTTCATCGGCAAAAGTGGCGGTAACGATAGTTGCATCTCATAGATAATAACTGAAAAGTTTATTCTCGAAATATTTGTCAGAACGATAAGAAAGGGTCATAAAAATTCGGAAAAAATCTTTTATAATTTGTAAAATGTCAGACTGTGCCAAACGCTTGGACTTGGTCCAAGAAATGGATTGTGCAGTATATATTTTTTCAATTCAAGAAACTAATTGGTCTGTAGAAGGTTACTGTATCAGATGCTTTTCCAAATATGAAGATTATTAGTATATATTTTATAAAAGAGGTTAGTGCGACAGGATTAACATGTGGTTATATATAGTTGTCAATAACCTTATGGTCTTTTTTGGAAGCATCCTCAGTATTTGATCTATTATAAGATTATAACCTAATGCTTTATAACTCTTTCTATGATTATCTCGAAATGGACCTCTGTAAGTGAAAAAGCTTTGATGAGTAGGGGAACGTCTAAATATCTTTCGGTAGCTTTGATTGAAGTGGTTAAAATATATTGGTTAGGTTTCCAGTAAAATCATCAGATTTTCCTTGTTGGCTTTACCTCAAGTTTTATTAAATTTTCTTATAGGAGGTATAATGATTTGGGGGTCTATTCAATTTTTCAGTTGCTTTTAGTATAATCTGTGGAGTTGAAATGCGTGAGATAATAAGTAAAGAAGCGTTTTGACAATCTAATAGTGATTGGTGCACATCTCTAAACCCCTTGTCCCTAATCCCATCTCTACCTGCAACCTTGGTTTGTCCGCTAACCCAACCTAGTCACAACTAAACGAGATTTTTACCGCCGCCCGGCATCTCTATTCGAATCCCCGTGAGCGACGGAGCGGAGCTAGCCGCCAGCCGAAGCCGCCCAGGTGCTATACTACCCGATAGCGCGCTTTACTTGCGCGCTGTCGATTGCTTTTTACGTTCCGCACCCGTCCGTGGTGCTCCAGTACATCTGGCCAAGAAAAACTCACCCCCGGGTTGAAGCCGCCCAGGCTGCCGGAGAACGTTACGTGCGCTATGTCTCGTTTTAGTTGTTCCGTAATGCATTTGTTCCCAACAGCACTTTTTTCCCGTAGTCTGGAGAATGCACAACTGACCTGTCGCCCACCGTATTTGGAGTTATTTGGTCATGGTTGTATTGTTTTTTTCTTAATTTCTTTGTTTTGCTTAATTCATTGTTATTTTGTTATTAATTTCTTTGTGCCCAATATATACACAGCTCGGTTTTGTTTTTTTTTCTGTTTTGTGTATTGAGTTACTTTAACTGTGCTTAATTATCAGACATATAGAACGGCACAAAGACGTTGGAGTATCTCTTATAATTCAACTTATCGGCAGCATGACGAGTTCATTGCCATTTGGCTGAAGCTGGTCTTTTTCGGAAATTCATTGCTTTATATAAAGAGCTATGCTGTTGAATAACAGATGTGTTCGTTTACAATAGGCGTAGCTTTTTAGATGAGACTAACAAGACACCGAACTGTTCGATTTATGTCATCAGGTTGTTTCATGCGCAGTTTGAGATTAATTTTGTCGTCTCTAAGTTGAGATCTAAGCAATTAGTTTGTTTTTCTACAAGTTCTTTATTGCAGAAGTAGTGCTTAAGTTTAATATTACCTTTTTGTTATTATCAGACTGGAATCCCAGTGGGCGTGTTCAACGTTTCAATTTCGTTCATCAATAATTCTATTTCATAGAATATGAAAATTCAGTTGATTCATCTGTAAAGAATGTATGTCTGAGAGGAGAGTAAAATGCAGATACTGAAAAGACCACGAAAAGGCGCTAATAACACATCACTCAAGTAAGTCCCGCCCTAAGTAATAAACAAACAATTTATTGCAAAAATTCTTTTTTATTCATCAAAATAGTCTCCTTCGGCAACGATACAAGCATGCCAATGCTTCTCTAACTTTTCGATGCCGCCCTTGTAGAACGATTTATCTTTGCCTTCAAAATAGCCTTCAGTCAAATCTCTTGCCATGGAGCATTTTTTTGAATTCGCCAAAGAGGTGGTAATCGCTGGGTGCGAGATCTGGCCCTATATCGTGGGTGCGGAAACAATTTGAAGCCCAATACGTGCATGTTTGCCATTGTTTTGAGCGATTTGTGATACAGTGCGTTGGCTTGGTGAAACAAAATTTTTTTCTTCGCCAAATGTGGTCTTGTTTTGCGATTTTGACCTTCAAACGCTCAAACAATCCAATACAATAGTTGCTTTTGATTTTTTTCCATGTTCCATATTTTTTTGCACACTTACAGGCACTGAAGGCTCAAGGGATTATTGTGCCCACTAACATGCATTTATTCTAGGACATTCACACACAACCATGGGTTGACCGAGACCCGAACTTGCGCGCGCCGGCTAGAGGACAGAGCCAAGTGGTTGAACCATCTGAGCCACCTCGCCCCAACCATGTTCCATATAGTCGATGATATTATACCTTGCCATCTGACTGCTGCGTGTTTGGTCGCTTCGGACGGCTCTCAACTGCTCTCCACTTAGCAAAGACTCCAATTTATTACGCATAAATATGCCCAAACAGCACTCTGAATCATTAATTTGTTCCGGTGTGAACGAACGCGGCACTTATTTCGAAAACAGCTTCTCATACCCAAATGCTTGTGTATAATAGTGACAGCACTACCTTCTTATATCTTTAGAGTGTCAGCTATCTCTCTCAACTTTACTTTGCAGTTGCCCATAATGATTTTTAAGGTTTTTCGATGCTTTTTAGAATAACTGCCTCTTTGGACTTCCAGGAATTCATCATTATTTGTGTCTGTACGACCGCGTTTGAAGTTAGCAAACCAACCTTTCAGATGGAGCGAATCCGGGTAACATTTGTCAAGCCATTGCCTTGCTTAAACGGTATTTTTTCGTTAAAAGGAAATGATAAATCAACACACCAAATTGACTTGAATTCATTGTTTTGAAAATAACAAAAGTAACGTCATTGAAACCACTGTAACTCGGTAACAAATTGACCAAAATTTCATGAAATTTGGACTGTAATCTCTTCAAGGTTGGCATTTTTGAAATATCACACCGATATTGAGTGATGTGTTATAATATTAAGAGGAAATATTAAGTTTTTGATTATTACTGAAGCTCCCATATATGCACCACTATCTGACTAATGAGTGTTGTAGATAGAAGTAATTGAGAATACGAAGCACTGTTCTATTGGTGAAGTTTATTTCTGATATTAAGGAGTTATTGTAGTGTAACGGGTCAAAAAAATTGAATATATTTTTTTGCAGTTTTTTAAGGTTTATGGTGTGTAGAAGAATACTTTCGGGTCCGGTCAGATACTTGAGTTTCGAGGGTCATTGTGTTGGTAGAGTGGATACAGCAAAATTTATAAAAAAATTGTAGATATCGATCTATACAGTGGCAATACTGTCATACAAAAATACAATGCATAGGATATATTGAAAAACAAATGGGTATGAGATTACGTAATGCAAAAAGAATGAACAAAGGCATCGACCACAAAGACGCTGGTAAATTAATCGACAAAGTTATAGATGAACTCAGAAAATACTATGGTTCATCAATAAGAAGGAATTATAATTCTGTTGAGGGTATAAAAACGTTTTACTACAACAGTTAGACCTACGAGGCCACAGCACACTTATTGCGCGTCCAGAAAAGACAGTTGGTGCAAGTAGCGTAAAGCTGAAGCAGTTGAGACTCTTGACACTTTTAATCACGATTAACCTTTCAGCTATGCAGTTCTTCGAATAATCAAGCTAATTTGTGAAGATTCAACAGCAACAAATTGTTAGAAAGTTGATTGGGAGCAGAAACTTAAAACAACGAATCATTAAATTCACTTATCTGGAGCTTCTCTCCAAAATGTCCATTCTGGAATTAGAATTGTTAAGGTAGCCACTTATTTGGCAACTTAAATTTTTAACGAAAGGCTTTTAACCAATTTTATCTATTATGAGTATTCTGGGAATCACAATTGGGGGTCAAACTGAATTTTACTCTGCTACTCGAGATGAGAAACGAATACATCGATCGGAGCAGCGCGTGCCAGGTGAAAAAATGATTGGCCCAGTAAGATTTTTTGAAGAAGATCTATACGGATAAAGCATAATAGAATAATCGCAATTTCAATAAACTTTGAATTAAAGTTTTCAAAACTTCTAACGCGTTTTTCTTAAAACTATGTTTTTGAGAATGGTTGACAAATTTTCTCGGAAGGTAATAAACCGACCGGGTTACCGCTTTACACATATCTTTAAGGGGCGCGTGCTTACACCTAAAACTACAAAAACATTGAAATACTTATAACCTAAAAAACGAGGAAAAATATCGTAAAGTTTTATTTTCAAATAACCACCATTTTTAAAATTTTGTAGTATCAGCTGTAACCACAAGCATATATTTTAAGAATATTTTTGTTTTTTTGTCACAGATTATCTGGAGAGCCGCAAAACATGTCAACCATCCAACGCCGTTTTTGTCCACTTTAACTTTTGGAGCTCTGTTACGCCCTTTTTATCTCTATTGCTTTATAAGCTACATTTTTTTATTAGTTTAACTTTTAAATAATAAAGATGAAAACGTTTCTTAACTTTATTGGTTTGTCCACTTTCTGAAAGAAATTTCCTAAAGAATGCTATGAAATAGTACCAGTCACACTAGAAAACTCCCTTAATTGTATATATATATTTTACTTAAATATAGAAAAGTAATTATTTCCTATTTATTGTTTAGAAGTACGTTCCAAGTAGGTATTTGCATTATCTCAGCTATTATTGGATTAATTTTGTAACTAAAATTAACTAAGATTAAATATGGTGTTATTTTGGTTCATTAGTTGTGGAAATATATACTTGAACTCATTTTGACAATGAAAGTCATTTAGTTCTCTTCGTGTTTTGGTTTATGTTTGTTGAGGTTGATTATAACATGGAGTTGAGCAACTATCGCATAAGTAAAAATACAATTTTGAGTGTTCTTGTTATTTGGGCGAATTGCTGAGGGTATGACGTAGATTTAGTAGTTGGAGAATATTTTGGTTTGAAGTAAGTTTAATGAATATTCTGTTTTTTGCATTCATTATGCCTTGATAAATAGAACACCCACTATAGTTTGTGGGCTAATTTACTTTGCACATAACACCTTTAACTGATGTAGTTTTTAATTTTCTCCCACATTTATACTTTACGACAACGCCCGCTCCCATACCGCTGCTTAAAGTCGACAAAAATTGAGATTTTGTTCTAGACAAACAGGGACACTCTCCCTACAGACTGTTTCCATGGTCTCACCCTATAGACTTATCACCGTGCGATTATTATTTGTTTGGACTATCAAAATAAGTACTTGGAAGATTTGGCGACAATATTGCTATCGAAGGGTTTGTACTCAAGTGGCTGGTGTCGCAACCATCTATTTTCATTCTACGATAACGGGGCCAAAAAACGACACATCCTTTGGGAAAAAGCGTCTCTAAGTCAGGAGCTTAAATAGAAAATTAAATTTATATGTTTGTAGTTTTATAATGCTTCAATAAAACTAAAAAAGAGTTTTAGTTTATATTTCACCCACTCATAAATATTTTTGAGCCTTTATAATCGTAAGTTTTTCTATAAAATTTGTTTCGCCTTTCTTCTCGATTCGTACCGCTACGTGAGCTGGCGCAGCAAATGCCGAGTCATAACGAAAGACCCGATATTGTGCGATTATTTAATCAGAAATTTGTTTATTTTGTATTCGGGAAAAATCGCTCTTCCAGCGCCGCCCGACAGCGCCCATCTATCAAATTCTGGAGTGCGAGCTATGATGAGAAAGTAAAATCAGATTTCAGATTTTACGTTTCGCTTCCACTTCCAGGCGCGAGAATGCTCGCTTCGTTCACGGCTCCAGCCTTCCACTTTATATTTTGATCCAAACTTCCGTTTCTCCGGCGCTTCGCTCGCATAAGAGCAAATTGAGGGAAGGGGCGCGCCACTCCCCTCCGAAAACCTGACGTTTATTTGTTTCTTCTCGAAACGCCACCATTTGCTTTTAAATATTGGTTTCAATTATTCTGAACGGGTCGAATTAGTCTTTTGCAGTGAGATGGCGCCGCTCCATTCTAATTGTCCGGCTCTTTAGGACGCCATTAAGCTAATGCTATTATAAAAAGATAAAGCAATAATTTCAACGTTACTATTTCAAACATTGCAAATGTTGCGTTTATGCAACCTATTAGTCAGCAATGTAATCGACCAAATAATTCTTTCAATGATACGATAAACGTTAATATATAACTGCTTTTATTTAAAATAATAATTATTTATATAATGTTAGCATTTGTAATATATATACAAATATAATAAAGCTAGTTTTTACTAGCAATTGTATCTAATAAATTATTGAGTTATTTAAAATAAAATTTAATGTATAGTAGTAGATATGTTTATATAGTTGTATAAAGACAGATAACGTCGCTTGGGGGTGTAACTCAGTGGTAGAGTGTCTGCTTCGCATGCTGAAAGTCCTGGGTTCAAATCCCAGCTCCTCCAATTTTTTTTTAAATCAAATTTGCAGTTTTACTTTATATCTATTGTAATATACATTTAAATCTAATTAGGGTTTTTATAAAGTTAGTAAAAAAATTTCAAAAGGCCTTATTCAAACTTTGAGAGGCCTGGGTTCCTACTGTAACGTGGCAACCACGCATCCAATGCTTACAATTGATAGCTCGTTTAAAAGAGCGTTTCAAGTACAACAAAAATGTGTTCTGACCGAGATGCGAATCCGCTGCACACAATGCATTTTTTTGCAAAAACCATTTGGCATGTGGTTGTTACATATGTGCTAGGCCTTGTAACTTGTCAACCATGCATCCAATGGTTACAATTAATAGCTCATTCGAAAGAGCATTTTGAGTACAATGTGTTCAGAAAGGGTAGGGGGCATTTGTATCTGCGCCACCAATGTAACGGCGCGGTTTGGAGAGGCGCGGTAAGGATGGGTTATTGCACTGCTCTTTGGAGATATAGTAGCCATGGAAGTGTACCCTCTCGGGTCTCTCGACCATCGCGTTTTTTGCGTACGCGCCTATTAAGGCAATGGTGACTCGATAGTCACAGCTCAACGTTTATATCGTGCAGAATTTAAAGTACGGAATGCACCGAAGAACGATACCATCAGAAAATGGATTCGAATGTTTGAAAATATCGCTAAAAATTCTCAATCAAGGTCGCCCGCGCTCTGTTCGAAGCCAATAAACGATTGAAGAAGTGATAATTTCAGTGCTTGAAAATCCGTTTCAATCAGTTCGCAAACGCACTCAGCATTAAAAATCGTCGTTGTACAAGATTCTGAAGTAATATTTACAACTTACAGCCTACAAAATTCAGTTTGTTCAAAACTTGAACGTTACCGACTATTCTCTCCGGCTGAATTTTGCAAATAAAATACTTCAACGTTTCCTAACGTTCGAAAACATTCTGTTTAGTGACGAAACGAACTTTCACTTAATTAGTCACGTAAACAAACACAACTGCCGCTACTTGGTCAACGAAAATCCAAGATACATGAACGACTATTACATAGTCCAAAAGTTATTATGTCTAGTGAAGGCATCATTGGGCCTTATTTTTTTGAAGACCGGCGAGGGCGAGCACTTACGATAAACAGTGTACGGTACTGCGACATGTTAAAAAACTTTTTGGTTTCACAATTGCAGGAGTTTAAAGGTTTTAATATGGAAACATGGTTTCAACAAGATAGAACCGCTTGCCACACCTTAAACCAATCACTTGAGGTTGTCAATCAACTTTTTTCGGAAAAAGTGATCTGTTGTCGAAGCACCATCAACTGAAAGCCCTTCATTATTTCTTTTGGGGATACCTTAAAGAGAAAGTATGTGCAAACAAACCACGAACTCTACTGCAATTAAAGTACAATATCCACACGGAAATTGCCGCCGTTTCTAGAGAGATGTGTAGATGCGTGTTCCGTGTTCGGTTAGAGCAGTGCCAGCAACGCGAGGGTCAACATTCAGACAATGTAATCTGTGGCACTTAATTTTCCAAAACTCTATCTAAGAATTAAAAATGAAAAAATATTTTTTGACTTGTAGTGTTTTTTTATTGAATTTGCAAATACCCCCCGCCCTTTATAAACACCCTGTACAACAAAACATTGTTTTGGCTCAGATGGGAATCCGTTGCACACAATGCATTTTTGCAAGCATTTGGCACCTGATTTTTACATATGTGCAAGGTTTTTGCAAAAAATGCATTGTGTGACAACGTATTCCCGTCTGGGCTAGAACGATATTTTGTTGTACTTAAAATGCTTTTTCGAATGAACTATCAATTGTAACCATTAGATGTTTGGTTGCTAAGTTACAGCGGGTGCTGAGGCCCCTCAAAGTTTGAATATGGCCCTTTCAAATCAAATACAGTATATTCTTAAAATAATCTACTAAAAGAAAATTTGTTCATTTTTTAGTACAATAATAGCGGTAACGTTTCGCTCAAGAACACCACCTGCAAACTAAGAAGTTAAGGCTCTCATATGTTTGTTCTCTCTGCTCGGTCGTCGAGAATCATCTCTGATACGGGGCGATATGGCAAGCACCGCGACTTAGACGACCGTTATTATTACCACTTGTTGGAAGTGAATTATTTTTAGTGACTGGGTAGGCCACACCCACTAGGCATCAGAGAGCTCCGAGAATGGAACCTAGATTTGTCCGCACCGCAACTCTCTCTTCAACCACTGGACCACGCTGGCGATGTATTTTTTAATATTTCAACCCATAAACATTTTTTTTTCTTAATGATAATCAATGTTAATTATCATATTTAAAGGTTTCAGTACTTGTTATCACCTTATCACCGTAAAAATTTTAATAGAGATATGCTCTTAAATATAGCTCTTCAATATAGCCTTGACCCAATCAAACACTTGGCATTTCTTCCCCAACTAGCGAGAGCCCATGTGGATTACAGATATGTAAACATAATAATAAGCATATAAGAATATGCTACATCTGCAGTAAAAACTCGTAACACGACAGAGTTCTTTGAGATGCGGAGAGGAATAAGACAAGGTGATACAATATCACCGCAACGGTTCACCCTAGTATTGGAAGAAATGTTTAAGATGTTAAATTGGGAGAACCGAGGAATAAATGTAAATGGAGAAAGACTTACACATCTAAGACTCGCCGACGACATAATTTTGTTGGCAGAAAATTGTCACGATTTGAAAAAAATGACAACGTAATTAGAGAAGAATTAATAAAGGTAGGAATGAAATAAACAAAAATAAAAACTATGTGCCTGGAAAACCCAAAAATAGGAATAAATAACCAAAATTAGAAAACTCAAGAGACTATACATACCTAGGACAAAAAGTGACACTAACCAAAGAAAACAAGGATATGAAAATTAAAAAGCGAATAAGGATCAGATGAGCAGCTTTAGCAAAATTAAAGGTAATTCTAACAAACAAAAAGATACTATTATACCTAACAACAAGGTTATATAACCAATGCATTCTGCCAGTAATTACATAAATCGCACAAACGTGAACATTTACTAAACCAATGGTAAATAAACTTAGAACATCTCAGAAAGCTATGGAAAGGGGAATGCTGGATCTATCATTGCGAGACAGAAAAAACCCAAATAAACAAAAAAGTAATCGATATAGTAGACAGAGTCTCACGTCTTAAGTGGGACTATATAGGATACATTGCCGAATGGAAGACGAAAGATAGAACAACAAGGTGATGAAATGGAGGCTGCGCACTGGAAGGTGATCGAGAAGAAGATCGAAAACACGTTGGTATGATGATGTTAAAAAGGTAGAGGGATTAATTTGAACAAGAACCACTCAATATCAAACGAAATGGAGAGAACTAAGAGAAGCCTGTGCTCAATTCTGGGCGCATTACGGGTTAAAAGAGAAGAAGAAGATTATGTTCAAAGAATCTTGTAAGAGGTTACTTTAATAATTATAGCCCATATACACATATATAGTGATTAAACTGAATAACTGTACATATAAAAATTAGAGCACTTTATTACAATTTAATGTTAAGGTCATAAGGACTTTTAAAAACATTAGCCTTTCCACCATATCATTGGATGATTGCACTCTAGCTACATTTAAGGCCACTTAAGCCCTGTGTGTCTTAAAAATTAAAGTGATACAATACTTTTAGACTTACGGAAACTTGAGCCTGAAATTCTTAGTTCGTAAGTTAGGACCTTGCTCAAGCACTTTCAGCAACACGATAGAACTTTCATAAAAATAGTAGTAAATAAAGGGGTATTTTTAACAAGTTTTAATGATAGCCATTAATAATAAGTTACGTATTTTAGATTCTGCGTAGGGTTGCTAGATATCCGTCGGGTGCCTTCTCAAATATGATGAATACCAGGAAAATAGAATACTCCAGGTGGACCAAAATTAACAATGCGTTTATTATCTGACTCAAAGTGAATGATGGTACTCCAGTGGAGTGGTTGAATTTAATTCTTTCAACCTGGATTTTTTTAAACAGCAAATAAAGTTTTATGGTGCACTTGTGCTTAGATAGGCACAAGGATCACATTAAAACTTGAAAATCTTTCAGTACTAAAATTGTAAAATTATAGATATGTGGCAACTGCCACCACCAGGTCTTCGTAAAGCAAAAAGTCTTTAAAAATATATATAATTTTTATTGCTTTGGTGCACACCATTGCTCATAACCATCTCTGTGAATAGGATATCACTTGTGAGACGACCCAACCTGACTTTTTTGGGTGACAGAGGAATCTCAACGTGACAACAGTTTGTCCCTTTTTGGAGTGGATTTTATATGACCCGAAAAAGACAAGATTTCATTATTTCTCAAGTAAAATCAAGCAAGTCAAGTTTTTGTTAGTAATTTTGTTGTCAAATTAACAAACTGCCACAATTTTTCATTTGAAACAATGGAATCACTGTTACCACGTTCTGAAGCTCTCAGCTCTGCTTCTGATTTCAAGGGGCATTTTCGACTCGATTGAGTCGAATTGTGCTTGTCATGAATACACCTTGCTTTTTCAGCTCTTCCAGCAAACGCAATGATATGAATAGTTGGTACGAAAAAACTTTTTAAAATTTTACTCAATATTTTTGACTTAAATAAATTATTAAACCATTCGTTGCATCTCTGATGTTTTGAGTAAGAATGGTGGATACATTATTCCTGATTCACCACATAACATAAACACTTTGACATTTCACGGATTTGGCTTTTATCTAACGTACTGTTTAATGCACAACTGTCCCTTAAAAGGAATAATTGTTTCATAAATGCAAAGGTTTTCTTCGAGAGGGAGCTCTTCACATCTTTTTTCGAGAAATTGGATGATTGGTCAAATTTTTCAACAGTCATCGGTCTTCCATTTGCTGTCATTGATATTTATTGATATTATTTCTCGTCAAGTCAATGTCATCAAAAAAAATTTATTCTTGTAAAAGGAGCCCAATGTATCCTTAGCATTGAAAAGTAAATAATCCCATGAATATATAAATGCCAACCAATTTTTTAATTTCTTGTTGACTGCAGTTAAGTATCGAACACATGTTCATCTTCTGAACTGACCTTTAAAAATTTTTTTATAAATAATTTTAAAAATATTGAAATGGAGTTTGATTTTTGACAAATTTTTCTTTGTCATCCATACCTTTGAATAGAGTAAAATCAACAACTGTAATATCAAAAGTGTCTCTTTGCCAAATTATTTTTCTCTTTGTTGACTTAAGTTGGTATACCTCCGCAAGTAAAGCTTCATCACCTTTATCAACATTTTTCTTCTTTTCCCTGATTTTCTAGTACCGACTCCTATTCATCATCCGAGTCAGGCAATATCGACACAGCAGCATCAGCAGCCTCTAACGATATGTTTCTTGACAGTGTTTTTTTAATTTTCCATAAAATACAAGAGGTGTTATTCCATCTTTATATAAACAGAAAAGTGATGCTTCACTAGATAAAGAACTTAAGCAGTGCCTGGTGGTGGTAATTATGTACGCAAAGTTTGGAATGTTATCAAAAAATCCACATCCACTCTATTAATACACTATTACAATAAAACATATTTATTGATCAATTAATAAATATTTTATTTAAAATAATGCAGTAAACCGACGATAGAGTAAACTAGAGGTACTTACCTAGTGCTTATTTGCTGCCATCTTGATTAACTTTGTTCTAAAAGGAAAAATACCTGTAAATAAAGATACACGTTGAATTCCACAAAAGCGAAACCTAAACCTGTTTGTAAACAACGTAAAGTGTTGATATCTAGTGGCAAATTTTTAATTTACCGTTTTCTGTCTCTTTTGCAAGGCTTAAAATTTAGTGGTGACAATTGCCATGGTTAGGACCAAAACGATTAATTACGGTAGAAGGTGTAAAATTCATATACCAAGACGTCTGGCCAACGTGGTGTATTATGCCAAATACCGCCAAACTTAACATGACGTAGAAGAAAAGGGTCCTCAGTCCCCAGCAACCTTCAAGCTCCCACCTAAGGCAGTGGGCGGAATTGTGAGAAGGTAGAGGGTGATAAGTATCTTTGAGTTCAATCAGGTTGTTAAAGTGAGAAGAAGACAAAGTCATTTAAAGGAACATACAATATACAAACACTGATACGAGAGGAAAGATTAATAAAACTGCAATAAAAGATAAACGATATTAAATGTTTAAGAATTAGTTTAGGACACACACTGTTTTATAAAGGACAAGAATATAAAAGCCAATGAGAAGGAGGTCTCCTAATAAATAAGAGAACAAGTGGAAATATAACACATTTTAGAACTGTCACGCCTTGCATAATATATATATAATAATTCAGATATCGATAAAATGTACACTTAAAATAATACAGGTTTATGCACCTACCAAAGACCATAATAATGAAGTAGACCAACTGCACGAAGAAATAAATGAGTGCATTATAGAAAATTCCACATAGAATTTACTAATCATATGGTTTGCTATGCGAGAAGAACAACAACAACAAGAAGAAGAAGAAGAAGGCAGTGGTGATCATGAGATAAGAAAAATAAATGAAAGAGGAGATATGTTGAAAATTTTCTAGAACAACAGCAAATATATTCTATGAATACTTTCTTTAAAAAGAAAGGTAAAAATAAGCGGATGTGTATAAAATACCCATGAAAAAACAAAGAGTCAGTACAACTTTATCATAACATTACGAAAACATATAATGTTAAAGCATTAAATAAAATAAATATGAAAAGCGACCACAGGTAAGTGAGAAGCAAAATAGTCATTCATACCAAAAATAAAATGAAAATATATATAAAAACTGAATAGAACAGAAGAAAACCGTATAACAGCAAACAAAAAGAATACCTAGTAGAATTAAGTAAAATACTAATATAAGTGATAATAAAAGACGAAGATAATCTAGAAGAACGGAACAAAATTTATTAACAATATCTAAGGTAACAAGGGGCAGGACAAACAGATATAGCAAGATTTTCCAATAATACCAAGAAATTTATGTTCAAAAGATGAAAACTTACTAAAAACAGAGAAAAAAAATCTAAAAGCTCTTAGAAAATTTAGAGAATAATAAGAAGAGGAATAAAAAATTGGTATAAGACGAAAATCAAAAAATCAATTGAAAATGGAGGAAAAGCAAAAAAGTGGCAAAAGTAAAAAATATTAAGAGATGCAAACGGCCCTTAATTATAGATCAAAAAAGATCTTCACGAGAGAAAAGACTTTTACAAAGAATTCTACAAAGCAAGAACAGGCATCAACCTGAAATATATAAAACAAAAAATACCAAATAGGAGTTGAGATTCACGAGTCAAAGAGAACGGACGTGTGAGTGGCGATAAATATCCTCGTAAACCGAGAATTATCACGCAACACGTGCCGCGATAAATAAATAAATATTAGTGAGATAAGAGAGTTTAAGTGTAATTAAAAAGGGGTGAATGAACTTTGGAGAAATAACTAAAGTGATTACTTATTTTCATAAAACGCAAAATACCACACATTTGACACACGGCATAAATAAGATAGGGGTTTTGCAAACAGGTAAAAATTGTAGGGCAGACGGAAAGATGCTAAATAGTTGCAAGATAACCCGCGGTATCAGAAATACACACCAAATAAATAAAAACCGGACGGTGCCATTAAATAGAGAATCGTAAATTAAAGAACATGGAAGTAATTTTACAGGATATCAACAATAAACTTATAAACAATAAACAAATACCTGGGAGACGATAAATACAAGTGAAAAGACAGCAACTCAACCTAAGTTTTAAGAAATGTACTTGGATGACACTCCAAAATAAAAATTGAAACTAAAATGATCCTATATAAAAGCGTTACAGGATCAATTTGGGCATACGGACTTTAATTATGGGGATGTGCAAAACCGTCCAATATAAACATTATCCAACGATTCCAACTTAAAATCTTAGATGCACCTCGTATGTAAGCATCCAGACCATCCATGAGGATCACTAGAAAGCACCGCGCTAATCTACCTGGACACCTCAACCACTTTGTAGACCAACTCACCGAAGACGTAACGCCAAGATGACGAAAAAAATCGTGGACTAATGATAAATAACATATAATCATCTTGTTAAGTGCATATAGGAGCTTCATTACAATGTAAAAACTCAAAACTAAATTTAATAATTTTTGTCAAATAAATTGTAAATACACAATGTATGTTATAAGTTTGGGATAAATTGCTAAGGGTTTCAAGATTTTAAAAAATTACTTTGCTCTCATATATGCAGAGGACGTACGTTATGATAAACAAAGAAGTGCAAAAAACTTGCGAAAGCAAAAAACAATGGTCAAGGATTTTAGCAACATTACCCTTTGCAATTAAAAATTTTGCATTAGCCTATAAAACTTTGATAATCCAATAAAACACACGAGACAAATGTATGGGACTTCTCCAGTTAGAAATGCGCTCTGAACTTCTTCGCAGATGTATGTTAATCGACAAATAAATAGTTATACGAATGGTGAGCATTTTGTGAACATAACGTGACAATTCTTATGAAATAGTTGTTTAACTTATCGGATTTATTTTGTACTAAGTTCAAATATATGAATTTCACTGAAGGTATACAGTTTTTTGACGTTTTCTAAATTTAATTTTCCTATAAAGTAACAATCAATAACTATGACACCACTTCATTTTTCTTGGAAAGCTGTGACGACTTGAATCCTAGTTTTGGGCTATTGACTTTTAAGTGCCACTACATGTCGTGTTTTTCAAACCGATTTTTATTTTAGAGGAAAAGGTAACATGCTAATAGATTTTATTTTAGTTGAATTGCTAATTTGGTGCAAATTTTGACAAATATGGACCTTTGTCTTATTTCCAAGAAAAATGGAAATAGAGAGCTCTAAAAAATGCACAGTATTTCATAAAAAGTACATTGAGCTTTTTGCTGACATTACATAATCGGAATTTAACACCTTTCAAACGTCTGATATGCATCATTCCAAAACTCGCGACGAACCTAAGTACCAGATTCCCACCGACAAACAGGCGATGGAAATGTTATGATATAGAAGTGCTTCGCCTCTATGGAATGGGTCACCTAATACGCATTGAAGGCACAATGGACCGCTTCAAGCACATGGAGATTTTGCAAAAGAAATTGCTTTCCTAGTCATGCTATATCCATAGATAGTCATTCATTTTTCAATAAGATAATGACCCAAAGCACAAAAGCAAGACGGTTTCGGGTGGTTCCGTCAGAAGAGGATCTCAGTTCTCAACTGGCTCAACCGGCCCCTTAACCTCAACGTAATCCAGCACATGTGGAATGACCTAAAGAGAGGCTGCCAAGAAAGAAAGCGTCGAATGCAGAGGAAAAATTTTAGCAACTGAACGCGGAATGGGAGAATATTTTTTGATCTTTTATAATCTTTAAAAATAGTGTTTGTGTTAATAACGGCTTTTTGTTTCTTAATCAGTATTAATTTAATGTTATGACAGATACTTAGCTTTACTGTTTGTTCTTAATGATCAAAAATAAAAAAAATGTTAGAAACTATATATATTATAAACAGCATAGCGTAAAGTTAGATAACCGCGATTTTAACATATGTAGTTAAAGTAGCGTGATGTTTATATTGGTGTAGTGCACTCCAGCGTAAAAACGTGTACATTTAGCAACTGTACATTGCTAACAAGATAAGTTTATTAATAATAAAATATGTTTTGCGCAATTGCAGGCACTGCAGCCTCAAGGGCTTATTGTGCCCACTAACATGCACTTAAATGCTAGGACACCCATGGGGTGAGCGAGATTCGAACTCGCGCGCGCCGATTAGAGGACAGAGCCGACTGGTTGAACCATTTGAGCCACCACGTCCCCAACGAAATATTTAGTAAAACTCGCACGGTGTTTTATTGATATTTTTTTATATAAATGAAAAACTGTACAACATAGCAGTCTAAATCCCAACTATTTTAATAAGTTTTGCTAATAGGTAAAGAAGATTGAGAAAAGAAGAATTTCTTTCTTAAAATCCGGCACACTCCAATATATTATGCTTTATATTAAAATGTATATATTTTTAAAGAATGTCCCAGGAATTTCTAATTAAAATATGCAAATTCAAAAAACTGGTTAGTATCGATGCACAGTTATAACTTTTTCCTTACGTTTTTGTGAAGAAAAAACAGTGAAATGGAATTTGAGTTGAAATTTCTATTCCGAAAATATAGAACCACATGGTATATACAATTATAATTACAAAATTATATATTTAGTAAAAAATAACACAACATGCAAGAAACAGTGTACATAGTCTTAATTCCATTTAAAGTAACTACTTTTAGACCCCATACGCTTCCCACGTTTTCCAGTTATGACATTTTTTGAGAAAATCTGGTTAATTAGTAACCATCAGCAAATACAGTACGATGTTCTTTCTACTCTGGTAACAGTAGCCCCGAAACGAGTTTTGCCGTCACACGTTTCATGCAACGATTTTCCTTCAAAATTTCACCCAACTCATCTTATAGTTCTTGAACTACCAATCACCGATTGTTATTAATTATAAGCTTTTTTTGACCTTCTAGAAACGTGCCTTTATTGGTGCTGTACTATAGCATACATGTATTCAGTCACTAGCGTCTAACTCCAACTAATGCAATTAATAAAGTTGCTCTCATTTACGCTTTCACTCTTATTGGCTGCCAGGTAACATTGCAGCCATAAAAACTATTTTCACTGTATTAACATTAACCGGACATTTTTAGGACAGATCATATGTTTATCACTTGTGCACTTATATGGAGCATAACATAAGATAGTACCTAAATAGGTTTATTATAAGTAAATAGTAATTTTGATTTCTAGTCCAGTAGTATGTTATGTAACAATAAAAGCAAATCTTTAAATTTTAATGTAGGCACTGGTGACGTCAACCAGTTTCCTCAAATGACCAAAAATGGAATGCACATTCTTCTAAAGGAAGTTGTTTGGAATATTGCTGAGAATCGTCTGAATCCATGCTTTCAAGTCTCCCAGTGTGCAATGTTTTGCCCTGTACACTTCCTTTGCCTAACCTCATAGATAAAAATCACATAAAGTGAAGCCTGGATATTGGTCTAACCAGGCACGCATAGTAAGAGAAAATAGAGTGGTACACCATTCTGTATAAAAATATAATCGCTAATGTTATCCCAGTCATACCATTTATTGAAAACAATATTTTACAAGCAACCGTCATTTTCCTTTTTCGTTGTATTTCCTCTTGCTTTTACAATCTGGTTTCTTCTTCGATCGAGGTCAGTGCTTCCTGCCTTGGCGTTCGCCTTAGTGTAGGGCTTAGGAAAAACCACGGAAACACCCGAGCCAAGGCAGCATACTGATCTCAATCCCTACTTTTACAATTTACCTTTATCTAAACAGTGTCGCATTAGAACTAACGTGCGCTTAGAGTCCCCAATTGTGAGTCTCTTTCTTTTATACACACGTAATCGCACCACAATTTTTAGTCCAGGCTGGCTGCCGCAGTTTCACTTTTTGCATGTTTACTTCCCTCCTCTCCCACCAGGTAGCCTTCGTTGCAAGCACCATACTCTCTTCTGGCGTTCGTGGCCACGGTAGACCTTTCCGCACCAGTTTTCTTTTTGCGTGGGCCTAGCTTCTCGTTCGGGCACCTTAGTAGCACATGTAAGGCGTTGTCTTCGACCCTACATTCACATCTGTCCTACCCAATTGTAGCTTTCCAAATTTGAATAGATAGGACCACGAACGCTGCTCTCGCTTTCCCGTCTTCTGACCTGGACCCATCCTTGTAGTATCTCAGGCGGTGAGCCCCTTTCTTTGTAGTGGTGAATGGAATAATATATATACATTTATACATAAACTTTATTCAGTTCCGTTGGCTAATATGTAAAGTAGATTCTCCGGTGGATCGATGCTGATAGTTATCGTCTGTCAAAAAGTTCAAGAGATTTCGACCTTTTGTTGTAACTAACCTGGAGTATGTTCTGCATTCCAGTCTCTTCCTGATATAAATCTGAAACCTAGTGTACGGAAAAAATGCTTTATACTGGTTCGTTGAGACTCTGTGCGGAGGCGAACAATAAATGGATGATACTGTAAATGACTGTGGACGTGCATTCACTTGAATGCTAAAAGCTTCAAAATGTTCGGTACGAAATTTGAGTAATTCGCGGTGGAAAATATTGTTATGAATGAGTATAGCTGATCCGCCGTGTGGTGGGTAATCAGGATGCGTTGTACTATAAATTGTATAATTTGGTAGACGAATTATACTCCTCACATTAAAATGAGCTTAGAAATTAGCATAATGTTAATTTTGTTAGTTTTTAAGAACGTCATTAATTCGTTTTTGTGATTGTTAGCGCTTCAAGTTGTAATGCGTATTATCTTTGCTATTATAGATGGGTTTTATTCATAACTGCAGACAAGAAGTTTAGGATTATTTGATTTTGGGTCTTCAGCATTGCTGCAAATTCCATCAGTAAAACAGTTACTTGATTATTTGGCGTATGTGTTGTTATTGTTGAAGTCAGGTAGTGGTTGGGTTGATTGCACATATGTTACTGCAGGATTTTTAAGAAAATGTTAATACAACTTACAGTGTTAATTAATGTACGTTTATATCAACAATATTATAGTTTTTACACTCTTAAGCAAAAATCTGTCTTTTCAGTTTCAGATAAATTTAACATTGTTGATTATACCTCCCTGTTTAAATAAAAAAATAATAGAAGTGCTAAATTTTATTAAAATGTATTTTACTGCAATGTTAGGACAACATTGTGCACGTGTGATAAACAGAGATAGCGATGTCCGTCCTGTGGTGCTGTAATCAGTAGTTCAGTAGGGAGTGCGAAATTGAAAAAGAAGGTCGTGTTACAGTTTATCCACCCTGTAGATTAAGCAAAAATTAACGTTGCCATATACATAAAATTCCACCAAATGTGAAATATAAATATGTTAGTTCGCGATATTTGAATTTTTGTACACTTTCCCCTACATCCTCTCACTGTTTTGTACAAGGTAGTAACAAAAAATTTGGGATACCGCAGGTTCTGTGTCTGTTATATACCAAAACTTCTGTGTGAGGAACCCAAAACATACCGAATAAATTCTATTTTAGACTTTCTTTTCCGTTATGTCAAGCAAGGAGAATAATTTCTGAACATAATTGTGACCGACGGTAGGACCCGAGTGTCGCACCGCTTTGAAGATAATACGGGCTCCGGTAGGGAGGTTGGTATTGGGAATATTTGATATCTACTCATTGACAACGCCATTTCAGTAACAATGGAGCCTTGGTTTGTAGCACATGGTGTGTTTTTTATAACATCTTTATTGAAAAAAGTGGTTTTATGATGCTCACAGAGCGATGATTTCGAAACCATTTTAATGTTGGTCCTCATGGTTGCTTTTCAAAATGAGATATCATTATAAAGTAGGTGAATAGTTTTTAAACAACAGGATATTTGAGACCGAGGACTGCACGAGGAGGGGTTCGAACTGTACAGACCCCGGAAAATATTGCAAGGGTGCGAGAAGCGGTGGAAATCATCCCTCGTCATTTGGAGGTACGTCACGTTCGCGTTCTTTAAATATTAGACAGGTAAGTTCGGCGAATCTTATACTTAGACATGCATTTGCATTCCTACAAGATTATGGTTGTTCAAGAACTGTGGAAAAACGACTTCGTGAAACAAAATAGGTTCGCAGAAACGATGTTGGATTTGCTGACAGACGATACCGTGACAAGCCCCACTTTTATTTATCGGGGACAGCAAACAAACATAATTTTCGGTACTAGGAACCAAAAGACCGGTAAGAATTGCATCAACAACCTCTGCACTGCGAGAGAGTAGGTAACTGCTTGGTGCGACGTATTTCAAACTTGCATTATTAGGCTTTATTTCTTCTATACTGCGAATAATAGCGGGCACCTCTTGGTATATGAGAAAGAAAAAACTCCATCACCATCTTGAGTGACAAAGGTAATGTGTCGTGTACGAGTGCGGGGTATCAACTCGAAACCCTTACACATACCCTCGCAGTGAATCTATTGGATAATAATAACACAACTTATAGACTGAATAAGGTTCAATCTACACATCTAAAAAATCGCTTTTAGGTTCTAATCATTTTTACTAACTATCGGAAGCGTGCTAGCGCTTAAGAGGTAGTTAATGAAATTACAATCCCGTTTGTGTGTGTGTGTGTGTCTGTCATCACAATAACAACTCAACTGCTCAGATTGTAAAAACATGTTATATTTTGTTTTTGGGCTAATCAACTACTTGTGGATTACTGGCGTAAACATTGATTGCAAGACTAAGAAATTGTTAGTACAGTAAATAGACTGCACTCTGTATAGCAAGTCGCACCGTCCTGCTAGAACAACATTTGTTTCAAATTTATGTTGTCCAGTTGGTACCAAGAAAACTAGGTTATCATGTAACAATCATCATTCACAATTACAATATGTTCAGCATTACTTTCATAAATCTACACCAAACAGTAAATTATTGGCGATGCATTTGCTTTTCATGTATATCAGGAGGATTTGATCACAATTCTGTTTGTTTATAAACTTCTTAAGTTGAAAATGCGCCTCACTACTAAAGATGATTTTTTGGCTAAACTAAAAATCCATTACATGATGTTCTAAAAATAAATGACGAATTATCAACGACAAGAATTGTCAAAAAGCTAAGTTCTGGTTTTAGTTGAATATGTGATGTCGAGTTGAGTTTTTGAACTTTTAGCGACTGACTATAACAATATTTTTGTGGAACTGTATTCCACATTGCTACTTAAAAGGTGTTGCATCCATTACCGATCCAGTTTCATCAAATTTTGTAATCAATCTTTGGACGGTTGATTCATTTGATGCACTATTCCGATTTCAAATCTTTACAGTTGTCATTTGACTTTCGAAAAATACTCGCGCGCGTACAGTGTCACTATCTTTGAAAGTTTAAGCGTCATACGCTGATAACCGAAGGTCAACAGTTTAGAATTATTTACTGATAGAATATTTAAAACCGCACGTACGTAACTACTATTTAAAAATTCCTACATCTCAAATTTGCAGGCAATACAAAACATCAAAAATTAACAAACCCAAGCAACAAAGACTAACAATCAACACAACTTACATATAGACAATGACTTTGAAGATATTAGTGATACAAATTTAACAATCGAGGCCGATGAAGATGGTCAATAAACAAATTCACATCAAACTAAAAATTCATAGCAACATTTAAAAAAAGGTAAAGAAACAATCACGTGAACCTCAATATTCCATAACCTATTCATACTACCACAAATAATAAACACGCGGTCTTTTTACAAATAAGACAAGAAAACAATAATACTAATTCAGAAACTAGTAATCAACTAAAATTTCTAATCCTTTCCCCATATATATATATATATATATATAATATGAAGTAAAAAATTACAAACAGATGGGTAAGACCCTTACTGAAGTTATAGAAAAGGAGCAATACTACACAACATCATTAACTAATGATACTATCAAAGTGAATACCTTAACAACAAACTCATATAGAAAATTAACAAGACATCTTAAAGATGAGAAGATAAAATATTATATGTATCAAATGAAGAAAGAAAGAGATTACAGAGTAGCCATTCACAATCTTTATCAGTCCATGCCAACCAAAATAATAGCGCAAGAATTAGCTAAGAAGGGACACAAAGTTCGTAATATCATAAAAATACGACACAGAGCTACTAAGCAGCTACTATCTTTATTTCTGATAATCTAGTACTTACTGAGAACAATAAAAATATATTTGACATAAAATTTATAAGTAAGATAAAGGTCTCGATAGAAACACCAAAAAAAAAGAACACAATACCACAATATGTACACTGCCAGGATTATAGCCATACTCAGACATATTGTATAAAATCATGGGGTGGGGGTTATAGCACTTCTGAATGTGAAAACCCCAACACCAGCTAAATGTGGTCTATGCGGAGATAGTCACTCAGCTAATTACAAGGGCTGTACAGTGTACAAAGATCTCAAAAGATCCACAAATTTATCATTCAAACCAGTACTAAACAAAACGCACATACAACAGTTACCCCAAATATTAACAAATTTTTTCCGTTACGTAACAAAATAAGTAACACAAGTAATAATCCTATACCTCAAAATAACATGTTTTGTTGACAAGTAGTAATAGGGAAAAACAATAACTTTTCAACTAATGAACAAATGAACTTTAACAAAACAACAATTGTATTGCAAACCCTAAAACAGTTTTGCTTAGCTAATCAGTAAACAACATGGTACTCACAGTGATCAACAAAATAGCTTAAAATGGTGTATTCCTTACGTATAGTTCTTTAGAACGCCAACAGGGTTACTAAGCATATTCCTGAAATCATAAAATTTCTTAAACTTCAAAAAGTCGGCATTTTATTAATCTCAGAAACTCATGCAACCACAACAACAACAATAAAAATACCCTATTACACTACATACTTTGCTAACCACCCAAGTGGTACAGCTCACGCTGTATTCGCAGTAATAATTAAAAATACTATTTTCCAATACCAGTTAGAACCATACCAAACCAATAAAAGCCAAAGTGCTAAAATAAAACTAGAAGTATTGCTATACCAACTTGTAATCGCAGCAGTTTATAGTTCACATAGAAATTCTATCTTTCCTAAAGAATATGAAGACTTTTTTCAAACACTAAGTGAAGAATTCGTCGCCGGAAGAGAGTGGAACTCTAAACATACTGCCTGGGGCCCAAGAGTCAGCACATCAAAAGAACCTAATTTTCTAAAGTAATCCAACGCTATAATTATAAATACCTTCCAACAACTGGCCTAGCGACCCAAACAAACTGCCAGATCTATTCGATCACACAGTTGTCAGTGGTATAGCAGATACTTACTACCAGGTAGAATCCAATCATGACCTCTCTATTGATCATGCACCAGTTATTCTAACAATTAGCACTACATTCATAAGAAAATGACTCCCTTCAAAACTATGCACCAACAATACGAATTGGGAATATTTCAGAGGACATCTAGAAAGAGAAGTCAGTCTTGACATTAGATTAAAAGATACCCAGGACATAGACGAAGCAGTTCTATTTGACTATAAAGATTCAAGAAGATGCTTAACACGCTACCCCTAATTCAACAAATATTTAGTCTACAATAAATAATATCCCTCGATAAATATGAGACCTCATCACCGCAAAACTTAGAGCGAGAAAACAACGGCAAAAAAGCAAAGCCATACAGGATAAAAACTACTACAACAGACTTATCCATCAATTGCGCAATACACTAACAGAAGCCCGCAACGAAAAATTTAGATACTACTTAATTAAACTTATACCTGACAACAACTCGATTTGGAAAGCAACAAAAAAATTCAAAAGACCAATTGTAATGATTTCTCTTATCAAACGAACAGATGCTACTTGGGCAAGATCAGAGATGGATAAAGCAAACGCAATTGCCGATCATCTCACAAACGTACACCACAAACTTAGGACAACATTAATAATAGAGAAATATAAGCTTTTCTAGATGTATCATGTCAACTGTCAACAAAAATTAAGCCATTGTTATTCGCTGAAGTCACTCTACAACTTCAACACAACAATAAACGGAAAGCCCGTAGATACGACCTCATAGTAGGTAAAATACTAGCAAATCTTCCTAAAAAAGTTATAATTTTGATTACGACAATCTATAATAGTATGCTGCGACTCTGTTATTTTCCTCTACTATGGAAACATGCTCAGATTAAAATGATTCCTAAATCTGGAAAACCTCCTACCCAACCACAATTATACCGAACAATAAGCCTATTACTCCTACTTTTCAAAGTCTTCGAAAGACTACTACTCAACTGAATTAAAACCATTGTAGACCTCGATCCCTCCACACCAGATTGGATTTCGGCAATCCCATTCAACCATACATCAAAGATATAGAAAGCTTAGAAACAAAACAAAACAGACGTTTGATAAAGTCTGGCGTACAAGGCTGAATATACAAACTTAAACTACTTTTCCCGAGTTAATTTTATCTATTACTCAAATCATATCTAACAGACAGAACATACCAAGTTAAAATAAATTGTTCACTGTCTGACTTGCGACAAATTACCGCTGGAGTTTTATAGAGAAGCGTGTTATGACCATTGATATACCTGCTGTACACTGCGGACGCACCAAGCGTCGATAACACAGTCTTTGCTACATTTGCAAATGACACTGTTATCCTGTCAGTCGATCGCTCATCTGAAACGACTGTAGAACATCTTCAAACTCATTAACTACACTATAAGACTGGTTCCACAAGTGAAAAATTACGATCAACCCAAACAAATCTGTACAAGTAAACTGTACCACAAGACATACTGAATGCAAACCAGAATCGGCAACGTACTCATCCCGCTTAATACAGAGGTAAAATACCTCGGTATGCATTTAGATCAAAAGCTCACTTGGAGCTCACATATTAAAAACAAAAGGAAGTGCCTAGACCTCAAGATCAAACAAATGACCTGGTTACTAGGAAAACATTAGCAACTCTCCTTGGCAAACAAAGTGTTAATCTACAAAGTCATCCTGAAACTAGTGTGGATATATGGAGTCCAGCTATGGGGCTGCGCGAAAGCGTCACACACAAAAATCCTTCAGCACTTCTAGTCGAAGACACTCCGGATCCTAGCAGACGCCCCATGGTACTTTACCAACGAAACCTTCCTTACTTAAGAGTATCTTATGTAACAAGTGAAATCAAGGGGCTTTCTAGTACATACAATAACAACTTACACGGTCACTCAAACGACTTCATAAACCAACTTACCCGTCAACCAGAAGTCACACAACGACTAAAACGACAATAATCGCTGAACCCAATTAGCACCAAAAAACCTCCACCGGGTGATTGGCGCTGGTTAATACTCATCACACGACATATTTATTGCTATAACAATTACTAAATACTTAATAATGTTAAGAGTAGATTGTAATTTTGCATTTAAATTAAAAAAAAAATCTTTACACTATCTGCAATGAGCTTTAACAACAATAACTCGCTGTAATTTCTTATAACAGTGCATGTTTACTAATCAGAAGAAGTGTATATTATATTCGTTAAAGTATCAGATTTGCCGCCACCAAACAAAAAAAGCGCAAAGTTTGAATCCCCTACTCTTTACTTTTTTAGTATCTTAAAACCCTATTACGAGAGGTGTTCGATATCAAACGTGCAAGCCGAAATTACACTAACATTTATATTTAAAGAATATATTTAAATATATCACAAAAAACTACATACTTTCGTTTATTTCTCGACATAACCTTCTAAACGTTGAGACATTTATCTCAGCGTGATGGTAGTTTGAAGGCCCCTTTGCGGTACTGCTGCTTGTCAAGTTGGTTGAAGTAGTCCATAACGTTGTTTTGCCACCCCAAAGCGTTTTCCCGCCAAGAATTTCTTCAAAGGTCCGAATAAATGAGAATCTGAGCGGACTAATTCTAGACTATACGCAGGATGTTGCATGACCTCCCAATTCCGCTGGGCCAACCACAGTTTGATTTGACGTGTGGGGTCTTACGCTTCCGTGCACGTAATCATATTTGTCTTTTAATGGTTGTATGAAATTTCAGGAGGTTAATGGTTGTGGGTGGATCGAGAAATTCATACAGAAGTAGGCATTTACTATTTCAGAACACGGTAGTCATGGTTTTGCGAACAGATGATTGAATTTTGAATTTATTTTTTGAACTGGGATAACTGGATGTTTTCATGTGATCAATTGTTGTTTCTTCTTTGGGGTGAACTCATAAATCTAGATTTTATCTCTGGTAATGATGCTTTCAATCAAAGAATCCTTTTCTTGTTGGTATCAGGTGAGATTTTGAAATGAAGCACTCATTCGATTGGTTTTTTTGTTCATAGGAAAGCATTTTTGGCACTTAGCGAGCCAAAACTTTGTGGAATTTTAGGTCGTGATTTTATGAACATAACTGTTGGGGATGACAGTCACGAACTTTAATGCGACGATCTTCCTAATAAAGCGTTCGACAACTGTGCACTTGTGATCCGTGTGTGAAGTCCTCGGTCTGCCTTTTTTCTTCTCCGGATTATTATTCAGTTCCGTTCGTCCATCTTTAAATTTTTTGTACAAAACGCTGACTTCTTTTCGGCTTCAAACGTTTGGGCCATAAATGCCCTCTAATCTGCAATGAATTTCGCTTTGATTAAATCCTTCGGCTTGCAAAAATCTGATAACTCCACGCACCCCACATTCCGAAGACTCTGCGATTACACCACGCCATGTTTGTTTGCTTCCCAAAAGCTAAAATAAATCTTGAACAAAATAACGCTCCAGACTTTACTACTACACGCATAAACGTGACTAGTTATGCATATGATGGCGGTATTGTATAACAGCCACCTGTACCTTTCAGATCAAACACTCCTTGCATATTCCTCTGCTGTGGTTTTCTCATTATCAAATATGTTTTCAAATTTTGTTGTTTTTGTTAAACATTATTTGCGGGATCATTTACTGGAAGGCTTTATCAAAAAAATAAATTTATAAATGGGGTGCGCACCATTTACGCCTCTTCTTTGACTAAATCCCAGTGTAGGTTATCCGTTATTTCAGATCGGGGCTGCCCAATTCTATGATTCATGATTATGATGAACAACCAATGCAAGTTTAGCGGCGCACCATCATGTTAAAACCATGTAAAAATTTCTAAATAAATGCGTTATTTTATTTTTGTCCCAAATTGTAATTTTTTTTTGGCGCACTTACAGGCACTGCAGCCGCAAGGGCTTATTGTGCCCACTAACATGCACTTAAATGCTAGGACATTCACACACACCCATGGGTTGAGCGAGACTCGAACTTGCGCGCGCCGGCTAGAGGACAGAGCCAACTGGTTGAACCATCTGAGCCACCGCGTCCCTCAGATTATAATATTAAGCGGATTGTATTCAATTTCTAAACAGTAATAAAAGCTTTTATCTTAAAAAAACATTTCAGCCGATAAGACTCACCAAAAGTTTAATTTAAATTGTAATCATCTGCCTGTGGATCGGTTACTAAAAAATGTTGAGCTATCAGAATACACGTGTTAACACGTCTTTCATATCCATGTTTGCTGATTTATTATTTTTCATTATACCTCATTATTTTACGTACAAGACTAATTTTGTGTCTTCGCATGGTTGATTTTCATGTTTTCAACTTAGCAACATGTTTTCAGTATATTTAACTATAGACCATTAATAAATTTAAATACATACACAACATTGTAAACTTAGATGGTTGTATTTTAATCGGCACGTGTCAGATATTGTTGGTTAAAAATCTTACTCCATTGCAGCAGCATCTCTTTTAGGCGCTGTTTTTTTTAAATTACACAAGAAAATCCTATATAACAAAATTACCAATGTGGCATTAAATACATTTTTATGGGCCTACCCAGCTATTTGTTCGACTTCCATCTGGAACTATTAATTGCAAAATTAAAGGTAAAAAGAGAATATGTACCAGTAAGCGAAGGTTACATATACGAATACGATGTAATTAATCGCGTTAGCTTGACATTACAATAAGTTTATTATCATTTATAAAAACCAAAACTATACTCCATTAGAACGAGCTTTGTCATATTAGATACTTCTATAAGTATCGGTTTTTAGAATCGACAGCCAAAGATTTCGCTCGAAATCAATTATAATAGATTATGCAAGCAGAAAAATTACTTAAATATGTTTCAATTGACCGAATTATTTATTAAACAACATTTAATCAAGAAAATCAAGAAAAACCAAAACCAAATTTAATAAATGTAATGCAAAATCGAATGTAATCGCAGTGTTATAACAGATAAATATTCAGTTTATCATTGAGAGGGTATCTTGTACCAAATTAAGGCGGTCCTCCTCATCATCCGATAGCTCTACCTTATATTGTCGTTTTTGAATCCAATCATACAGTTTCCTATCGTCTACTTCGTCTTCTTCTGAATTGCATTTTTCGAACTAGTCATCCGAATGAATTGTCCAACAGTAGCTGCTGTTCGACATCTAGTCATCTTTGACTTGGAGGTCACAATCGACTAGACTAGAAACCAATTGCAACTGTTCTTTTTCCTCTTGTCTCTTCATCGCTTCAGCTATCTTATCACCGGAAAACATTTTCGTCATATTACTCTGATTGTAAGGCAAAATTGACATTATTCTCAACATGGGCGTTCTCAACATGATGTGGCGTTAGCGTCGAATACTCGCATCCGAGTATGAATCCGCCGATAACCGAACATTTTTCTAATTGTAAATGGCGTTTTTGCCCTTTCGGATCCAGGGACTGATCGGGACAGGGATATTGTTACTTGGTTCCCCCCAATACCAAATATCATGTAATAAAATTAGGGGCGTCCGTATTTTAGTCTCCTATCAAAAAATCATCCACATATATAACCACGTAAAAAATGTTTGCCAATAAAAAATAAATAAAATATTTTAACAAAAAATGAGCATTAAAATTCAAGAAGAACAATATTTCAATTCTTTTTTATTGTGCATTAACAGCAATCTATTCACAATCGGAATATAATGTTGAATTAAAATGTTCGAAACTATATCTGTGGGGAAAGAAAAGCACATCTCGTACAGTTCTGGAATGCCGAAAAGGAAAATTTGCTATCGTCAATTCCAGAGAACGCAATGGAATGCTAATCGGCCATTGTCGCAGCATACAATTAATGGGTGGATTAATAAATTAATTCGTTGCGAAGCGAGTGCCCCTCCGCGACCAGCCGGCAAATTTCAGCTGCAGGATTTCGCCTAATCTGATTTTTCAAGCGCCCGACCTTTGTTCCCTGGGTGTCGGAGTCGGGCCCAGAAGGAAACCGTACGGGAGCAGCCGAAAAATAGGCGCGATCGGTTCGGCGTGCATTAGCCGCCGCCATTCAATTAACTCCGAAATAAGCAACCTAACCTACTTGTGCAAACTGATTACGCGAAATCCCGTTGATTAGTTTGATCCTAGCCGGCGCGGGGTTAACGCAAGGGTGACAGTCGTCACGGCCTTGCGATTGTCCTGATCCTTTGATATCGCCCGGACGCGGCCGAGCCCGCCCGAAAGCCGTATTGATTCACTCCAGTCAACAAATGAAGAAGTGCCCGCCGTAGGTGGGGATTCGGTGAGGGAGGCTTACAATGCGCGCTCGGGGCGAGTCGAGAGAGATGCAATCGGAGAGGGGCGCTTGACATGATAAAGGGAAGTATGCGGTTCGTACGTGCTTTGATCACAGGTTAAACTGGGAAAGGAGCGTCGGACAAGGACGGCAAACGAGAAGGAGGGATACAAATAAGAATAGTATCGCCGGCAAAGAGAGCGGATATTTGTATCAAGCGAGCGTGAATGAAACGGGCAACTAGGCACGACCTGGCAACGTCGCAAAACAGACAAGGATCAGTGCCACTGTAAGTTATATGCAGTCTTTATGTATGCATTTGCAAACGAGATGTTTATACACCGCGTCGAGCTAAGAATGCGACGACGGCTCTCCGTCTCTCTCCCTCCTTACGGTCGCCGCTTTATCCGCGCCCATCATCTCGCGTGCTCTTTTCGCAAGTGCGAAGAGCTAATCTCCTCAGAAAAACGCAAGAATGTGGCGGACAATCGAAAGCGATTATCTTTCATAAGACCGACGAATTAGACTAACTGGTTTATGGCAATTCGGAATTTACGCGCTACGCTTGAAGTCATCTGGGGTTATAAATAATTCCCACCTTAAATAAACGCCGCCAGCGTCGGAGCGGACGTTTTTTGTGTTGGCGGCGTTTTACGCTTTCATTGCGTGAATTGAAAGCAATGACAAAATGAGCTCGGCTGGCTTTAACCACCATAAATGTGAAGACACTCCATGTTGACGTTCGAATTTCCAGAAGATTCTCCACGCTGTAGCTGTAATAATTTTCATCGCATTATACAGGGGACGTACTGAAACTTTTTGGCTAGATGTGACAGGTTTTTTTTTTTATTGTATGTTAACACAAATTTACAAGGTATTGTCGTAGAGTATTCGTATCAAAATATTCAAAGGTATTATATATATTATGATGATACGTTTTCATTATACAAAATTTTGCTTTTTATTTCTGTGAAATATGGCATATAGGACCATGTAGAGTTATTAATTCTAAATTCATCAAGTTTTAGTTCGGAGCTTTAAAAAGTTAATTTTTTCTAAATTTTAGGATCATACTAAAATGTGTTTTTTTAAAAGTCTGTCAGTTCTTGTTGTTTATCTAAGAATCATTTGCATTCCAAGTAGGATTTTAGAATTTTATAGAAATATTGTGGTAGAGCTTTCTTTATTTTATAGTATAGACCCTAGTGCTAAACTTTGTCAAAAGCTTGTTTGACATTGATAAATATCAGATGTGGTAAAATTATTCTCATCGTAAGGTGAAATGCACGACCATCAGAAATACCGATGGCTTTACAAAATGCTAATCGAAAGACGTTTCAACGTTGCGTTGCTATAGAATGAGATAAGAGTATGAAAAAACTATTTTGACTACATGAAACAATATACTCTTTTTATTACCAGCCTTCTATTTATTCATTTGTTTTAATATTTTTAACAATTATTTATGTTTACTTTTAAAACATTAATATCCATAGTATGGATTTTATTTATGCAGTCTTTATTGCTATTTTATAAACCATTACGTTATTAGTTTGTGATTCGGTATGGTATGGATATATGGTACTAGTCTTTTTGGTTTAGTTATCTTATTGTATTTTTTCCATTTTGATGGGTTTCAATTCATCTAATCGTTTTTATTGTTTTTTAAATTTTCTGAATTTTTATCATACTTGAATTTATTTTATTCATTTTTATAATTCAATATAAAACTATTTTTTTATTTCATACAATTATCATTTGTCAAGAAACTCTATATTATTTTATGCGGCATTTATATTTAGTAAAAAATATTTTAAACATCATATATAATGTGGTAATTTATTACAAAATGTTTTTTGTTTGTTTGGGCTTTCAGTTATTGTCTTAATATTCATAAATGTGTTATTTTGGCTTTAAAGTCTAATATTGCCTTGTTTTATTTATGCTTTCTGTTAGGATATCAACTTATCTGTTTTCTAGTGAATCTTTAAAGGTAATTTTTATGATACTGTTTTATGATGCATAAAATTATTATGTTTGAGAAGTTTTGGATCATTTAAATATATATGACAATAATATGACCGTAAATATATATGACAATAAAATTTTGTAAACACATATCTACCCAATATTGTTTCTTAATGTAATTGCTCAAGTAGTGTGCTCTATGGAAGCTAAAGTGACATAGCATTCAGAAGATATACTAAAGAAAGAAATGTTTTTAAACATGCATGGGCCAAAAATTTAAACTGACCATATCACGGAAAACAACGGTTTATAGCAACTGTGTTATAGCTCTCTTAAGATTGTTAATACTAATGGTATGATTTTTTTAGTAGTTAAAGATTCCAAAGGTATAACTGTCCTCTAATCAGATTTCTGGTTGCAGGTAACTAGTAAAGACAAGAATACGTCTAAATTAAAAATAATTGGCATTGACATCTTTAGACTAGAACAAAAAAACAGAAAAATTAGAAAGTGCTAAACAGGAAATGAAACACAAAACATCAATCTGCTGGGAATAGATAAAGTAAGATGGACACAAGAAGGTGACATATGTAGTGAGGAATGCAGGATAAAAATACCGCTGCTGTAAATTGACAAGCCGGAACAGTTATTATGAGAACAGAAACAGAACCAAAGTGAAAGATTACATCCTTTAGAGTGAAGGAATGATACTGGTAAAAATGGTTGGCAAACGAAAATTTGCAATTATAATGTAATTATACATAACAACTATAAACTATCGTGACGAAGTAGAAAGTCTCTATGAGGAAATAGAGGAAGTAATAAAATACGTCAAATAAGACGAGAACTTAATATTAATAATTAAGGCTTAGAATCCTATTACTGGCGAAGGAGGGAAAGATAGAATTTGGGGGATTAAGGAGAAGAAATGTAAGAGATAACCGTTTAGTAGAATTTTGTACAAAATACAAGCACATTATTTGACTATCACTAATGTAGAAGATACACATGAAAAATGTCTGTTGATATTAGAAGATACTAAACTGATTTTATATTTGTAAAACAAACATTCAAAAATCAAGTAAAAAATAGCAAAACATGTTCAGGTGCCAACGTGAATAGCCACAATCTAGTAACGATGATAGGAAATTTAAGATTTAAGAACTTAAAAAGAAGGAAACGAAAGAATGGCAAACAGATAAATTGAAACAAGAAAATACGAAGGGATTATTGAACAATAGAATTATTAAAGATTTGGGAGAACAACACATAAAATAAAGGTTGATGTACTTAAGACGTGGAACATCCTAAGATAGTGGATAGTTATCGCATCAGATGAGATATTGTAATTTAAAGAAGAAAAAGACGAAAATCTAGCATTATAAAAATATAAACATCAGAAAATAAATAATTTACAAGAAAATTACCGGAAGTGAGAAACAAAATTAATAGAGGACGTACTGAACTTTTTTAAAAAAGCAAAAGCTGATCAGGTCTACAAAACAATACATTTTTTTGAGGAGATAAAAGAGAAAGTGTAGGCGTAAAAGATGAAACAGAAAATATCCCACTGGAACAAAGCTGTATTGAGGATAGGTGGACACGATACCTTGAAAAACTATACAGTAAAGACATCATACAGGAAATCGTTTTCGACTAGAAGATAAATTCTATAATGATAAGAAGGGAGATACAGCAACTTCATATGTATTAAGATTTAACAACAAAAATAATACAATTACTAAAAAAAAGCAAAACAATAGAATTTTATTAAATTACATCACAAATTATTAGGACTTTAGGAGAAAGAAATCACCAAACAGTTGACAAACTTATATTCCAGATATATGAAATGAGAAAATTTCACAAAAACAATCTATACACTTAAAAAGAACACAATTATAAACTGCGAAAATTCTAATAACACACATCTCAAAAATACTCACCAAACTTATATATCTCATAAATAAAAAAATAGCAGAACAAACCCCAACAGAAGATCAATTTGGCTTCAGGTACATGGAAAACAATAATAATTCTTAGATTAATTGTAGAAGAGAGAATGATAAACTTTTTTTTTAATCATTTATTTGCCAGCTCAACAATCAGTTACATGTTATACATGGCAATGATAATAATAGTAAGGTAAGCAATAACAGTACGTTCTTTTATAGTTTATGAGGTATGTTGTACCCTTACAAGTATGTTAACTAATTGTTATATTAACTAATCAATGTCGAGTTCGGTTAGATATAAATATTGTGGTAATTTTCGTTTGAGTCTTTGGTGTATGTTTGGTCTGCCTAAGTTGTATAGAACTGCACCTTTACATTTATGTAAGTTTTCAAAGAATTTTTTGGCACTCGCGGCGATGTAGCTTTGGATTGTCGGTATGTCTAGTTCGTAATGTAGTTGTTCGTTCCGAATGAACCAAGGAGCATTCACTGCTATGCGGAGAATTTTGTTCTGTAGTCTTTGGACTTTTTCTATGTTTGACTTTGCAGTGTTGCTCCAGATTGTTGATGCGTATAGCACCAACGGTCGTATTAGAGATTTGTATATCATAATGGTGCATTTGGGCTTAAGAGATGACTTTCTATTAATGAGAGGGTAAAGTTGTGCCAATCGCGCGTATCCTTGGTTTAACTTGTAGTTAATATGAAGTTTCCAGGTAAGTCGAGTGTCAAGGAGCACTCCCAGATACTTGATGGCGGCATCGGCGGGATTCCAGGCAATAGTGTTGTTGTTGATTGTTAAGCTGGGGGTTTCTAATTCTTCTGAGGGAAAATATTTTTGCCTGACATTTGGTGTGATTGATGTGCATATTCCATTGGTTGAACCACGAGCATATTTGGTTCAGTGCAGTCTGCTGCTTTTCAATAGCTAAGGTAAGGTCAGTGTGTTGGGTCAAGATTGCGGTGTCGTCCGCGAAGGTCGCTAGGGTTGCCTCTATGTTAGGGATATCTGAAGTAAAAATATTGAATAATAGGGGTCCCAGTACGCTTCCTTGAGGTACGCCTGCATGGATGGACTTTGTTTCAGAAGATGCGGAGTTTATGCGGTTTTCTAGGAAGGAGAAGACTATGGCTTTAAGGTAGCTGGGAATTTTTATCTTGATGATCTTGCTTTTTAGGCCTTCGATCCAGACTTTGTCGAAGGCCTGGGCTATATCGAGGAGAACTACAACTGTGATTTCCTAAAGCCGAATTGGAATGCTGGTAGGATGTTGAGTGATGTTAATTCATTCATTAGCCGGGAGTGGATGATCTTCTCGAAAACTTTGGAAAGTGATGTCAGTAAGCTTATTGGCCTGTAACTACTAATCAACTTTTTGTCTTTACCTGGTTTAGGAATCACCAGTATGTGTGCATGCTTCCATGTTTGTGGGAAATAACCTTGCTGAAGACATGCATTAAAAGTTGTTGCTAGATAGGCTAAGGTTTTGGTGGTGAGCTGAGATAATATTAGGTTGGTAATGAGATCGTGCCCAGGAGCTTTTCTTTTAGGGAGACTGTCGATTATTGTTTTAATTTCAAGGGAGAAGAGGGAGTTATCGGTTCTGTAACTACTGGGAGATGAGTTTCAACGTGATTAATTATATATGTTGCGTGGTTTGGAGCGCAAGTGACTGTTGGAGTGAATACACTTTCGTAGTGGGTAGCAAAGGCTGTTGATTTTTCTTCGTCAGTAGCAAGTAGTGTATTATTCACGCTTAATGTTGGGATGTCCTCTCTTTGCTTTAATATGCGCTTTGTAGCTCTCCACATTCCGATGTCACCTGGTTGGAGATCTTCTATGTATTTTTGATATGAGTTGATTCTCAGCTCATCCAAGCATCTTTTAGGTGTGTGTTAACCTGTTCAGTAATCGTTTTGTTTCCGGTATCCTGGTTCTCTGCCATTCGCGTCTGACTTGACTTTTCTTTTGATTAGTGCTGTGATTTCTCGAGGCAAGCTATGGTGATTAGGTTTTGTTAGTTTTGGGCGCTAGTGTTGATCTTTGCACGCTGTCAGTTATTGATGTTGTTAGTTTGGATATGGTTAGATCAATGTCCTCGTGGTTGATAAGACCGGTTGGGCATATCAGCTGATCATCTAGGATGGCTTGGAATTGTTCCCAGTTAATTATCCCGTTTATTAGTTTTGGTACTGGCTGTACCAGCTGAGGTGAGCTAATAAATGTTATAACTGGTAGGTGGTCAGAATCTAGTTCTTCTACTACAGTTTGAAAAGTTGGTTTATCGAAGTTTTTTGGAGTACTATGTCTAGTATGTCCGGCTGGTGATCACTGCGATACGGGTAGTAGGTATAATTCTCGGGGGCTGTTATTTGGAAGGAGTATTTAGTCGCGTAGCCTTCCATCTTGATTCCCTCAGGATTGTTAGCTCTGCATCCCCATAATTGGTTTTGGTGTTGAGGTCTCCAATCATCAGGAGTGGCTCGTTTGTGTTGAAGATGGTTTTATGTCGTCCTCCATTAATTTCTTGTTCGGCTGTCTGTATGTGCTGATTAGTGTGAGGTTTTGATCGTTTATTTTTATTTTAACTCCTATTGTTTCAAGGCTTAGGTTTTTTGTTTCGGGGACAGGATTGTGGCAAATTTTCTTTCTAATGAGGATAGCTACTCCACCAGCAGCTATTTGGGCGTTTCTATCTGCTCTGTGAATTTGGTATCCTGGAATTTTAAACGTGTCTACTTCAGATAGGTGGGTTTCTGTGATGCACGCGATGTCTATGTTATGTCTGGCAAGGAAGGTTATAAGGATTGATCTTTGAGTTTTGACGCCATTAGCATTCCAGTTTAGGATTGATAGTTTTCGATGATTTTCTGCGATTTAGGATCCATTGAGGAGTAGAGGAAGGAGTGTACTAGTGATAAAATTTTTAATTATGGGGAGGTAAGGGTAAGGAGATCAACAAGGATTTTGGCTATATTATTTATGTTAGGTGAGGTCATTGGATCGGTTGTCTGGTTAGGGTTAATAAGGTGGAGTTGGTCGGTGCAGTGTTTCGAGCTTGATCTGCATATGAGCAGTTCGGATTGACAAAATAGTTCCTATTGTGTCTTGTGCTGGATTGGTTGAAGTTGCTGATGTTATTTTGTCGTTTTTGTACTATCTCTAGGTGGTGGCTACAGCCGCGATAGCTTGCGAGGGTGTGGTCCTCCACAGTTGGCACATTTGGGTGTTTCTTCAGGTTTTTTCTTGCATTGTTGATGCTGGTGGCTATCGCCACATTTAACGCAGCGCGGATCTAATGTACAGTAGTTTTTGGTATGCCCATAGCCTTGACAGCGGTGGCATTGTGGAATGTTTGATGGCTTTCTTCTCGGTTCTACTGTGACTATTGAGTAGTACATGCTTTTTAATGTAAAGATTTTCTTAGCGTTTTCGTTATCCTTCAGGTCGACTGCGCAAATTGGAAGCGGCTGTTTATTTTTTGTAAGCAGGCGTGTGACTTTGATAACTGACAGGGTTTTGCTAAGTTCGGTGAATATTTCTTGTTCTGTTATGGATGGTGGTACGTTTTTGATCGACAGGGTTTTGGAAGGTATGAAATTTGATGTTGTTATTTTGAAGGTGTTTTGTGAAAATTCTGTAGTCATTCTCTTCAGTTAGGTTGATTCTTAAGGTGTTTGTGTTACAGAAGGTCGTGAACTCGTTTGATGTTAGTTGTTTAATATCTGCAGTCAGGGCTGCGTGATTTATGGCGTTGTGTAGATAGATAGGCGGTATTTTGGGTTTAGTTGCCGAAGTTTCAGTTTTTCCGTTTGTGTTTTGCTGATTATGGTTATCGTAAGGGTTATCAACTGGGTCAACTTCTTGACTGGCAAGTAGATCATATTTGTTTTGCGTTGGAATGTTTGGGGTCCATGCGTAGCGTTTTTGCACTTCATTAAGTGGCGGTGTTAATGAATCAGATTTACGCTTGTTTAGCGTTTGAATTTCCATTGGGTTATCATTATTAATGTTTTCGGTTATTTTAATAAATTGACAAGTAACTTTTATGTTTTTTAAAGTTGATATTATAAGACCTTTTCGTTGGATAAATGCACTTTAATCTTTCACACATTGGGACAGCGATAAAGCACGTCTTGACGCTAAAGAAAAAAAATGACGAATCAGAAATTTAAACTAACTAACATAAATTTAGGTATATTACTCCAAACCCAGAAAAGGCTTAGAAACGAAGATGGCCAAAACTGTTTAAATTGTTTAAAGATATTGGAGTGTATTTTAAATGTAGACAAATGATTCTAGCATTATATGAGCAACAGACAACCGTAATAAATATCGGAGAAAGAAGACGACAAATTGCAAATAAAAGTTAGATAAGTAACCTATTCCTACCACTATTTATGTATATAACGAAGGGTGTTGAATAAAGTGCAAGAAAATCGATGCAGGCATAAAAATATAAGGAGAAAAAATTACGATGCTCAGATATGTAGACGATGTACGGAAAACGAGCAGGATTTGAAAGAACTGGTCACGGAGATGAAGAGTATCCTACAGGATTACAACATAAAAATAAATATTAAGAAAACCATAATCCTAGTCTGTAAAAAACTAATGAAAGGGAGATACTAGAAGATTTTAAGGTGTGCTGTAGATATATGCTGAGAATAACCTGGAACTGTAGAATAATAAATACAGAAGTATTACAAAGAGTAGCAGAAAGACAAACTGTAATGAAAGAGACCTACTAATTAAATATATCTTAGATCATAAGGGACTCATTAAAACAATTATAGAAGTGGAAGAAAAAATACACCAGGTAGACCCTAAATGATTAATTTTTTTAGTTTTGTTACATTGAAACCTCTCTTAATCGACAGGCTTTGATAAAAAATTCATTAACTTTACAGCACCACTTGTTTTAATGAATCAACGAGAAGTTTGTGAAATAGAATATACAATTTATACTTCTAAGAGTAATAATGATAATAAATAACTTCCCGATTCCGTGGACTACTTTAAAAAAGGAATTAGAATATACAATGGCGGGATCCCTAAATCAAAATCTGAATTCCAAGTTAGCGCTTTTCTACACCACTCAAGAAAAAAACAGTTTTTTACTTCTTTTTATCTTTTATGTATTGATAAATAAACCCCTTAGATTAATATTTGATAAGTATTCATTATCTTATAGCTCAAATTTACTTTTGAGCTTTTTTCTTGTATAAAATAGTTCCACGTTGTGAAATTATTAAATGATCGAGTCTGCACAGTAGCTATATTATTGTTCTTAAAATTTCATCATTTTGACACATGCTTATGGACACTACCTTGTTGTGGGATGAAGTTTACCAATTAAATTTAGTTCTAACAGAAAGCAGTGTTTATCAACATGTGTGAACATGCTACATCATAAATTTAGATTTATTTATCCGTAGTACACTACTCTATCGTGCGGAGTTGCTAGAGTCCTCCTTTGGGCGTCTCTCCAGGTTGCGGATAGAGCAACACTTATCAGAAATGAGTAGTACCGTGGAAATGAAATACCCGTGGTGGACAAAAAATAGCTAGGAAAAAATCTAAATAACAAACAACAGGTATGGAGTGCGACGAAAACAATATTATACTCCAAGTGAGTCTAGATCTCACCGTTGATTCCGATCAGATGCAAGCTCCGGTAGTAGGAGTTAACCTTATGGATTTTAGGGAAGGCGAATTTAGTTCGATAGCCACAAAGCTGGAACTACAGCTTCTTGAGATACGGATTCACATCAAAGAGATAAGAGAGATAACACTAACTGCCGTCGACCAAAAACGCAAGGTAGCGGAGATTGCGCAGACGCAAGCCCGTTGCCCAAGTAATGATAAAAACAATAGCACAAAACTCGAAGTAAACCCGAAGAAATAGAGATGAAACACGACAACTGTTCCTGAAAATAGCACTACTTAGAAAGGAAGGAAAGACCAAAAACTGGACACGAGTAGATGGCAGACTGTCAGTCGCTCAAAAAAAGAAACGCAGCGAACAAATACAGCTGAGGTGGAAATGAAAAACTTGCCTAAAAAGACAATGGACACTTCATAATGACGATATAAACAGGAGAGGATAAAAATACGTTCAAATTTCGGAAGAACTGAAAATGAAGTTAAATCAGATGACGTTAAAACGACGGCGAGGACCATCTGTAAACTCGGAATGGTGGAATTCTTGTAGAATTGGAAAGGAAAACGAAGGACAGGCAGACATTCCGAAACGCTATCGAAGAAGCTTTCGGGAACAAAGGCGTGGTAAGGCATCTGATCTCCAAGACAGTTTTGGAGATCAAGGACCTTGACTGTCTTACAGATAAATAAGAAGTGCAAGAAGCACTACGACGGAATGCAAATAGTCTAACTGAATGTAAGGTATGTCTTTGAATCTACTGCAAGGGAGCAGAATATGAATGTGGTAGGATCGGATGCGTCAATTGCCGGATAAGGTAGAGGATGATAGTATCGCGTAGTTACAGATGTTTGGCTACGGTCACGCGAGAACAGCCTGTAGAAACCGAGATAGAACGACGGCTTGCTGGAAGTGTGGAAACAGTGGACATAAGTCAGCGGAATATCAGGCCAGACTGGATAGATCAGGCTGTTTCTAGGAACTGGAGCGTGCTCGGTTTTTAAAGTAGCCCTTAATTAGCGAAAGAAACCCGGAAGCAGTATGGCTCATAAGCTACTTCCACAGCTAGTAACGGAGCGGGGAGTTGACGTAATTATCTTGAACGAACAGTACCGGGATAGAGCCTCCCCGCTGAGGTTTAGAAATTACATGGGTATGGCGGCTGTCCGAGTAAAAGAGGACACGAAAAATAAAACGATTTCATGTGGGTGAAAATAGGTAACGTCATTTTCATGAGCATGTATTTCTCATCCAACTTTACCGCGGAACCTGGAAGACTAGATTTTGGCCATTATATAGTGGAGATTTTGTCAAGTGGCGAATGGCATTGAAACTAACAGGAAGGACAAAATACTGACATGGCGGTGAGCCTCGGTCTACTAGTTATGAACGAGGGTATAGTGCCAACCTACAGCCAACTCTATACCTCATGTAACCTTTGTCTCTAAGGAAGCAGTAAGGGCAATCTCAAAATTAGCAGGTAAACGAAGACTGGTAGCGATCACCACTACATCACCTATACATTGACGGATGGACAAGGCGCCAAGCCCAGCAAACAGCGTATTTGCACTGGAATGTCCGACTACTAAACCGCAAGGCTTTTGCAGGGCTGATACGCTGTGCCCCTTCCGGTAAACTACCGTGGGAACTAGACGGACGGGAAAGAGTGGAGGCCCTGGTTGATCGTACGGCAGCTTTGATCACGCGTTCATGTGATACAGCTGTGCCGCGAGTGAGAAAGCGTGATCGACGACAGCCGGCTTACTGGTAAACAGACGAAATATCGAATCTACGCAAAGAATTCCTAAGACCCAGAAAAGGTACTGCGCGCTTGAGGTAGACGTAAAGTGTCAGTCCTCTCTAGCGTGTAAGAACGCCATTAATCACAGCAAACTTTGCTGCTGGAGGGAGTTGTACGCAGAGGTTGACAGGGATCTTCGGGGACTGGGATACAAGATTGTGACTCACAAATAAACCGTATTCCTCTATGGAGCGGAGACGTGGGCTGGGACCTTGCAGAAAAACAAATATCTAAGATGCATCATAACGGTGCAGTGTATGGAAGCCCTCAGAGCAGTATGTGCCTACAGGACGGTCTCTGACGCAGCGGTCCTGGTGTCTCTGGTGACATCTCCGTGGATTTATTTCCTTACTCTCGAGCGAAAGCGGATGTATGAAAGGTTGAGGTCGGCAGGGCACAAGCGGCTAAGGAAGAGCGCAGTAGGATCGATGGAGAGGCATGACGAACGGACGATGGACGTTTAGGTTAGTCGATGGAATAGTCTAGTGACTTGAGAGGCGCTTTGGAGAGATTAATTTCAATCTAACGCAAATCGATTTTGGATATAGACATTTCCGATAATACCTATGCAAAATGCGAAAGGTTCGGACATCGGCTTGCGCGTACTGTAGAGACAACGCTGAGTATACGTTTGTTCTGTGCCCTCGGTGGACAGAAGTGCGGCGGCAAATAGGCATAATAAAGGAAAGAAGAATCATCCCGAAAATATTGTAGACAAGATGATCGAGGAAAAAATGGTGGAACGCGATATCTGGATTCGTATAGGAGGTACTCCATGCGAAAAAAGAGGAGGGCTGCTTGAAAGACCAGACGGACGGACGCATAGGCGACTGAATAAATCGACCACAAGTGGAAAGACAAAACTAAACAAGACATGGGGGATAAGGACAAGTCGGATTCCAATTCGAAGTAATGCAAGACTACTGCAGAAATGGAGCTGTGACTTTAGTGGGTAGTCTAGCGTAGAGGGCTTAAGGGAGCGCCGATCATTCCTTTTACGTAAATGCATTTCCACACCTTCACGGAAAAAGTACACTACTCTGTTTGTACTTGTCTAGAACTTTTTTTTTAAATTAGTTTTGGCTCTATTTTTTTATCTCAAAAGTGATTTTAGAGCTTCTATCAAGTTTTATTAACGAACATGTTGGTGTGCTAACATTTACAAAAACAGGTAATAGTAAACAATGAGTATAGTTTAAATCTATTGGATTATAAAGTAGTGTGGATCATATAAGAGGCACTTTTCCAAAGATTGGAGATATAGATTTTATATTTATTTAATCACAGCCAACCCATTTAGAAGATAAGTTGTTGTGAGTTTACTTTCTAAAACATAACACATTTAAGAAAGGGGTAGTGTATCAGACAGTTATAGAAAATCGACCCTTAATGGAATATTTTATTGTTGCTCTTAAAAATTCTGGAACTTTACAAATAACGTCTTCGAACTATAAACAGTTCTTTTTCTTAGAAATTTCTGGCGCAGTGTGACCTACGTAAACTTTACAATCAAATATTGGTTTTCAGCAGTCATAAATAAGCTACTATTTTATTAATTGACTTTTAAATTATTTGACCGAAATTTGATTTAATTTAAATTGGTTAACGAGTACCTTTATTTAAAAAGTTTGTAATTAATTTCTTTACCCCAGCGATTTTCAACCTTTTTTATTCCACGTCGCACCTAAACTAATGCTTTAAATTCTAGGGCATATGTTTTATATTATATATAAATATTTAAATTTATATATACATTTAAACTACTTATTTAATTTACTTAAAGGAAACAGAATTATTTAAAAATATTTATGAATACTAATATGAGGAATTACTAAAATCAAGTTATAATCTGTAACCATATTTATCTATTACAAATTTTACGTCGCACCAGCACATTTTGCTTTGCTTCCGGTACTTTATTTCCCTGGCTGCTTTGCTGCTTGCTATTTATACCCCCAGCACTTGTTATAGATCTTTCTAGTAGTACTGGAATCAACTGGTGCGAACTGGCAATTGTTTGCATTATTCTAGTTCCCTTATGTGTCCAAGCACCCCAGGTCTCGATAGCAGCTGATTACAGTGAAGGCATTATATTCGCTGTTTAATAGTGGAGGCTCGGCAACGACCTTCGTTTTATTGGCGAACGTCTAGAACCACAGTGCTCCTTCGGGGGGAGTTCGGATGTTCATTAGAATATAAAATAAGTGTTTTTTTTGGGAGGGGGGGAGAACTTTAAATTGGCAACACTGTTTTCTGTGACAGCCGATTTGACAGTTCTAGGTTGTTTTGGGGTTAGTTTGCTTTGGCAATTCATCATGAATAGTCTCACACCGAGGCAAATTATTCAAATTTATTTTGAAAAACATGGTTCAATTCCAGAAACTCATCTGGCATTACGCGCATTTTATGGTGCTCATAATTGTTCGTCAGAGCGATTAATTCGAGAAACTAAGGATCGTTTTCGCAATACGTCTACTCTAAACGATAATACGCATCCCGTACGTATAGTGCGCACACAACAAGCGATTGATGGTGTGCAGCGCAGTATTGATGATGATCCAAATGCGTCAATTCGTCATCGTGCTCAACAATTAAACTTGTGTCCATCCACTTTATGGAAAATTTTACGTAAAAATCTTGGTTTACATGCTTACTAGATTCACCTTGTACAGGAATTGAAGCCACACGATCATCGTTCGTGCCGTACATTTGGTGAATGGACCGAAGAAAACATTAATCCACAATTTTATTTGAAAATTTTGTTCACTTTTGGTAAAATAGCTATGTAAATAAGCAGAATTTCCGCATTTGGAGCTATGATAATCCACAAGTCATTGTCGAAACACCATTACATCCATAAAGTAGGTTTATATCACATTGTTGTCGCTTAAGCTACACAATACACGGAATTCGCTTACAACGTATCTAAGAAGGCAGTAGACTCCTTATCTACAACATATCAAACCTAAAAATTAAAACAGAACACCTTTGGATGCATATGGGCAGATGCTTAACACCTAAACATTTATTTACAAAAACAAAGAAACTTAGCACAAAATTTAGTTAAATACATTGGATTATTGACAGATAATCATAGTTATTAAATGAAAACAAATTACTGTTGTTCAAGACTATCACTAAGTATCTATGGACATATGGGACACAGTTATGCGATGCAGCCAGTAATTCAGATTTTAAAATTTTGCAATCATTTAGAATAAGGTATTGAAAGCAATAGTTCAGGTTTTGTGGTATCTTCCTAACTACCTAATTGAAAGAAATATACAAATACAGTCTTTTAGAAAAATAAATATAGTGAAAAGTATAGTGCTAGAACTATAGTACATTCAAATGTGCCTGTAATAATGTTTCTCGAGAACCATGATGGTTTGTTATTGTAAATGTCATTAGGTACTTTGTAAGATAAAAGATAGTGCTTTTGAAGACTTCCTGCAAGGTATTGTTATACATTAATATGTTAACTATACTAAATATTTATTATCTAGACAGGCAGGTTGTAACTAAGAGGCGTTAATAATTTTTTCAGTCGACTGACCCTTACTAGTAATTTTTAAAAATCGGTTTATTTTTTAGAGCTTTAGGTTGAGTAGATCACAGACATGATTTTAATTAAATTTCGTTTCGAAATGTTACTACATCTCAAAAATTTAAAGAAATGTCTGCACACTTGTGCGCGTAGTAAAGCCAACATATTTTCGGGAGTCCGTATTTTTGCCGGTCGAACGTGTAAAACCCGTCGACTAATTTTCTTTAAATGCAACAGAGAAAAACGCGTCTCTTTATTTTTCACGATTTCCAATTATGGAAAAACAATTTTGAACGTTATGTTAACCTTCAAGAAGAGATGGGAGTTGGTCCATGAAATGCCTTTACCCTATTTTTAGCTGAACTACAATAATGCTCCGATTAAAAAATGGTTATTGAGCATATTTAAGTATTTTAATGTTTTATTGAATTTACCATTAACGTAATTTTAAATACTTAATTTTACATACAACACCTACTAGAAGATTATTTTAATTAAAGTTACATTTTTTTGGTAGATCTATTACGTGTACTAAAAAAATTATTGTTGATAATAAATTTTCAAAGATTTTTATACAAGGCTAAAAAGTTCGCGCACATGCACATGGTTATTCACCTATGCTTTGAGTATGACCACCTAGCGTGAAATGCATGTGATCGTCAGTTCTATAAAATAGGATTCATATTGAAGATTATTTTAGTGTTATTTTTTACTCTTAATGGGATTTTCTATTTTTTAAGGGTGTAGTTCAAGTTTCCAAAAAACTGTCAGGGCTAATTTTATCCATTTATTCATATTTGCTATTGTTACTTGTTTCGAAGTTTTTATTTTCTGATCTAGACATGTATATTATTCTGTGATTTTTATCATTTTCCGTTTCTTAAAACTTGTTTTTGTTATCCTTGTTACTATCGTTTTTACATTTTTTGTTTAAGCCTACGCCTTTTGATATTTTCTTCAGTTTATTTAATATTTTTATTGTCTTCATATTTATTTGATACTATTGCAACATATGCTAATACGACATTATTTATGTGTTTTATTTAAGTTAATTTTAAAGGTTTACTAATCAATTTTTTTGAGTATCCTTCATTGCTAAAGCAAATAATTTCAAATATATAACATTTCATTGCTTCATAGTTTGTTTTACTAGTATCAATTTTGTATTTTTATTATAACTTTTTATTAGCTTTGACGGTTCATATCGAATTTACTGTATTTTTTTGTTTCAGTATATTTTTTATATTTATTATATCGGTCTATTTCAATATTTTTAGTTACAATTGTAGTACTGTTACTGCATTGTATAATATTGGCATATATTATTTGTTACTAATCCGTCTGTTGTATGTTTTGGAGATTATTCATTGCTCTTGCAATTTCCTATTTGATTTAAAACACTAAAATCTTCAGGCTTATTCGTAGTGTCGATGATTGTTGTCTATTACAGCAGGATTTACTTAACTTAGAATCCTTCTGCACGACTAATAACCTTTTTCTGAATCTAGATAAGTGCTGTTTTATTACTTTCACCCGAAAAAAGCAACCTATTCAGTATTCGTATAAACTTTACAATGAGGATCTTAATAATGTGACAGAAGTTCGTGATTTAGGTGTTTTAATGGACGCTAAGTTATCTTTTGTGCCTCATATTGACAGTATTTTATGCAAGGCCTATAAACAATTGGGTTTCATATTAAGAGTGGGTAAGTCTTTTAAGAGCTCTTTTACATATATACTTTTACAATAGTTATGTTCGCAGTAGATTGGAATTTCCTTGCTTGCTTTGGCACCCACTGTATGAAATTCATTCTAATAGAATTGAGAGATTGCAAAAGAAATTTATAAAAGCTTTAGAATATAGAACAGGAAATTACTATTTGGATTACGAAACCTCTCTTAAAACGCATAGACCACCCTCCTGTAGACGTGAATGTGCTGACGCTGTGTTTCTTTATAAAATAATAAACAACTTTGTTGATGTACCCGCCTTATTACAAAACATCTTGTTTCGCATACTCCATAAACAGGAAAGGAGTTGCTGATTCTTTTTTCTATTGCTAGCAGTAAAACATGTTATGCTAAAAACAGTTTCATTAGACGTGCATGTAGACTTCACAATGATAGGTTAAATAATGTTGATCTCTGTAATAGCTCTTTAGTAAAACTTGAAACTTTAATAAATAAATTACTTTTAGAAGTTTAATTTTAAAATTTTAACTTTATATATTTTAAGTAATTATACTTTAAGTAAATATTGTAACCACGAACAGATACATAAAAAATATAAATATAACTGTATTTACTACTAAGTACTAATTCACGTTTGCCTGTACTATTACTAGGGAACTTTAGGTCTTAAATTACTCTAAATGTATATAGCAATATCTGTTTATGTGACTGTATGTTCCTAAATACAAATAAAAAAAATAGGAAATTTATGTGCTTATCTTCTATAATTGTGTCTTAAATGTTTTAATGGCGTATTTTAATCATTGTGGATTTAATTACTCGATATTGGTATAAATTTGGATTTTTGCTTTTTACGACCAACTTTCTTTTAAACAACTTTTATTTTTAGTTTTAAGAAAAGTGTTAATGTTCTTAATTATGGCACATAATTTATACCTTTTATTTTGTCGTTTTTTAAAAAAAGGAGTTCGTTGCCATCATTATCAATTATTCTTTAGTACATCATAAATATTTTAGAACTATAGCATCTTGGAATTCTAAGAGATATTTGTTAGTTTTTTTTGTTGTATATAATTTTGATGTTTTAAAAGATGTAATTTTTTTTGCCGTAGACATCTTGACTATAAGCTAATTTCCTTTGCATTAATTTTTAGAACTATGCCTTTGATGGAATTTTCTATTTATTAATATTTGGCTCTTTAAAGTTTCAGGTTATTAACTTTCTACAGCGGAGCTTATAGTAGAAAGATAATGAGATTATCATCATGTCTGTCTGTCTATGTGTCTGGAGACACTATAACTTCCGTTCTATTCAACGGATTCACTTCAAACTTGGCATACACACATCTTAGCTCAGTACCTTTTATGGGATTTTCAGCCAAATCGGTTAACGGTAACCGGAAGTGACCGTTACGATTTCGCACTGCTGTAGAAAGTTTCCTTTACGGTATTACACCGTTCTTGTTTTTTATGAATAAGATAATGATTTCAGATATACTTAGTTTAGTCAGTGCTGATTATTTTTATGAATTATTTTTATACACGTGGGTTAATATGTTCTTATGGTTTACCACGCACCAGTTATTCCAGTTGCAGTGCCAATTCGTTCAAAAATTCTAAACTCATAGAGAATTTTACAAATATTATCTTGAAAATATTGTCTTCTGCCACTTCAAGTATTTCAACAGTAACATTATTTTGTTACTGCCTTATTCCATTATGAATGCTAATAGAAACGCATTTACGAAATGTTTAATAACTGTCATAGTCAAAGTAATGTTGTCACCAATATTAAATCGTCAATTTTTACTTTCCTTATCCTATAATAAGGGAAGTAATGTAACCGGCGGAAATTTGGCCTACCCAGTTTTTCACATTTCTGGACGAATTATAGCCTCAGGACACCAAAAAAGTTGTTTTGAGCCATTGGTTCGTGTGTGTGTATGTGAGTTGTAGATAGGGGACGCAGTGCGAAGCTTTTGGTAAAAATCGGCAGAGTGGTTTGGTTGCAAGGTCGCAAAAACGGTTGAAGATACAAAAAATTTATGAGAATAAAAATGATTTATCATGAGATAAACATGAATTTAAAATAAAAGTTGGTAAAATAGGAACCCGAAAAAAATTGAAGCTCAGGATTTTTAATATACTGGGTGTTCATAAAATGTTTCGGGAAATTTATATTGCCGGATATATTAGACCGAGACGAACAAAAAATTACAATGAAATTTTTTGATCCGAAGTCAAATAAATAAGTTATAGCCGATTAAAAATTAATTAAACGAACCAATCACAGAGCGCTCGGAGAGCTTCCTGGCCGACTGCGGGAGGACAGGTGGGGCGCTTGGCCTCTAGGAGGGAGCACGCAGGCGATAATGGGGAAGCCCGCGCGGCCGAGCTCGCACGGTTACCTTCAGTGACGTAGCAAAATTTTAAGTACGAGTCAATTATTTATTTTAATCAGCTTTCGAGTGTTGGACTCGCGCCTCGTCCTTTTTTTTAAATAACAAGTTCCGGGACGAGAGCAGCGCAGGGCCGAGACGATGGACCGGGTATAATATATAATAATAGGATAAGGAAAGTCGTGTGATGTTTACACCAGATTTTTTTAATTGGTCTCAATGAGGTTTAAATCTGCAGCAAATGACCAGTCGCTGGGGTTTATATTTTCCAGAATACAATTACCAACTACATAATTTCTAAACCAAGTAGAAACTGTCCTAACATTTATAGCATCTCATTCATAAATAATACATATCTTGTTTGCAGTACCGTTAGCAATTGCGTCATGGTAGCGAAGAAACCTTTGGAACAACCTTGTAAAAGATTTTCTCTAAAACTTATATAGACATTTAAGTTTTTATAACAACATGCATAAATTTTTTTTAGTAAAATTTCAAAATAGAGTATCTTGCTAAAACCCATTAAAATAAAACATTTGAATTAAAGTCAAATTTATAAATAATTTTAGGATATGAATATTTTTTAAGCTTAGTGTATTAATAGATGGTAAAAGTGAAAACCAAGAGAACAGACTTAGTTTTTGACGTATATTTCGATAAATTGAATCTTGGCACTTGTGCTTTGAAAGAGAGACTTCAAAGTTTACGAAAATTTTCACGGTCTTTACATCCCTAATTGGATAATAGCGAATGCTATTAGAAGTTAACCCAAAATATTAATCTAGTTTTATTTTTAAAATTGTTTGGATTTATCACCTTACAGGTATTGTTTTTTCTATTAATATACTTTATGCTACTCCGTAAAAAATCTATTACAAAAATTGACAAAAACGCAGACTACTTCTAAAAAATAATAAAACCAGAATTAACCAATTAGTCAATAAACCAAAAAGTAGAGGTTATTCGTTAGATTCTATTAAAGGCAATTTTGCCAATCACATGTCTTAGGATGCTTCGCTGCTGGGCAATTTAAAAAATCGGTTACTTGTACATAAATCGGTATTTCACGGTTTCACAAAGAGCATCAGGTTTCCCAATAATCAGACGATAATCACTTTGACGCTTATGTTTATTCTTCTCCATATCTATCGAATGATTGCCTCTGTATTTTAAACTGTTTTCCTTTCTGAAAGCAGGACTTAGTGGTATTTCATACCAAAAATAAGGTGGATTTTAAAATATTATGATAAAAATGAAGGAAGGATTGCAGAGCGGTCTTATTTGCCATCATTGCATGTTCTAATGAGAAAACGCGAAAGATAATTCCAAATTTTAGTCCTAGTTTCAGTACAAAAATATTTATTATTATCATAAAGATATCAAATTTCTTTGTCTGTTCTAATTTTCAATTGTCAACGTTTCTTTGTTAGGTGACAAACTGGATCATTAAGGAGTAATTATAATTGATTGTGCACATATAGCGAAAGAACCTAAAAACAAATTGACGCTGATAAAAGTATTAGATAGATGGATTATCTTGTACACACAAACATATTTTTAGAAAAGTGTTGTGTGCTTCATATCTAACATCTTTTCATTGTTATTAATTTTTATAATTCTTAATTAAGGAAAATTAGATATTGGATATAAATGGCTAATTAATTAACCAATGCCTAACAAATACCTATTTTTACCTTTCAAAACAAATTCTACCGCCAAATCAATGGTGTTCTGATAAGTCGTAGCAAATTTTTTTATGATTAATTTTGAAATAAAAACTCTTGTTTCCCTTTTTAAGACCTACCTGTTGGATAAGGTACATTTATCATAAGTCTGTTGTCTGGCCTTACTGACATGATACGCTTTCCATATTCCTTTCCCATCTAAATAAACTTCACATCAACATCAAGTTTACAATAGAAGTTAAATAAAACAATTCCCTCTTTTCGACATTTTTATAACAAAAAATCCTTCCATCAACAGTTTCTATCATAACGTTTACAGAAAACCCACCCAAACTATCCGTTACCCAAACGCAAAGTTCTATCACCCTGCTCAAATCCACTCAGTTGCAAAATCTGTGATTACCAGATCCCTCAAACTTTCTCACAGTAAGAATCAAAAGCGGACGCGGTGGCTCAGATGGTTCAACCAGTTGTCTCTGTCCTCTGACCGGCGCGCGCAGTTCGAATTTCGCTCAACCCATGGGTGTGTGTGAATGTCCCAGCATTGAGGCGCAGTGCCTGTAAGTGCGCTAAAAGATCCAAACAAATGGACAACTATCTAATCGTATATACGAACATTTTTTGGCTGTAAGAAAGGCTATTTCTTTTACTTTGATTAAATATGGCAAAGAAACCAGACAAAATTAATTTTTCAATTTCAAAACACTCGCTCTTATCTCTAATTATATCAGTGGAATTATTTGTGAGGCTATTGAAATAGAAAAGACCTTCGATTTCTTAATATTAGAGGCAATGGCCAGCGTCTACCTATTATTTGGAAACAGTTAGTTACCGCACGTCACTACTTACGCAACTCGTTACAACAAATAAACTTTTGCCAACTCAATACATTTCTCACAAAAACTTGTCTGTGAGTTTGCGCGTTTCAAGTAGATTTATAACTATTTCTGTGCAGTATTTTCAGTGTAATTTCTAGATGTCACAGATTACCCGAGACTGCAAAATTTAGGCTGCGTCATAATTTTTTAATTTTACTTATTGATTCCTATGTATTTTTTTTAACTCTGAATCCAAAAATGACCTGTATTTTTTTCCATTACTTCAGGATTTTTGGCAAATAGCAAATTTCAAAATTTTTACAAAGTCAATAAATTGCGAAAATATGACATTTCAAAATATTTTCATAGCTAAACAGTTAAAGGGTTTGAAGAGGAGGGCGAGGGAAGTCATTAACTCCTTAATTTCTAATAAGAATCACACATTAGAAAATCTAATAAAACATGGACAAGAACCTAGGCGACAGAAAGCAATTTCTTTGGCAAGACACTAGAGTTTAATGTTTTATTTCTGTGATAGAACATGCTCCAGATTAATTTTAGTAGGTTATCACACCGCGACTCCTAAAATCTCAAAAAATCATCAGTGACTATAGTTATAGCCTACAAAAAAATGAAGTCGCTTCAAGTAACTTTCACTCTAGGGAAGCATGCATATTCTTGAATTATACAGAATAATACATAGCCATAAGAAACGAATAGTGCAAAATATTTCGGAATTACACCTAGATCAACGTGTGACTTGCTGAACTTTTATATAATCGGAAATAAAATGGAACTAAGATTAAAATTCTGTAAAATAAAGGGTTGTTTAAGTTAAAAACTGGATTTAAATTTTAAATAAAATTATTTTCAAATTGATTTTATAATTGGGTTTTTACTGAGTAGTACAGTTTCCAATTAAATATGAAAAATTATAACGGACAAATGCCCACCTACGTCTACAAATTTTGTTTTTTTTCGTAAAATTTTCGATTACAAATGTTCTGATTAATTTCGTCAATAATATGTGGGATTTCGTTCTTGAGGTCGTCAACTGTTTGTGGATGCTGGCGTAGATATTGGAATATCAGATAATCTTACAAAAATGAGCCACAAGATCTTATTGGCTAGTTGATGTCCGCATTTCAAGAAATTTGGTGAACATGAAATTGTTAGTCTAGTGAATTTATTGTTGCTAGATTTGTGTGGTAGGTAGTGTCGTCTGTTGTTCCTGATTTATGTTGTCCAGTTGGAGTCAAAAATTGAGTTACCGTGAAACGGTAAAGATTACCATTTACTGTATTGGTACTTTTAGCATTTTCTTTAAAAAGATTATGAACTGTCAGGAAACTTGCCAAAAATTCACATCAAACAGTAATTATGAGTTAGAGGTGAATTTTAAAAATTCCAAATGCAACAATTTTGTTAATTTATAATCCCGTTGAATTGAAAATGCTCCGCATCGTTAAATAATTTTTTGACTGAACTGAAAAACATTGGATAACACTAAAATAAATTGATGAATTGGTTCCGGCGAAAATTAACAGCAATCTTAAGCCACTGCGTCGATTAAATTTTGTAGTATGAAAGTGTAGCATTGAATGCAATATGGTAATACCGAATTCAAATTTGGGGGGTTCGCATTTTTGATATAAAAATATTCCAATAATTATAAAAAAATTATACTAATGAGCGGGCGATTCCAGGAGAAATCGACCTTTTTTGGTAGAACTTTCCACAAATTAGATCAAAATTTTTTTATAGGTAGACATTGGTCTACCTACAAAAAGTGAACCTCAGTTTCGCTCATTTCACGCGCTTCTTAAAGATATACATTTTTGAACATTAAAAAAGTTTAGTATTTTTTCTTTGGCCAAGTGTCACAACCTAAGTTAAATCTTAATGGCTCAAAAATTAGCCCATGTTCCAACCTTGTTAGCAAAAATTCTGTAACCTTTCACACACAAAAAAAAAGTGTTGAATTTTGATTAAAACGGACTTTTTAACAATTAGTTTCTTAACAATGGTTAGCTTCTATGGTAAATGGCTTGGTGTGAATATTAGGTATGAGGTCATGTACCTATAAGTGCAATCTCGTAAAATTTGAATTATCCGTACCATATAAAAATGTTTGAATTTCTTTATTTTACGTACCTAAGTTTGGAAAAAAATCAATAATTAACGTTACGCGAAACCAAATGACCAACCTATGACACAATCATCAAGAACTAGAGTGGCACTACTCGTAACCGTACAAAACTCTTCTAGCATGAGCCTAGTTTATTTTTAATTGCATTTTCAAGATGATCAAACTTTAACTTTGAAAACTTAAAAATGCGAATAAAACAAACATTTTAATAAAGTTGGCTTTAAAATAATTATGTTTTCTCTCATAATGTTATTTACTTTTAAGATGGAGAAGTTTCGATCATACCAATTAAGTAGGTTTTTACCTATATTGTATATTTGAGCTATATTGCACAATGTATAATCGTGGGTAATTTTAGCGCAGGTATAAACATTTTTCTACCCGTCATAACATTGAACGTTTATAAAACATTCTAATAAAGTAAAAAAGATAAATGAAATGAACCGCACATTTTAAATTCGTACACAAATTTTTCTTGCAAATCCCCAGCAGTTTGTAATATTGCCATATCGTTCGCAGGCTGTAACTTCGTGCTATTATCTCTGCAGATGAAAGGCCGATAAAATGCCGAAAGTAATATTTTAATGACAGCTAGTCCCAAGCAATCCTGGAACAGGAACTCAAACACGACCCTGTTGAAACGCGGAGGCGTGAACGAGTCCGTTTTAAAGCCAAATTCGCGAAAGCTTCCTTCACGTCCTCTTTGCGGGCATTTAATTTGGCGGGCGCAGAGACGAGCTCAGGAACAGAGACGCCGGCTTTGTGAGGTGCGATAATTGCAAGACACGTGCATTTGCATGGGCTCGTGGCCAACGTGTCGCAATGTGATCAAACGAAGGTATTAATAAACGTAAATGTTCCTGATGTATGGGTTTTGATACTTTTGGCGCTCGGCTTCGGCGCGTTTGTGACGTTGTACGAAAGCAAATACGGACAACTTAAAGAAAACCGCGCCTTGGCTATTGCAGCCCATTTTCATGATTATTATTATCACAATTTCCAAATCAACGTGAAATATTAATTATTAGACGTTTCTGAGATCAAGATTCATTAACGTAAATTGAACTTCAGTCTCATTCAACCTATGCATGTAGTGGTTAACTCATAATAAAATAACCATAAAATATAATTCTACTAAACCAGTATATCTACTAAACGTAAATTCACTGAACAAATAGCATCTTAATGAAATTGTATAGATAACTTTTCCATAACAGGGTAGATACTGTATTGTGTGAAACCTTGTTATATGAGACTCGGAGCCAAGTACAGAAAAGGGGATTACATTCCGAAAACTTATTAAAAACTAATGTTCTTTTAAATCATACAAGCAACTTTATTTTATTAAAAATATTAATATATGTGCACCTTCTCATGGAAGTATGGACAACTTATTAAAATTGAGTTATATAGTGCGTAACTATACTTTTCGTAACACATTTTGGTTTTGTTTAATCTTTTACCTTCTCATTTGGCAATATTGTTTGAAATAAAAATAGTCACTTGAAGATTTTTTCTATCCAATGGTTAGTGTCTTTCTCTATAGAAACTCGTTTAGTCATTCTCACTTTAGATCGAGATAGGTATCAGTGCCTAACATCGCGACAGCAGTTAGAATTTGTGCTTCTTCTTGTGAATCTTACATTACAACGCTACAGAGAAACAGAAAGTCTTAGGGAGCGTCATCGCGCTGGTCCATTACGTGTAACATCTGATGCAGAGGATTAGTCCAGTAGACTAATGAGTAAGCAAAATAGAAGATTAATTGTCCCAGATATTGCTGCGGAGTTTAACTGGTGACGTGATAATACTACAGCAGTCAGCATAATAAACCGGTATCTTCGAGAAAGTATGGCAAAGTAATGGCAAAACATATTATGGATCGACGAATCAATATTTGAAAGTTTTATTCAGAAACGGACAATCTTCGTTCGGTCTAAAACTGAAAACGTGATCCACGACTGTATTGTTCCATCTGTCAAGTACAGAGGTAGATTTGTTCTATTATGGTGGTTTTCCTTTAGCTGGTGTGGAGGATTTAGTAAAAGCCGATGACATTATGAGGAAAGAATATTATAATTTTTTTTTACGGAAAACGCCATACCATCAAGGTTGCGATTAATCGGGAAAAGATTTGTGGCGATACAAGAAAACGATCCTAAACATACTTCAGATCTTTGTAAGGACTATCTACCAAACCAAGAGGAACATAAAATGTTCAAAATGATGACATGTCCACCACAAAGACCGGGATAGACATGATCACAGAACAATAGATAAGAGTGTGCCACGTTCAAATCATCGTACGATGGATACTCGACAGAACAATAAGAAAGGAGTGTCCCACGTTCAAAAATCATCTTTGTACTCTTTGTCAAGGTGCTTGGAGAAATATACCACTCTAGACATTAGAAAAAATTAATCGAAATGATGCCTAGAATCGTAAAAGAAGTATTAAATGCAAATGGCGGTTTTTTGATAATTTTTGTTTGTTTTATATATATAATATCGCCTTTGATCGATTTAGCAAGTTCTAATATGCCACCAATTTCATTTTTTGACGATTCAAGGGACTTTTATTTTAACTTACGATGGTAAAATATTTTTGTAACATGGATTTAACGTTGATGTTTTTAATTATTTCAATATATAATTTCGATAGAGTGTTTAATTGAAAATCTCTATTACAACAATTGATCTTGATTCACTTACGTCTAAAATCCATTGTAATGGTCTTCTGATGCAGTAAATTTTAAAGGTATAAATAATGCTATGATGCCTGGAGCAACGAAGTAGTGTTTGGTGTTTAAACACTACTTAAATAGTACCTTATGTTCAAAATTCTTCTTTAAATAATTTGCAACCTCTGCTACAAAATATTTTAAAACCCATTTTTAAATAAATCTCTACTTACCTAAGCTTTTTAATTTGCGTTCCAATATACCAACAAGATATTTCGGTTTGCGCCTTAAGTGTAAGGAGTCTATGAACGAGAAAATGTTTTGTCATAAAGTCTCCTGATGCACCACACGATCTCTGGATACTTTAAATCCGACTGCAGTTTTTTCTTGCTGCAATATAAAGGTTCTATTAAGCATTTTTTCACCAAAGTCCAGTTTAATGGACATTAAAGATTTGATGTAGTGAGTATATGTGTTGTTCTATAATTCTCTGATTTTTTCTGGCTATGTCCTAGCAGCTAAGTGAATCCTTGACGCAAATTCGGCTGGAATTGCAAAATAATTATTAAATATTTTGAACCGACCTTCACTTTCCACACAATTTGAGTTGACAAAAATATTTTAATTATTTAAGGTGTTTGTAAACATTAAAAGCTTTTTGTTTTATGATATTGTCGCCCAATGAAATTCTTTTTTGGTAGCTATCATTAATCCAAATTCTGAATGCCTTTTTAATTTTTTTATTTATTTTTGTGCACAGGGATAAGCTGCATATTTTGTAACTATAGAAAATCACGCAGCGATAACACTAATTTTATTATCATTTTTGTTAACAGTTCAGACTGTTGCTTTAGTTAAATTTAATGTTTTTGCAATGTGTAATGCTTTTTTCCTTTCATGACAATCCAGAATTTGTATTTTTACATTTCTTCTTAGAGGTCGTCTTTTTATTATTATCAGCGATAATTTAATTTTCCAAAAATTAGTGTTCAAAGATCCCAGCCTGGTCCCGTGGCTGATGGGCGGGTTGCGGTGCTGACGAACCCGGGTTCCATTCCCGGAGCTCTCTGATGCCTGGAGGGTGCCCTACTCAGTCACTAAAAATAATTGAGTACCTGCGTTCGCTCGAACAAGGGGTAATAATAACTGAACACTTAAAACACAAAATAGGCAATGATATGCACTTAACTTAAAGAGTGACTTTGATAAAATAAAATTAGGGTTTTTATTTCCCAATTGCATTTTATTTTTGTATGTGTGTGCCCATAGTGTGCAATTTAGATTTCTAAATACATACGTAAAATAGTAGAAGGGATATGTGGATTTCCGCAAACATCTAAACATTTTAGAGCGAAGCTGTGTTGAAGGAGGGTTACTTGAATTTTGAAAACTAAAGTTAAGGAAATAATATATACGAATGTATCCGATGGAATTATAGCAGATAAAAAACTACAAATTGTTAAAATGAACATTAATTTAGATAATCACCTGTTTTAAAATGCACTCTATTTTTAGCAATTGTAATTAATAAACTAGTGTTACTTCTATAATTTATTTTTAACCATATGTATTTTTTATTTAGCTTTGTGTTTATGTTTTGCTACAATAATATTTAAGATTAGATAAATTCTGAGTTTAAAAGTATTTATGTGTATTATTATTCTTTTTTTCTGATTTTCTATCATATATTTGGCAAACATGGAGTATGAATTTTAAAAAATACTGCGTTGGTAGATGGCTGATATTTAAAGAACTAAAATATAGAGGAAGGGGAAGCACCGCAAACTTAAGTAGAAAGTTGATGATAATCACGAATAAAAATGGTAAAAGGAAGTTTAACATTGACAGCGATATTTATCTAGCCTTTACACTAACATTCAAGCCAAATAATAATATATTATAAATAAACCAACATGCAAAATTAAAAATTAAAAATCATAGATTATGTAATAATTCTTTTTTCTTTCTCTGTTCAATAACGTTAAATCTGTTTTTAAGTTTATATTCTTTTATATTTTGTACTGTTATGTATTTAGATCAATAAACTAACGTTTAATGACCTCAATTAAGTTACACTTACGGTTTTTATTAAAGAAATAACCAAAAATCGATGAAAATGAAAATCTTTGTAGTTGAAAATTGTGTTTTGTATACTATACATCGTTTTATGCAAGCACATGTGTCTGTTCAAAAAACCACCAGAAATCATTCTTTAATTATCACCAAAACTTATTTTATTTGCTTATTGACAAACTTGTTACTTAATAAAAAAAGTGGGTGCGCCTGATTTGTATACTTACTTTTCGCAATAATAAATAATGAAACTCTATCTAAAATGTTGACGTTCTATAAAAATTCACTTAAATCTTTGTTTTGGAGTGTAATATAAAGCAGCATCAAAGAATAAACGAATATATTAAAATTTATAAGTTAATGGAAACAGCCTCAAAATATGGTAATAATAATAATAATGAGTTATACATTAGCGAAGAAATTTAAGCTTTCTATTGTGAAAGTTGTCTTCTACTTTTGGTTTCTGTTATAGATCTAGGTGCGTTTTCGCTTTTAGTACGAGTTTCCTTCATTCTTTCAAGTTTTCTATCACTTCTTTCTAATTCGTTATTTGCATTTTTTTGATGTTTGTTTTTACTTGTTCTTATATTCTTGTCAGGCTTGCCGTTTCTGCTGCGTACATTACAATTGGTCATACCATTGTCTTGTATACTTGTATTCTCGTTCTTTTATTAAGTCTTTTGTTCTTCAGTAAGCTTTTGTTTGTATATAGTGCTTTGTATCCTTGTTGGATTCTATATTTTGTGTTCACACTTTCATTTCTTCTATGTATCATAAACCCAAGGTATTTATATGTTTCTACTTCTTCAAACTGGTACTTATCAATTTTATTTATCTAAATATTTTTTGCTTCCTGTTGCAATGCATGCATTTTGTTTTATTTTTGTTAATTTCAAAGCCTTTTTCTTTTGATGCTTTTTCTATGGTGTTGAATGTATTTACTAGTTCCTCTTTCTTTTTGTTATTATTGCGATGTCGTCTGCATAGGCTAATATTTGTACTGATTTGTTGTTGATTGCACCATTCTGCTTTGTTTATTTAATGATGCCATCCAAAGTTACGATAAAGAACAGCGCTCATAGGGCTCGCCTTGCCTCACACCTCTATTTACTTCAAATTCCTCTGTCGATCCTTGACTGAGTAATGTTGAAGCTCATTGTCATGTTAATTAGTCGTATTAGTTTTTTGTCGTTTGCCTTGTTTTTAGTTCTTCTATAATGTTCATTGTTATTAAGCTGTTGAAGGTTTGTTTATAATCAAAGAATAAGGTATTATACTCGTAGCCTTTCTCAGTTATTTGTCTGATTGTGTGGATGGCGTTTGTTCTTGATTTATTATTTCTCTATCCTAGCTGGTAATCTCCTAGGAGCGTTTCTGCATGTTTTGCAAGTCTGCTATTTATTATCATCGTTACAATCTTGTAGGTGATATTTAATAATCTGATTGATCTGTAGTTTGCACATTTGGACTTGTCTCCTATTTTTGGTATAGGTTTTATTAATTCGACTCTCCATTCTTCTGGCATTTCTTCTTTTGTCAAAATGTTTTCTCTTAATTTATGAATTATTTGCTGTAGTTCTTTCCCTCCATGTTTTATCATTTTAGCACATATATTATTCAGTACATATTCATCTTTGTTATATGTTTTTTTACTTATTTTAATTTTGGTACTCTTTCTAGGATTTCCAGTTGTTCTTTCGGTGTCGTTTCTGTTTCTACTATTATATGATTTTTTTCTTTATATAAGTTGCCGAAATAAATATTTCATTCTTTTTCCCCAATTTCGTAATTTCGTCCAGTGTTTTTTCATTATTTTTCTTGTTTCGTTACAATGTAATAAGTTATTCTTTCCATTTTCCTTTTCTGTTTCCTCCAGTGTTTTATCTATCGACATTTTTAGGCACATTTTATTTCTCTTTTTGCTGATAGTTTGGCGATATGATAGTTATCAGAAATTTTCATGAAATATTCCGAATTAATATTTATATTAGATACAATAAATTTAAATAACACATAATTATTAAAAATTTTGACAAACTACTAGTGGCATAGAGTCAGGAGGAAAGTTAAACAAATTTCGACGCTTGAAATAAGGAACTTTCATCAGCTTCAAAAGAGCTAGGAAAGGCCATGTGCTTGAGTCGCCCATTTGGCAAATTAATTACTAGAAAGAGAGTTGTGTGGGTGGATAAAATCTCTTAACGGCTCATACTTGGAATCGAAGATTTAATAACCTTGAAGATAAAAGAGATAAATTAATTGCAGTGATTTCAGACTCAATTCTTATTAAAATCAGATCACATAAATTTTATGAACACGGGTATGCTACGTGTAGTTAATTTGAAAGTAGAGTCACTATTTTGTTGTCGCTTAGCACTCTTAGACGTTAATTCTCTACCAAATGGGAAAAAATAATAATTAATTTTTTAAAAAAATACCCAATTCCATTCAGCGATTATTTCATGAAAACAACATAAGAATAAATATGTAAATGATTTCTGGATGCGAACCAGCTGTAGCAGAAACTTCTAGCAGTCAAAATGTTTAAATAATGTTAAGAATATAAAAAGTCAAATACAATTTCAGTTTTTATAAAAATTAAAAGCTGAATAGAAAATACAGTGACAAACATCGTGTTATCCACTTTTTTCTGGGGATCACTTCTAAAAATAAAGAATGTTTTTTAGAACAGATTTATATTAATTTAAATTTTATTATTTGTTTTCCTCTAAGGCAAATACTTTTAAGCCCAGCCGCTATTTTTAAAGTTATTATTTGTCTTTAAACATTATCCAACTTTAGGAAATTTTATGTAGATAGTCCACGTGATAGTGAATATATGATAAATAAATGGTTGTATACTACCTGCGTTATTCATTGTAGATATAATCAAACAGATATCTAGTTTCGTAAGTTGAACAGCATTTGTTTAAATAGCCAATAAACCAACATACTTCTAGACAATTCTAGAAAGGAATAAATTTTCAAAAGACGGTGTCAGAGTAAATAAAAACAAATCTCAATTTCTTAACGGCTTTGTTATAGTTTTGAGCATCATATAACTAAGACGGTCAAATAAAACGGCAACTTTGAGTTTTCACATATGACTACAAAATTATAGAAAACGTACTGGGGTATAAATTAGCAAACAGGTATCAAAATCTAGTTCAAAAATCTTAAAAGAAAGAATAACATTAAGGACATTACATAAAAAATCTTCAAACAATAGTGTATCGGCAGTAAATTTCGATTACCTTATTGCCAATTACATTTTCAACAGAGAGTACGATAACCGCGAGGTAAAGGCCTCGACAGGCGAGCGACAGTCCCGGGTTCGACTCCCTGGCGAATAACAATGGCAAACATAAATGTTCTCCGGTCGTCATACAACACCTTTGGGGGTCGTAAAGTATATTCTCTCCTTCTTCTAAGTTGACAGTTTAAATTAGCCACCTGCCCGGGGTATGCTCAACACGGTTTATAGTACTGTGTTATTAGAAACAGGCGAGTAGCCCATTTAAAAGAAGAAGAAACCATATTTAACAAAAAATGTAAATAAGTTTAAATGAGATTTATTGGTACATGTTGTGGGGTCTTATACTTATTTTCAAATACAAATGCTAATTAAATAACATACTGGCACTATCACTATAATAATTTTTACAACAGTAAATTGGCTCTTGCGGCGTATTGGTACTACAACTACATTGTTAACCGTGCGTTGCATAGGCACTTAAATTTCCTTGAATTTTTAAGAACCATTGAGACGGAATAAATTTCGTTTCTGAAACTGGCCTGCTGTAATTAAAGACACGTATATTAGAGGAAACTGCACAAAAAGGAAGAGTTACATACGATGTTTATAGACCTCAAAGCAGCTTTTGATATGATTAACAAAGAAATATTATGGAAAACACTAAGAAAATATAGAATATCAAGGAAGATAATAAATGTAGTAAAATTAATATATAAAAAAGTCCTAGTAACAGTCCAGATAAAAGGAGAAAGATAGAAAATATTTATCGTGAAAAAAGGAATAAAACAGAATGACAATATGAGCCCATTATTGTTTATAATGGTAATGGATCTCTTGCTCAAGAACAGAAAAGGCAGTAATGCCGTAACCAAACTATAATTGCTTATGAGCATTTAGTACCTGTAAAAATAAACTCCCTTTTTGTATACCGACGATATAATACTAATCTCGGAGTCGAGCAAGAATATACCGAACCTAGTAAATATATGGCAAGAGGAGATCGACAAATTAAAAATGCTTATTAATGTAAACAAAACTAAATACATGATAATAAATCAAAAGGTGGTAAGTAGAAACATCAAAATAAACGAGGAAGAGGTAGAACGAGTGACTTGTATGAATACTTGAAAAACACAATAACGAAAGACGGAAGAATGTAAGCAGATATAAATAGTAAAATTAGAAAAGTAACAAAAATCTATTACAGTATAAATAAAACCATACTAGAAAAGAAAGAAATAGACAATAAAGTTAAGCAGCAGGTATATAATAGATTAACTATACCAATAAAGACGTTTGGGTGCGAAACATAGGCAATACAGCAAAAACATGAATCGCCAATAAATGCCATGGAGATGAAATATATGAGAAAAACAGCCGAAGTTACAAAACATAAGATACGAAACTAAAAAATTAGAAGGACAGTTCAACCGGTTTGGACATATAGGAATGCAGTAAAGCAGAGGAGATAGGATTAAAAAGGGAAAAACAATACAAGACATGAGAAAAATGACCAGAGATAGAAAAGAATGGAAAAATGCATGAGAGATAGTAGCATAGATTGTAAACCCGACACTTTCAAGCGCACCAGGGACTAGTAAAAGAAAAAGAAAAAAATAATCATTGGATATTAATTTTTATTTTTACAGTAACAATATATTTAACACTGCTTCTCAGCATCAACAAACTGTTTTATAAAAATATGTTAAGAAAGCCATCTTTCAAACTCAGGAAATTCTATTCTGCCTATTCTTTTATTATTACTGAGCATTACCTGCTGATTCCTTAATGCCACTTTTCATCAACCATCGTAATTATTTTCAACTCGCACGATTTTTTCTTTGGTTGTGAACTGTAGTTCTTAGGACTTACCTTGTATTTAACGCTTGTATTTATTTTTAATTTCTGTGTTTTATTTTTTACATATCTGTTCTTTTGGATTTACCTAGAACTTTAAAAAAACCTTTAATTTTTCCACTTTAATTCTCATAATTCTATTATCATTTTTTTAAAATGTTTTTTACGCTTGCTTTATTGCTTGTCAAACAATTGGAATGTTTTTCACTACACTTTCTTCAAATTTTTAGAATATTTTCCTACTTTTTAATTATTATTTTATAATTCTGAAAACTTTTTAACTGTATATTTCTTTTTTTAAAACTCAGAAATTTATTTTGGTGTTTTCTTTTAATATTTGAAAATGTCTGAGCAATACACTTAAATAGTTGGGGTGGCAGAGGTTTTAAAATAATTTACTTTAATTAATAGAGCTTACCTTTATTTTTTTTATTTTGACGAGTTAGGTTTATCACATCATTAGAATTTATTTGCTTTTAGTGCTTGATTAATGCTTTTTATTTAACTTTTTTACCATTATATAACTCTTAGATACCTTTAATTTATTTTTTGTAAATCTAATGCTAATCAGCCTACGGTTTTTGTTTTATTTAAATTAGTATATGTATTCATCCAAATTTATTTTTTTTTTAAAATAATCTCCCCTCATTGCGATTCACACACGTTAACGTTTAATTCAATCTTGGAAACACTTTACATATTCACTTTTTGGAATTTCTAATCTTCAGTTTTTGTTTTATTGGTTCAACCGAGTTAATTCGGGTTCCTCGAATGAACAGTAAAAAGTCAAATAGTGACATATCTAGAGAATACGGTGCTTATGGAGCAAAGTTTGTTGAATTTTTGGCAATAAACTCACATACAATGATTTCAAGTCTAAAACATCACTTAAAATTGCGTCTACTAAACCTATTGACATTCTAACATCTTTAGCAAGTTCTCTTACAATCAAATGACGATTTCCATTACTTTGTTTCTAATTTTTTCAATATTTTTTTTTGTTATTGATGTTGATGGACGACCAGATCAAGGTTCGTCTTTTACGGATTCACGATCATCCCTGAAAATTTTATTTTGCTAAAATACAGTTTTTCGGGGTAAACAAATGCTTTCTGCGCCACTTTAAACGTTCCTGTAGCACTAATTTCATTTTGAATACAAAATTTAATGCAACTTCTTTGTTATTTATTATTAGACATTATAAATATTGAAAAAAGGTAAAAAGTTGATATAAATAAACTGCAGTAATTCATAACCTAGTTGACATATCGAACTCAAGTTAGCAGCGAATATCACTGTAGATTTTTAAAATAATTTTTGAAAAGTATTGTTCAATGAACTGGGGTTTATTTTTCTGCCATTAAGAAGTGGTCAGCCTTAAGCAGCTGTTGCTTGGTATCGCACAGATATTAATATTAAATAAAGCAATTTACTCAAACGTTATTATAATATTCAAAGTAGCTTGTATGTATTCCTTTGGGCTGTGAATTCATTTTATGCCAATTAGTAGTATACGGCAGCTTGTTACGCGAGCAGTTTTCATCTAATTATGCAAATTCGCGCTGCACCTCGTTTGCAAAGTTAGACTTACGCGATACACATTCGCGGCGGTGGAAAAACGCGATTAAATCGACGGTAGATGCGCCCATCGTAGCATAAACGCATGTGCATCTAATTACGTATAAATAATATATAAACATAAATTGCGCCCGGTGATTTATTACTTCAACGCCGAACACGTTCTATTAACGCCGAGCTGTTGTACACAAATTCTTCAGTGGCCAATAACTTGTTTTGACACAGCGATTCGTAAAACAAATTTTTTACGCAATCGAAACTTGTTTGAAATTAATCTGTGCGTAATTTAAAATTATAAATCACCGGCAATCGCAAAAAATTTTAATCCGTTAAGTGGTTCGGCAACCAAGATCGTACAATAAGCCTACGAATAAGAAATGTTTACCGAACGGCGCGACAAATGTGTTGAAAGTGTAACGCGCATAAAATTAATGTTGCTTATAAAGCGGTAAAGTTTAACCTGAAGCTTAAAAATGGGACAGCTGACTAATACAGGGTGTGTCAAACGTTCACGCTTTTCTGACTTATTTAATTTAAACATGTATTTGCAAGATTAAATGGCAAATTTTGTAATTACATTTAATTTGTTTGCAACGAACTCATTCATTATATAATTAAATCTGTAGTTATGTAAGGGAATACCGTTTTTGTTTTTTGAAAAACTTTTTAATCGCGTTTGGTATTTTTTTACAAAAATGGACGGAAAATTTTTTGAAATCAACCGATGAACGTTTGATGTAGTAGCCATATAATTTTTGAATTTTATGGCTTTGGTAAATAATTAAAAATGTTTTGCGTGAATGGAAAATTTGTTTCCAACATTTGATTTAGATTAAATACTACTGAGAATCTAAAATCTGAGTTTTGATAAACTTTTGGCATTTCCTATTGGTAGCAAATTTATTTTTTTCTTCTGCCTGTTATCAAGGATTAGGCCACATAATCTGTTCCGCCTCAATTTTTACTTTAATGCCATTTGTGCGAATTTACTTTTTATACTCTCCAGTTAGCTTTGTTATTTCATATTGTTGTTATTCCAAACCTGTTTCTAACCCTATTTGCTCTGCTGTGACATTCGAATATCCTTAAAAATGTCATCTCAGTAGCTTGAATACAAGATTATTCTCTTTCTCGCCAAATCCTTGTTTTCCTGCCATATAGCAGCGCAGGAAGTGCCATCGTTTTGTGGATCTCCAAATAAAAAAAACTGGGTGGGTAGTAGTCCGGGCTACTAACATAAGGTTAGCTTTGGTCAATAAAACCAAAAATATTGCTTATAAGCTAACATTTATTTAGGTACACAACAGAAACTTACATTACTCAGTATTTAACTGCTATGACATATGTTACATTAGATATAGAAGAGGTTTACAGATTTATCAGATAGCTATACAAATCTTAACCACAATCACACAGTATACTATAGATAATTGCCAAACTCGTTCGAAATAAATGTCTTGTTGAAGTGTATATCAGCCGCTTTCCAATAGGACAATACAGTATGCACGCTGAATTTCGTCTGCCCCTGAAGTGCCAAAATTTTGGTGCCGTTCATCGATTTGTCCGCGTTTATGAAGTCCGTGATCACCTCCAGGTTGACCATCTATGGAACCGTCGAATTCTTCTGAATAGCCTTCGTCTATTAGAGGCTGTTCCATTGATGTAAATTCACCCTCTTATCACTGGCTCCCGCCAAAGTTAACGCGCCGAAATTTTGATTCCGTTCATCAATTAATGTGATAACTTCATTCCCCCGCATGTCTTTTGATCGCTCGGCTTTTTTCCTCAATCGGCGACCTCAACACTTCTTTGTATTTCCGATCGAGTCTGCTTTGATTCGAAATCAGCGTAACGCAGATTCTGCCACCACTTTCTTTTTATGTGCTGCAACATTTCATCTTCAATGTTTCACAGTTTTCTAAAATTTAATAATACATAGCTCTGAATAGCCTAAAATTGTTTACGAAATCTGCCAGTTATAAATGATAATGAGAAGATAGAATAACTATGCAATTTTAGCTATTTAACATATCGCATATAAAACAAGAACGGTGTAATACCGTAACGGAAACTTTCTACAGCGATACGAAATCATAACGGTCACTTCCGGTTGCCGTCAACCGATTTGACTTAAAATCAGTCCCATGAAAAGTACTGACCTAAGATGTGTGTATGCCAAGTTTGAAGTGAATCAGTTGGATAGATCGGAAGTTATCTTGTCTCCAGACACACAGACAGACAGACAGGATGATAATCTCATTAACTTTCTACTATAAGCTTCGCTGTAGAAAGTTAATAAACAACCATCACTATATCCACATAAAAATGCACATATATCAGCTTATGTGCAGAACCATAAGAAATACGAATAATGAGTGTCATTCCAAAATTATAAGCGACACCAAAACGGTCGAGTTTAAGGATGGAAGACAACGGGGAGGGTAGCGTTCAACAAAGCAAGATTGAAAGCGATAAGTAAACCAGCCGAAATTCACTCCCCCCCCTCCGCACGCAGCAATAGAGATGGGACTTGCCGGGTAACGAAACGACAAATTAGTGTACGTCGAGTGGTCTTTGAGAGCACGTGTCATTGTTTGAGAAAAATTAACGAGAATGGTGTAAAACCATAAATGAAACTTTCGACAGCGGTGTGGCAGATTAGCGAGAGGTGAAATAAACTAATGTTCCTTATGACGTTTGCTTTCGAATGAAGTATCACATGACATATGTTATGTGATGGAAAAAGTTTGACCTCACCGTTGACCCCTTGAACTTTGGCCGATTTGGCTGAAATTTAATAGCGAAGAAGGTATTGACCTAAGGTATATGTATGCCAAGTTTTAAGTGAATCCAATCATTATGACGGAAGTTATTGTGTCTCCAGACAGACACACAGACAGACAGACAGACACCATGTTAAAATCATTAACTTTCGTCTATAGCGTTCCGCTGTCGAAAGTTAATAACTGTTTAGTACAGAATCAAGTATTGCAGCCAATTTCAAGCTATTGAGAGCTATGTACTATTAAATTTTGAAAAACTGTGACGTATTGAAGTTGAAAAAGTCGGCGTACATAAAAAAAAGTGGAAACAAAAACAGTGTAACACAAGTCGAATTAAAATGGACCTGATATAAAATGCGGAGAAGTGTTAGCGCTACCGAGTGTGAAAGAAATCCGAACGAGAAAAGGCTCTGCGGGGGAATTGTTGATAAACGACATCAAAATTTCGTCGAATCAACTTTGGCAGGATTCAGGGGTGTGGGGCTAGATTTACATCAATGAAACAGCTTTCAATGGACTAAGACTATTAAGAAGAAACTAGCAGTTCCGTAGATGGTCAACCTGGACAAATCGATGAGCAGGACTAAGATTTTGTCGTGTCGACTTTGGTGAGACTTTTTTTGTTTTTGGTATTCTTTATTATTAAGTTGTTCGAATAAGGAGCTTTACTGTTTGTGCTTCTATTTATTTTTGTTATTGTATTGTTGTTCATCCACAATTCTTTCTAAGGTTTAATCCATTCTTCTTTTGTTATGACATGTAATCGTGCCTGTTGCTTTCCCTTACTTCTCAGAATCTTTAATTTCTAGATAAAGTCCTGTATATTATGTACAACATCGCTTATACATTTATCTCAACTATATTTCTTTGCTTTACGAACTAAGTTTCTCACAGCATTTTTTTTATTTTTGTAGTTTGATTTCGTTTCTTTTGATCTTTTTTAAAGGCAGTATATATTTAGTTACTTGTTTTTTATTAAGCGCTTTTATGTTTTTTAATTTCATGTTCTATGCCTTTTCTTCTACTAATACTTTAAAATCACCTTTTTAAATTATACGTTTAGACATTCCTCCATCCCTTTTTAACATTATTATGTACTGGTTTCATTAGTAGCAATCATCCTGGAATAGCTGTTGTACAGTCTCATATTCTCTGCTGGCGTTATAGTTTTTTAATTTTTTTTATTGTTTATAAGTGATATATTTAAAAATACTAAATAATGATCAGGACCAATCTCGTTTTATTTTAAAACATGTATATCCTTGACTCGTGAAGAAATTCTTTTGTTTGCTATAACGTAGTCTATTAGTAATCTATAACCAAACGAATCAGCTTCCTAAAAAACGTATTAGTTATTTTTATTTTGTTTTTCGTTCAAAATTCTCTTAATCGCTGTCCATTTTTGTTTAGGTGAACTTCTACATCTATTGCAACTATATTTGATAAAGGGCTGTTACTGACACGGACATTTAAACCAACACATAACAGTGTCGCTTTTATTTATCTTGTTTGTTTTTCGCTGCAGTGGGTCATAAAACTGTTCTGAATATTGTGCCTGCCCCACACAGATGCGAAGGATTTCACGGCCGGTGTTATGGTGCATCGTGTGGTTGGTTCTCGGGTTATAAAGCCGTGGTCGGAGTTCAGAAACTCTTGACGTTTCGTCCACAACTGCGGCGGACATCTTCAGAAGAAAATCTTCTAAATGTTAAGTGACTGTCCCGTGCGTGTTCTCTTTTATACTCGTGCGAGTATAGTAGGGATGGTGTTGGAGGGGGGGTTGTTGACGTCACCGGGATGGTAGATAACGTGATCGGGCTAACTGCTGACGTCAATCGGGACGTTATATTTTAGCATTTTATGACGTCACTCGCTCTTTCGCCGTACCGCGATCTGTTTTTTGTCCCTTGAAAGCAATTAACCAAGACCTAGATAGATTGAAGCCGTCGTCCCTGTTAAAATTATTTTTATATTTATAATATTTCACCTTCTCTCCATATAATCTCGGGTAGTAAGTCCTACAGTTGGATAAAATTTCTTTGCCCGAAGTCTATCTCGTGGTTAGGATTTTCCAAAGCATGTTCAGCAATTTCTGATTTGTCGGGTTGATTAAGGCGTAGATGACGTTTATGTTCCTCTATCCTGGTAATAATCGTTCGGCCCGTAGTCCCAATGTAGACTTGCTCACATGAGCAAGGTATGCACTATACGCCTGGTGTATCCTGTGGGTTTCTTGTATCTTTGTCCGTCCTTTGATACATAACCACCTATCATTGTAAGATAATTTTTAATTCTAGTTAGTAATCTTTCTGTAATGTAAGTATAGCTTTTGAGTTTGTTTTCCATTTTAAGTTAATACATATTGATGTACATCATGGCGTATTAAAGTATAGCTGTACATTTTTATATACTATTAGTTTCTCTTTTGCTTTGGTTGCTATGCCGATATCAATTTTTATGTTTTCTAGTTTTGTTAACTCAGTTCTTTTTTCGAATTAAGGCCGCCTCTAATGTTCTATGTTGCTACCTTAAGTGTATTTGTTCTTCCTAATTGTTCTTTTTCGTCATCTATAGATTGGTTTAATGTTCCGAGGCTATATTTAAGATTTAGATTAACTCACTTACTGACTAGGTAGGCTTGTAACCTATTATTAGCAACAAATTTATAACTTTTAAATTGGGTATAAAAAGTATTAGCGGGGTGAGTGTTGCGATTATTTAATTTAGCAAAAATGCATTCGAAGTTTTAAATATTATTAGAATGTTGGAATTATTTAATGTAAATCCGACAGATGTCATATAACCATTCGTTATCACAAAGTCTGGACACAGTTAATCATATTCATCAAAGGTAAAACGTTTAAATGAAAGTAAAATTAATGTTGTTAGTTTGTCAGAGCTATAAAGTAATTAGGTTAATCAATATGTAGGAAAGTAAAAAGTATGATTACTTAAGAACTATTGCGTAATAATTTTGTACAAATGGGAGGTAGACATTCCTCAATAACTGCGAATAATATTTTTTTTACAAAAAAGCATCGGTTTATTTATATGGTATTGTTAAACAAAAATTTTGTATTGACTTCTTTTGTTTATATAATTAGTCCGCTGTGGACGCTATAAACAACGTTTTATGTGATACACTGATAGTTCAAGCTATAAAATTTATAGGTACAATGCAGAATAGTCTTACAATAAGCATTCTTTGTTTATATTTTTAAACTTCTTCAAGTTTCAAGGCTCGTTTTAGCCATTACACAATATGATTTCCACTTCATATGAATCTATTAGTACTTTGTTTTGGTACTTGAGACTGATGTTTTTAATTTCCTTCCGAGTTGTGGATTTGTTCATATGAGAATATAGTAATTTATTTGACACGCAAGAGTGCATTGACAAGTACAATTCTAGTCCAAAACGTCCTTGACCATAGTTGGTACTTACCTTGTTTTTGGATTGTCATAAACCTACCAATATCTCAATCACTATACATTTCTTATTTGATTTTGAGGAATTCCCTGGTATATCTTCGAAGTCCAAGTTCCAATGTCAATGAAATTAAAATGGGACTATTCTTAAGGTATTTTGTTTCCAATAAAAAGAGAATTATCTAAATTGGTTCATAAACAAAGAAGTTATGCCCGAACATCCATATATATATATATATATATATATATATATATATATATATATATATATATATATATATATATATATATTGAAAGTTTATTTTGAATTAACGTTTCTGACTATTACTATTTAGGCAGTAAATTTTTTTAAATTTATGCCCAGCTGTTTTCTTTGAGAAAAATATGTCCATTATGTTAGTCGTCTATATGGGAAAAAATAAGTGTTAAATTGCTTCATTTTGTGATATAGATGTTCTGTTTCATAGCATCGGAGGACAGGTACCTTGTTTCAAGGCCAAAGGCTATGTGTACAGGTTTAGTTTATTTGACTTTTCATCTCTATCCTTTTAAGTACTTCTCAAATGTAGTTTTTATGAGAGTAGGGTTTTCATGAAATACTAATTTTGATGTATCGCTAGCATAGGTTTTGGTTATTGTTTACCTATTTTACGGCAAGAATATTTTCATGTAAGTGTAGGCTTGTTTAATTTTATTTAGTTAAAAATGATTGTACATTAAGATTTTAACAAATTTCAAACAAAATTACATTAAAAGTTTTGTAGAATAGGTCTACATACCAAACTTTGCCAAACACGGCTTACCTTTACGCATGTAGTCGAATAGTAATGATTATTTTGAAAATTGGTCTTGACTTGGTATAATTCTTCTTAAAACTAAAGTAAATATTTGTATAAGGTGATGTTCGTCGACTATATGCGCGAATTATTTTTTTTATTCTTTAAGATGATCAACAACAAACTAATAAATTTGTACAGTGACATTGTATGGATTTTTTTACCTACTTTCAAGATCATAACTACTTCTCTAACTTTTATTGGCAGGGAATAACATTCATGTTATAATATTCCATTGTATGTGTATGGTAATATTTTATAGTTTTTATCAGATAATTCTGTTTAATATTTTTTGGTTGGTATTGTGGACTATAATCTCTCATTGATTTGTTTTCCAATGGCATTACCATTTGATATAGACTTTCTGGTCGCGTGATAATTTTAGCTATAGGTACTCCGAGTAAGTTATTTTCCATAACTGTCCAGCAAAAGTCACAACTGTTATCTGGTCAGTTTTTGCCCAAGCATTGCCACTTTCTTTGGTTGTTATATTTTGTAAGTAGCCTTCTAGAGTAAGTAGTCCATGATTTTATACTAGGTTAATACTAGGATATTTGTTTAGTTAGAGAAGTAACATTAAGTGTCTGTTAAGAAATTTTGTATTAGTACTGATTGGGCCAATATCTAGATTTAGTTTGTTAATGGGCAAAATAGTTTAAAGAATTAAGAGAAACAACCTTGAAATATTGAATTATTTGCAACTTCTACAGGTTCAACTAATTTAGATGGAAATTGCTATACATCTTTCACTGTTATATTATATATAAGTATACTCCAAAAATGTAGATTTAATAAGGAGAAATAACGACTATAAATGTTTAATGCTTATTGTTAATTCACATTAAATTCTGTTTAGATATACATCAAATCACTATATTACAAGTTCTTACTGCCTCTTGGGCCCTCTGCCATAGCCATAAGGGATTCTCTGAAGATAAAAACATAAACGAATTTGTGTAAAATCCCAATTCTTTACTATCGGAAAAAGTGGTAGAGTTGGTTTGACATCTAGTTTAAAAAGAAGGAAAAGTGCTATCCCGAAACCAGAGCGGGTGAGTTTGAGTGTCACTGGAACCTCATGGATATATCTGACGTGTTAGTTTGTAAGTAGTATGTAAGGTTTCATGTTAGTAGGCACAATAGTCTCTTAAGGCTACAGTGATAGTAAGTGAGCCCGAACAGAAAAGAAAACTACAACAAAAATTCTACCCGACATCTTTTTTTCTTAGAGCGCACTTACCGGCATTGTAGCCTAAAGGACTTATTATTCCTATTAACATCTACCCAATGCTACGTCACATACACCCATGGATTGAGCGAGACTCGAACAATAGTTTTGATAACTGAGTTATATATATATAGGGGTTTCAATCTGCCTACTCCCCAAGGAGAGCTACGAATCTTTGAGTAAGACTGACCTTTAGTATGTCCTGCTTTGTCTTTTATAGGGCTAGAAGTGAAAGTTTGTTAGGCGGGAGATGCGTTGTGTTGGAGAAAGTTTGTTGAATTATGGGTAGTGCGTAACTGGCGGTAATAAGGGATTTCCATATGATGCTTTCTCTAGGATTATACATGACCAAGCGTGGTGCATATTTGAAAAGAAAACCGACACCAGCAAACGCAAATTTTCCAAGTTGTGCCAAAGTAAACTTCCCAATACCCAACCATCCCTGACCAATACTATCCCAATACTACCCTAAAAACAACTTAGCTATTCAGGCTCTGGAAACACCAAACCGCATTCCCACTGAACAAATTATATCCCAAATAAAATCCCCCATTTCCACCCTTCCCGAAAACGAAATATAAAAGCCTCCAAATAACGAGCCATAAAAGCTCTAAAAGAAAATAATAATATTACAATTTTACAGGCAGATAAGGGCAACCCTACGGCGATCCTAAATACTGCGGACTACACCGGTAAGATGCACAATTTACTTAAATCCTCTGATTATCGCCATGTACCTAATAATCCCACTACCTACCTCGAAAAGAAAACGAAAACCCTTATTACTAACTTCAACCTATCATCCGATATCAAGAAAGTCCTCATACTCCGAGAAAAATCTTCCAGAATTCCCAAATTGTATGTTTTCCCAAAAATTCACAAAGAAAACATTCTTTTACGCCCTATAGTTAGCTCGTTCGGTTCTCCCATCCACAATCTAGCTAAATATCTTGCCAAGACTCTCCAACTTCTCACAGAGCAGACGTCTTCCTACGTCCGAAACTCCTATCATTTTCTAGAAATACTGAAAACCTTCTATATACTCAAAAGTGACATCATGGTCAGCTTTAATATCGTTTCTTTGTTTACAAATATCCCAATTCGTGATACCCTACAGTTATTAAAGTCAACCTATAATATAAATAACAATATCCTCTCCCTAATAAATCATTGCCTATCCAATACTTGCTTTACCTTCAAAAATAAATTTTACCACCAAACTAATGGTGCTCCCATGGGTTCCCCACTTTCACCTGTCATTGCTAACCTTTTTATGGCCGATTTTGAAATAAAAGCCCTCACCTCCTTTCACCTTAAACCTACTTGCTGGATACGATATATCGATGACACTTTTGTTATCTGGCCTCATGGACATGATACCCTTCCAAAATTCCTTTCCCATCTCAACCAAATCCACACCAATATCAAATTTGCCATGAAAACTGAACATAATAATTCCCTTCCCTTCCTAGATATTCTTATAACAAGAAATCCTTCTAATGACAGCTTTTATTACACTGTCTACAGAAAACCCACTCACACTAACCGCTATCTAAATGCCAAATTCCATCACCACCATGCCCATATTTATTTTGTTGCAAAATGCCTCATTATCAGATCCATCAGACTTTTCGATACGAAAAATCGCCAAACAGAAATTAAACCATTACCACCACCCTACTGCAAAATGGATATTCCAACAAATCCTTAACTAATATAATCAAAAATATAAATAAAAACACTAATAAAATGACCAACAAAAAGCATTCTACACATCAGGGCTTATTTGCTCAGCAAATTAAAATAAATATATATATATATATATATATATATATATATATATATATATATATATATATATATATATATATGTATTACCTGGTTTTCCTGCTGACTGTAGTGATACGCTTAATTTATCATAACGTGCAACTATTGACTACGTCACATTGCAAAATTTTGTATATTGATTTCGTCCTATTCGTTTTAAGAGACTTTTAATTGCAATGCGAATAAATTCAATTGATTTACTTAGAATCTCAAAATACTGTCTTAAAACTAAACCAAATGATTTATAATCATGTACGAAAAAAGGTTTTTCAAATTTTTTAATAAGTGGTATCGAGCTTTCTTCAAATGTTTGGTTTTCTTAACAATCGCTATCCAAATAATAATACAAATTACTAAAAGACAAATGTGTGTATTTAGATTTTATAAACATAAAAAATCATACCATAGATATAAAAAATAGTATGAACGTTTGTAGAAAGCAAGATGATGTAAAAATAATGTGAAATTTGTATGTTCTAAATGTCTATCACTCTTATTAGTTATTTGAGTTAACAGCAAAGACATAAACGAAAATATCATAGTTTAATTCAGAAAATTTTGAATAATAAAAATTAAATTATCTATACGTCCAATTTAATAAAAACAATACATTACACGTCAAAATATGACTATTAACTAAAAATCATTAAACATACCTTAAGCGACAGCTGATCGAGTTTATTCAATTTTTTTTAAATTATTCTTAATGTATCATAGTTAACTATTCGACAGAAATTAAGGTTTATTTATTAAAACAGAAGAAATTATACCTCATAAGATTCTCAAATTCGTTTCAGTAGTGTACAATTAAATACAAAATTAGTTCATGGTCGAGTAGTTAAGACGTTTGATTACAATACGAATGCACTGGGATTCGATTTTGGGTTCCAGATGCTTGGTGGATGGCTTAATCACTAAAAATAATTTAGTACTTGTGTGGACTTAGAAGAAGAGGTAATAATGTGGTTGTGTCTAATAATTGACACCATTATCCCATATTGTATCGAGTAGTGACGGCGAACATATGAGAATCATAGTCTTCCAATTCGCAGACCATGTTCTCATACGGGGTGTAGAACCTTACCATTTATTAACGTAACGTGTAAGAGATTAAATCCCTTTAATAATTTAAGTCAATAATTAGCGATTGAAATTGGTAGTGGTAAAAGACTGAAAATAATAAAATATAGAGCATATTAAATAATTACATAATTAAATTAATTAAGCATGTTAAAAATTATGGAAAGAACTACTTGTATAAAGGAGGAATAAAAGCAAATGTTACGAAAATAGAAAGTAAAGTACTCATTGTGTGGCGTCCAACGCAGCTCTAACAAGAAAAATGAAATGGGCTGTTGCATCTTCAAGTTGAAGAACAGCGTAAGGACACTAAATAACTAGGAATTTTGAACGTCATCGTTGGCAAAGAAAATTGCCTAATATATTCCAAATCAATCGATATATTGAAAATTAGTCCAAATCGTGTCAAATGGAAAAACCAAAAGGAATACCATTAGTTTATGTTTAAAAAAATCTGTTTAGATGGTCCAAATAGATTTTATTATTAGTTTAATGATAGAAGAAGAGAGAAAACTGGTATTTAGTTATAGTAGATAAGGTATAATACTTCTAAATTTGGAAAGGTGTTGCAACCAAACTGCAGAAAAAAAAATTGCTTGGGGCAACAAAATCGGATTTTTCAGAACGCTGCTGTTATTCACACACCTGGATTGGTAAAACGTTGGTTTTAACAGCAAAACAATAAGATTTTAGAGTAGTCATTTAAGTTTAATGTAATTAAATAATTTATGACGATGGCTAATAATATAAAAATGTAAACTATTTGACTATTTGTCTAGAATAAAATTACACAGGATTTGCGAAATCGCTGTCTGATAGAATATTTGGAGTAATTAATAAAATTGGTTCTAATACATATTATTAAAGGTGCACAGGTTTATTTCTCTGTAATAATGCTCAACCATGTGTTTTATGCTTACTACATTCTAAGTTTACTTCTTATTTTAGTACTGAGGTCAACCATGTAATTTTATGCTGCAAGTAATCTCAAGTTTCCGTACTAACCTTCCTCAAATTTTATTCAGCAACGTCTTTTTATTAATATATTCAACACTTAAGTACAGGAACGAGTAAATTACAAAAATGCTATTATGAAATGCATAAAATTAGTAGCAAGATTTATCAGCCTGCAAACTAAAATCGCAAATAATGTTAGGCATTCAACAACATAAGCCCCCATTCGTCGGAGACCGCAAACAAGAATTAGTTAAGCAATGCTGCAACGGTGTCACTTTCATTTCGGTATGCAAACAACACATGGCACTAAGTAACAGAATAATAGTGAAACAAAATATTATTTGGTTGGTCATGCAACTTAGTAAAGGGGCGTAATATATGCGTGGGAGCGCTTGATTACATCAATAGCAGGTGAAAGCGGCAAAGTGAATCACAAATCAATTCCTGGTCAGGCTTTCGTGGCCTTTCTATTGTATCTCAATTTCTCAGCAAACGGAGCTCTTGGAAGCAGATTTCGGCTAACAGCTTAGTAACAGGAAAATATATAAAATTTCTAATAAAAAATCAGAATCAGAATAATTACCAAAGATAAATTAATGTCCAAAAAAGAGAACTAATTATATGAACGAATGAGGCGCCGTTGTTTAGAAAAAGAAACGCGTTTTTATTTATCTCAGTGTGTTTACGCATAAGATAGAATAGTATTAGATTTCTCTTTGAAAACTAATTATTTAACGGTTCGACGGCAGATAACCAGCAGGTTAGTCGGCACGTTGATGATTAAACCGTCGCGTCAGTATCGGCTTTTTTGTTGCAGCCACTACTTTTAAAGGTAAGTTATGCAAGAATTATTAGTTTTTAGGAGGCACTTGCTCTTTTTGTCGAGGTCCACGTGTTTACCATTAATATAGCAAGTGGCTACAGCTGATTAGGCAACATAAAGTGTGTTTTTTATAGAGGTATAGAACTTTGAAATGGAATAAAACAAAGATGAATTTTTGAAATTGACATGAAATTTACTTTATTCGAAAGATAATCTTCTGGTATTATAATTTAAATATGACTTCTGGCATATGACCGCCACGGCTGGCTCGGACGTAGTCTAATCTGGAGGTCCAATTTTCGATGACTTTTTCCAACATTTGTGGCCGTATATCGGCAATAACGCGGCAAATGTGCCTCCAAGTGGTCAATCGTTTCGGGCTTATCGGCGTAGACTAGCGACTTATCCCCACAGAAAATAGTCTAGCGGCGTTAAATCGCACGATCTTGGAGGCCAATTCACGGGTCCGAAAGGTGAAACTATGCGGTTACCAAACGTTTCCTTCAATAAATCAATTGTGGCACGAGCTGTGTGACATGTTGCGCCGTCTTGTTGAAACCACAGTTCCTGCACATCATGGTTGTTCAATTGATGAACGAAAAAGTCACTAATCATGGCTCTATAGCGGTCACCATTGACTGTAACGTTCTGACCAGCATCGTTTTTAAAGAAGTACGGACCAATGATTCCACCAGCCCATAAAACACACCAAACAGTCAGTTTTTCTGGATGTAACGGTGTCTCAACATACACTTGAGGATTACCATCACTCCAAATACGGCAGTTTTGTTTGTGGATGCACTCATTCAAACAAAAGTGAGCTTCATCACTAAACAAAATTCGCTTATGAAAATCGGGATCAACGGCAATCTACGCCTTGCTAGATGATCGTGTGGCTTCAATTCTTGCACGAGTTGGATTTTATAAGCACACAAACCAAGATCTTTCCGCAAAATCTTCCATAAAGTGGATGGGCACATATCCAGTTCCTGTGCACGATGGCGGATAGACTGATTCGGGTCTTCCTCTACGCTACGATCTACAGCAGCGATGACTTCTTCTGTACGCACTGTACGACGTCTCTGTGGATGCGTATTATCATTTAGACTAAACGTGGTGTGAAAACGTTCCATAGTTAATCGAATTAATTGCTCTGATGGACGATTATGTTGACCGTAAAATGGACGTAATGCGCGATACGTATTTTGAACAGAACCATGATTTTCAAAATAAATTTGCACAATTTGGAAGCGTTGCTCAGGCGTCAGTCTATTCATGTTGAAATGCCAATCCAAACTAAACATAAATCACTTGACAGCTGACAAAATGGTCCCCAGTTAAAAAGTGTTGCCAACTTAGTTTTATACCTATATAAAAAAACTCCCGTTACATATATATTAACTTTATTTTACTGTTAATGCTTGTAAAACAGCAATTTAAAATAAATTGTTAATTTATTAATTGAATTAATTAATAATAAATATAAATTATTAACAAAATTAAGGTTTGTTTTATTGAAATAATAAACTCTTTTTTAATTTAGAGCATTGGCATATTTGTGCTAACTTGTCTAAAAGTTCTTAAAGATGTTTTGGATTTACTTCCTATATTTGGAAATGTTCTGTAGAGATGTTAGATAAGACTTTCGAACAGCTTTATGCATTTGATACTAGAAGAACATAATGAGACTTCAGATAATATTTTTTTGTGGGAGAGGTTAAGCTATACTTTTTTTTGTTATAATTAATGGAAATAAGTGTTATATAATTTAGAAATGCACTTGCAGCTATCATCTTCTTAAAATATAAACTTTTATCAAGAGGTCTTCTACCTAAAAGCATGACGTGTTGCGCATTTGTACAACTCTTTTTTGTTGAATTAATTTACCTACCGAACGAGATACTGTAATTAAAGTGACAAACTTTTAAAAAATATATGTTGTTTTGAAACGCCTGTACTAAATGTGTTAGATTATATATATTTGATAATTTGTTCAAAATTAACAAAAGTCTAGATTATATAGTAAATCTTCAGTTTGTTTAATAACTTTTTTATATTTTTAAACTATATATGTGCTTTTTTTTGTACACAGGATGCCAGGCATATTGCTCTGTAGTTTCCACAGTCGTTTGTGTTACCTTTTTTTGTGGATTGGTACTATTATGTTTTCTTCCCAATCCCTCGGTATTCCTTCTCCTTCGTATACTTGCTGGCATATCTTGTGTGTCCATTTCTTTATACACTCCCTTCCGTATTTGATTAGTTCAGGGCTTATTCCGTCTTTTCCTGCAGATTTTCCTACTTTCATGTGTGCTATTGCTTCTTCTGTTTCTTCCAAAGTTATTGTTTCGTTTTCTGTCTCTTCTTGTTCTTCTTGTTCTACTCTGATGGGGTTGTATTGTTCTTGTATGTTTGGTGCTTTGAATTTTGTGCTGTAATGTCTCTTCCATGTTTCTAATATTTGTGGCAGTTCTGTAACGACTTCTCCTTCTTCGTTCCTAATGCTCCACACCTTTTGTTTGTGCATTCCCCTTAGGCCTTTAACTGTTTTCCAGAAGTCCTTTTGTTGTTTTGGTTGTCTTTGAATTTCTGCTCCATCTCTCTACCAAACTCTTCCCAAGCTTCCTCTTTGGCCATTTTCACTACCTCTTTTGCCTCATTTCTCCTTGTTATATAATGTTGCCTGTCTTCTTCTCTCTTGGTCTGTAGGTATCTCTTCCAAGCTGTTTTCTTTTCCATTACTATCCTTTTTACTTCCTCATTCCACCATTACGTGCGTTGGTATCGAGCTGATATTTTGCTTTTCCCACAGATTGTTGTTGCTGTCTCAAGTATTACTTCCTTAAGTCTTGTCCATCTCTCTTCCACGTTCCATTCTGCCTCCTGATGGTGCTCTTGTTGTTCGTGTTCTAGTAATCTGCGCTCTACTTCTTGTGCGTATTTTGTTTTTTCTCGGGCTTTCTTAGTTCAGTTATTTTTATTTTCTCGTAGCCTTTCTTCGCTACTTCCTTTCTTACATAGAATCTCGTGTCCGCTATTACTAGTTTGTGATTTGAGTGGATTTCTGCCCTCGAATGATCTTCACGTCTAATACTGCGTACTTTGCTCCTTTGTGTATGTGAAGTAGTCTATTTCACTTTTGGCCTCTCTGTTTTCTGCAATGAAAGTTATTTTATGTATTAGTTTGTGATTGAAGAAACTATTTACTATTAGCATTTCGTTACTTATGCAGAAGTCAATCATCCTATTGCCATTGTCGTTTAACACTCTGTCTGTACAGTATCTTCCTAGAACTCCATGTCCTTTGTCTGTGTTCTTTCCCACTCGGGCGTTCCAGTCTCCAAGTATAAATGTGTGTCTGCTTCTGTCTCTAGCTTTGTCGAGCACTTGTTGTAGGCTTGTGTAGAACTCTTCTTTTTTCAGTATGTTGTCATTTTCTGTTGGTGCATAAATCTGTATGAATGTAGTTCTCTCTTCTAGCTTGACATCTATTGTCATTATTCTTGAACTGATACCTTCCCATCCTATCACCTTTCCGGTTAGGTCTTCGCTAATTATCACTCCTACTCCCTCCTTTGCTCTTGTTCCTAACTGAACTCCAGAGTAGAACAATTTGTATCCTTGTTCTTTGATTCCTTTCTTTTTGATTTCTGAAAGTCCTAGGATTTTAACTTTATATCTCTCCATTTCTTCAACTAACTCTATCTCTTTCCCATTTAGTCCTGTCACGTTCCATATTCCAATTCTTGTCCTTTGTGCACGCTTAGGTCGTTTTCCATCTTTCCGTCCATGTCCGAGGCTTTCTGTGTTTCTCTGAATCTGTATACCTCGTATGGGTGATTAGCCCGACGACGAGGGCCCCGTTACCTCGGGACAACTGGTATCAGGTTATACCCCCCGATGCTGGGTCGTCAGAGCCCCGTTCGTTTTCTAGCAGAGGGTACCACGTGCAGGTGGGGTTGACATTTGGGTGACTGGATGTTGGCACCACCCCTTACCCTCCAGATCTACACCAGGATACTACAAAAAAAGATAAGGCATCACATAGAAGACGAGCTATTAGAGGAACAATATGCATACAGAAAAGGCAGACAGACTCAAGACCACATATTTACGCTTCCCACAGTAATAGAAAAGACACTTGAAGGAAACAAAGAGCTACACCTGGCATTCATAGACCTCCTAGCAGCCTTCGACACGGTACCAAGAGCAACCCTGTGGAATTCAATGGAAAGAATTGACGTCCCGAGAAAACTTGTAGAAGCCACAAAACGACTATACGGAAGAACGAAAGGAATAGTAAGAATACAAGGACAAGAACCGGGGAAATTCTTGATGGAGAGGGGGATAAAACAGGGAGGCCTCAGTCCACTACTATTCATTATCATGATGAATGAAATAGTTAAGAACAGCAGGAACCCAAACCTGAACACTAAACTAGGACACTGGAACATGAGGGCAATCAATATACAAAGCCTCGTCTTCGCAGATGATATACTACGCATAGCCGATAGCCAAAGGAAACTACAACAAGCAATAAATAATTGGAACAACGAAATTAAAACAAAAGGAATGACAATAAATGCGAAGAAAAGCAAAATAATGAGAATAAGTAAGAACACAGATGAAGAACAAAGAAACCTGAACGTAAGATGCGAAGGATAGTAATTGGAACAAGTGGAGAGCTATGAGTACCTTGGAGTAATAAGAAGCCAAGACGGAACAGTAACAGATGAATTAAGGAACCGGATCTCCAAGGCGACTAGAGTATACTATCAGATCAACTCAACATTAATCAACAAGAAAGAGCTGAGCAAAGAGACTAAGCTCCACCTGTATAAAACAATATACTTACCTACATTAACATACGGAATAGAAAGCATACCGCTACAAGACAAGAGCAAAAGTAAATTAACGGCTGCGGAAATGAAGTACCTGCGACGTATAGTCGGAAGAACAAAGAGGGACAGAGTGAGGAACATCACAACAAGAGAGGAGTTAGACCTAGAACCGCTAGTGGAAACACTACAGAAAAGACGACTAATGTGGTTTGGGCACGTGACACGAATGGGCGAAGAAAGGCTGCCAAGAAGGGTATTAGAGGCAAGAAGAGAAGGAAAAAGAGGAAGAGGAAGGCCAAGGCAAACATGGATGGAAACTATCAGAAAGGAAGTGGAAAGGAGGGGGAAAAGCATGGCAGAAGCTAAACAAATCGCTAGGGACAGGAAGAGATTTCGAAAATGGATAGAGAACCCGACACCTTTTTGTATGCATATGCGTGAGCTGCTCAATATCTAATGAGAGTTAGCAACCCTGCGTGTGCTATGTGCGATCTAACGTTTACATCATACAGTCTGATATTTTTGACGGCATACATACTTAGAACATTTTGTTATATGGATGTTATTTGCTTGGTTTTCATTAAGTTGAAAATTTCCTATTGGCCAAATATGGAATTAATTTGTAAGAATTTTTGTGCGATGATTTTGTACGACCTTCCACGTGGATTACCTCAACAACAGTGAGCCGATTTACTCACTTCGACTTTTGGTGATAAACCCCCATACAGATCCACCATATATCGTTAGCCCAGTGAATTTAATCGCGGTTGTAATTCGCTGGCGAATAAATTTAAAGAAGCCATCTAAAATCGGCTGTGATGTCAGGGAACATCGATGCTATGTTCGAACTGACAAAGCAAGATCGTCATATGACTTATCGTAAAATTTAGCTATCCTTAAGCATTATTATGTATGACTAGCATACATTCGATATTTCATGAATCTTTAACCATGCAAAAGTCATGTGCACGTTGCATCTCGCATAAATTAACAATCGCAACAAAAAGAGACTCGTGTCGATTGATTGAAAGAAATGTTCAAGAAATACAATCGCAGTATTTCAAATCCAACATCATCACAGGTGTCGAATCTTGGATTTATGCGGAAAGTAAACAGCAGTCGACTGCATGAATCTTTCAAGATTAGCCAAACCCAACAAAAGTCCTTCGCGCTCGAAGCACTTTGAAGCAAATGGTCGTTTGTTTTTTTGAAAAAACCGAATATGTCGCAACCGTGGTTTTAGAGGACTGCAAAACGGTCAATTCTGAATGGTACAAAACCATTTTTTGCTAGAAGTCTTCCAAGAAATAAGAAAAAAACATATCGACTCATCAAAACTTATCAAACTTCTTTTTGAGCACTCAAAACGTCAAATTGATGGGTCATCCGCCGTACAGTCGTGATTTGGCCCACAACAATTTCTTTTTCATTCCGACACGTAAAGAACGAATTGCATGTACAGCGATTTCGACGCCGGAAGAGGCGATTGATGCGCTTAAAACATGTTTCGTAGACATCTGATTTGCTATAAAAAAAAGCTTTAAAAATTTGTTTCATCGTATGCAACAATGTACTGACCGTCAGGGAGAATGTTTAAAAAAAACAATAAAAAATTCTCCAACATTAAACATTTCTTTTTGTTAGTTTTTCAATGTACATGTCGAGCAGCCCACGTAAAATAAATTTAAAAGATGCATTACTGTAGTTGCTCCAGATCTTACCATTACTTTGAGAATAAAAGTCCTTCAACACATATACTTGGACTAATATGAATTTGTTGAGAGTGGCGGAACATTCGAACTCTAAAAGCCAAAGCCTATCTGAATAGGCTGATCAGATTAGTAAAAACTGAACTGAATTACCTACGTATAACATCATACAAATGAGAAACAGTTACTCCCGTACTGAAAGGATACTTAAATAACCAGAAATAATTTTAGTTTTCCTAAAACAGGACTAAAACTGTCCCCAGAAGAAAGAATCATGTGAATTATTTGCAGAACTATTTGAGAATGCATTCTTTACTCCGCCAAATTTAAATAATGCAAATATCCGTATGCTAATTAAAAATTTTGACAAATAACATTGCTGCTGATTCTCTTACAACTAATATCTTAGTTCGAAATTAAAAGTTATATTAAAAAAATAAAATCTAAGAAAGCTTCTAGACTAAACACGATGACAAATCTGGTCCTTAAAACCCACCACAAAATTTATTTTCTACCTAACAACAATATATAATGCTATTCTAGGACTTGGATATTTCCCTGATACATGGAAATAAATCATAATTGTAATGATCTTTGAACTAAGCAAACGGTATTATAATTCAGCTAATTATTGTCTATTAGTGTCCTCCATATCTAAACTTTTCGAAGTAACAATATTAACCCCCCTAAATTTCTAGCAGAAAACAATATACTTCAGTTTGGATTTAGAACATCACATTCAACCACACATCAACTACTACTACTTACTGAAAATCGAAAAGGATTTATGAATCAAAAGCATACTCTTATAGTATTCCTTGACGTTGCTGAGATGTTCAACATGTCTCCTTACTTACTAAATATTCTTAAATCCTTCTTATACACAGCACCTTTTATGTACAAGTAAACCTCCATACCTTCTCAATTTGCCAACTACAAGCAGATGTACCAGTTTCATATTAAGTTCCATCTTATTTAATATATTTATATATGTACAACATTTCTTCAACACCCAGAATAGATCTACTTATGTATGTTGACGATACAGCAATCCTTAAGCAAACATCTAAAGTCAATACAGCAGCAATAAAATCAATAAATTTATCAATGGTTTACGAAATGGTGTGTAACATTTCTGCTCTTTACGGTGCTGAATAAAACTTACTAAAGCTGCATATTTATTTTACTTATAGGTTATACAGATTAACATTTATAACTATTTATATACAAGCTACATATTTAAGTAAACACAGCTCCCGCGCCACTTTGCACTCGAAATTCGGAATTCTTGACCATCCTGCCGTGCGGAATTTATTTCCCATTCGGCAACACTCCAGAACATTTGCGATACCTCGAGAGGCGCCGCACTCGTACTTTCTAGAATATAGAATAGAACCGGTGTCAGCTGGATTCTTAGAGAGCATGACGTCAGCCGCCGACGTTTGGATAGGTCATGAAGCTATTTGCAATTTTTACGTTTGTTGCATTGAGACGTCAGGTAGAGGTAACAATCCACGTTCTTCTGCGAATGATAGCTGCAAACTAGGACGTTGATGCAAGAACCTCGGAACAACTCTTCTTTAATGTTCCCAACTATTCCCCAGTCGAGGCCGTCCAATTCGGAAACAAGTTTCAGTATTGCCAGGTTTCAAATACTTTCATTCTGTGTAGCTTTGGCAGTGTTTTCCACAATAAGTTGATTTGTCTTGTAAAGATACTTTGGTGACAAAGTAGTAGGTATTCCTGCTGCCGTGATGCATGCATTGCGTCTTTCTGACTTCTGGGCTTTGTTTCCTTAATTCTTCCACTGAACCAAATTTTGTTCAAAATACATTGGTGATTCCTCTGGACATCTTTAGGTCACGCGCCACACAAAGCGCCAGTGCATATTTCGAAGGTACGTGGAATAGGTCTTGTACCATGGAGTTGTTGCAACACTTCTGAAATTATCTTCTTTGGGACCAACAACTGGAGTTTTTCCTGAGATCCATCTTCGCTTTCCATCACGCGCTGGAAGACATCGTCTTCTACGGTAATGGAATTGTGCCCAGTATAATTTTACTGCTGGCAAACATAGTGCCACTTCTGTCTAGTTGGGTTTTCTCCCATTTTCAGGCATACTTCAAAGTCGGATCTTCTTTCTGGTTGCCACAAGTCATTAGTTACAGCGTAGGGGTAATTTTCTCCTCTGCACGTCTACAGTGACTGCATTCTTCTGGACACTGTCTTCTCGACAAGATGTCGGCATTACAATAACTACTCGCAGCTCTATGCTTCGTTTCAATGTATTTTTTCTGGAATCTTTTCATCCATTTTGCTACTTGATCTTCCGGTTCAAGAGCCATTTTAATGCAGCACAATCAGTCTTGAAAAAGAATTCTAGCATACAAATATTTATAAAAGTACTCCACAGATTTCATAACAGCAATAGTTGCGTTCAGGATTTGATAACATTTTACTGAAATAACCGATGACTGTTTCTTGGCTATTTTGACAACACTGCCATTCCCAAAATTACTCGCATATGTATCTAAAATAAACTTTCTTTCTGGCTGCAGGTAACTCAGTGTTGATGGATTTATCAAGGCCTTTTTCAGATTCTCGAAAGCTTCTTGACACTTCACTCACTCGAAACTTTGACTTCCCCCGTTAGTAATGTCAAAGGCTTCACAATGTTGGCAAACACAAACGGTAGTAAGTGTATAGTCTCAGGAAGCTTCTAACTTCATGCTTGTCTTTCGATACTGACTATTCTTTCACGTTTTAAATTTCTCTAGATCAACTGCTACACTTTCATTACTTACTACATATACAAGATAGAGCACTTTTTTGAAATTAGTTTTTTATTGGCGCTCCTCAGTTTTGCAACAGCAGCTCTAAGATTTTTGATGCTCTTTAAACGATTTCTTAGTCATTATGATGTTATCCAGATATACCAAACATGTATTCCAGGATAGACCATTAAATACTGTCTCCGTTAATATTTGGAAGGTCGAGGGTGCGTTGCAAAGTCTAAATACAAAAATATGTCTTCTTTTGACTTTGGAATCCATTTCGACTTGCTAATATCCGCTCTGTAGATCTAACGTTGAGTACCATGCGGATCCGGCCAAGATGTCTAGCATGTCATCAATGCGGGGTAGTGGAATAACTAGTTGTTAACTAAGCTAACGATAATGTTAAAAAACATTATCGATGGAATTACCATTTACTTAAGAATTTATTTTTTCTTGCATATCTTGTGGTAATGTACTTTTTTGTTTTTTACCTTTTTTTAACACTTTTGTAAAAATATTTTCTACATTTAAGAATATTATATTATATTATATTGTATTATATGTAATCAATGTGCGTTTATTACGCGTAATCTTTCCGGTACGCAAAGCATAGAGCATGATAGCGTACACATTTTTACCAACAAGACTTTCAGAAATATCTTACTTGCATTTTTTGCAAAATAATCTGTTTGGGCTTCTAGAAGAGATTCCCATTCCGAGTAGGTAGGAGATGTAGTTTATGCATGATGGTGTGCCTCTGCTAACTTTTTCATATTGTGACTGGTTATTTAAACACAACATATGTTAACCGATGAATTAGTCAAAACAGACCACCACGATCTTCTGATCTAACGCCATTGTGTGGGGTTGGATGAAGTCTATAGTTTATTCTACATCTATTGACACGTAAGAAGAGCTAAGTCGTAGTGACGCTATAATCTTTTTTTAGAAAAACTTGGATACGTCGTGCTGCATTCAACAAAACGGAGAGCATTTTGAACGGTTACTCTGAATAAATGAGTAAATATCTTTTACCTTCAATATCTCAGTAATAATTTAATTTTAAACATATATTTATATTCACTTTTTTATAACGGTTTGCTTCTTGCCGGCAAACACATATCTAGCTTAATGCCGTGCAATTCCAAAATACCTTGTACACAAAAGATTATCTTAATTTTGTATTTATTTTTTGACAAAGAATCATACCGTATAAAATATGTGTCGGTCTATAAAACTTTGTCGTCTATCTTATTAATAAAAAAGATATAAGAAGCCCATATATTTTTTATATTATGAAAGTTTTGGGAAATCTATCTGAACTAAATTTAAAAATAGATTTTAGCACAACTACTTTTTGTGTCTTATTAGCTAAAGTTGTTAACTATTATAAAAGATACATTTGTAAATACGTTCTTTCTTATGTTGACTGTACAAATGTCACATAGATAAGTGTTTTTTGGTTATGTCATTTATGTAGTAATAAATGTTTATTTTCCCACTAATATTCATAATTAGATAGTGGTTTATCATAATAGTATATCCAAACATGTATTGCTAGATTGTGAACCGTAATGTAATGAATAGTCAGGGTGCTAAACTCATCATCTATCAGTGTTCTACAGTTTTAATTTTATATATATTTAAAAATATTATTAATTAGTATTTAAGTGCCCATCAATATATGTAATGTAGGATATTTTGAAAAGTAAATTGTTAATTGCAAAAATTTAAAACTATAAAATTGGTATTAAAAATGCAGCGACAAAATATTTGTGCTGTCAAAATTGTAGCCAATTCAGAGATCAGTAAGAGGTCAAATTGCCACCTGCGCGGAAAACAGCCAGCAGTCCGGGTGGGACCGCAGCTCAAACATCTTTATAGTCGCAACCAGAACTTCTCCGTGTCACTAAAAAGGCGACCATTTGGGTAAGTATACTCAACTACTTTACGCTTAAATTTTCAGACTATTGATTTGGTCAATTCAGAACATTAATTTTAAATCACAATTGGAGCCTGCTCAAATGTTGGCATTATCATCTTATTAAATTACTTAAACTATCACTGAGCCTTCACCAGATCTACACTTTGGCAAGACTTGCAGCTTTTTAAGCTGCTCGCGCTAACAGTAGCAGATACCGTTAGAGCTCATGGCTTAGTTAATCTTCTTTTTGTAGAGAAGATAACTCGGTATGTGCTTAAGCACAAAGTATCTTTCTGGTTCTTGGTGAACGAAGGTTTAAAAGTTATACTTTTTAGGATTTGATCAGAGTTTACAGCCTGTTGAAACTGTTATGAATCTGCGCTGTGGATAAGTTTCAGCGGGTGGTAAGGTAAGTGATTTTAAAGTGCTTTTATTCAGTGATTTTTTAGGATCTCTTACAAAGGGACCATCAAACATGATACAAACGGATTTTGATTAGTTTCAGATATGTTGAAGAGGGATTTGCCCTAATAGATTAGGAGAGAAAAAAAAATGAGACAGTGGCGGCGGGACTTCAACACGGGTCATCCGCATGATAGTCGTATACCTTACCCACTGTACTGCGCTCGCTGACTTGTTGCGTACGGCTCGTTACGGGTATATAAGTCCCGCGTGAAACTTTACCATCGATTTTCTCGGAAACTAAGGCTTATCGCATGAAACCGGCTAGTCTGGTACTCAGGGCAAATCCATCTTCAGCATGTTTGATGGTCCCCTTGTTAGAGTTTCGCTTCCCAGATGGTTTGCTAGTGGATACCAAAAGCTTCTGCATTATAAGATTTCTCCAGAACCCATATTCTAGCTTTAAATTAAGGATGAAAACGTTTTTAGTCATATAGGGCCGAAGTTTCTACAAAATAAAAACAAGACTAGGTTACTGTTTACTGTATGAAGAACAAATGAACATGAGCTTATTTTCTTCTTACTTTGTGATAGCTTTTGGCCAATTCGGAAAACAACAGTTATATTTTGACGCTTAGCAAACATTAGGATTAATTCATTTTAAATATTGGATTAATAAAATAATTGGTATTAGATCAATAAACGTATATTAATGATAAGTACTTCCTCATTACTATTTTAGTATTCTTGATAAAACATTAACCGGCGATTCCCCAAAATAGTCAAAAAACCTATCTGCGCTAACGGTTAATATAATCTTACCATAGCACACCTGCAAATTGTTTTCAAATAAACCGATTTTAAATTATATGTTTTTATTTTATTTATGTTGAAATAAATTTTATAAATAGAAATGCTAGATTTTAATTTATAAAATATCAATAAACCATAAAAAATAATCAAGTAATTATTTTTAACTTCAATTTGTTATGTTATGTAGTTTTAATTTTTATAAATGTATTATAGATTACACTTAATGAATATACGAACGAATTAATAAATAACTTCTAAATAGTGAAAATAATTTTAAGACTTGTTATTTTAGCTGAATGTTGAGTAACCTACGAAAATACCAACTTTTTATAAGAGTAAAATTTAGATGAGATTATGGGCATATTAATCTTTAATTATAATACTAAAACCATCATATTTTCCAACTATTTCTAGAATTCTAAATAATTTTATGCACAGCACTTAGAAAAATCTGTGCTCCTGATTAATTCGTTGCGAGAATATTATGTAGTTGCCTTTATGTTATCTGAATTAAAGCTAAAATCTCGGATGTTGTTAAATTGACTATAGTTGCCTTAGTTTAAACTATGTGGATAAGGTAAAATTAAAAATTTATAATTGCTTAGGTGTAAGCAGAACAAAAGACGTGATGTCGGAAAATTTGGTCATCAGATACTCATCTCAGGAAGTATTTATAAGGTCGATATGCATGTCATAGGTACATTGTAAATAACTTGACTATTTTAATCATGTAGTACTTTCATAAAAGAATCTGTAATGATAATTAGTTTTATTTGCTTCAATTGGTTTTATTTGAATTGGTTATACAGCAACGGCTGTCTAAGGATATTCAATTTAGTTAATTTGTTAACAAATCTGAGCTATTTAGTAGTAAAAAATAGTCAGGAATAACGGATACTGACAAGTTCAATGTTTCTTAAAAGCTGAAATGGGACAGAATGATAATTTAAATATGACGCAACTTTTGGTTCAATAATTTTGCCCTAAAATAATCTAAGCTATTAGTATCTGTTTAGTAGAATTTTTTGTTATTTCCCTCTTCTTTATCCCAAAATTATGAGTGGTTCAAATGTGCGAGTTTGGCACAGCTTCTTTTAGAGACTCTTCTGGAACGTGGCGTATGCCATCATGCTTACAAACCCGGACAGTTACGGATCTTTTCTGAAGACTACAGGTCATTTGCTTTTATACTAACCATGGAAAAGCTTATGCACCAGGAGATCCACAAGATCCTAAGGAAATCTGTTGAAGATTTCCAACTAAGCCTTTCTTTGGAAAATATTTCCAAATCAAGTTTGGTGGCGCTAAATCACCAGAGGAGCTATTCTGAGTTATCGTTTTCTAAGGATCCTTCCTATTTCCGACGTTCTACAAACTTTACGTCCGGGATGTAACAACAACGCCTTTCTTTACACTGGTTCAGTAAATAAACAACACAGAGGTGCTGTTGAGTTTATTAAAACAACCTATTTTGATTTAAGGGCTGCATAACAAATTATATGTCTTAGAAGATTCAATTCGAAGAAGAGCTTGGTAGTTTTATCCTCTAACAGAAGACCATTTCAAGACGAGATAATCTGGCAAACTTTGAGATCTTTAAAAAAAGGGGTTCAAACATAAAGCGATAACTTACTTTGCTTTAATTTAATCTGAAAAGCATATATTAATAAAGCGATAACCAAGGAGTTAATTATCTACCAGCAGCAAGCTCGTATTGTATAAGAAAATTGTCCACCCTATCGTGATATACATGACTCTAGTTTAGAGCTAAACTGTAAAGTCACACATTAATCGGATTTTTCAATTGTTTTTTGATGCACTGTGGTTCGTGAGGAAGTGCTATCTACATTATAATGCAGACATTTCTAAGATCCAGAAATATTTTTTTATCTTATCTTACGAAACTAAATAATTGTGCTTTGTTTTCAACCGTTACTTTCTCTGGCATCCACGTTAGTTATTGATTTACTTGATTTTAAATTTTTCTTCTAGCAATTGAATACTCCTTGTTGATGACAACAAATGTTGAGAATTTTTTTGAGATTAATTATGTTAATTCATTCTTTATGGCATCGATGGTAAAATTTTAAAACTGAATTTGTTTTATGTCTATTGTTTCGTTTGATCATTTTTTTAGGTTTGACAGTTTTGTTGTGCTCAAAAAATGTTTCTACTATTTTGCGAGCAGGATTAATTTTCACTCTGCTGTTTATATCTGCGCTTGATATAGATTACTGACTCAGTTCCTCTTTTTCAAGTCGTTTCTTGTGTAATTTTTTCTGAAGTATTTTATGATGTCATTCTTGATTCTTATTTTTCACTAAAATGTTTCTAGCTTCTTTTGGCATTATCTTTGTTAATTGGATATCATCAAGCAATTATAAAAGAAAAATTAATTAAATTGATAATGAATTTCTTGGTAGCTTCCATAAAAAGCCACATTAGAAGAATTTTTGCACGGAAAGTACTAAAATAATTCTAGGTGTACTTTTGTAGCATAAGTATAATATCTAAATAATTAAAATTTTTCAGTTAATATAAGGTAATCCAAATTGTACTTTAGGATGTCTTTCCTAAATAAAATACAAAATATTGGTACAATCCAAATTTTATTGCTATCAGTGTGAAGTACAAACTTGTTATTTACATATTAAATTTACATATTAAATATAACGTTAGCAAAGTTTTCCATAACGCTTTCCAATAAATGTAGCTTTATTTTAGCAATTACAAGTCTGATGTTCTCTTTTAGATCGGAAATCATAGCAGGTTTGTTGACGTAAACCCCTTCCTTCAAATAGCCCCAGAGAAAAAAGTCTAATGGGGTTAGATCGTAAGACCGCGGTGGCCAATCGATGTCACCCCTCCGCGAAATAAAAAAACTAGGAAACTTAGTGTGAAATGATGAGTGTTTCACGTGCTGTATGACATGTGGTTCCATCTTGATGAAACAATATGTCATTTAAGTTCAAATGGTTGATTGAAAGAAAGTTTTATTTAGCATTTGCCTTTATCGTATATCTTCTATAGTAACAAAGTTGCAAACTTGGTCCTTCAAAAGTGTGGGTCAATGATTAATTCAGACTATACTTTACAACAAAAAATGAATTTTTACTGATGTATTGTTTTTTTGTAAACAGCATTTGAATTTTTATTACCTCAGATGCGATCATTTTGACGATTTACAAAGCCATTTAAAGAAAAATAAGTTTTATCATTTAATATGAGTTTTTCCAAAGTCAGCATTAACTGTTATATTCTCTAAAACTTAGTTTACAAATGCACGGTGTTTCTGACGGTCTTTGAACTTTGCCATGTGTTTAGATATCAACTGTACAAATGCAAACTTCTAACGTTCACAGAATCTAAACGGCGCTCAATTCAAATTATAAAGTTCAATTTGGTTCATCCTGCATATGAAACCAACAAAAAATAAAATAATTTACAAAGCAATTGGCGATTTTTGTTCCTAATTTAAATGAGTCAGAAGGGTCATATACAAGTTGAGAATAAGCTTTAAATATTCACCTCATCTTTTAATGCTCTTCTTTGCATGACCACTTTCATTTTATTTGTTTTTAGATAATTGTTGTGCGAAATACGACACTGTATTTCTAAGAATTATATGTACCAACTGGTATATATTTGTAACTGTTACAGATAATTTGTTTGATAGTAGAAACGACACGTGGTGCGATCAATTCATAAGCATTGGTAGTGGCTGCGGTAACTAAAAAGCCTGAGAATCTTTGGCCCTGTGCTTTTACAATTTTACTACTTGTTTTGTACAGAAGCGGCAGGGTCTAATTATCCAAACACCAATTTTTCCTAGATATTGTCCCAGGCGTTAAGACCTCATCAAATTTGTCAGTAGGTTTACTACTAATCTAAAATTCGGAATTTGCTAGTAACTTCTTATTTTTACCACGACAATTTAAGTAAAATAGTTTAATTTTTAAGCTGAAAAAGTTTACTGAAAAGCGATGGGACATGTTAAGTAAAAATCTTGAGTATTTAATTTTAAACTAAGAACAAAAAACTTTTTAATTCATCAAATACATAATACAATGAGACATATTGGTAGACCCATAAGTAAAATAAAATTCGCGTCAATAATAAAATTAATTTTCATATTGTTTGGGAACCACAAACATCTATTTTATGTGCAAACAAATACATACAAACCTGTGAAGGGAATAAAAGATTTAAAAAGCCGGGATTCCATAAAAACTGAAAATTAAGCTAAGTATTGGAATACCTGTTAATGTAACTAATCTACTTTAGGGGTTTATTAAAAGCACCAACAGTTTTCATCATGCATCTTATGTCTAAGTAATTTTGCTATTATGGCAAGACTTAAGTGTAAATTTAACTTGTCTAAACAAACTTTAAAAACATGAAGATAATAAAATTTTATGTGGAATAATGGTAGACATAAAAGCTTTGGTTTAACAAAAGAGAAATTTATTTATTACATATTTACTGCTCAAAATAATAGCAACATTTTAGTAGAAATATATATAATAAAAATACTTTCTAATTAATATTATCTTATATATAGTTATTAATTTCTACTAATATAATTATATATATATTCTTTGCAACTTACATGTTTATTTATTGTATCTTGTTCTTTTTATATTTTAGGGATTGTATACATTATGATGGAATGACTGATTTACAATGACTACTAACTTAGTGTAATTAGTGGTATAGTCTTCAAACATGACGCGTGTGGGAATTTTGTTGTACAGCTAATTATTTAGTGGCATTAATTCAACATTAAAAAATAGATCAACGAGTTGCTTTGCAGTTGCAGTAACAATACCACCACAAGTGTAGGTAATGTAATTGTATTATAATAATAACCAATTTACATTTAATATGCGTTTACGAATCCAAATCGATTAAACAGTGTTCAAAGGGGAAATGAGCTGAGCGAGGTTAAAAGCCATGTCCAGTCCACTTGGTACATGGTTTATGGGACTTGTAATTAGCACCCTGTATACTGCTTGCACAACATTCATTAATTAAAGCTTCCAATTTGCCCGCACGACATTTCTGCACATTTGCAGGAGCCGGTACAACTAAATCATAGTTGGAATTTCTGCCACTACAACACAATCATTTAGTAATTTTCAACAAAAGTTATATGCCACCTTTTAAATTTAATAAAAATACAATATTAGGAAAACATGTAAAAGTTTTGAAGGTAAGCATTATATTTATATTTGCATAAGTTAACACATACTTCATACACAGATTAAAGAAAAACAAATATTTAGTAGTATACAATTTGAAAATAAATGGACAAATAGGAAATATTTTAATATACGCAAACAATTGTAGACTTATAACGATGGCTACAATGGTAATAAAAGAATTTAAAAAACTACAAAGAGTAAAGCTAATGCTAATTTAAAAAGCCTTGATATAATAGATTAAAAATTAAATTATTTGTGATATATCGTCGCTGATGAAATTTTGTGATTAGCGATTGATTTTTTATATAGTATTGAAGCTTTTCTTAATAATCTAGTTAATCAAATGCATGCTAAATAATTCTACTGTCACCATTTATTCTCACCGTACTAATAATATATCAAAATCAGTACCAAGTCTTGCAATTTAACTTTGCTTAACGTTTCCAACGACATTTTAGTCTATTAAAAAAAGCTAAATAAGAGCCGTGATGTTTATAACTCTCTTTTTACTTCAAATTACTATATTTTAACCTAATTGTACATTTACTGCATTTCGTTAATATTTTTTACAAATGTCTGTTTACAGACAATATCGTAGTAAAAATGGAGTGTTGGAATTTTTTAACATAAGCAAAGACAGACGTGAAAAATATTTAAGAGATTTTAATTAGTAGCAGTTAAATAAGGCACTAAAAAATAACCAACTAATTTTTTGTAGATATAGCAACCTAAAATTATATTCAGTATATTCAAATGTATCATATTTATACATAACAAATTTTATTTATACTCAGAAAATGGAAATCTGTGACGTAGTAAATCGAGTTGTTCGTCACGCAAGTTAAATTTTACTAAGGTCGGATTTTCTAATAACTATAAAGTGTGTGTTTTACTAGAATTATTAGGTTGTAAATTGAAAATACAAAAATAAATACTAAGATCTTAGGTAATCATGACACAAGTATTTACTGCAGTACAAAGAAAATGAGTACTTGAATTTTATTTAGTTTATCATAATTATAATGATCTCTTCTTGTCATTAATCTTTAGATTGGTTTGTCGCAGACTTCCATTTCTGTTGGTTTTCCGATAATCGCTTTATCTCGTTATAATTTTGGTTACCGGCAACAATCATTATCTGTTCTTGGTATCCCTTTCGCATTTTGTTTTTCTATTCTTCCTTCCAGTATGGTTTTTAATATTTCTTCGTGTTTCAAAATATGCCCCACTAGTCCGTCTCTTCTTTTTTGTATTTGTGTCCAAAAACTTCTTTGTTTTTTAACCCTTCGGAACAGTTCTTCGTTGGGCATCATATCAATTCATTTTATTTTCAATAGTTTTCTGCAGCTTCATACTTTTAGTACTTCTAGTCTTCGCATTTTATTTTTTTCAACGGTGCTTCCTACATATGTTTTTATTAGTTGGATTCTTCTTGCTAGTTTAATGCTATTTGATGTCAGCAGATACTTGACTTTATTGAAAGCTTGTACTATCTGCTATTTATACCTCGTTTTCAACTTCCGTCCGCGTTATAATGCTCTCCATATAGCAGAATACTTTTTCTCTTCTTTCACCCTCTATTAGTATTCCAGTCTGTCTATGCCCACGATTCCAACACACACCATTATCCTTTTCTTTACTTTATTTATTTTTATTTTATATTTTTGTTTGAAAACTCATTGCATTTCGTTTAGGGCTTCATCTAGATCTATTTCATTTTCTGCTATCACTGCAATGTTATCGACATATACAAAGCATCTCGTTCTTTTCACCTTGTAATGTTATACATAAGTTCATTCCTTTTTTATATAATTTAGTCCTTTATAGAGCCTGTTATAATTTTTTTTAGCAAAACTAACTTTTATGCAAGAAACTTATTATATAACGGAATATCATTTCTTCTCATTAGACTTCTGAATGCTCTCTTTGTTTAAACGTTTTTTCTACATACAACTTATTTTTTAAATTTTGTAATACGATCTGCAATTGGATATTTATAAAATTTTCGGTACACAAATAAAATGCTATGTTGGAACTAATTCCTGCTTGCCATTTTAAATGCAAATGCAGACATGCATTTTCAGATATTATCAACTATTTAAATGGCTCCCTTTTATTATACGTTTTTTAAATTTTTTACCTAAATAACACATTGTTTTTATTGATTTATGGATATTTTATTCGTGTACGTTAAGACCATTATAATAAAAAATTATTTGTTTAGATTTTTATATTGTATAACTGCGATAGAAAAAACTACCTAAAAAATATAATTTGTTTGCCAGATTGTCTCATCAAGTGGCATTAACTTTCCCTTTCTTAATGATTAGGGTAAATATTCTTATCCAAGCAATTGCATTTTTGAAATGTAGAAATATTTGATTAATTTTTTCTTAGATTCTAAAATTACATTTTTGTAATGATAGAACATAATCTTTTAGATTAGTTAAGGTAAATAGAATTTAGTTAAAACTATTAAAACTTAACAAGATTTTGCTATTTTTAACATATTCTTAGTTGTTGAATTATGTGCGCACTTACCATACACGTTAATTATTTTTAAAGCAAGGTTACACGTAAATTAATGTTATTTTAGGTGAATAAATCTCTTATTTAAATTAATTTGTTAAATACTGACTAATGATATATTCCAAAAAATTATGAATGTAATGAAGAAAAAATATATATTATCTTTAAACTACGGAATCAGTAAAGTTATAATAAAAGCGAAAGTTATAATAAAGCAAAAATGTTTAATAATTATATTACAAAAAATTTGAAAATTTTTATTTATTAGGTCTAATTGTATATATTGTTAATATGAGATAAAGTGTAAGATTAGAAATAAAATATAAAACATTTTCAAATAAGTTCTAATTCTTCTTCATCTATTTATGTAAAGCATTGCTTATATAAAGTGCAAAATGTACGTTATTAAAAAAAGATCCATAACATTCAAGTGTTTTGTTTTAATTATTACTTTTTGCATCGAATTCTTCTGCAATATAACATTTGTCAGAAAAGTTCCAGGGCTGAGCTCGTAAAAAACAATTTATTCAACTTATCAACTAGTGGTCTTACATCTTGTCAAAGTAGAGCCCTTGGCTGTCTATGAATAGTTGCTACCATTTTTAGAAATCCATAGAAGCAAGCAGAAAAATCTTTACCATGGGATGCTCTCAGCACATCTGTCATAGTCGTTTCGATTGCTGCAATATTTTCATGACATTCTTCTTCAGCGGTATTTTCATTTGGGGAAACAAAAAAATTAGTATGGAGAATGTGATAGAGTAGGAATATAATGTTTGGTGAGATATTCCTAGACCGATACAATAGTATCGGAGCTTTGTATTGTCGTGTAATAAAAATCACGTGCCTAGATGCCCACAAAGTTAAAACTGAGTCGCAGATTTACTTGACGCAAAGATATCAGTACATTAACCTAATAATTTTTGTTTATCAACAGATATTTTTGGAGCACTAAAATTCTAGCATGAAAAATTTCGAAGGTTTACTTCACTGATAAGAAGCTGATAAACCATGCCCTTGCCATTAGCCACTTTGGTGCTTCATTTGAAGCTCATATTGACAGCACCAACTTTTATCTTCGGAAATAATATTTAAGACAAATGTAGGATAAATTCTAGTCATCTTCAATAGTTTAGAAGTAGTTGTTTCTGATCCTCTATCATTTCTTGAATCGTTATGTAAAATTTGGTGATGTACTTTCCTATTTAATATGAGATCTTCTAACATGCGCACAGTAACACGACAATCTGTTTGTGGTAATTACACACACACTTATTTGCAGCGGTATTTAATGTTGACGTGTGCCAGCGTGGTCCCGTGGTTGAGGGACGGGCTGGGATGCTGACGGACCCGGGTTCAATTCCCGGTGCTCTCTGATGCCTGGCGGGTGGCCTACTCAGTCACTAAAAATAATTGAGTACCTGCATTCATTCGAACAAGGGGTAATCATGGCGGTCGTCTTAGGCGCGGTGCTTGCCACATCGCCCCGCATCAGAGATGGTGCGCGACGACCGGGCAGAGAGAGCGAACGTATTAGAGCCTTAACCTCTCAATTCGTAGGCCGTGCTCCCACGCGGGGCGTAGAGCCTTACCATTATTATTATTATTTAATGTTGACGAGAGACTAATTCTGAGACCGTTTTGTATTGAATCTATGTTCCCTCGAAAACTATTGTCATTCAAAGACACAGATTCTTGATAATGTCTCATCATTATATGCTTAATGTATCGTATTCCAAGTTTTACAAGTTTTTCGTATCTTAATGCAAAACTTAATACTAACTTTCTAGTTGAAATCCTTGTTACTCGTGTAACTTCCAATTAAATGTGCCAATAATCCAAATAGTGACTATTTTAGAAAGTTACACTCTGTAAATGTGTTTATTATTTTATTGATTTTGAAAACTGATCGAGTAATTGATCTGTGGCTTTTGATGTAGCATTCCAAAAATATCTTTTCTCCTCTAGCTCTTTCCCTTAAAAGATTTTTTAACGCATTTGCTCTTTTACGTTTTTTTTACTGTTTGGCTTTTTCATATAAATGGTTATTGAAAAATCTAAAATATTTTTAAAAACAATTTTATTTTTTTATTAACTGACAATTAGATACGATAGATTTTGGCTATTTTTTTTTTTGACTAGTTATAATAATAATGGTGAGACTCTGGATCCCACGCCGAAGCTAGATCTGCGAACGAGAGATTGAATTTCTCACATGTTCACCCTCACTGCCCTTTGACAACCGTATTATTACACTTTGTTGGAATTTATTACTTGTTTAATGTTAGTGAGTAAGTAGACTACCGGCCACGCATATGAGTCTTATGAATAAACCCATGTTCAGCCGCTCCGCAGGCAATAACTAAACTAAACCATATTATTCATTAATGTCTGCAAGTTTATTGTAACTCTCGTAACTCAAGCCGGAGATGCATCTAGTTTTGTATTATAATTAGAATGAGTGTACCATAGAGACATTGTTTATGGCCAGTATTTTAAATTAGAAGGAAGTGTTTGTATTTGTGTGAGATATAATAAGTTCTAAACCGAAATTTTAAGACGAAGCTTTATGACGATCTAGAATAAATAAAGTTTACAGTGTCACAACTTTCTGCAGTACTCTCTAAATGGCGTGTATTCATGGGGCGGTTAAGCGTGAAATTTCGACGTTACAATGATCGAGCTCATAATCAAACCAAAGAAAAGCTTGATTAGACAAAAATCAACCAAACATACAGCATCCACCGAAAAGTCTAATATCTGGCCTTGTCATAGTTTTACCCCTTCAGATCCTTCAAGAATTTTTGTCCGGAATTAGTTTGAAAGACCAAAACAAACCAAAAACGGCTATTATGTAATATTTTATCACTTTAGGATGAAAAGTCTATCGAGAAGAAATACTTAAACTTATATCGCTAGAGATAAGAGCTCAAATATTTACGATAATTAAATAATATGCTGAGTTTATGAGACGCGAATAACTATATCATCTGAGCTGAATTCGAACTTTTATACATGTTTTTTTAAATTATAGTAATGTATAAGCTTTCTTGATACAAATTTTGTAGCAAATACATTAAATAATTTTGTCTTTCACTAGTTTTTTTGGTTCAATGCAATTAAAATCGTCACAGTGTCATTGCACTCCTTTTTCCACGCGTTTTAAGATTTTGTCTGGCTTTTTTTGAATGTGTTTAGCATCAACTTTTTTGTTGGATATCTCGTAATTTGTAATACTTTGTTCTTTATAATTTTTTCTTAATAGTTTCAATTTCTTTTATTTTAATTTAGTATTTGTAATAGCGTACAGTTTGTCTTCAAATAATACTTTATGTAGTTGTTGGTCAAAGCTGCAATCTGCATGAAGCTCTATTTTGATGCTTATTATTTTCTTGTTATACAAGCGTATTGTTTTCTTTCGTTAACTATTAAATTGATGTCTGAACCTGATTTCAATATTATATTTGTATTGCTAATATCAATTGTTTATAATTTTATTTAATTAACCTACAGGTGCCAGTAATATTTTCAATGTTTATGATTTCTGTTAATATATCTTTTATTTATTTATAATAAACAGAAATTTTTGGCTGTTGGTAATGATTAAGTGATCTAATATGTATATACAGTTTTTAACATTATTTCAATTTCTACAAAGTATGATACATCTGGAAAATAATGAGTCTAACATTTGAAAAGATCGTACAGCTGAAGATATATGATGAATTTATGTAAATAATATTCTCGACATTCAATACATACATTCCTAGCGGTTGCTCTCCTATAAGTCTTGAATTAAAATCTCTTTTAGGGCACATGCTATAGAAATCTATATAATTTAATAGTTTTAAAATGAAGATAGGCTGGACATGACCTGAGGAAACAAAAAGTAGTCATTTCTCACACGGTTTAAGAGCTCACGAAAAATCGACACACGGCTATTTCTTTTGGCCATCGATTAAAACTCTACGCATCTGCAATTTTGCCGTGAATATTTTATGCACAATGGATTTTGGAAGTCTCGTTTATCAATCTAACATTCAGATATCCGAAATCGCTTTAATCTTCCCTCATTGTCCGAACTGTGAGACGATGATAACTGCCACGCGCGTTGCTCTTCCTCGGCCTTCTCTTTTCCTTCTCTGAACGCTTTGTGCCTTCTAACCACTTGTACTTTTGATAAAGCATTCTTTCCACAGGCTTTCTATGTCACAAAAAATGCCTTGGCGGAAAATTTTTCAAGTTAACGAGAAATTTTATTGAGTATTGCTAATTCAGACCCGTAATGCAGCGTTCAAACAATGAATAACCCACTTTGCAAGCAATCCACAGTCTATAAAGACTGGGTCGGACCGTTTACCTGACATTCTCCAACAACCGTCAGACCCAAAAAAACGCCTCTCAACTCTTTTGCTTGGACAAAGATATTAAGTTTTATTGCTTTTCAGTTGTATATTGAATAAGAAATATTCATTAATTGAGTTTCAATGAGTTGTTAAAGAAAAGGAGAATATATTTGCAACCATTTTTAATGCTATTTTGTATGCACAATTATATGTTCTTAATGAGCTTCTAACACTGTTGAGTCACTTATCGTAGAAAATCCTAGTGTTGTATTTATTTATAATAAAAAGGTAAGACCTATGATGTAACGTATGGTCCTGTTTAATCTTATAAAGAAGTGATCTTGAAATTTAGTGTTTATTCTGTACAATCTTTTCTTCATCTGTACATACCAAATTCTTAGCTTTTGCTTTCAATCTTCATCACATGTTCTAAAAAATGTATATACTGTACAATAGCATAAAGCTGACGTCAGTGTCTTGCCAACCGATCGGAAAATATGGCACGTATGTGCTGTAATTGTAAAAGCAAATCTTTAAAATTGAATTTTATATATTAAAAATACTTTTTAGAATTTTTATAATATTTTATTAATATACAATTATTTTATTACACTACCGATAGCGTGATTGTGTGGGCTGTGGTGCGCATGGACGCTATTTAATTCCTGGAGCTCTCTGATGCCTGGCGGGTGGCCTACTCAGTCACTAAAAATAAATTGAGTACCCTCGTTCACTTCGAATAAGGAGTAATAATAACGGTCGTCTAAGACGTGGTGTTTGCCACACCGCACCGCATTAGAGGTGGTGAGCGACGTCCGGACACAGAGAGTGAACATATAGGCCAATCATTAGAGAGTTTTTTGTGACAAAATTGTGAATAGGTAATCAATAACACCATCGTACAGAAAGCATGTTCAGAATAAAATGTGTAAGTTTCTTCTAGAAAATGTTCAGGTAGAATATTTTCAAACGGTCAAATGCGGCGAAAAGTGGTTTTTCGCTTATAGAAAACTAAGAAATAATCTTATATTGATACCGAATGCTAAAATTAGTTAATTTGTTGCTCCGAAAAACCGTTAAAAATCGTCTATTATTGTATTAACAATCACTTATATATTTAAAATTTCAATTAAGATACAACCAGAAGTTGGGTTCTACAGATGATATTTTTTAAAGATTTCTTCTAAATTCTGTGCTTGCTCGAGAAGTGGTCCTAGAAGTATTTTAAAGACATTTTTATAAATTAAATATGTTGCACTACATATCATCAATACATTTTAAAATTTTGACATTAACCTATTGAAAAATGCCACTGGAAATAGAGATAAATTTTTTTATAAACAGATTATTGTAAAATGAGACTTTTACTTACATTAATATTTAAAATAAATATTTAGGTACCTGGCATTTTTTGCATATTTTTAAAAAAAATTAAATTTCTTAGAATATTTGGAACCAAATTACAATTTTTTTTCAAAACATCTCCACGGGATTATTTATTTATATCAAAAGATGAAGTAAACGCGATATGGTTGATAAATAGTAAAACTTATATTACAAAAAAATTTTAATTTGATCGAGCAACAAATAAAGCGAAGATGAGGCCTTAAACCGGAGGATCACGTTGTGCGTCCTGCGAGAAGTCGCCTGGTGGTGATGGTAGAGATAGCGCTCCAGAACTTGATCTTCCGTCTTTATATTGATGATATCTCGACAACCAGTGGTCGAATATTGACGTTTTTTTTTTAATTTGGGGTAGCCGATGAATTATTTCCAGATATGTAGTCGGATTTCACACAAACTAATTAACTGCACAGGAATTTCATCATTCTTCAAATCTTATTTTAATAATCTGCTTTTTTATAATTATAATGTTAAATTCCTTTAAAAAATGTTAATATAGAAATTATAATATTACACATGGTATAAATCGGAGATTTATAGTAAAAATAAAAATATATTTGTTAAAAAAATTTACATAGGGCGATCTAAATTAAACATTAGGATTTGAATTACACCCCGTTTGCTTTCTTTGAACTTTGGAAATTTGCACAGTTGCTCTCTGAACACACTAAAAAATCATTATGGCTCCATATGCTCCATATGCAGCGATGCACCGATATCATTCAAGTTTATTATGATTAATTACTCTTACACAAGGAAAACTTTGACCATTGTTTAGCCGTAATAATATGCGAAGTGGGCGTGTAACTCGTTATCCAATACAAAAGCTTGAAATAAGTAGTATGTTTACTGACAAAGCAAGAGTTTGCTGTCAACGCAACGATCGTTTAGGTGATAATAGTGATAGTGTGCAAGAAACAAATACGTTAATTTGTCACCATTCGCAGCAACTGAATTTTTCATACGGCACTATGCAACGCATTTTAACAAAGGTTCTGTATTTACAGACATATATATCTCAATTGTCCCAAAAACTTCAAAAACGAATTACTAGAAACACCATACATTTGTGAAATGAGTTATAGAAAACAAAGCAGTTAATGCTGACTTTTTAAAAAACTCATATTGAACAATGAAGTTCATGTTTGTTAAATGGCTTTGTGAATTGTCAAATTTGACGCATCCGGGATAGTGAAAATCTACGTGCTATCTAAGAAAAATCAATTCATCCACAAAAATGCATTGTTTGGTATGCATTATAGACTGGAGGAATCATTGGCCCGTACTTTTGTAAAGACAAAGCTAGTAACGCTGTTACCGTCAATAGTGTGTGCTATCAACAGATGCTATACAACTCTTTTGTTTCAATAAAATTACCGATTTGAACTTGAGTGACATGTGGTTTCAACAGTATGAAGCCACAAGTCGCACATCATAAAACAAACCAAATTTTCTGGTTGTGTTATCTGGCAGAGGGGTAACATGGACGAGCCAGTGCGATCCTGCGGTCTAACTCCATTAGACTTTTTACCTTGGGACTATTTGATGGAAAAGTTAAAAGAGAACATTAGATTTGCAGTTGTTAAAATAGAGCCCCATTTATGGAAAAGCATTATGAAAAACTTCGCTATAAGAATGTCGCATGTCGGCGGAATCGACATCATATTTCAAACGTAACTGATAAGTCTACAATTTATACCGAGGACAAAAAATCCGGATTGTTCAATTTTTTGATTTTATTCAGGAACAACATCCTAAGTTTAATTTGGATTGACTTATATAATCTGAATAATTTCAAACTAATTTTTTTTAAATTAAAAATATGTGATCTCTTGTTATCTAATAGCAATCTATTTTAGAAAAAAATCTTTTTATTATTTATAAATGTATATATTTATTAAAAGAATCACAGCAGTTAACATTAACTAAAGGCTTTGTTTTTATATGAGGAATTTATTTTATTACAATTAATTATGCGCGGAGTTGGCGCCAGCGGAGATGTAAAGTGTTTTCTCTCGCATTAAAAATACCTGGCGCGTTTTCTAATCTCCTCCAGCATAATTAGGTATAATTTACTATCTCGGCTAGATGAGTGTTAACGAATACGCCTATTTGATTCGGATAGTTTACAAAGGCAATTAAAACAGTGGGACAGAAACAGAAACAAGCTGTAAAATGTGTGTGATTTTAGTAGCGTTCTGTTGGCTTTAAAAATGTATGCGTTGAATCAGCCTGAGAAACGTGGAGCTACGCCGCTGCGTCTTCGCGTCTGGACAGAAGAGAGATATGGTGAAGAGAACATAAATCAGAGGTAACCCAACTTCGCCGGTGAGCTTAATTTTTCAATGGGTAAGTAGTTGCTGCTCCGCAGTTGCTGCGTACTGCCATCGAGCAAATCGGGGCTTATATTTCCTACTTGGACTGCAACTTGCCCTGGAGCACTTTTAACATTAACTTAGATTATTTATTACTAGACAATATATTGCTATTATTTTCTCGCGCATATTTGTTTAGCTTATGATATTAAACTTTTTTAATTATTACTAAGTTAAAACAATGGTGCTGTACAGTTTGATAAATAATTTTATAGTAATTGGTGTAGAAACCAAATTTCGAAACCAAGGATGACTATAAAAATGCCGAAAAATTTATTTTATAAAGTAGTACACATTTACAAGTTATGTTATAAACTAAGTAATGTAAATTATACTGATTTTGAATACTATCCAGTACAAATCAAGTTTTTAATAAACTCCTTACCATAATGAAATTATTATTTAAAAGACTTAAATGTAACTTAAAAGTTTACAACCTAATTAAATTGAATTATACTGCTAATCTTACTAAATAGCAGAACTAAAAAAGATAAAAAATAGTTTTTTTTAAATTGAGATTTGACGATTACATTGACTATTTAATTATGTTAATTTTGTTGATGGTTATCACAAATTGATTTAGTTTGCCTTATGGCAAGAGAATTATTGTCCTTCAAAAGTAAAATTGTTATCTTCTTAAGTATTTCCCAATAAGCAAAATGTGATTTTCAAATCCTTAAAGATACCTTGTATTAATTACTCTACATACGATACGCAGTCGATTACTTTCTTGAGAAGACATGGTTAACATAAGTTGGGTGTTTAATTATAAAGAGTACACATTTTAAAGAATATTTTCCTTTCTAACATATTATTAATCACTAAATAGTTTCTTTTTCGTGTTCTGTGGTTCAGTTTTTATGTTCCTTAGTCCACTGTAAACAAAATCATCTATGCTTTTCAGAGAAAGTGGCCTTTTCTATGGTCTTTATCCTCTTAATTTACAAGCAAGTAAAATCTGCCTTATAGTGAACGTACACAAACTAACATTAAAAGTGTTATAAAGTAATTTATCTAATTTAGTGTAATTAAGACTTTTATAGAACAAACTTGTTCTTAGGACAGCATCTTAAACTAAAATATTTTTGGTCGCTTATTATGCGATTTGATATAATTTTTTTTAAGAAAATTACCAGAGACATTGCTAATGTGATAACTACTGTCTAATAATTGTATGTAATAATAATGGTAAGGCTCTACGCCCCGCGTGGGAGCACGGCCTGCGAACTGAAAAGTTAAGGCGCTCATACGTTCGCTCTCTCTGCCCGGTCGTTGCGCACCATCTGTGGTGCGGGGCGGTGTGGCAAGCACCGCGCCTAAAACGACCGCCATCTCTTGTTCGAGTGAACGCAGGTACTCAATTATTTTTAGTGACTGTAGCTACGCCAGGCAAGAACACCGGAATTGAACCGTCCTACATCGCAGCGCCTCAACCAGGGACCACGCTGGCTACAATAATTATTATACAAAATATGGGAAAACCTTGTATCGAGTGAACAAAACATTATTGATCGAAAGTGGTGCATTTTTCACGTTAATTTAAGAAGAATTCTTTAAATTTTTTAACATGGTAATCTTTCTAATTGAAGAACAGTAGTAATTATTTAATACAATGAGCGAGTAACATTTTTATGTTAAGTATATGTATCTAAAAGTACACCTGCAACCACGGAACACGCTGGCTAAATTAATCTGATATATAATAGCAAAATCATGTTTTAATCTAACCATTTATTATAACAATCAGAATAACATATAATTGCATGACCTATAAGTTTGCTGTCAGTAGTCTTCAAAACGTTAATTTGAGAAGAACTAGTCTTTGTAGATTTTGAAGACCTACCTAGACACTGGATACCAAAACATCAATTGGGTTTCTCAAACACTTGACAGTGCAACAAGTTTAGTCAAATTATTTAATACCATAAATGAAGCAGAAAAATAATATTGTATGTTGAGTATTTCGATGTCATCTAACGTTTTGATAAGGTCTGGCAACAATTATAAAATCAAGTGCTAAATTTCACATCCTGACTTAACCTCCTAGAAATCTTATTTGAATATAAAATTTCAAAATGAGTAACAAAGAATCGACTATTCCTATTAATTCAAATGACCTCAAGGACCACTGCTGTATGCTTCACGTCAGATTACCAATGGCACAAACTATTTGAACAGACTAGGAACTTTGCCGATAATACGGCTATTCTCTATCCTCAAATAACCTCAAGCTACCTAAATAGTCTACAACAATGGCTATACAAATAAAAAATAAACGTAAACGAGAATAAATCAGCACCTATTATATTCATCCTCCGCAAAAAACGTGCCCTGCAGTTACAATAAACAACGTACGAATACCACAAACGCTAAGATATTTAGGATTACACTTAAATACAAAACTGACTTGGAAACAACACATTACGAAAAAAAACAAGTCGAGATTAAGACAAGAGAAGTATAGTGGCTAATAGGAAGAAAATCACGGCTATCTATGGAAAACAAAATCTTGATATACAAAGCAGTCGTCAAACCAATATGGGCTTATCAAATATAGAAATCATTCAAAGGGGCTAATCCAAGATACTTTGGCAAATTTGGGAAGCTTCGTGGTATGTAACAAACTGTAACTGACTTACATGCTTCAACAGTACATGAAAATATTCGCAAAAAGCCATCAAGCACCATGCGATTTTAGACAACCATCCTTAACCCGCTAATAGAACAACTTTTAGAACCAGTAATCAACAAAAAACTTTAAAAGCTGTGGCCAAGTAAACTAATTTAAGTTATTGTATCCATGTTTATTTAAGTTTAGACAAATAATATCATTGAATATCTGTCTGACCACTAGCCCTTCTAGTAGCTGTAAAATGTTAGTATTGTAGAGAGCTTTTTTACCCTTCTTCGAGAATCATGACCCTGCCACTTTTTAGACCTGCGTTTCTGAGCTTTCTTCTTACAGTTCTAACACTAAGAAGTTGGTTAATTTTTGCAGATATTGTGACAGTGAGCTCCAAAGACGTTTATTTGGTTTTTAAGCAACTCCTGAATCAATTTTAGAGCTTTGAGATCCAAAGTCAAATTTATTGGCACAATAAGAACAACAAGCAAAGTAAAATAAATTCGTAAATTTTAATTTATTTAAAAACTGGAAAACGCGGAAAAAGATAATTAATGGCAATAAAAAACAGTTATTAATCGAAGTAAATGTATGAATAAATAAAATATTAATAATCAAAGCACGTAAAGTTATCTATGAGACAATATTAAAAAACAAAGTAAATAAAAAAAAGGAAAGGAAATTTTAAAACAACCCACATAAAATATAAAATGATATATCAATTTAATAATAATAATGGTAAAGCTCTAACGCCTCGCGTGGGAGCACGGCCTGTAAACTGAGAGGTTTAAGAAGGCTCCCAATATATTCGCTCACTGTTCCCGGTCGTCGCACACCATCTCTGGTGCGAGGCAATGTAGCAAGCACCGCGTCTTGGACAACCGCCATTATTACCTCTTGCTTGAAGTAAACGCAGGTAGTCAATTATTTTTAGTGACTGAGTAGGCCACCTGCCAGGCATCAGAGAGCTCCGGGAATGGAACCTGGATCCGTCCGCATCGCATCCACGCCTTAACCACTGAACCACTCTGGCGGATACATCAATATACAAAAACAAAAAGAAAATTACAGATGCAAGCATTTAGAGACGTATGGTTTAGAATGTTAGAACAGAGAAAAAATAAAGCAAAAGAATAGTAAATCTTAAACAGTGTAAGTTTCAAGAAAATGAGAAATGAAATGAAACAATTTTGAATGAAAATACTTGTCTATCACATATAAGTAAATCAAGTTTCCTATAAGTATTTTTACAACTACACTTAAATGTTGCAACACGCGCGGCAAAATATTTTAAATTTATATGTAGCGATACTCTTTGTAAAATATTTAAACATTATAAAAGTGTATCACGTCAAAAAAGTTCGATCACCATAAATTTTACTTTGTAATATATTTTGAGTAATACATATAATATAATGCTTGCTGACTATATGATATATTTACACCATAATCTTCAAAATGCCATTTAACCACTAATATCGCTTAATTCGTTGGGGGTAGTTTTTATTCCCTATTAAGTAAATTACAGTTAAAATAAACAACATGAACTAAAAATATAAAATATTTAGAAGAAAATAATGTAAACTCTTCCAAAAATGGAAAAACACAGAACAATTTTTAATTTAAATTAAAATTTAAAATGTAGGCTTATACATTAGATACCTTACTTTTTTAAATGTGATAATGATTAGCTATGATTGCAATAAAGTTATAAAGTAGAAAATACATTAAAATAAGAATAATAAGTAATTCAATTAAATTAATGCTGAATTGCCACTGCGGTGCTGGATTACATATTTAGCAGCTACTTAGGAAATGCATAGGCAATCACCTGATCGATTACCTGAAAATTTGCAACCGTTTGGCATGGCATACAAAAACGCCCACGTACTGGCTCTGAATATTTAAGAGGTTTCGATTAGTTTTAAAGCGAATGAAACGAAAACAATCGAACCAACTGGTAACTTGTCAGGATGATAGACTTTTTGTCGCAAGTGTTGATGTTGCGGTAACTTAGTAACGTGCAGGCGCTCTGTAAATAATTCAACGTTACCGTGATGCAGCCTCGTTTGTTTGACTAGATTCGTATCAAATGCTTGCCCAACCGTTACGAAACCTAATGCGATTGTTTTAGCCATAGGAAGCGATCTTCCTCGAGAGCGAACCTGCTGCAGCGCCGGCTCGTTCTGAATTCGAGAGGAAGTGCCCCAAGTATGCCTATACTGTTAGCCAACTGATAAATATGGGCAAGGCTTGCAAACGACCATCTAGCCTCGTTACCGTTAGGGAAATAAATTTATGTCGTGTTGTAAAAGGTGCTGTCTGTCGTAAACTTTGATTTCATTATTGCATTTGTTGTACTATGTACCAAAACCACTATTCTTATGAAAAAGCGTAGTACAAAATTTAATTAAAATTAAATAGTTACAAGAAAGAATGATGAGAAAGGATAATAAAATAAATGCTACATTAGAAAACGAAAACACTAAGCTGCGAAATATAAGTATAGTCAGCAACAAATATTTTTATAATTCTACCTAAGACTACAAGATAGTTATACAACAAAAAGACAAATTTAGTTCCATAATTAAAAAATAAAAAACTAACATGTGGTAACAAAGTGAAAATAAAAATAAAAGTATTTACCAATTACCAGTAGAAGTACACACTATTATTAAAACAAAAACATATAAATAATAAGAATCTACGCCATTAAAATTAGTAATTGTAAAAAGATGAAAGCAAATACCATAAAAGTAAATAATGAAAACGCCGATAAAAAACAAAAATATATATAAAAAGATATGTTAAAGATTGATAAACAAAATATAAAACAACGATAAAAAAGAAAGAAAAGGGAATAACAAAATTAAAATCAAAAGTTTTTTATATACGTAGGTGCACGTTTGTCGTAGACCAAATAAGAAAAAGTTACCCAAAAATTTACGATTGGGTGGACTTGAGGAGGGCACATTAAGTGTATTTAAAAATTTTAGTATTGGAATATTTTTAGTTTTTAGCCAATTCAACGTTTTTGGAGTATAAATACACAATGATGTTTATTCAGGGTCGACCATTCTGCTTAAAACAAGAAATCAGTTTTATTACTTTCCGGGCGTACTTTGTATTCCTCTTTATCTTCATAAATTTCATACGGTAAATGAGTAATTTTTTTCTATATTTGCGTACAAAGACGTGAATTGCTTCTGATGCCATTTCCTTACTTGATTGCTCCTAAAGCAAGAGGCCCTAACAAATGACAATCGCACATAGTAAGGGTCTACAAGGAGGAAGGTCGACTGCCGCTCAGTACATTAAAAAGTCGTATCTTTTTCGCATTGATTATATTACTTTGGGTTAAAAAAATTAGCGAAAACTTTACATTTGCTATCTCAAAACAGAGTTGACACATGTTTAACTCCATATATGTAGGATTCGGGTTTTTAGTAACGAAAAAGGAATCTAAGAAATCTCACATTAATGGTAGCTATGGGGCTAATACCTATTTTGCGGCATATTTCACAACAGTTTTAATCACGGACTACCCTCATTAAGTATATGAATTTAAGCGATATTTGACTCTTTGTTGTTGGTGCAATTGCAGCGTGGAGTGCTACACCACTAATTGATCAAAAATTAGACTCTATTAATGATCCCAAAGAAATAACTGAACTGCTAGAAGAGAAACGTAATGCTTGCGCACACACAATATACACGCGAAAACTAAATACAAACAACTTACCAACAAGTTTAAGAAAAAATAATACAAGCACGGAATTAAACTTTTCAGAACTACATAGACAGCTTGTCTAAAAATGATTATAATATTTGGAAAGCTACCAAAGTATTTAAGAGTTCCCAGCAAAATGATGGCTCGTTAGCAAAGTCAGAAAAAGGAAAGTCAAATTATTTGCCACCATCTAATTTTAGCGAGATTGATGAAGACGTCGACAACTTTCTCGATGCACCGTTACAGTTATCTCTAGTAAAAAACAGGTTTTGATCTAATTATGAGCCTCATACTAAAACAGTTACCAGAAAAAGGGAAACGATTCTTACTAGCGCTTCTCAACGCAGTGTTGTCTGCGCCTGGCCCTGGTAACTAAAGTTTGCGAAAACTATTTCAATAAAAAAAACCTGTAAAAAATCAAGCGAGGTCTAATCTTACTGCCCAATCAGCTTACTGTCTATTGTTTCCAAAGGACTAGCTAATATCAACTGTAAAGCGAATTAAGGAAGATAATCTATCAAATGAATGAGGCGAGTTTATTGAAAAATCACTCATTAAAAACTATACTATACAACAATATTTTTGAATGTTAGATAAACTTTTGACCTTGTATGGCACAATGAATTGCCGTTTAAAATAAAACATACTTTTCGACATCAATATTATCCTCTGTTCAAATCGCATTTGTCAAATCGATACTTTCAAACCAAACTTGGAAATGAAATCTTACAATTATATCCAACCTCTGCTGGTGTCCCTCAAGTCAGAGTTCTGGATTCGCTTCTATAACTGCTATTTACTGCAGACTTACCCACGGTCCAACACAACACTGGGAACATTTGCTGACAACACTGCTATTCTTGAATGCCATGAAAATTCTGCAAGAAGAACCAAATGAAATAGAAGATTGGTTGCAAAAATGGAAGATCAAGGTGAACGAAACGAAGTCAACCCATATAACGTTTGCAATAAGGCGATCATAGTGTCCATAAAATTAGATCATAAGATTTATTGTGATAATTTTGACAGCTGCAGTCAATTATAATTAAATTAAAAAACTCTTGTATTCCATTAGTGGGTAATTTTTTTCTTAACTGCAACTTTTCTACTTCTGTTACATATTTTTGTATTTAACATTATACTTTTTTCTTATGTTTGTTTTCTTGTTGCTTTTTTATTTTGCTATCTTTTTAAATTATCGCTTAGTTTGTCTTTAAACTTTAAAATGCTATTTATTTTTTGCTATAAAATCTAATGTTGCAAGAAATTTATAATCTATATAGACTTTAGTGCTTTTTAAATGTTAAAACACCTTTTATATTTGGCTGTATACAGTAAGTTGTAAAAATATCTTTATTTGAATTTGACATGAAGTTGTACTTCTATAGTTACCACTTTAACTAATTTCTACAACAATCATTAAAACACAATACCAGTTTATGTAACTAAACTTCAGTAAGTTGTCTAAACTATTATTTGAGTTGCTCTATCAAGTTTTACAAATTATTTTAAATTAAAAATTGCACACATTCAAACGTTGCAGTACGTGTAAAGCTTTGCGGCTTTCCAAATGCGAACCTTCAGCTTTCTAATGAATCATGCCGGACAAATTAAAAGCATTAAGCGGTACTGCAGTTATGTATCAGCCCACTCATTTTTGGAGCGATTCATGTGGCTTGTGGCTAACATGTATGAAGAATGTTAATCAATGGCAAACGGTAAATCCGAGTACCATCATCTCTACGCTCAGCCAATACATTTAGGGTAAATGTTCATTGAGGTTAGGCAGCTGCTTCTAAAATTAGATTGCAAAGAGGCGAATAGTAAAATAAAAATTCACTTCATTTAATTGCCTAGCTAGATAGTTTGAAGTTAATTAAGACATGAAAAAAGTACCATATATTGTGTTTTCAGTGTATTATTTATTGCTTTTCGGAAACTATAAAGTTATTCTTGATTTAATATGATTAAGTTTAAAAAAAAGTTTAGCTAAATATTACTTCAATATTGCATTACTTTAATTATTTGTGTTCTAATTATTTGTTAACGTATTTATATTCGAAAGTTATTTTTTAACTTTGAAAATTTCAAAAAATTATACAGGGTAGTCGAGATAAATTTGGATTTTTTTTATTGTATAACAGGAAAGCCGAAGGGCCATCTTTTGCGTATATGTAATTCCCTATTAGGTAATACAAGTTTTCCGTCAACAACGTACGGTAGTTGACTAAAGGAACCGAGAATATGAGCACAGAACTGTTATACTCGAATATCTTCATATCAAAAAATCGGCGACAGAAATTATTGCATAGTTTAATAAATAATAATAAAAAGACCTACATTTACGATATAACCAAAAAATACAAGGAATCTGACCACTAAAAGGAGGTAATTGCTGACAGAGTAACTCACAGCAGTCGATATGATTGCAAGAGTAGTGATGAATTCGTCCGTGAATTGAAAGAGAAGATCGACCAGGATCCTGGGCAAAGCATAACTGTCCTGGCAAAAGAAATGGGCGTGGCAAGGTCACTCTAGCAGTGCACCATGAAGGTCCTGGTTTTTCGTCCTATAAACCTACCAACTGCTGACTAACGCAAACAAAATGAATAAAAAATTAAAAACCTAAGCACTGTTGAACGATATTAAGTACGACAGTGCTAGCTTACTGAGATCCCTTTCGTATAAAGTTCTGTTCATTCAGAACAAGAAGGTAAGTCTTTTAAAACAACCGATGGATCTGCCAAGATGCCTCTGAAGTGCCTGTCGTCATGCATAGAAAGTTTCTTGCCACTCTGATAGTGCTGGGGCTTGTTAGTAGCGAAGGGGATGTGACGGCGTCACACTTTTTTAAGGACGGTCTAAAGGTGACTACCGAGAGCTATATTAACGTGATGAAAAGCAGGTAGCCTCTGGGCGTGAATACGTGTTTCATCAAGATTTCAGACCATTCCACAAGACAAGGACGACGCAAGCATGGCTATACAACAATTTGTACTACCACTGGTCTCTCAATTTGTGACCCCGACCTCAATTCCCTTGACTACTACGTGTGGGGTGTGATTGAGGCGAAAGTCAATTAAATGTATCGTAACACAAAGGATAGTTTAAGGACTTCCGTTATGAAAATTAGGACACGTATGAACAACGTGGGAGTTGTGTTGATTTCCCACAATCGGCAATGGAAATATAAAGTTTTGTTTTTATTTTTGTATATCTACACTTTAATTTTAACTTGGTTAATTAAATATAAAGTTTTTGAATGTCTTCTTGATATTAGTTTTCCCCAGGAGCTTTGAAATGTTTGGTTAGTGATATCTTTACTTCTTCACCTATTCAAGTATTGTTTCAGTCAAAAATTTGATCCCCAGTGAAAATGATGTAAATGCATTTCTTAGGCTATAAAATTTATTTAAGCCATTCTTAAAGGGTTGATTCGAATGCGTTTATTTCCCGCAAACAGCAAACGTGACACCCATCTTGCAATTCTTCCAAATATTTAATATTTTTAGTTTTTACATGATTTTTACAATTGGTATGCAGCAGTGCACGAAAATAATTAGTGTATTGTGCGATCAAAGTTAATTATAATTGCTTTACGACAACGAAGTCATAAATTATAAGAAAGCAAAGCAAATTAAAATAATATTTTATTATATAAGTAATTGTTACAGCCATTGTACTTTTTTTTACCAAGTATACGAAATAAAGTCACATAAGAGTCTGTTGTTTCCATATTCGTGGCTGTCAACGACAAAACTTATTGCCTAGTTTATGGAAAATTTATTATAGACGTCAGAGAATATTAAATGGCGAGAAAGAGCCAAGGAAAAGTATGGACTTTAATGTTTGCAGCAGGAACTACTGCAATTTGGAAGGAATTTAATTGGTAATGAAATTATTGCATAGTTTAATAAAAGAAGACCTACATTTACGATATAGCCAAAAAATACAAGGAATCTGACCACTAAGAGGAGGTAATTGCTGACAGAGTAACTCACAGCAATCGATATGATTGCAAGAGTAGTGATGAATTCGTCCGTGAATTGAAAGAGAAGATCGACCAGGAACCTGGGCAAAGCATAACTGACCTGGCAAAAGAAATGGGCGTGGCAAGGTCACTCTAGCAGTGCACCATGAAGGTCCTGGTTTTTCGTCCTGTAAACCCACTGACGACTGCGGTTTCTGCATGCTAGATGATTTGTGGCATAGGCGGAGTATAGTTTAGAATACGTAATACATATCGTTCCGTGAAACGGTTTTTTGACCATAGCAGTATGTCAAGGTTAATATAAACTGAAAAAGTAATTAATTCTTGATTGTGGTTTAAGACTATTTTTGCGGAAACTCAACTTTTATTTTACTGTTGCATAGAAGTTCCATTTCATACACTTGTTATTTTTACGGGGTGTTCTATCTCTATAGAATAATAGTAATAGTTTTTTAGTTACATTGTGCCTTATATTTACTGTTTTGATGACCTGTCTGTTTCAGTTTGTCTTTAATTTCAAAGTTTGTTAGATTTTATACCATTTCATTATAATTCGTAACATTATATATGTATAATGCGAGTGGTTGCAATAGTTTTCTAGAATTGTTAGAACATGGTTAGAAACATTAGTTAGCATTTATTCTAGGTACTGGTTGGTCAACTACTCTAATATTTTCCTTTTTTAACAATCTTCATTAAGTGCTTAGGATCTGGTGTTTCTTTTAGAGTATTTGGTTCTTTGGTTAGCTATTTGCTTGTTAATGTGGGGGTTTGTATGTAACTAAAAATTTGAATAATAACAATTAAAAAGAGTGGAAAGGTTGCAGAGATTGCGAGTGTCAGCTGTGGTTAAAAGATGTAGCTGAAACGTAGCTAGTTGTTGATTACTGGTTATATTAGTTACATGTTCATAAGTAACATTTAAATTTTTTGTTTAATTCGTTATTAATTGGTGTAGCTTAGTTAGGTAAAATAAATTAAATTTAAATATGTTTGCATCAATGTATTTAAAACTTATGATTTATAAATATATATAGTTATTTACGATTATTAAAATTTGTGGGTTTTACCTCAAGTTAGCATTCGCCTGCTATGCCCAATATATCGGAGAATGGACAGCACTCCTTCATGCTTCAACAGTGCATTACTGGTGTCAGTTGGATGTCCATACACTTCAATAAGGGTTCCTGAATCATAACAATTAATAGCAGAAACTTACTTTAGACACTGTTATCAAATAATTACAGTTATTACTCTACTAAAGAGTATACTTAGTTACTTTTTTACTGACTCTAATCAAACAGAAAATTACCACGTATCAGTTATAATAAACTTAACCACCAGGAATTATAGAATAATCCAAATTAAACTACGGAAAGTTTTTCCTGAATAAAACACAAAATATTGGAGCAATCCGAATTTTATTGCTATCAATTTAAAGCAAAGATTTGGCAATTATGTCTGAAATATAATGTCGGCCAAATGGTCTCCATGTGACCAGTCTTTTTACAAAGTTTTTATTTGTTTTATTATCTATTTCAGTAATTACATGTTTGATGTTTTTTTAGCCTTACTCTTAGAATCCTAGAAGGTTTGTTGACAATAACCTTTTCTTGGTGTTAGATTGCCAGACCGTTGTGGCCAATCGATGTCACTCCTCTACAAAATAACGCGACCTAAAATTTGATCTGAAATAATCTGAGTATTTCAGGTGCCGTGTGACATGTGGTTCCATCTTGTTGAAATCACATATCATTCGACTTCAAGTCTTTTATTTAATTAAATAAAGTGTTTAGTATCTTTCGATAACGTACGCTAACAGTGTTACCAGTTTTGTCTTTAAAAAAGTAGTCACCAATGATTTTTCTAGCCCACAATGCACACCAAACAATGAATTTTTGTAGCTGCATTGGTTTATAATGAGTAACCTGTAAATTTTTCTACTAAATGTTCATTTAAAGAAAAATAAGCTTTATCGGCCAATAGCCTGTTTTCATAAAAAACTTTGGTGATATTGATATGTTTCTGCACAGTATATGGCCCCATAGCAACTTTGGCATGTGTTTACATATCAACTGAACGAATGTAAATTTTCAATGTTTATAGAATATTAATAATAAAACTTGCCATGAAATAAACTGACTGGAATAAATTCCAAGCATCTATTAAAAAAACTGAAAGCAATCTAACAGTCTAGCATCTTATAACTCTTATTTAAAAAGCAGCATCGAAAGCTTTATCAAACTAATTGTATACAACAAACTACCTACACACGTCCCTATATCCAAAAATTTCTCGCCGATAAACGATAAGCTAGAGCAAGGTGGAAATAAACTCGTAATACTACTGCTGCCAATTATAATCGACTTCGCAGACGACAACGCGCGGCTCTAGACAACTACTATTTCACCAATAGCAAGCAGGAAAATTATACTTGTTGGAACAACAAAGAAGTTCAAAAAACCTCAACTTATCAATTCTCTTATGCGGAAACTCAGTGACACTTAGGCACAATCTAAGATAAGTGCGGATAACTTGGCCGCTGTATTCCAACCCTACGTTTCACCTATGTAAGGTAAAGTTATTGAAACTTTCCTAGGCGCTACATGTCAGATGTCTCTTCTTATAATAGCTTTTTAACCTATCAAGGTACGATTTGTGCTAATAAAATTAAACGTACGTAAACAGTTATAATCTTACAATTAACAAACTACTAAAACTTTTACTAGGAAAGCCATCGTCCTCCTCACAACAATCTGTAATCGTATTACTCTCTTTTATGAAAATAAACTCACATAATCATGGTTATCAAACTCAAAAGCGCCAGAACAGAAAACTTTATATTGTCCCTTTAGTCTTCTGCTCTTATTTGATAAGATGTTTGAAAAATTTTTCTTTAAAGGATTACTTGTTGACACAGATATGGGGCCAAACCCGTCAACTGCCCTGGCGTCACCGCAGACGTCCATGCGAGCGTGTAACACGACGTTATCATCTCGTCGTTTCGGTCTCAAACATTAATAAAAAATGATTTGAAAATACTATCTTACGTATTTTTTTCTCAGCTTTCCAATGGTAGTATTATTTTGTGTGAATTTTTACTATAAAATCTCAAAAAATGCAAATGTTTGAAAACATTTTATATCTATTTATCTTCAATTTTTTTTAATTATTGCGTTATTAAAGATGGCATGCTGTTAGTTATAAAAGAATATATAAAAAAATAATTTCAAGAATTTAGACGTAGTGACTACGACACTCCAAGATCATCCTCGTTCAAAAAGATCTAGTACGATGAGTTCGAAAGCTTTTCATGTCAACTCGACCATAACTACTGTTAGACTTAGATTTTTATTAAAACAGTAAATATGTTTTACATAGCTATTTACCAATACTATAATATTGCTAAAATTGTTTTTCTATTTGTTATCAAGTTATAACACAAACATATTTTTTTAAAACAGAAAACATAGTTGTAAATAAGCAAAACTACAAAAAAGTTTGTTGCCAACATCTTCTATATTCTTCTGATTGTTGTTTTATTAAGTATTTTGTTATAAAATGAGTGTCTTCTTTTATAATTTTGACGCATGTGTAAGTAATGTCCATACCCAAACATTTGACCACAAACGGACGTTATAAATTCGTTTGAACTTTGAAAACCCGTGCACATAACAAATTTGTTACGCAGAGTCGTTGCGGAACGCAAAACTTTGAAATTTGATGCAATTTAATTCTTAAATCCTTTAGCTTATTATAATCAATCTAGCCATTATTTTAGCCAATAACTCAATTTTTTTGTGGTAACTATTTCGAAAAATTTATGGAGGTGGTAATTTGGGTATTAGAATATTATTTCTAATGACAAAATATGTCACAAACGCGGCCGAAAGTTGAATACAAATAATAGCTCATAGCATATATTACAATAAATGTTATTTGTTGTGTCTTTTGGATCAATACACTTTTTAATTTATATGGTGAAAAATTTATAGAATATCATCTGTAAAGTAAGAGTCTGTTGATTTTAATTCACACTTTGTTAAGAAAAATGATGATCTTAGACATTAATTCTATTTTACCATTTATACAGCAAATAAGATACACCTTCAACATATGTGAGATATATGTCTATCTTAAAGTTGTAAGTTATATTATGTTTTCCTCCAAGTTTAGTTATTTACCAATGGAGTGGAATGATAAAAAAAACGTATATAGTAGAACGCAATAGTAGAACTACCAAGGAATGTCATGGAGTTGTTCTGCTCCGATCGTTATCAAATTTGGTATACAGTATGATATGACTGAGGGATGAATACACGTTATTGATTTTTGCTGTGTGACCCAAGATAGACGAGATACGAAAGGTCAAAATGACGAAACATCAGACATACATTGTGTTGTGTGTATATTGTCCATATCGCTATTTTTTCTCTCGTGTCTTCTATTCTCATCAAGATGGCCAACCCCATAAATGTTCTGCATCACCTCCATCAAAAATATCGACCTCAGGATCACCCTGAATCTCCAATCACATTTGAAGAAGAAGATCTTGCGGCGACACTCTTCGAAGTCCTTGAAAACTGTAGGAATTCATCTCTGTCTGTTGAAACTGATGTCGATCTTGACTTTGATGACAACTGGTGAGTAATAATCATCATTATCATTTGCATATAATTAATTATGCATATCTTTCAATGTATGAGGAAGACGAAGACGAAACAAGTGGAGAACTACAACAGAAGGATTACGATCCTAGTCCACGCAAAGAACAAGGACCATCACATACTGCACTGGAGAATATGATTTATAACCCAATCTCTTTTCCATAGATACAAAGCACAGAAGGAAAGTGGAGGATCTCGAAATGAGAAACTTCACAAGATTAAGGACGAATGTTATGGCATTTTCAGGGATGCAAAAGAGCATCATCTAATTGTCCACGATGATGATGTTCAACAATGGGCCATTCTTGTCAACCAATCTTTCCCCCAACCACTTCCTCCATCGCAATTCTCTGCGTCTCGATTTTTCATTTACAACTGGAAAAAAGAGAATCGCATTGTATCTCGCAAAGTGACGAATTTTGTCTTGGAAGTCCAGTTACTCATTCCTAATGACTTTCGGCCACACCGAGTAAGCAACATTGATCAAATGGGCATTATTCTAGAAGTCATCTCGGGTCGCACTTTGGAAGTTCAAGGAGAGAAGGCAGTCATCAAGTGTGTTCAAACTCCAAATGCCATCCAGCATTCATCGACTGTTATGCCTGCAATTACTGCAGCTGGTGAACTTATGTCTCCTTTGTACATATGTATGAAAGAGGCAAATCAAGAGGCAAATCAAGAGGCAACGCAGGGTAGATTTGGTCCTCAAGTCGAACAAACTATGTTCCGTCACCCAAACATTCATGTTGTGGCCAACACCTCTGCCATAATGAATAAGGCAAGAACCAAGGAGTACTTCCGCGATGTCCTCTTTCCAAATGCACCGAACAACTTTCTGCTCCTTTGTGATTCAACAAAACTGTTCAAGGATGACAAAATGATCGAGTCTGTCAAGTCTGCCAACACCACTTTTGTCAACAAAGTTATTCCTCCAAAGGCAACCGGGTTGATTCAACCCCTGGATTTTTTTTCAATCGCCAATTCAACCATTTTGTGAGGAAGTTCCAAGATCGCATTCGAGTTGAACGTGTTGGTCTTCGTCTCTCCAAAAGGGACAATATATTGAAGCTTTACTCGTTGACAATGCATCAATTTCAAGCAGAATGTTTTGTAGACATGATCAAATATTTCTTCTTTAAGCCAGGATACATACTAGAGTGACCTACCCTGTTTGTTTCCCAAGAACCTTCGAAAATTGTCAGAAGGACATCGAGGGCGAGCGATGTAATGCATTATTCTTCATCAGATGTGCTCGTTGTCAAATGTATCTTTGTGTTCAACAGTTTTTTGCCGTTAACACTAATGATATCTCTCATATGCATTATTGTTAAGCGGTAAACTTTCATACTTCATATTTCTAAAGTTTTGAGTCACACAGCAAAAAGCAATAACATGTATTCATCCCTTAGTCATATCATACTGTATACCAAATTTGATAACGATAGGAGCAGAACAACTCCATGACATTCCTTGTAAAAAAGTGTAATTTTTAAGACTCGACATTCAATCGGCATTAGCTGCACGTTTGTGTGTCGGGCTATAAAATTGTTTTATGAGACTGGTGGTGTCAAGAATTGTCCAAGATCTGAAAGACCATGTTTAGACAATCAAAGTGGCCGAATTAAACAAAATCTCTTTCGTAAGTAGATGATCCAAATTTTCAAAACTTTGATATCTCATATTATTAAGCAAAACCTATAACGTGTTGCTTACAAAAGACATACGTGATATTTCCTTTAAAGAGACGTATGCGAGAAAAACAAAGAAGTTATTGACTGAGTACGCGCATGATAGATACAGAAACATTTTGATTGCGGATAAAAAATTTTTACAGTGGTTTTAACAAACAAAATAACAATGTATACGCTAGGCCGTCGAAAAAAGTATATCAGTTAGTGGCAAGAGTTTACAGTCTACCATCATCTAACAGTTGCAATGGTTTAGTGGGCAGTGTATTATAAAGAGTCAAACTTCGGCCACTTTGTATCAACGGAATAGTTTGGAAGATGTAGTAAAACCTTTGAATTGCGCATTTTTTCTATGTGAGCTTTATATCTTTCAGCAAGACTCCGCTCCTATCCATAAAGCACGGTCAAATAAAATTTGGCTAACCAACAGTGTGCCTCCGTCATTTTCTAACAGAGAATAGGCGTTCTGATAGCCCATATCTTAATCCATTAGATTACAAATTATGGGCAGTTTTAGAGGGCATAGTTTGCTCAAAGAGACACCCTAATATTAATTTTTTGAAGCGAGACCCGATGGCTGCACTCAATACTTTACCAATGGATGTAGTAGGTTACCGTAGACGAATGTTCCGGATCTCTTAAAGCTTGTATAAAGACTAAGTGTGGCTATTTTGAATAAATCCGTTGTAACGACACTTACAAATAACCATTTAATAAGTCCTGGAAATATTATGCAAAGATGGTTAATCGTTCTATTTGGTTGTTTCAATGAGTATGCAACAGTATTTATGGGCATATTATGTACTTACCATTAATTAGGGTTGTTATAGAGACCACATTATTACTTTATTATTGCAATTTTCAGTAATTTTTGTCTCGAATACCTTTCGGTGTGATCAATGATTGATAAAAATTGTGACATACCATATGATTAAGAACTCCCTCAAAATCGTATAACATTGTGTGAAGAAAACTCATTATTTTTTTACATGGGCGCGCTGATAAAGTTTATAATCCAATCAAATCCATCAACTTCTGAATTTCAAGAACATGTAGTAACGGTTTCCTGTAAATTGGAGTAATTTCTGTTTCGAGAGTGTAGAAGAAATTGCGCGGCTTTTAAGATACGAAATCTAATTTAAAGCTAGCGGCACTTCTAGTTGATTTACTCTTGCAACAAGTTGTATAACATTGCATGTTTTAATATTTTGCCTTCGTTGAATGAATCGAGGCATGGAAGGAATTATTATTTTATTGAGCTTAAAATATTGATTTTATTATACTTTCTCTGAAGGCAATTATTCGACATGTCTTGAACGTGTGAATATGACGGGGTTATTAAGTCATTGGATTTAATATTACATGCAACATCGTATACAATTGCAATACAACGGTGCACATTTTAGAAAAATAAATTTCTATTGTATTCACACAACGGCTTGTTTTAAAATAAATACAGTACAATCCTGTGATGAACATCCCTGTATAATTTTTTTTAATGGTACAGCTACTTCATACAGTTTTTGGTTAACAAAAATAATTACATGAAACATGCTATAAATAAGTATCGTAAAATTATTTCACAAATTAGTAATTTTACAGTGATTTTATTTATTTACCAGGGAGCGGCTTTTCTTTGTTATGTTTATGTTACTTTTTATTTTAAGAAAGTAAGGTAATATGCAAATACTACCACGATACTAGGGTCCCGTCTAACTATACAAACAACGTATTTTTAGCAAAGCAGCAGTTGTATAATTCATTACGGAAATAGTTTTGGCTATCAACCATTAGCCTGTGAAGGTAGCAGGTCAGATTCTCCGCGGTATGCAAATGTAATAACGTAAAAGCCGCGACAAATCCCGCAATCAGACACATGTTTTGAATAAAATTCGCTTAAACGCGCGCCCGCTGCTTCATTAAACGTTAGGAGAATTTTTAAGTCGTTTTTTCGCACTCAAACCATAATTGTCTACAACTTGACCACTTACCGTTAAGAATACTCGCTAGGAATTATAATTGTACCTGATTTCTACTATTAATAAACCATTATAATGTTTAATATTATTTAATGCCATTATCTACTGATAGAGCAGCAGGCATTCCCTGAGATGCTATCGCGAATCGCACTAGAACGTTGACCGGTTTCTGTGTCTGAAGTTGGTATTCTCTGTCCTTTAATTATTAAGGAGACGTGGCTGGTATTTTTTCGTTTGGACGTCCTGAAAAAATGACATCGCGGCGTTTTCCTGCACCTGATGCAGTTCGCTGCCGCGCGCAGCATAGGCAACTTGTCGAAGTTAATAAGGCTCATAAAGTAGGCAGCATTTCTATGCAATTTTCTCAGAGAGTGGACATTATTCTGCGACTCAAAGTGCGGAATTCTTGCATGCTTGACAGCGAGCTTTAGTTATGGAATGAAATATTTTAAACTTGATTTGAAAGTATGTAGTGTACCGTATTTCACGGTTGAACAACCTCTAGCGCTTCTATTTTTGGCTCGCTTTTGTGATAATTGGATTCGGAATATAAAATGAAATTTAGCAATTTGTTGTTATTTTTAAACATCCATTAATAATAGGTTTCTTGTTTTTTAAGATGTTTTAATTATTAAATTTTTAAACTTGTGAAGTAAATTACACAAGCAACAAGAGTACAGGATTGTTGAGATAAATCCAAAAAATGCATAAATAGTAAATACAACATTAAAGGCAAGAATAATCAAATTTATTTATATCAAACTTAGCGCAATTAAAATAACTACTACTCACAATCATATTATTCAACAACGGCCACAACCTTCTCGAAGCGAGACCTAAGTTTGCTGCAGGCCAACGCAACTTCCTCCTTGTCCATATATGTTGCTACCTCTAAGATGGAGGCCCTTAAACTGTTCTTGGCGTCATTGATTGCCACCTCGACCATGTCCCACATGCTATAGTCAAAAGGATTGTAGTCGGGGCTAGAGGGTGGCCACAAATCAGGCGACCTGTTAATACGAGGTGCATTCTAGTTATAACAGCTCCTATTTTTTTTCTCACAAACTAATTACACCAAAACTGTGAAACTTTTTTCAGAACGTTTTACACTCCTTTAGAAGTCTTCTTTGACCACTGGAAAATCGCTGATGCAATAGCGGCACGACTAATAAATTTGCGAACACGGACAGTGTCTTTCATCGTTGGAAACAGCCAAAAGTTGCTACCAGCCAGGTCAGGTGAGTAGGGAGCATGAGAAATCACTTCAAAGTTGTTGTCACGAAGAAACCCCTGCGTTGCGTTTGCCCGATGCGCTGGTACATTGTCTTGGTGGAATTTTCAGGTCTTCATGCATGATTGTGCGCACATATTCCACGGAAATGCCAACTTTAGAGGCGATGTGTTCTACACTCATTCGGGGATCCTCCAAAACAAGTTTCTCCACTCGCTTGATCATGTCATCAGACCAGCTGATGCGAGGCCGAGATTGTTTCGGTTTGTTGTCACACGTGGTTCTGCTTTTTGTGAACTGTCGCACCCAAAAAACGCACATTAGATACAACGACGACACCATCACCACATGTCTCACTCAACTGGCGATGAATTTCAATCGGTTTCACACCACACAAATGGTAAAAACAAACGATTACACGCTGTTCTTATAATGAAAACGTCGCCATTTTAAGTAACAAAAAAGTCTTCACTCTCGCCGCTGTTGCTAGAGTCCTGTGTACCATGCAGTGCTACTATCTCTGTCGCGCATTCACAAAGAGTGCGCGCGTATTTTGAAATAAACCGCATGTTTCTATATGTTCCTAGTCCTGAGAAAAAAATTCGTAGGTGTTATAACTTGAATGCACCTCGTACTATACAAAATGTTGTGTAGCAAGGCTCGAGTCTTCCTTGTCTTATGCTGGAACACATACTCTCATCCAACGGTCACTTCCTTTATCCAGGGCTTGACAACTGTCTCCAGCAGGTTGGTATAACGGTCGGTGGTTATCTTCAGACTGTCTTCAAATAAGTGAGGTGCCATGACACCCTCTTAGTTGTTCACCAGTCCTAGCACCAGCACAGATGCAGAAAACTTTGTAAGCATGACGGTAGGCACATCAGAAGCATCTTGGCAAATCTAACTGTTATTTTGTGGATTTGCCTTCTTGTTCTCGATCAAGTTCTTTTCGTTCGAAATAAATCTCAAAAAGCGAGTGGTGTCGTGCTTAATGTCATTTAGTAGTGCTTGGGCTTTTCATTTTTTTTCATCTTGTTTTTTTCAGTTAACAGTTGGCGGTCTCTCAGGACGGAAAACTTGTAGTACAGGTCTTGATGCGCTGCTAGACTGACTTCCGACCTCGCCCATTTATTTTGCAAAGTTAGTCATGCTCTGCCCAGGGTTCCAATCGATTTTGTCTTTTAATTCGTGATGAGATAGCTTGTTGTCAGTTTTTCCGATAGCAGTTATCTGCTCCTGTTGGTCAAATTTCTTATAAATTGCAAACTTGGGTCTTTTTGTAGCCAAACCAAGCAATAATTTCTATCGGAGATTTTCCGACGCAAAGGGATTCAAGTATAGCAGATCTGTGATAGTATTCTCGGTTAATTTTATCGGTCATCATAAGTTGTTGACTATGTGAAGCTAACTTGCTGTGTTACCTAATAGGTGTTTGTATATGTTTAAGACATACTTTTGACTTTCCCATAATCCATCCTAAAAGATTCAGTATTTACCTCGATGATTCTGTATTATGAAACTTATAGTGTCGTTGCTTTGGTTACGAGCCTTGTACGGATAAGTTTGAATTTCGTAAACTCATGTGTGTATGTGACCTTCTAGTTTGTAAGTAGTATACAATTTTTTTGCAAAACACTAATTCTACCGAATTTATGTATAGTTAGTTTAGTCTATTTGCTATTTTAAATGGATATGATGATTTCCGCAGGTGCCACAATTAAATAAAATGTATTCTAGAGTATAATTTACAAGTTGTAATCAAATGGCTTTATTCCAAGCAAAGCAAGTGGGTGCTATTTCACAATGAATGTTGTTTCTACAAAACCATTAGAAGTAGTATTGCATGTTTTTTCAGATATGCCTAAAAAATGAAGAAAATAAGCGAAAGATTTGGTGTCAGACGCAGATGGCTAAGGCTTTAGAAGCTGTTCGTTAAAAGAAAATGGGTACCTTAAGGCGTCCAAGGAATTCCAGGTTCCCAGAGCGTGTCTCTTCCGCCTTGTCAACACTAAGGAGAAAAATGCAAAGGTAGCAGCCTCAACTACTTTTAACGTAAGTTTTTCCTAAAGAACTAGAAGACGAGTTACAAAAATATTTAGTTGAGATGGAGGCCATGTTCTATAGGCTCACAAAAGGGTTGTCTGCAGTCTTGCCTATCAACTTGCGGTTTGCAACAACATACCCCGTCAATTTAAGAACGAAACTGATAGCAAAGACTGGTTCTAAGCTTCATTGAAAAGGAACCAGAAACTTTTAGTCCGTAAACCCATCTGTATATTTTTGCCAGAGCCAGGGGATTTAATAAAAAGTAGAGAAGTTTTTTGACCTAATCGATGTTGTTTTAAAAAAAAACTATCCTCCTAACAGGATATTTAGTGTAGACGAAACGGATTTGTTTGTGGTTCAAAGTAAACTTCCTTATGTAGTAGGCCTAAAAAGAAAGAAACACGTTGGGTCCCTTACTGCAGCTTACTGAAAGAGGTTCTCTCGTTACCATCATTCCTTGTACGAGTGTAGGAGGTGACTTTGTTCCGCCTCTTGTGATATTCCCGAAGAAGAACATGAATGTACAACTTCTTAAGGGTGCTCCACCAGGGACCAACGCATCGTGCCTGTTTGAATACAGACAAACATTTTTGATGAACGGCTTAAACATTTTATTGCTGTAACAAAACTCTCAGCTAAGTCACCTGTCCTGCTTCTCCTTCACGGGCACAAACCCACAAGCGGAACATTGACGTAATTAATTTAGCAAGGGAAAGTCATGTTACAATTTTATGTCTACCTCCCCATTGTTCGCATAAAATCCAAACCTTGGATAAAACCTTTATGGGTTCATTAAAGTCTCACTATAGTGAGGAAGTGAGATCTTTTTTAAGGCATAGCTCAAGACTCTTGAGTATTTTTCATACGATGGAACGGTTTGGCAGGGCCTAACTTAAAGTAGAAGTTGGGGACACAGCAGTAAACGGCTTTAAAGTGACTGGTATTTATCCTGTCAATAGAAATGTTTTAGTAAAGATTTCATTGCTTCTACATTCATTGTTTCTAGGCCTTAGACTATGAAATCAACAAATGACCCTCTTCCATGTTCGTCTACAAGCTTTGATTTACCTCAACCCTGTTCTTCTAAAAGTCTTGATGTGGTTGTCCCTGATACGTCTAAGTCAACAAATTTTGTCTTACCCATAGAGATATCACCACCACCTCCAAAAAAGCATAAGTCAAATAGAGACAGGATGACTGGATCTTCTTCTATAATAACCTACACCCTATATAAAAAAAATGTTAGAGGATGGACTGAAAGAAAAGGACAAGCAGAAGGAACCAGAAGCTTCAAAATAACAAAATAAAGAGAAAATTTAAAGACACCCTGTTAAGAAATTAAACTTAGACCAACCTTCTAGACCTAAATCTACTAGAGATGACTGCAGTTTTAGCAGCGATGAATCGTTCTATTCTCTATGATCTGTAATGGACTTCAACTAAACTAAAAAACCGGAAAACAAAGACGCTGAATGTATCTTCTGTAACTGAAAATTATCCGAGGGGAAATTTGGATTCAATGGTTCAGCTGTTCTCTGTGGGCTCACTTTGACTGAACGGGAGCAGAGAAAGAAGATTACAACTGTGACTTTTGTAAATAGACTCGAAGCAAAAACGACTTGTACAAAATTTTAAAAATATGGTTTTTATAGTTAAAAATAACTGTTTTATACAGTCTAATTAGTTTTTCTATAGTTTAAACCACCTGTTCTATATTACCAGACTAATTCATATTAAGTTACATTTGTAACTTATTTAAATATATTTTTTTATAACAACAAAATAAATAGTATTTTTTTACAAGTGACAGTTTATTACAATTAGTTATAGTATGTACTCATGACGATTTTGGGGATTTTCATTCAAAAACCAGTAATTTTAAAATGTAAATGGTATTCTATACTACTCTTCTCTCCTCTAAATAACGAGAGTTATTTTATATTTCGTGAACAGGATAAATCAAAAAGTTTTTAACAATTAGGATTGATAATGAGTACTTTGGGATATATATTTTTTAATGACATAATAGCATATTTACAATCTACTTCCAGAGGAAAGGAGTATTAAGTAAATGCGATAAATGTAATATAAAGTGTATAAGGAAGTATTCACTAATGCTATTCCTTTGGATGATTTCTTCTTCGTTATATTAAATCTTGAGGCCAGGTTCTGTTGAGTCTTCTTGTGTTTGGACTGCTTTCATATAGCTGCTCTACCAGAGCGTTGTCGTGGTTGATTATTTGATTTTGGTATTTAATAACACTGCGCTCGATCTCTTCTTTGATGGTTGGAATTTTCAAATCGGTATGAAGTGTGAGATTACTGACATACCAAGGAGCATCTACCAGGATTCTGAGAACTTTAGACTGAAACCTTTGTATGATTGCCAGGTTTGATCGTTTAACACTCCCCCATAACTGAAGCCCGCAGCTCCAAATAGGTTTGATTATACATTTGTATAACAGAATTTTGTTATTTAACGATAGTTTTGATTTTCGTCCAAGAAGCCAATACATTTGTCGAAGTTTGATGTCCATTTGCTTACGTTTAGTCTTGATGTGGATTTTCCATGTTGGTCTAGGGAACTTGGGATATAAAATTGCACTTATTGTGTAACACATCAAATTTTCAACAGATATACTCTGAAGAAAGCTTGGAATTGGTCGATTCGTCGATACTCGATAAATATGTTTTTTTAATAGTCTAATAAAATTAATACTATTTTATAGTTTCCTGACTACTAACACTTTGATACATAATTAAGTTAAAATTAACATGGATGCACTTATAGTAACGGTTATAAGGCACATATTTTTTTATTATGGCTATTTCAAACCACATATTTCTTTATTTTTGAATGTTTGCGAAATCTCATTAGTGATTTCAAAATAATGGTTTATTTTAAAAACATTCGGATGATATTAGATGCATGCCATTGAATGTGGTGTTTTTAAATTAGAACTCAAATTTGATTTATGCATAATGAAGCACTGTCATATTTTGCGGTTGCTGTGATATAGTATACTATATACTGATATTAAGGATAAAAAACAGTTAAATAATGATCAAAATACAATACCAATGCGGATGTATACTATGTCCATCCTATTTGTAGGACATTTAATGTGGTATTTATTAGAACGATTTTGATTATATAATAAATAAATTAAAATTACAAAATATATCATAATTAGTTTAATAGTCAGTGTATCCACCTTCATTGTTAAGCACATTTTCAATACGTTTTCGAAATGAGTGAAATACAAATAGTCTTTTGATAAAAAAATACCATTTACTTTTAACTCTTTCAATTGATTGTTCCTTGTTTTCGATTTTGGTTTTTCAAATAATAATTCTTGAAGTGCACTCTATACATGTTCAATAACATGGATATCTGGGCTATTCCCACTCTAAAAACCCCTGGTTTAGGAATGGGGAAACAACTTATTTATTTTGGTTATTACCGACCTGATATTACGTCTCTGAGCATTATCTTGCTGGAAAGTTGCAATTTTTTATTTCTAAATCGAATTATATATATATATATATATATGAGTTGATTATTTTGTCTCAGAGACAAATTATTTATTTTTTTTCTTATGGAGATTGACATACAATTTAGTCATTCCATTTGCTATTATTCCTCCTGAAACCATGATGTAGATAGGTTTCTGGTATTCAATAGATCCAGTCATTCATCGGACCAGAAAATGTTTTTTCCGAGTCTCCTCCAACCTTGTTGCGTTTTTACTTCAATTTATAAGTATTTTTGCTCTAATCGACAGACTTTACATAATGGTGAATTGGGGACTTTGATGTTGTTTTCGACCAAAAAGTTTAGTATTTTGGCGCACTGTTTAACCAAAGCGCCAACTTTATCCTCCATTTGATTTGTCAATTTTTGATGTTCGGCGATAATTTGTATTATATTGATAGTCATAACTGTTCCTCTTTGACCACTTTTCCACCGTACGTCTTGAAATTTTCAATTCTTTAGCGATCTTCCTTATTAGCCATCCCTGGCTTCTTAAGGTTTAAATATGAATTCGCTTTATTTTTTTAGTCACCATTATATGTACTTTAATTATCATTGATTTTGAACAAGATTAAAATAACAGCATGCACAAAATTTGTTTAAACATGTGACTAGTGCACTACCTTTTACGCGCGTTCTATGAACATGGTGTAGATATTTAGAAATTAGTATTAGATTCATATACCTTTTGGATTTTTTGTTAACTTCTACAGCAACAATATATTTTTATGAAAGTGTTCTGAAAATTCTTATCATAATATTATATAACTAAATGTGTATGAAAGCACCTAATAGCGTTTTTCTGGATATTAGGTGGCTCTACTGTAATTATCAAAATGACACGAACAGTCGGTTAAAACAGGTTATACAGCCATAGACATTAATCGATTAATGAGTACTGTTTATGGCTTGTATAAATGTTACTACTTTTAAGTAGCGGTCAAGAATTGTGAAGGCATTTTGAGAGCTACAAATGAACAGCAACAAATATATGGAAATAATTCGTGTAATTGCAGTGCTATATATAAAGAGAGAGGGGGAGAGAGAAGGGAGAGATTAAGAGAGTGAGAAGAGGGGGAAGAGGAGAGAGAAAAACCCAGACACAGAGTCATCATCATTTCGATAATTTTTCGTTGTACTATTTTAAACTAAATTCAGTACAGTGAAGTAAAACAAACCCCAGTAACAAAATACAGAAACTTCATGGTAAAAGACAAAATACATTTCTGAACGCATCATTTAACAATGTATACGTTGTACCAGCCGATATTAAATTTTGATTTTTAAGCTCAGACGAACAGATAGCTTATCATAACAAACGCTTTCTTAAAAATCTGTATTTTATATGTTCTTCGATTTGGCTTGGTATTTACAACTTTTTTAATTAATTACCATATATTCAGAATTTGACTATAGAATTTGCATATACAGGTATTTCTATTCTTTTTGTTAATAGTATTTCTTTAAACCACCTTAAAACATTTGACACCGTCAATTTAGCAACACCTTATTTTGTAGTTACAATTCAAAATAACTAATTTTCTAAATGGTTAGAAAAAACTTATTTTCAGATATTTTTTACATGTGAAAAACAGAATAAAGGGTATTTCATAATCACAGCTAAAAATTATTAAGAATTCTACAAGAAAATAGAGGTATACTTATGTAACTCTCCGTATTTTAATGTGTACAAATTGTAACCTAAAAAATAAGAATAAACCAGGAACTTTATTATCTACTAAGTTTTGTGCACATTGACTATGCTAAGCCTTCAGGGTAATGCTATTATTTGAATTTTAATATAAAACCAAGATTTCTGGGATTTCATTGGAAGTATGTTGTTTATGTTTTGTAAGCTTACTTATGCGCAAATTTCTGTAATATGTATTGTTTGTGATTTTGAAACGCAGCTACTTTTAGCTGAAGATAATATGGTAATTGAAATATTTATTTACAGTGAACATTATTGCTTTTAATTGCACTAAAATGTAGGAATGTCTGCTAAAACGTAAACCAATGAAGACAAAATATTTTATACGAATTATAGACTATAAAAATTACAACTAGAATTGACAATTAAGATTTCAATGAATTAAAAATACCTGTCATTTCCTTTTTGTCATTGCTTTCTTTTATAAATATTTATACCTGTTGCGATTATAAGTTTTTCCATAAATATATTTTCCATAATGGTATAATTTTCCTCTTTTTTTACCAGCTTAAAAAATTACGGAATATGACTAGTTTTCCTATATCAACAGGGTTACGAACCAGATAGGAAAAATTTTCAATAAACACAAGGGGAAACCATCTGTATTACCACCACCAAGATACGGGATTTGCTTAGACCAGCCAAAGATACAAGAAACCCACACGAGATAGAATTAGGGCAAACACAAGTTTTATCCAATTGTAGGAATTATTACCCGAGATTATATCGAGTCATTGGAGATTTATAAATATAAAAATAATTTTAACAGGGATGCCGGATTCAATCTACCTAAATCTGGGTTTACCGCTCTTAAGGGGCAAAAAGCAGACCACGATACGGTGAAAGAGCGAATAACATCAGCAAATCCCAAAATATTACCTGCAACGACACGATTGACGTCAGCAGCTAGCCCGATTATGTCCTTCACCATTCCGGTGACGTCAACAACTTCCCCCCAACACCATCCCTACTACACTTGCACGAGTATAAAATCGAAAACGCGCCAGACAGTTACTTAACTTTCAGATGTTTTTCTGAAAATGTCCTCCGCAGTTATAACGGCGTTAAAGATGTGATGTGTGAAAAATTTGGTTATTAAAAAATTATTTAAGCGGTTAATTTAAGGTAAGTACATTTATCGAAAATAAAAATTCGTAAATATTTACAGATATTTTGTAATATTTATTATGTAATAAATAAATTAAATATTTTAAATTTGCACACCTATAACTTTTAAACACATTGAAACCATTCCATTGTAGACATAAATTATAGGACGTGTAATAATGTAATAACGGTAAGGCTTTAACGCTCCGCGTGGGAACACGGCTTTCATATGTCCACTGTATATGCGCACCATCTCTGATACGGGGCGGTGTGGCAAGCACCTTAGGCGACCGCCATTATTACCCCTTGTTCGAGTAAAGCAGGTACTCAGTTATTTTTACTGACTGAGTAGGCCACCCGACAAACATCAGGAGCTCCGGGAATAGAACCGGGATTCTTCTGCACCGCAGCCCGCGCCTCAACCATTGGACCACTCGGGCGGTATTATACGTGTATTTTGTATTTTATTTTTTAGCTGCCACCAGGTGCTATTCTTAGTTTTTTTTCAACAATACTTATAATTTATTTATATAATTCTTTAACATTTGAAAGAAAAATTTTATAGAATAAAAGTTTTATATGTTGGAATTCGGAATGGCATAACCGTAACGTGTAGAATAAAAGTTAAACAAACATTTGTTTTTCTTAAAAAAAATAAAACAGTAATTCAATATCAACATCGAATCATTGCTAAATTAAATCAAAATTTTTAGAACTCAGAAGTGTCTAACTAGACAAAGCAGTAATGTTCCTTAATTTTTTATGACGCAACTTGTAAAAGAAAAATGTAAGGCTGATGGAGTTGAGTCTTGTATTGCTGTCTCCACCGTTATCTATCTTGCGTTAGGTTTTGTATTCCATTCCATTTTATTCCCTTATTCTCCTGTTTTTTCCATAAATGTTGTCTTCATTGTGTTAAATATGTTTCCTATTTCTCCTAGTTTTTCATTTATTTCCTTGTTCAACTTTCTGTTATTTTCTATTGGTAATGGTAAGGCTCTAACGCCCCGCGTGGGAGCACGACCTGTAAACTGAAAAGGTTGGGGCTCACATATGTTCGCCCACTGTGCTCGGTCGGTTTGCTTCTATTATTATTTCTAAATATTTGAAGAGTTTTATTTGTTCAATTTGTTTTCCGCCAGTCTTATTTTGTGTTTTCTTTGTATTAGAAATTATCATCGTTTTTGTTTTTCACTATTAATTTTTATGTTTATCTTCTTTAGTTCTTTATTGATTACTTTAAAGTTGAATTGTAAATTATCTTTCGTCTCTGCTACCAAAGCCATGTCACCTCCGAATATCAATTCTGTCAACTGTGTTTGTCTCATTTGTCAGTATCCCAGTGATATTTTTTCATCCTTTCTCAGCTTTCTTTAGTGTTTTATCTAGTACCACTGAAAATAAGAGGGACTTAATACACATCCCTGTTTGACTCCTTGTTTAGTTTCAAATTTCTTATATTCTTTATTATTTGTTCTTACTATATTTCTATTCGCTTATACATGTCTTTTATAACTTCTATGGTGTTTGTACTCCTTTTTTCTGTAGCACTTTCCGCATATCTTCTATTCTTATTTTAACGAACGCTTTTTCTAGTGGATAAAGCATATATGTATTTCACTATTCTTATTGATAAATTTTCCACTTGTTTGACAAATTATGGATATCAGGTCTTGAGTACTTTTATTTTTGCTAAATCCGCATTGCGTATCTTTTAATGTTCTATCAATTTTATTTCATTTTTAAATTATTTTTGCGAATTGTTTCCCGGGGACACTTGATAACGTTATTCCTCTATAATTATTGCAATTTCTCTTGTGCCCTTATATACGGGTAAGTTGATGATCGTTTTTCAATTATTTGATATTCTTGCATTTTTAATACATTTATTATTTCTGATAATTTGTTTATCCCTTCTTGTTTTATGTATTTCATAATTTTCTAGTGATGTCGTCTCTACTGGGTACTTTACCTTCTTTTAACTTTTTATTGCCTTTTCTACTTCTACTTCTACTTCTACTTCTACTTCTGCTTCTGTTATAATTCCTATATCTGTATCTTGATTTTCATATTTTTCTTCTTCTCCTCTTTGTTTTGTATATGTGTGTATGTTAGCTTTTCGAAATACTTTTTCCATATGTCCATTATTTTATCTTCCTTATCTTATATTATATTTATTTTGTTTGAATGTACCATAAAATAGTTTTTAATTCTTTCTATAATATTCTGTCATTTTTTGTCCACATTTTTGAAGTTTTCTTCTTAGCTATTTTAACTTATTTTCTTTTTTTAATCTCGTAGCCTTCTATTCTTCTTGTAGCTAAGTATTTTTTCTGTTTGACTTTTTTTCTTTATTTTTGTTTGTATTTGTTATTTAAAATTTTTGTTTTCCGCAACTCTCTTCCGCTCCAGCCAATATGCTATTCTTAAGATGCTTCACTTGTCATCTATGCTTGTGTTTTTTCCATCACCTTTTAGTTTGGCATCTAGTATCTTTTAGTGCTCTTTCCGACACTTTTTTCGCTTAATTTAAAGTATTTTATTTTTCTTTTATTTTCCCCCTTTTGTCAATTATTTCTTCCAATGTTTTTTTAGTTTTATTATTACTAAATAATGATCACCTCCTCTTTTGGGTTTTACTTTTTACTCTTTTTTATACGTTCTTATTCACCAGAAAGTAGTCTATAATTGATTTTTTATTTCTGCTTTCAAATATGCTCGTGTGTTTGTGGATGTCTTTATGTTTAAATTTTGTATTTGCTATAATGAGATTGTTCTTAAAACATATTTTGATTATTATTGTCCCATTATTGTTTAATGTCACTTGTTTGTTTCTCCCAATATGTTCTTCTATTTCCCTATTCTTGTTTCCAACTCGGACATTTAGATTATTATTACCTTTTCTTTTCGTTATCTATTTGTAGCTTATCATAGAATTTATCTTTTTCTTCTTTTATCGCATTCTTATTTTTCCCAATTCTGTAATTATTTCCATATATCCTCATCTATAAACTTTATTTTGACTGTTAACAGTTACTCATTTACACAATCTTCTTCTATTACATCTTTTAGTCTCTTTGTGGCAATTATTAATCTAACCTTTTTCTTTGCTCTCTCCTTCATGTCTATTTCAGACCAAGATATTCAGTATCTATTATGTACTTTTTTTAACCCTTTCCATTTTTATTAGTTTCTGTGATTCCAAGTATTTCTATGTTGTGCTGTATAATTTATTTTAGTGGTTCTTCTTCTTTTCGCATACTGTTTTGTATATATCTCGTTTTGTTTACTTCTATTTTTTTTTTTTTCGTTTTATTCTCTATATTTTTATATAGTTATTGCGTATCTTTTACCATTTAATATATCTCGCCCCCCTTTTTTAGAATTTTAAGTTTTGTTTTTATTGATTTATTCCATGTAATCCAAATCATCTGATGATCGGCAGATAAACGCCCAGTGGAACAATTCATCGCACCTAACGTGAAACAAGTGAAAAGTCAGTGATCATCTAGTAATGTTCTGGCGACGTATCTTGTGGAGACTTCATTAAAATTAAAGAGATTTTAAGAAAAGAAGATTATCGGGATATTTGAGGGGTTAATGCAATTTTCTTTGGCAAACGATAATTTGTGATAAGTTTATGTTTTAGCACGATAACGACACGAAACACACTGCATAGATATGCCAGCGGAAATTAGAAGATACAACGAGAGGGCAAAATCACAATCATTAAGAGGCCACGTAGTTCAGATTTAATACTCATCACAAATTCTATTCAGATTTCGATAGTCTAGTCTAACGTCTGTAGCAATGTTTTGCAAAAAATTATAATAAGCCTAGACGAGAACCTATCAAGTAAATATGTCAAATTAATAAATTTATGGGTGTTATGGTGGTGAATTGTAAATATAAACGTAATCGATGTGCGAAACGTATATTTTAATGTACGTGACCGTGAAAGCAAGGCAAAATAGCTAGCGACAAATCTGAGTAGGCAGACGTGCACCTGGCTACAGCTCGCCGCGATTTATCCTGGACCAAGCAGTTGTGCGAGTTGCAACGACTAAGTGCTAACTAAACTGTTTTATGTCGTTTGTTAAACGGTTCAAAGGTAAGGGTCGAAACTTGACAATCGTGGAGACAGTGAAGGAAAATATTTCCTATAATTTTGGCATGTAAAAGAAACCACATGTTTAATTAATTTGGCACAGAATAATTGCGGTCTGCACCGACCGACCATAAGCCATTAAAAATATGACCGTTATAGAAAATATTTTTCAAGTATTCGCTCCGCTACAAATTAATTAAAAGATTAGTGTTGCATTTATTACAATAACTAGTTTGCTTTCTTAAATTTAATATTTTGAAAGGTATTTTATCATATTGATATCTGTCAAATAAGTTTTGGTTATCCAAGAACTTTCTCTGCATTATGAACCCTGCTTGTGGCTATCATTAATTACTATTAAGCAGTTGCATACTAACACTTCTGACCGGGCGTGGGCGAAAAGCATCTTAACCTTTACTATGATAAATATTGTTTATAGATAAGTCTCATTGGCCATGGCACTAATTCTGGGACCATGTGTTTATGTTTCGAAGGAACACGGACGTTTAAAAATAATACGCAAGACTATTTTAGATGTTTGTGAACGTATTTAATAAATATTATACTATGTTAATTCAACAAATAATAATTATAACATAGTACTGCACCTTACAATTATTTTAATTTTTAATACGCACTTGTATTTTATGAACTATGCATAATTTTAGCGCATGATTCTCATCTTCAAAAAAAACAACCAAAAAGAAGCCACAGATCTTGAATTTTAATATAACGGAGTATTAATAGCGTTCTTTGTTTACAACAAATGGAATCCGAGGCTGAGCCGTTTAGAAGTAAATTAAAATTACCTTTGGGAACACGGATACTGTTCAATGACACTTGAACTGATTACAAAACGTGCATACCGCGGTGTCGACCTCCACGTTCAATTAACTAATTAAAGCATGCGCGCGGCGGACCGCGTGGAGGAGAATTCGATGCCCATCAAGCGCGCATCAGGGAGGATTATTTTTACGGACGAGTGCAAATCGATAGATTTCCATATGCGCAAAGTGGAGCGGCGAATTTTTCACTAAGCAGCCGAGAAGACGGCGACAGTTCGAGAAAGCTTCCACAAGATTGTTGTCCAAACGAAATGCATCCTTAGAAAGCCGGCTTTGTACCCAGCCTTAATTATTTTAAATTTGTGGTTGCATAAGCTCTCGTGCAACAGAGCACGGCCTTCTCAATTATCATTGAATCGTTCGACGCCGCTCTAAACGACCATTTCAGCTTCGTTTTGTTCCTGCCGTCTGTGTGGTGCGACAGACCTGCTTGCATTCCTTTATGATTTTTATTCCATTTTCAACTTTACATCACAAGCCGATAGCTCTTTCTCCGTTTACATGTGGGATTGATATTAAATAGGCTGGCGTGCCTCCATTAGAAGGCTACGTCGGAGTTCCTCCGATTTCTTACCTGTTTGTAATTTATTGCGTCTAGTGATCAAAACATTGCGCTTTCGCTACTGTCACCACAAGAATTTTTATGTCAAATGCACAAATTTCTAAAATTAGTATTTTTATAAAGTTTATTTTTGTAAACTAAAAAATTTGAAATAATACATTGAAGTTGTTGGATGAACACTTGCACGTAATAATTTTATTTTTATAATAGGATTTTCACTAAAAACAATCAGAGTTTAAATTAAAATAAGTTAAAAAATGTAAATAAAGGATTTATTTTAAAAATAAATATATTTAACAAACATATATTTTACTAGCATTGTTGCGTATGGTGACGTAACAATAACAAGAGTAGTGTTTGCTTAAAGGTCTTTAAAATTTTGTAGTTTTTAGAATAATTCAGAGCCAATATAATGCAAAAAGAAAATCTTACGTAAGCTACAGGATCATTTTATTAAAATAATTTGATAACTGTAGTGTCGACACTATCGAGTTGAAACTACGTATAAGATTTTTTTATATAAATTTATTGCTTATTTACAATCTACAACTGTCAACATTGTAATAAGTAAATTTGATACAAGAATATATCATGAGTAGAGTAATCGTCCACAGACCATTCTCTAAAATACCTCGAATAGGTTAGGTTTGACTAATTTACGTCGTGCATTTCTTGCCTCATGTCTGTTGGCCATGTTCTTCTGAGCCTTCTCTCTATCGTTGGATGATTTATTATTTCTACAACTAGTGTCCTTCAGTTCTTTCAAAGTATATCGTCGAAAGTCTCTCGATTTTCTCGATGACAAATGGTATGTTCAGGTCATTGTGTAGGGTAAAGTTCGATACATACCATGGTGCATTGGTAATAGAACGTAGAATCTTAGACTGGATCCTTTGAATTATTTTTTGGTTTGAAGGTTTAGTGATCCCCATAATTGGATCCCATAAGTCCATATGGGTTTAAGGATACATTTATATAATAATAATAATTTATTATTTAGTGATAGTTTGGACCTACTTCCCATTAACCATGAGATCGTTTTAAATTTTAAGTGGATTTGTTGACGTTTTGTTTTGACATGTTTTTTCCAAGTAAGTTTTTGGTATAGATATAATCCTAAGCACTTAACTTCATTTGTTACAGGAATTTGAGTATTGTTTAGGAAAACTAGCGGACATACCATTTGTCTTGTAATGATTTTGCCCTATTTATCCTAATTTTCCATTTATCAATCCAGTTTTGTAATAGATCCGAGTGATTTTGAAGGTTCTGTGTTGCAACTGCTTTATCCCTGTTAAATGACAGCAATGAATCATCCGCGAATGATAGTGTTGATGTTGTTGGTAAGTCCGAAGTATAGATCAAGAAAAGCAGCTGTCCCAATACGCTCCCCTGACGCATCCCCGATTGAACTTACTGATAGCTGGAGTAACTAGAGTTGTATTTTATTTGGAAGTGTCTTTCTAATATGTAGGACTTTAACAGGATGGTAATACGGGGTAGGGAATACTTTTTGATTTTATGTAAGAGGCCGATGTGCCAGAATGTCTATAAATAATAAAATTTATGAACTTTACCCCAAAGACAAGTATACATTCCATATGCTAACGTTCACAAATAAGTTTTCGTTTTGAATAAAATAAGGACTGATAACATATTATCAAAAATACCGTAAGCAATAATTATTTCTTGATCCAATGATGTAATATAATAGTAAGTGACAAAGTCCTGCGGCACTTTTTGAAAAACGCAACTCAACTTGCCGAGACATGTCTACCATTCACTTTGCCACCTATCTATAAGGTATATTGCTCTGAAGTAAGACGAGTATGTAACTAATGTGTATTATAAGCAATATTATATGATTGCGCTGCCTTGTTTCTTTACAATAGTGTTGTCATTTTTAAAGCTCTAACTCTCGTAATTTTGTTAGACCTCTGGTTAATAGCTAAAAATCTCGCTGAGAAGCATAAATAGCAAAGACATCCAACTATCAAAGACTATATATTTTATAGTTTTGTTAATTTTTTTTTGTCGTTTTAGGAGTTCTGGTAAAATTAGAAGGATTTATTAACGATGGAATCTATACTATAAATAGTTTTAGATATTTTCAAATTAGTTAAATGATTGCAGTAGGTCCTACATTAACTAACAAATAAAAAATAGAAACTAATTTTTCAAGTCCACAAAGGATGTTTTTGACATGTACAGGAAATTAAAATATAATATAAAAAAATTATACAAGAGTAAATCAAATAAAAACTAGAATATTTTACATGCCATCAGATAAAGTATAACGCTTCCGAGTATTATCAGAGCAAGAGATATATGCTCGTCCGTTGTATTATAAATTATTATTAAGTAGGTACCTCACAAGATAGAGCATAAAACCTTGCAAAATTTTGAAAAGGCATGAGACACAATTTGGAAGCAACACTCTTTTTAATTTAATGTATGTGCGGCATAAACAATTGTTAGGAGGATGAGAAGCTAAATGAAGATCACAAACGTTGCCCAAAGGCCAGCGTAATGGAAAATAATATTTGCGTTGTTCATTGCATTCTTAAGGTTGACCGCTTATTCATGGATACTGGAATTAATTCTATTAATCTTCGCACAAAGCAAAACTTGCATTCCGTCGGAAAAGACGAGAATTTCCAATCCCAGACGTTATTCTACTTCGTGACGACACCCAGTTTTATGCAGCTGCTTAAATTCGACAAAAATTGAGAATTTGTTTTGGGCTAAATTGGAACACCTTCTTTACACTTTATATTTATCGTCCTGCGATTATCATTTATCGAAGCTACTAAATGATGAACTTTAAAACAGAAATTTGACGACATTTGACTTAATTTTACCGCAGCCTTATAAAAGTATCATCTAAACAAACAAAAAAATGTATAACTTTTTATGTTTGTCTTATGATGTTCTAATAAATTTAAAAAGTTATAATTTTAGATTATATGTACTTGATTTGCATTTAAAATTTGGGTACATCCGGGAGATTTTAATTATCATTACTTAAGCAAGTTATATTTTATCAAAATTTAGTGACCTTTTTAAAAAGGCTGTCGTCCAAGTTCTCTTTTGTTTATTTATTTCCGTCGTTCAACAACCTAGCCGATTATACTGCTACATACAATTCACTTGTAGAGTGTTAGTGTTACTTACTTTGAGCTACGGATTGAGTGTTAACCGAACAAGCAAAGAACACTACGAATTAACTAACTAGCTTTAACTGCATAGCGAATTAAATAATTGACTAGCACTAAGCGAAGCATTGCAATAACTTTATAAACTGCCACAGTTTTAAACGTTATAGTTAATAGGAAATGAAGCCAATAAACTTTGAACTCCAATTTTGCACATGTGAAATGCTGCTTGCCAAGCAAAAACAAAAGGGTTTTTTTGCATGGTATAGTCACTGGTGATGAAAAGTGGATCCACTACGATAACCCAAAGAAGCAAAAATTATTGGGACCACGTGGCCATGCTTTAACACCGACAGCCAAGCCGAATGTTCATGGAAAAAAACTCATGTTGTGTATTTGGTGGGATCAGCTTGGTGTCGTGTATTATGAGTTGCTGAAACTAAACTAAACCATTGCTGGGGCTCTCTACCAAATACAATTGATGAGATTCAGCCGAGTACTCAAGGAAAAATGCCTCCACTACTACTCCAGATACGACAAAATTATTCCCCTGCATGATAATGCTCGTCCACATGTTGAGGCGCCGGTCAAAACCTACTTGGAAACACTCGATTGCGAAGTTCTATCAGACATTGCCCCTTTCGATTATCATTTGTTCCGATCGATGGCACATGGCCTGTCTGAACAGCACTTCACATAACATGAATATACCAAAAATTGGGTCGATTCGTGGATAGCCTCAAAAGATAAAGCGTTCTTCCGACGCGGTATCCATATGCTCTCAGAAAGATGGGAAAACGTAGTGGCTAGCGATGAACATTTCTTTGAATAAAACATAAGGTTCCGTTCTTTCACAATAAATGCTCAATTTTTGATAAAAACACCTGAGACTTCTTTGTATTTCCTTTAATATAAATTGTTTTTCGGCGTTTATGCAGTAACCTCAGTTCCACTAACGATGGTGAATTTACACTTCAAATTTACTATAGTCTTAAAATATTAATAAGTTTGTTAATTTTATTAACAAGTTTATAAAGTTTGCTGTGCCAGCTTACCACAGCGTTGTTCGTACTGAATCTAGGAAAAAATCCGTAGAAGAGAGCCAGAAAAACAGCTTAAAAAAGCAGCAGAAAAAAGCGGATGGAAAAAAGCCGGTATAATATTGAAAGATGATAAATCTAATTTATTAATAAATAAATTTACATATTTATTAATCTAATTACTATGAACTACACGAAATCTTAGTATTCCGTATTGCTTTCAGAAAATTATACGTATACGAAATCTTAGAAATTGTGTGTAATTTAAAATTTCACTGGAAAAGATTTCAAACAAAAATGACACTTATTCTAAAGAAACAGTTAGATTGCAGCTGACAAAATGTTTTCAATAGTTGAATAGTGTAATGTATGTCTTATCAGTTTTATCTGGAAACAACGCAAAATCCACTGGAACCACAATCGTTGTCACATGGCTGCTTCCCAGCAAATTTATTCTTTAATCCATAATAATCATTAATCCAAAATAAGAAGTAAAGATCTGAAGACTGACACGTTCTAATTACCGTTGCACTTTTTCTTAAAACAAGGTCTTCCTTGTTTCTTTCTAAAAGAATTATTCCATAAGTTTTTGGAATATTTAAACGAAACCCCTTACTAATGGTTTTCCAAAAACGGTGAAAACACCAATTTGTCAAAATATTCTGAAGAAATTTTTTTTACCTCTACTACTAATACGCTTTAAGTTTAAATAAATACCCACATGCATCGGTAAACATCTTCATTGGATAGTTAGTTTGTTTGTGCAAAATGTATAATTTTGAATACATTCGAACGAAAGCTGACAAGCCTCTGATTATTATTATGATGTTTTTATATACTCGTGGAAAAGAATAAATAAGAACGGCTCCATTACTTTAGATAAGTACCTATTATATAATACTATAAAATACTCTTATATATTTACTTATAGGTGTGCAAACATGAAAAATCGTTCGAATGTAAAGGTTGTTGGTAATAAATGGAAACTTAGTACTTCGTTAACTAAAACTAAATGTATGTACAAGCGATGTAATGGATAGTAAAATAGCCAAAGTGTTATTCGTGTGTAAGAAGAGGGCTAGAGAAGAAACGTCCGTTCCGATAAACCACATTTTCAAAACAGAAATTGACAAATATTTCGATCTGGTGACACGTTTATCGACATATGATAATATGGGCGATTGTAAATTGCTCCGATAATCCGCTAGGCCACTAATCCCTGAATGTAAATTGCTCCTTTCGTACAGGTAAAAAATTTGTAGAATTGTAATAGCTCCGCAAAAATTAAAATCTCATTATCTCTTAATCTCTCAGATGTACCTTTTCTTTAAATAGGTATACTTTCTTACTAAATATTTAGGACGAAATATATAAACTGCCCTTAAAAATAAAATAATCAGATATTTGATGTAAAGATACGAGTGCAGTCGAAAGATGGCCAATTTTAATATAATTTTGATTGGAAAAAATCGACCGATGTTGTTAATAAACGACTAAAAACTTTTTAATCGCAGTCAATTGACTACCGGGGAGGTAAAGTGGAGGTGTATTAATAAAAAGTGTATGGCGAAGGTGTACACCATTGGAGAAGATGAACAAAAAATCTGGCGTGAACATCACACGACTTTCCTTATCCTATTATTATATATTATACGGGTCCATCGTCTCGGCCTGCGCTGCTTCGTCCCGGAACTTGTTATTTAAAAGGACGAGGCGCGAGTCCAACACTGAAAGCCGATTAAAATAAATAGTACAAGACAATAATTGACTCGTACTTAAAATTTTGCTATGTCACTGAAGGTAACCGTGCGAGCTCTGTCGCACGCCCTTCGCCATTATCGCCTGCGTGCTCCTTCCTAGCGGCCAAGCGCTCCCACCCCGTCCTCCCGCAGTCGGCCCGGTAGCTCTCCGAGCGCGCTGTGATTGGTCCGTTTAATTAATTTTTAATCGGCTATAACTTATTTATTTAACCTCGGATCAAAAAATTTCATTACACTTTTTTGTTCATCTCGGTTTGATCTATCCGTTAATATAAATTTCCCAAAAAATTTTATGAACACCCGGTATATTAAAAATCCTGAGCTTCAATTTTTTTTCGAGTTCCTATTTTACCAACTTTTATTTTAAATTCATGTTTATCTCGTGATAACAAATCATTTTTATTCTCATAAATTTTTTGTATCTTCAACTGTTTAGATTCGCGGCCGCTTTGAGACCGATTTTTCGACATTGCGACCAAACCTAGGCTGATTTTTACCAAAGCTTACACTGCGTCCCTACCAAGTAACTTGCATACCAAATTTCAAGTCTCTAGCTTCTACGGTTCTCGAGATATCCTGTTTACTCACAGACCGACAGACACACACACACACACACACACACACACGAACCAATGGCTCAAACCAACTTTTTTGGTGTCCTGAGACTATATTTCGTCCAGAAATGTGAAAAACTGGGTAGGTCAAATTTCCGCCGATTACATTACTTTCCTTATTATAGGATAAGGAAAGTAAAAATAATTACTAAAAGCGAATTAACGCATAATCACGAGGTATGTGTACTAGTTTATTACATTAAAGTGTCATTCGAATATTTAAATTTGCTAAGTTATTGTTATTTTAGGCAGATTTGAGAAAAATACTACGGCAAGTACTTAGTACTGCATGCAAACGAAAAGAGGTCGAAGACATTTGTGACAGACCATCTAAAATTGTACAAAAAGTCCTTCTTCCAATGGATTCGTCCAGCTTGTTGTAACCTGATGTGAATTATTGCAAAAGAAATATGTACAATGCAAGGAGATCTGTTTTGCCACCCTTGCCTCGATGCCTGGAGGATGTTCATAAAGTGATAGAAGAAATTAACTTAAAAACAAACAGAAATGAAAATTTCCTATTACTTAACAATGCAAATGAGAATATAATTATTTTTTCTTGCTTTACTAGTTTGAAGTGACTGTCCTTAGCGGACACTTTGTACGTAGATGGCACATTTTCATATTGGGCGAAATTTTTTAAACAACTGTTTACTATACATGCTTATCTAAAAGGAATTTACATATCTCTTATATACTGCCTACTTCCTAATAAGTCATACGAAACAGCTCTTCGAGCTATTGTACATAATGCCATAAGTTAAATTTACATTTCAAGCCTCGTGAAATCGTAATTGACTTCGAAAAAGCTATACACCTTGCAGTTTTAAATGTATGGCCTGAAATTAAGATCATTGGATGTCGGTTCCACATCACCCAAGCATGGTAAATTTTATAATTCATTACACTGTTACAACATGCGGTTAATAATTTAATTTCTGGTCTATAGGTACCGGAAAATACAGCAGCTAGGTTTGAGTTGCCAATATAAAGACAAAAATTCCGAAATTAGAAAATGGCTGCACTATGTTTTCGGTTTGATTTTTTTGATCCTTCGGATGTTGGAGATTGCTTTGCAATAGATTTAGCAGCCAGGTAAAGAAAGCATCGCAAAATTTGCTGATTATCTCGTAGAGTCCTATATTGCTGAAGATAGCCAACAATTTGGGCCGCAGCTTCAGCGTCTACTAATAGAACAACAAACAGCTGTAAATCTTTTCATTCACATTTTAATTCTTATTTTAATTCACCTCATCCATCTATATATCTGTTCAGGGATGTCTTATTAAAACTTCAAACAGAAGCATACGTAAAAATACAAACAGTTGACAGCGGTAGATTATGGTGTTTTAAAAACGCTGTGACGAAAAAAAACAATTGTTTATTAAAAAAAATTGATGATTTTAAAGCAGGAATCATTACTACTAGGCCACAATTTATAAAAATTGTTTCTTATTATTTTAGCATTTTTTAAACTTTAAATACTGCACATTTACAATATGTTCAACATCAACAATAAGTAAACAGTTTGGCTAATAGATATGCAATATCTTGTAAAAATAAAATCAATTGACTTCATTTTTACTTAGTAAGATCGAACTGCTTCGGTGCTGAAGAGGTCACAAATTACACTGATCACTGAAATAGTGTCTTTAAGTCTAATGGATCGTATCTTTTTAAACGTTTAATACACTGTTTCAAGCAAATTTGCTGCTAGGATGTTGGGGTGAACACTAAGTTTTCTTAGATATGTTGCACTAGCTCTGCGAATTTCCCCTGTGTACGGTTGGGAGAGGAAGATCCTGTTGAAGAACCCAATTGGGGACATAACGTGGAGCGTTAGCTATCGTCCTTACAACTGTAATTTGGAAGCGTTAGAGGATTTCCAGGTTGGATAAGGAGGATGTTCTTCCAATTAACCAATACATTTGTCGGAATTTGAGCCCTAATTGTATTCGTTTTGTCATTATGTGTGTTTTCCATGTAAAGCGTCTGCCCAGATGAATTCCTAAGTATTTGACGTTATCCTCTTGAGGAATAGCTTCACCATTAAGTGTCACTGATGGACAAAAATGTGGAATGCTTCACGATTTTGCGTGTCATCCTTGCTCAGGGGCCATGGTAATCTTTTCTGTATCGTTCCAATTTTAGTATATGTACCACCAAAGCGAGTACATTTTAGCAAATAAGGTGAATAACATGTAGATAAGAATAAAATTTCCTTAAAAGAATTTTTGTAAACAATATTTTTACCACCTATAAAATATTACAATTGGAGGAATATACCATTTCTTGCGCAGGTGAGAAAATAGCCCGGGGGAATTTACACATTTTTGGGTCATTTCGGATTAAGGGATTATAATCGGAGAAATTTACATGCAGCCAAATGATCGTTGAATTGCTATCGGCGTAATGCTCTTAGAGCTGCGCAAGACCCTGTGAATGCAATGAAGTCATGATTCCATAACATTTGAGAACCTTTGATAATACAACTCCTTTTTTGGGATTTGACGAAACCGAGGACCAGAAAAGGATTCTTGCATTTTTCCACAATATTTATAAAAAAAAAAACTTTAAGAATGTGCTAAGCAATTTTATCATTTATACACAATACATTCTGATGTGGAAAGCAGCTATGTGACAGGTAATGCTATGTGGTACCAGTAATTTTTGCATCGCTTTCAAATAAGACTGATAATACATGTATTCGTCTATTTAACTTAAAAAAAATTGCCAGCAGAGTGTGCCAAAATCGCAATGTTTGACTTCGAAATCGCAGTTTTTAAGGTAAGAATTTAGATATATTAACTTTATTTATTTATCGCTTTTCAATTTTACCAATTGCCAATGAATCTACTGTTTCCCTTATTTCAGGCGCTTACAAACGAGTTAAACATACGAGACTGCTAGTATTACTTTAACCAGGCAGTGTGGAGAAAGGTACAGATGATCAGTCTGGCTGATGCATATGCTCAAATGCGTTGCTTTAGCACATTTACCTGTCGGCTTAGTAAAAGACGCGTTTCTTACTATTATGGAAAATAGTCCAACCGGTGAGAAAACAACTGAATTATTTTGTTAGTTAGTGTGGAAAATGACTCCATTCCACTCACCGCTTCGAACCGCCATAATCAAAGGCATTGGACGAATAACGCTGTAGAAGGCTGGCACAACAAGCTTAATAAACTTGTGCATAAAAAAAAATATATATATATATATACACTTATCAATATTTTAAGATCAGAATACATTTATGTGTGATTTTTTTTATATGAAGAATCAATTAATTGTTGATTTTCCTTAATTTGTAAAACTATATTTACATTACACTATATATGTTACTTGATGTATAAAATATATATACAAAAAAATTACAATTAAAATAATTATGTTGATGTATCTATATATAAAAAAATGTTATATGTGCAAACTATAAAGGGACTGTTAGCCTTGAAGTTTGGCTGCATAGTAAAACCAAAAATGCATATGAATTTTTACATGTGTTTTAGTCACGCTTTGTGGTCAGGGTGGCTCCCTTTATCGCCAGGCACACTTTATCACTAGATTTTGACAAAATGAAAAAGTTTTCCGAACACTATATGTATAATGTGGGCTAAAAAATAAATGGTTTGAAATCAAAAACGATTGTTATCAGTACAGCTCTTAATATAATTTTATAATCGGTCTACTTCTTTATTGTTAAAATGTTCCAAGAAAATGTACTTAACGGTAATTACAGCGCTTCGATCTTCAGGTAGTTAATAACTCTGCGGCACAAACTATACGGTCCTCAAGTACCTAGAAGGATCGCGGATAACCAAACGGGAAAATCAGGGGCTTTCAATTACAAACCGTTCAAATTCTGGTCGATGTCGATTACCCATAGTAGGACTATTAGCACAACGTTCTTTTTAGCGAATCCAGTTTCCAAGCTGGAGACCAGTTTTACTTTTGTCATGTTCGTCGTTTGTCACACCTTTTGATCAACGCAGCTTCCAAGCTGGAGACCACCTTCTATTTCCATCATTTCTGACATCTGTCACGCCTTATAATTTTTGATCTGTGATAGATAGATACTTAACGTTTTCAGTACACAACTAAGGACCATAAGTCAAGTACAGACGCCAAACATCAGCCTGATCAGAAAATCTCGAGACCGGTTTGACCGAAAGTGGCCGCAAATTTTTCGCTTCCGGCCGCTAAATTTTTGCCGTTATTTACTTTCATTTGAATATAACTCACTGTCATTCGTTTCAATAAAATTTTGTTAAACCATATAGCTTAGTTTCATGCATAGAGTCCGCTCTGTGAAGCTAATTTTCGCTTGTCTGCATTGACTTCTCCTGGAAACTAAGATCACAATAAGCAAGAAAAGGGCGTTGTAAACCCATGAGTGGTTTAAAATCATCTTTTTGATAAATATAGATGGTATTCAACAAAACATAGTTAAATATTAATACTCCGTGTAGTCGTAAAAAGAGAACACAAAGATTAAATTCTTACAAGTCATGCAACGCCAACTGTGGGTGCTATGGTGTTGGGAGCTATTAGTCATAATAAGTCGCCTCTAGTCAGAGTTAGAAACAACATTATCAATTAAAGCTCGACCACCCACGTGGCACATAACACATTAAACTTCTTTCAATAAAACAGAGTGAAAACTCTCTCGTAACCAGCTTGATTACCTTATTTTTTACCAATGGAAAATGTTTGAAATATTATTGCATGAAGGGTACAGCGGTTTCTACAACCTCCAAAAATCTGGCAGAATTATGGAAGTGTGTCAGTAATAAATGTAATTCAGTTTATCAAGATGTCATTTAGTGATTGTTTGATTCGACGTAAACAATGGAGGCGAGCTGGAGCCGTATATTATTGAATGATTATAAACAAATTGTTTGTACATTTAATCATTTATTTATCTTATACTATTAAATAAATATGTAAAGTTTAAGTTTTAATTCGCAAATGCATTATACAAAAAGATAATTGGAAAGCCAATGGAAAGGCGGTAAAAGTATCTCAAAAGAAATGAATCAGAGTTAAGTTTGTGCTTTTGTTGTTTTTTCTTGTAATAAAATAAAAATTTCGGTTATTAGTTGAACAATCTTCATAGTAGTCTGAGACTTTTCAATATAATAATATTTAAATGTAGAGACATTTGGATGTCAAAAATGCTATGTAAGAACAGCCTAGCTTTATTGGGTGTAATAAATATATGAATTATATATACTCAAAAATACATTAGGGACGGCTTACATGTCCATTAAGTAATTGTCTAATACTATTTATAAATATTCATTCAAATCGTCATTTCCAGTTATTACAATTTGTGCATACGCTGTACCATATTGCATTTTTTCTATAGATGCTAAAACTCTTGTAATTAATTCTTCTAGAATATTATAGAGATAACAAAAATACTAGAGGAAAACAAGTAAACGCGAAAACGTAAAGAATGGATTTGACAGATTATAGAAGAACGTATAAAAATAAAAACGAAACAACTTACAAAGAAATAGACAGACAAATTCGGACCAAAATAAAAAAACAAACAAAAATCGATAGCTGGAAAATGTAGATAAATTGAAACTTGTACCGGAAAGCATAATGTTATAATGTTTACAAAAAGATCAAGAAATTTCTACACATATATCAACAAACGTCCCATATTATACTATTTAATAAACCTGCAAAGCTTGCAACGCATAGCGAAGTGGTGAAGCACTAACGCTGACCTTTGACCAATCAGTTTCAAAATCACTAGCAAACAAGGCTTTTTGGTCACCTGTCGATTAGTGAAAACAGAATTCGGAAATTTCCAGCCGTTCTCGAGTTTTTGCTCGGACGGACGGACGGACGAACGGACGGACAGACAGACGGACAGACGGACAACGTGAAGTTAGTATGTGACTCCGCTTCGCTTCGCCACTTAATAAAAACAACAGTCTTATAGCTTAACCAGAAAAGATAGCTAATGAGCAAATTAAAAATATATTAAGAAGTTATGTGGCGACGAGACCAATGAGAATATAGAATTAAATCAGAATAACATAAGATATTTAAGATATACATTAAATATAAAGAATCACTCATCGAAACACAGTTAGGTTTTCAAGACGGTATGGACACAAGGGAACCGCTGTATGGCATTTAAGGTCTAATTGAGCGCGTATATATGTTTTATAAATGTTAAAAAGGCATACAATTATTCACTAGAGATTTTACAGATATTAGAGACTATGAGAATTGACATTACAGATCTATACATTATTAGAGAACTATTTGAAACAGAATGTCGCCCTTAGAAGAAACAACTGTTAAATACCCGCAATACCAACAATTAACCGTAATGTAAAAAGAGTTGCATACTATCACCAACACTATTTAATATATATTTTCGTTATGCAGTGTCAAAGGCTTTGGCATATAACAAGAAAGAAATTAAAAAACAAAACAAACGCATTATCTGCATTAGATATACCGATAACATGATTCTATTTGCAAACAACCCCGAAGACTTGTAGTATCTTTTCAACAAAATCAGCCAAGAATTCATTCAGATTGGTCTTTATCTGTTCACTATAAAGAAAACCAAAGTAATACCAGTAACACTCCTCAATACCAAAGTTATGTTATGTTGGAGAGTAGCAGGTTAGAACAAATTTGAAGCTGTAAATATCTTGAATATTATTTAAATGACAAGTCATACCCTGACAATGACATAAAAATTAAAATAATTATAGTAAGAAAGGTCTTTATAAAATAAAGCTTATCATGTGTAACAGAATCTTAGAAACGTATGTCATGTGACGCATGGTTAAGTTTGTGTATTTTTTGTGTTACTGTATGGTGTCGAGGCTTAAAGCAAATATGATTAATAGACTAGAGGTCATAGAAATATGGATATTTTGCAGAATCTGTGGCTTTTCCCGGACTAGCAGGATTACAAATAAAGACGTGCTTGATAAAATAAATAAAGAGCGAGAGTTGTTCTCTACAATGAAAAAAAGAAAAGCGCAATATTTCCGACATGCCGTAAGCAAGAAAAAAATACATAACACTGTTTGATATTGATGAAAAAAATAGAAGGAAGATTTAGAATCGAATGAAGGTCAATGTTGCGAAACTTTGTATTTGGAATAGTCTTGAAAATACTATATTGAGTTAGCCGCTAACACCACGAATTTGTAATAGCGCCCAATGAAGAAGAAGAATTATATAAAAAATTTGCAGTTTTTTATTGCATCATTTGTTGTATCGCAGAATGATTACCGATAATCTTTGGTAAATTAGTTTCAGTGTAATTATTTGTTCGGTCAGAGTACGTTAATCTTCTGTTACAAATAAACTACATGAAAACATGTAAACGTTTGTTCTTTTTTTGTTTGCACCTTTAAATAACTATAAATTTTTCAATAAACAAACCTTCTCAACCCGATCTCACCGATCTAGCTAAATTGCAAATACTTTAATAAGTAATATGACGGAATTTTGAGATATGCGGATATATGGAAAATGAGGTCAGAAGGGCAATGTATAAAATGTGGCTTCAAAAATGTAAAGAGAAATCAGGATAAACTTGAATAACAAAATTTGATAAGGCAAACGAATTGTTTCCAACATCGTGTGGTTTTTAATTAAATTAAAAATTGATTTTTTAAGATTTTCTTTTAAAGATGTCCGCCACAGTTGTGAACGAAACGTCAAGAGTTTCTGAACGGCCGTGAAAGCCTTCGCATCTATTTCTTTCCAAGGTCGTTGTTGTCGTCGTTTACTTCAAGATTAGGCCTTTCGGCCTGTTCCGGTTTAATGTTCCATTGTTTCCGAGGTCTTCCTACATCTCGGGTTTCTTTTGCGTTGTGCTGCATTGCTAATTTTGGGAGTCTTTTTGGGCTCATTCTGTCTACATGCTTCTTCCATGTTGTCTTGCAATTGATTATTTGGTTTCGTATTGGTTGTACTTGTAGTTCGTTTCTGATGTGTTCGTTAGTAAATCTGTCTAAGCGACTACATCCTTTGACTCCTCTTAGGCACCTCACCTCTACGGACTGCAGTTTTCTATAGTCCCCTGATGTTATTGTCTATATTTCGCTGTCATATAGTAATATGAGGACTGCTATTATTTTGTAAAATTTTATCTGTTTCTATTTTCTTGTTTTGTTTCTTAGTGTTCTTCTTATAGTATCGCATATTCTTTGAAATGTAGCTATTTTATATAGATATCTGAAATTTTGTATCTGTTCCAGATTAGTTTTGTTAATAATAATTTTACATCTTATGGGTTGTTTTTCTTGAAAGGTCATTATTTTTGTTTAATTGTTAATATTTGGCAGTTGCAATTTTTTGATATGTTGTTTAATCTGTAAATTACTCGTTATAAATTGTCTTCTAAATTTGCGATCGCGTCGTCTGCAAACAAGATTGTGTTGACGTATGTTTCCAAGGCCAAAAATATAATACGTCGAGTGAGTGAATTATCCCATGAGTCCAATATAATGGGTGACAAACCGATTTATTTAAAATACATCTTAAAGAAGATTAATTAAATATCAAATACAAGAATATAATACAAGAAGACAAAATTGCTGATAAGAAATGTTTTACACAGATTTTAATCCGTTCGTTTATTAGTTCGTTGGTTAATTTTTTCGACCATCAGTTGAAAATGTGTTGATTGTAAACTTTTTATTGACTTTTTGTACCATTGTAATACGTTAGTCTAGTTTTCTTCTCTAATTTTATACAAAATGTATGTATCTTTTAATCAATTCCCTTTAGTCTTCATTTTCACTAACATGATCCATCATGAGACTTTTTCAAAATAAAATCAGTGCACCAGATCGATTAAGCCAACTTTAACTATAAAATTGGTTTTAATTTTATTGATAATGTGGCTGTAATATTATCATTTAAATTGTTACTTGCAATTCACGTTAGAGAAGATAAGTATAATGTTAAACTCGTTATTATTCCATTTTTACATTTTAAATTGTTTGTAATAAAAAACAATATAGTGGTTATGATCAAAATCCTGTAATTCATTATTGTAAGCCTTAAATTTGAAACTAAATTCTTCAGCTAGATTTTATTTTTATAAAAGTTAACAAAAAGATATTTTTAGATGTATTCTGCTAATTTATATTATATTAGGGTGTAAGAAAGTTCCTCAACACTTACCAAACTTTTAATTTTTATGTATTTCTGTTGTTTTTTGTTTTTGTTATAGTGATAATCTTTATCTTCAGGTTTCAGATGCAAATGGAACATCGAGTTTTTATCAGTTATTGCTGAAAACGGGAACTGTCGACAAGGAACTGTGAGCCGTGTGATGGTTTCGAAATGGTATTGGTACTGCAGACAGATTCGATAATTTGTAAAGTGTTGCCAAAACGTGATTGATAATAATGGCTTGTATTTTGAAAACTAGTTGCTTTGAGATTAATTTATACATAAAAATCAAAGTTTCTATTAAGATCGTAGTAACAATGTAGACTTCCTAAAGTGCATTAAAGATATGCTTTATCTATCGCCCATCGTTTTGGTTCTTTAAAATAAAAAAGTGATAGTAATATTTATTTGCAAATTTTAAAATAAATTTAAATTTTATCTAAAGGTTCAATTTTTTTATTTTTATGCTTTGTTGGTAATTAAATTAACTCTATAGAATATTTGATGATATTATTTGAATTTCATTGTGTTCCTAGCAAATTAATTCTTTAAAGCTTCAAGCCGCAAAAGAGTTGCTTCCCTTTTAAGAAATATTTAAAAAACTGTTCATAATTTAAAAGGTTTGTTCACTTGCTTCAAATTTTTTGGTAGGAGATTTTATCTTGTACATTTACACTAAGCCCGCTGCGCTGACATAAAAACAAATATAAATGCTATTTATCACTTTATATCTACAATGTAGATGCAAGTTTACATTGTTGTCCGTTACTTTTTCCTTGGTCATATCGACAAGATCTTTTAATATGACAAAAATTTTAGTCAAATATGTAAGTAAACCTTGTAGACCCTCATTTTACTTTAAACATTAGAGAACATTAAGCACATTTTAGTAAATATGAAAAATTGACATAGTTGGAAACCCAATGAAAGGGCCCAAAAGACGTCACATAATTTTGTTTTCACTTTTGATACAGAAAACTGAGCTTGTGAAGTATATGTGACTATGTAGTTATATTGGTCATAATAACTGATAAATATTTTTTACTTGTATATAATATAATTTTATAATATACGATTTCAAATACAGCTTATGTAAAAAACAGATAAGAAACTAAAAAACTTATGACTTCAAATATAAAAAAAGTGACTATTTCATTATCACTTAAGGAAAATCTAATTTTAGGATTTTTATGTAACCAAATAGATAATCAAATTAGAAATTGTACAATAACAAACGCAAACTGTACACAATGTTGTAGTCATAAACAAACAGCATTAGTAGCGATCTTAGGTCTGTAAAATCTTTTTTATTATTATATAGTATAACTCATTAGGAAATTATAAGAAATACTAAAAAACAAGGTATGACTTGCTAACATTGATGATAATCATTAGACAAATATTGTGGTAAAAATGATGAGGCAATAGAAATCTATGATATGGGGTGATGTGGCAAGTATCGTACCTTAAATGACCGCATTGTTACTCCTTATTTTAAATGAAAACAGGTAATCAATTATTAACGTAATTACGAAAGCGTACCAACGCTTAAGAAGTAGTTAATGACACATTACACTCCCGTCTGTCTGTAATATGTATGTGTGTCTGTCGGTGGACACAATAACTTAAAAACTACTGGTCGAATTGACACCATATTTGGTACTCAATTTCGTACATAACGACTCATGGGGATGATTCTGAGACAAATCAGCTAACGGCAAGCGTTAGTGACCGTTACGATTTCAAAAACTGTTTATATCACCATACGGCATGTAGCACATCATTCAATTTACCTTTGAACACTGATAAATATACGAAGATAAGGTGAAAAGTTCTCGGCCTGACACAGAGATGGTACTGCAATCGGGGCAAACAATTATGCTTCCTGCTTGTAGTTTGTTTACACGAAAAAAAATTCTTCAGTAGACATGTTGCATGTTTTTTGTTAAAATGGATAAACTTGAATATCGTGCGGTTATAAAATTCTTCGTTTTGCATGGATTAACCTCTAAGGAAATTCATCCGAAGTTGACAAAAGTTTACGGGGACTCTGCTCCTTCCATGTCAACTTTTAAAAAGTGGACACTTGAATTTAAACGTGGTCGCACATCCCTCGAAGGTGACCCACGTGAAGGACGGTCAAAAACCGCAACCACACCGGAAACCATCGAAAAAGTGCCTGATATCGTGTTGGAAGATAGGCGAGTGAAGGTGAGTGAGACAGCTGAGGCTGTGGGGATATCGGAGGAAAGGGTGCGAAACATCTTGCACGAAGAATTAGGGATGCGAAAGCTCTGCGCAAGATGGGTGCCGCATTTGCTGAATGCCGATCAAAAGCAAATGCGCAAACGATTTGCGCAGCAATCTTTAGACCGATTCAACAGGGATTCGATCGATTTTGTGCGGCGATTTGTCACCATGGATGATTCATGGGTCCATCACTACACGCCACAAACAAAACAGCAGTCCAAGCAGTAAGTGGTTCAGCGTCAAAGAAAGCGAAGTCATGGCCAGCGTGTTAGGGATGCGAAAAGGATCCTGTTAATTGATTATTGACCAGCTGGATGCCAAAATTTGCGAGAAGAGGTCTGACTTGAAGAAGAAAAAAATCATCTTTCACCAAGACAACGCATCTGCGTTGGCAATGGGAAAACTGCGGGATTTGGGGTATGATTTGCTTGGCCATCCCTCCTATTTTCCTGATTTGTCACCCTCAGACTTCCATCTGTTCCCAAACTTAAAAAAATTTGTCTCTGGGAAGCGCTTCGCATCCAATGAAGAAGTTGATGAATATTTTCACAATCTTCCAGATTCTCACTTCCGAGAAGGAATACTGATGTTGGAGAGGCGCTGGATCAAGTGTGTTGAAGTCAAGGGAGATTATGTAGAAAAATAAAATCATTTTTTAACTGAAAGTCGCAGTCTTTCATTGTTAGGCCTAGAACTGTTCACCTTACCCTCGTAGGCTTACATTTTTGAAATACTACCTAACGGTCAAATAGATGCGAAGGCTTTCACAGACGGTGTTATGGTGCAGAAAATCTTCTAAAATTTTTAGATTTTCTTCTGAATATGTCTGCCGCAGTTGTGGACGAAACGTCAAGAGTTTCTGAACTTTTATCACGGCCTTGTAACCCAAGAACCAACCACACGATGCACTACCTAACGGTTATTCTACAAAGTAATACAGCACATATGCCCATCGGTTAATTCATCAATTGATTATTTTCTATTAATTGTTATTGTGCTATTCGAAGCTTTCGGTAGCTGCAAATTTGGGTTTACACCCTTCTCGTTCTTAATGACCATTCTCATACGGAGGATCAGCTGTAATTGTCAAAAACATAGTCGATCATTATAAAAGGGAATTTTATCAGATAATCAAAATTTAATGTGCAAGTATAAAGCTTTAAGCTCTACCTTATCCACTAATAGTAGCAGTAGTATACAGCTCACCTAGACATCTTACTTCCACTGACAAATATAAAGACTTTCCGAGAAATTTTGATACGAAATTTGTCGCTGGGGGTGACTGAAACTCAAACAACTCAGCTCAAAGGTCGAGACTAATAAATCCGAAAGGCCGCAACTTTTGTTGAGCTATCGAAATCCTAAATTATGGTTATGTTTTAACGGAAAGGCCTACCTACTGTCTTATTGGTGCAAATAAACTACCAAGGCCGTTTAATTTTGCGACAGTTAACGGTGTAGCAAATACTTAAACCCCCGTCAAAACCATCTTAAGTACAACAATCATCAGCAAAGAACCCGCCTTGAAAGTTTGCACTAATCTCATTAACTAGGACCACTTCATAAATCAACTGGACAAAGAACTTAATTTTGCTGTACGAATTAAAAACACTCAAGGCCTTAACGAAGCAATCCAATATTTGACTTTGCCAGGTTAGTTGTATTTAATACTAAGTCGTATTTGGGACAAAACGCGTCAACTGCCCCAGCGCTACCGCAGACGACCGCGCGAGCGTCGTTTCGGCCTCAAAACATTAATAAAAAAAATAATTTGAGAACACAATCTTACGTATTTTTTCTCAGCGTTCCAATGGTACCATTATTTTTAGCGAACTTTTACTCTATAACCTCAAAAAATGCGAAAGTTTAAAAAACGTTATATCTTTTATCTTCAAATTTTTTAATTTTTTAGACCATGTAGAAAGATCAGACATTTTTACATAAATATAGATAATAAAAAATGGGGGGGTTTCGTTTTTTCCGAGTATTTAAACGACGAACACGAAAATGCGAATCGCCGCGCGCCGCGAACTCGAGGTACTTCGACTGTATTCACTAAATGATGTAAACAACAGTCATTTAAAGCGGATTAACAGTTAATAAGTCATAGATATGTTGATAGCCATAATTTATTTATTAAATAATTTCATATCGACCTTATTATTGTTTTATAAGTACATATGTACTTTTGTTATCAATTTGGGTATTTTTTAGTCCATATTATTTGGCTTAAGTGTCCACTTATTTATTGTTCTTTTATAATTTGCTTGTTAGTTGGTAACATTTTTTATTTTACTAATTAGTATTACCGCCGTTTTCTTATTTTTTTAAACTTATTAATTACCAAGCCGTATTCTTTTAATATTTTATTTTGTTTGATGAGTTTTTTTGTAACTATCTCTGAATTTTTTAATAATAACCAGATCATCCGCGTAAATAAGTTGCAATATCGCGACTGATTCTAAGTTCCTGTAACCTATACTAATTTATTTTGTTCTATATCCTTGCATTATTTTGGCCATTGATATTATAAAGAGCGTAAGGCTTTTTATTTCACCCTGTCTTATACTTTTTATTGGTACAAATTCTTTAGCTGAAAGGTTGTCGATTCTTACGTAATGTGCCTCTAACACCAAATTATCATTCACCTTCTTTTCCCTAAGTACTTTTTCCACTAAACCAAAAGCTCTTTACATGTCTATAAGAGAAACTGCCGTTTTCTTATTATAAAATATCGTTTTTTCTATTACTTACTTTGAAACAACAATATAATCTTGTACTTCACGATTCGTTGTGGTTCTACTTTATAATTCATCCAACTCGTTTTAACAGCCATTCTTAGATTTTGTTTTAAAATGTTTTCGTAGACTTTATTTATCAAACATACTATAAGAGAGAAATGCCCGTATAATTATTACAGTTAGCTTTATATCCTTTCTCATGAGAGGTAACATTATAGTCACTTCTCAATCAGGTGGTTTTGGTTTTTGTTTCCATGCTAGATAAATAATTTTATGAAAAAATTTATATTTACTTTTCCATTTATTTTCACATTTCTACCCTAATATTATTATGATCAACAGCTTTATTGTTTTTTATTTTTTTTATATTTGTCGCCATCTCCCTTACTGTAATTTTTTCTTGGTCTTCTATAGGTTGTGTGTTTGGTGTTTCTACATAAAGATTTTGTTTATCATACATGTCACTGGTAACATTTTTTCACCTAGCTATTATCTGATCTTTTCATACAATAAATGACTCTTGTACTTTTCTCTAACTTAAATCAAAGCATATTTTGTAGGTTTTTCAATTCTCCGATCTTCTTAGGAAATACATTTATGTTAGTTCTTGCATTATTTTCCAATTCGTGTCCGAGATTTTCCCACTAGGCTGTTTCTGATGCGGCTACAAGTTTTCTTTCTCTGAATCTTATAGTTATCTTAATCTAACCCATTACCTGTCTATTTGAAAAAAATTTAAAATTATTTTTATTCTTTATTTTCTTAATTTATTTTTCTTAATCATATCTCATCTTTTGTTTGTTCTCTATTATCTTGTTGTTTTATATATTTTGCTAATCATATTCTCTAACTTAGATATTTATTTTATTTATGTGCTGAGCTGGTGGAGACTTTTAATTCTTATCAACAACTAATATTTTATTACTTTCTAAACTGAAACACCTTACGATTTTTTTAAGGATGGATTTGTCTGTTTATTAATTATCTAGTCTATTATAGAGTTTTGCCCTTTAGTGTTAATGTTGAAATTGGCAACGAAATGTGCTGTTATTCGGAATTTATTATGAAAATTAAAGTGACTAGTTTTCCTCAATTTTACTAAGGTTACATTTATTGGATTTTTTGAGCGTTGTGTGATTTTTTATACTTTCTTTTAAATTTTCCATAACAGCAGTTTAAGGAGTATAGTTTATTGTGGGTATTCATAGATTATTTTCTTTTTATTCTATGATTTATTTTCAGAAATTTATACTGCTAAGATATTTTGTGTACAATTATTGTTGGAGAAATATATAGGCCCTTTTGTATTTTTTATATAATAAATACTTCTACATTCTTTTGATACACTACTGTATAGTAATATATAATCGTCATATATTCTGGTTCCTTTTTTCTGTTCTGTTTAGCCAATTACAAATTATATGTTATTCTTTTCAGCTTTGTTATAATTTTTTGCCTTTGTATCTCAACGATCTAATATTTCAAGTTCTTATTTGAACAACATTTCTCCTTTCTCTTATTCGTTGTATATTATTTTATTAACCTAGGTATAAAAGAAAAGATGAAGGAGACAAATAAGGCTGGCATTTCCAAAACAAAAAAAATATCTAGGTCTTTTAGAATTTGTTTTATATTCTACTATGACCAACCAATCCGTGGCGCCTTCATTACACAAATGTATATTACGAGGGTTATTCAATAATTAAAGAGACAAATTGGAGTGAGGAAAAGACTGTTGGTAGTACAAGGTTGATACATTTAGGATCTTAAGTTGGCCTCACTAGGATGAGTTCTAATCAGCTGATTGATCAACATTGCTCTGTTTATAACCTTAAGTTAAGTTAAACGATGTCGGGTCTTCTTGAAAATTCCACATTGGTTGAACAACGTTCTGTGATTCGTTTTTTGATTGATGAAGGTGAAAAACCAGCTAATGTATACTCTAAAGTGTATGGTAAAAGTTGTATCAACCGTGGAAATTTTTACAAGGGGTAGAACAGTTCCAAAGTGGCCGAGAATCAATCAAACACTGTTCTGGCCGCCCTATTGAAGTTTCAACTTGGTCACTCGGTTGATGAGATTATTCGTGCAGACCTGAAGGTGGTATTGCGTGGGAAGAGGTTCCAGGATAACGAGGATATCAAGAAATTTGTGGTAAATTGGCTCCGACACTAAGAAAAAGAGTTCTTTGCAGCCGGTATAAAAAGCTAGTAACCCGTTGGGACGAGTGCATAAATGTTGATGGGGATTATGTTGAAAATTAGGAAAAGTCTTATTTTGTAGAAATAAACAGTTTTTTCTCCAGGTCAGTTTGTTTCTTTAATTATTGAATGACCCTAGTATATAGTTTGCTGTCTTCCAGGACTTTCTAATAAAAACCGATACTACCAATTTAATGACACTTAGGTTGAGGAGTTTGTTTAATCAATTGGATATAAATTTCTTGATTAGACTCTAAAATATAAGGAAGTTGGTACGACATATTACATTTAATATTGCATAATGGTAATGTAAATGCTGCCAAATATATTAAAATTTTGATTAGCAGTCTTCAGTAATAACATCTCTAAAGAAAATGTTGTCTCAACAGAACAGGTAGATGTAACAAATTGAGTTTAGTTATAGCTAGGTACTTTCTCCACATAAAACCGATGAAAAACTTATATCACATTTAGCAAAACGCAACTAAAAGACCAGCAAAGCTCATTATTTGCAGTTATAAAGGAAATATTGAGTATCGATAGCTATTGTTCTATTTACAGTAATGAACGTTTTGAATAATATGGTAATAAATAAAATTAAGCAAAATTTAAGGGAATAATAATTATAAATACTTTAAAACTGATACGATCTGGCGTCAGATATTGTCACATAATTTGCTTTGTGTCTAGATACTGCACATTAGAAAAGCTCCAGCAAATATAAAAATAAAATGGTAAAGTAATTATAAATATACAAATGATGTAAACGTTTTAATAGAATTCGAACATTTAATGAAAATTGGATTTATTTTAAGCACCTTACAACTTTTGAAGATGGCTAGTAAACAATTTACAATGTACGTGAAGTTTTAAACTTGTCATCCCGGACTTATTAGGAAATGTTGTCAGAAATAAACTTAAAATACGTATAAAAAATAACTGCTGGTTAACTAAAATACAACAGTCCATCTTATTTAGATGTGCAAGGAGCTGGAAATTTTTTAAAAAATCAAAATAAAGTTTGGTATATTGTTATCACAGATGAGATTCATGAGAAGCATCACGTAGAATAAAAATCGGCAATGCTAGAAATTATTTTAGTTAATTTGTATAATTTAACAAACCTAACAAAAAATAAATGAATTAAAAGAATATATTTGCAATTCTAGAAAAATCAAAAATTTAAAATAATTAATAAAATAAAAATGTCTTGTATAAAATATAGTGTGTTACATATTGTAATGTTTTTACTCTCAACAGTGGTGAATAACACACTTGAATTTATTTAGTTACTCATTTGCTTTATTTACAGAGAATTGAATAACTCAATAAAATTTATAACTGTATTTATCTATAAAACAATGTATTTCACACTACAACAGTACGTTTCACTTTTGGTACTTGACTGATTTTCTCTGGACTGCTACGTGCGTTTTATACAACCGATACTGGTTTCGGAGTCTATAGGGGAGCTATCTAAAAACATCTGAGAATTTTCGCATTATTCGAATACTTAAACGATCAGAAGCACCTCGGGTTCCACAAAGCTGCTCGCATTAAAGACATTGTGTACGTCGCTCGACTGTAACGGTTCGGTGGCCGCGACGGTGCGCCTATGGGGAGGCGTTCGGAAATTTATTACACTATATTATAGAAATGTACGTAACACGTATGCTTTAACCATTGTAGTTGAGAGAGTGTATAAAACACTGAACCAAAAAACAACTATTAAATTTTTTTCTGTATTTTTATAACTAAAAAAATCTATTATCCATTAGAAATTATCGCAAATGTAAATTAAAAGTTGTCGATAAAATTGTCACTACTCTACAAATATCTTGTATGTCATAACTAGTAAGCAGTATTAATTTAGAAATGCACAACTATTACTCCAAATTCGTATAGAGGAAATCTGAAGTACAACATAACCATTGGTATTAAAATGTGTATGTTCTTGTATGAACGGAATAGTAAAAATTAATTTCTAGAATGGCAGTTCATTATTAAAAACTATTACATGTGTTTTAGACCGATTACGTAAGGCTTTGCATCCCGCGAGGGCGTATTGCCTGCGAAATGGAAAGTTAAAGTCGCCATATGTTTATCTTTACTACCCGGTTGTCGCGCACCCCTTATTTGAACGCAGGTACCCAATTATTTTTAGTGACCGAGTAGGCCACCCGTCAGGCATCTGGAGCTCAGGATTGAACTCGGGTTCATCCGCACGAATTGACTTAATTATAACCATGCTATAATATTTATTTGTGTATGTTATTAGCCACAATTTAAGTGGTTACAAGAATAGGTTAGTTAATTATAATTCTCATTTTACTTTGTCAGGCTCTTCTCGTTTAGATCCTTAAAGAGTTATTTATGTAGAAGAAAGTTTGATAGTCTGACATTTTGGCGTAACCTGATTGTAAATGTTCCGTTTACTTTAATTTGTTTTTAAATAAACAATTACTTGTATATCCATACAATACGCTTATATTCAATTACATTAGCATTAAATACAACGATTTGTTCTGAGAAATACTTAGCTTAAACACAATAAATTATGTATTCAATATGAGTAAAAAATATTTGTGAGATGTGCAGATCTCTTCTAATAATCTTTCCAAATTAATTGTTGAACAGTTTATGGTTTTACCTAAGTTTTTCAAATTGTTGAGTTTCAAAAACGGCCGAACATATTGGAAATGAAATTATTAAAAGTGTGTTGAAGATAAAGAAATAAAGGGGAGCAAAGCGGCGAGGCTTAATTGAAACTGGCCTGTTAATGCGAACGCTGCTAATAAACGAACGCTTCCGATATTTGTGTGGGCAATCACGCTTGAAGTTCAGCGGGGGCATTCACAAGCCATTCTGCTCCCGTTTACCCGATTTGCTGCATCGCCCACAATACAAAGCGGTCGTTACGTCTGGCTATCAAAACAGACACCGCGGCACTCAATATTAAAATCAACTGCTTCCAGGAAAGTCCAAGGTGAGTCGGGCGCGGATTTGGAAGATAAAGTTTCTCGCCTTTCATTAACTTTCGCGACTTCGGGGGAGTTGCGGAGGGCGGCGGGGATTTGAAGTTTCGACAAACTGACGCTCTTTGGCGAGTTCTAGACGCGAATTAGATGTCTGGCGAATTTGTCGAAATTATGCAAATAGAAAATAAGCTGCGAAATCCACTTCTTTATGAAAAGAGTCCACTGGCAATTTTATTGTTCTGCGCTTATTAATAGCTGGATGGCTTTTCGAAGGTAAACATTCATGGGGCGGCAGTCAGATATGTGTTGAGCTTCTGTGCTGCGAGTACGTGGTAAATCGGGCGTGAAGGGTCGGGTGACATTTAATCAATATCAACTCTGTGGACACTTGGCGATTCAGCTCACTCCGGCTGTTCGGCGCTACTTCTGTCCCTAAATAACCGCCTGGTTTGTCTCCCAAGCGATGAAATTAATCCTGTTTTGATAAGGGCCAGCTTTCGGGATGTCCGGGCCTTGAAAGCTTCGATTTGCATAAGTATTTGCCGGCTATTAGTCTAAGAAACAGATATATTTGAGAAGTGTGTTGGCACTTCATTGCTTGTGGAATAGTAATGAAGTATTAATACTTTCAGTGTAAATACTATAATAGTAATAAAATTGTAAAAATAAATATTATTCACAATTCAAATGCTATAAACACTACAGAACATTATATTAGATAACACTTTAAATAAGAATAGCAAATAAATTTATTTTATTTTATTTTTTTACTAAATAAATTGTTTTTTTATTGAAGTAAATACCCATTAAGGAATATATGCGAATAACAAAATTAAGAACGTCATATAATTAAGGTACAATAAATAGCTAGTACAACAAATAATATTAAAGCTTGCTCTGTCTTTTCCCTTCTCGGTATTAAATCAACAAATGCTGATATAAAAGTCATCGAAAGTTAACTAAAACTTCCATTTTTGCAGACTATATGGAAACTTTGACTCAACAACGTTAGTTTTTTGAAATGGGCTCTGTTTCCACTGATTTTGGAGCTTCTTGATTCAAAATGTTATAAAAAAGTAGACACAGCAGGAAATCGTTTGTTGTTAATTTCTTTCCTTTTAGATATTTTTCAAAGGGTACAAAAAAGTTATAAATATCAAGTACTAATATTAAACTGTAAAGAGCATTGCGTAAAACTTCACAGTCACAATCAGTACTGTCAAATTGCCGACATGGACAAAAGCATTACCTTAGATAAAAATATCAATATACCAGATATATTCTTGCGTAATGTAGCCTTATAGGTCATTTTTCATTAGTAATACACAATATCATTTGGCTTTTACAATGCTGGTTTAACGTTCTTTACACAGCAGTTAGTCACTGATTTTCTATGGAGGAAAGTCTTGCACAATTTTAAACTACTCCTGTACTACTTGGAGTTGATATATGTGACAATAAATTATAATTTCTAATTGAAATAAATATTTAGACAAAGAAAATCTTGCATTTGTATTAGAATAACTATATAACCATAACGTTTGGTCTAGCCACTTTAATATTTCTAGCCCTTTTAATTGTTTAAGGTAAAATGTTTGGTACAATATATCATTTATGTACTTTACGTCTTTGAGAATTTTTCTATTTCTTTAATTTCAGTTCTCTTGTAAGGTTATTTTTTAATAACCAAATAAATTAGTTATTATAAATCATTAATTAATAACAAATAAATTAAAATAAATGGCTGGAGTGTTAAGCATAATATTTTATCCCTCGTCACTCACATCCATAGCTGCATTCCAGGAATATTAAGTTATGTGTGTCTCTCACTTTTAAATATTTTAAGAGATTTCTTTTGTCAATGCTTTATGAGTATAATCTACACATTAAAAAATAAAAGTTTGTGCAAAAGGCCACAAAACCTAAAATTCATTTAGTAGCCATGTGATATTCAAGTTTACCTACGATGTTGTTGATTTTTTTCATCTTTCTTTAAACGATTATAATTTTTTATACCCTAATCGATTCTGTAGAAACTACTGCTTCTGATCGTTGTATTTTCTAAACTTGTTTGGTATTATTTAATAATCTATATATTAGCTGTCTTGTCGACACATTTACACAAAGAAACTAATACTTTTCTGCCTTTTGTTAATTAGAATTAGTCCATAATTTTTTATAAACATTCTATACTATCATTTTTTGGACGACATCTGAAAATATGTAATCAGTGAAACAATATTGTGTTTTGTAGTTAAAAACTATTATTCTTCGCGTTTTGAAGCGATATATACTATTAATTAATTAATTGTTTGTCAATTCAATGGACTGACAGATGTAAACCACACCAGTAACTTTGTCCTCTAAGTACAGGAGCTAAATCCGAAATTTTTGACGTTATATTGTGGAAAACCGAAAGATAACACAAGTTAACTTCATATAATCAAAAATCTTCTATTATCAATTGCTATACTTGTATCTCTTCTCGTCATAAAATAGCCTATACAAGTGATTGCGTAGTTTGGCTACACAATAATCAAGTTTACCATATAACCAAAAAGTCCAAGGAATCTGAGCTCCAAGAAGAGGCAACTATTGACAGCACAACACACAGTAAAAGGGATCTGATTACAAAACAAGTAAATAATTCGCCTGAAAACTGAAAGAGAAAATTGATCAGGATCCTGGAAGGAGCATGGCTGATCTTGCACGGAATTTGCGTGGCGAGGTCAATAGTCAGTTTAGCAGTTTACCAGAATCTGCAGTACAAGTCTTCTGTTTTGAGGATCCGCCAACTGTTGACTAAAGAAAAACAAAATGGATATCAATCACGAGAGCGTTGGCTTTCTGAGATTCTTTTAGGGCGAAAAGAACTTCATTTAAGACAAAAAGAAGAATCTCCAAAATGACCGTTAAATCTGCCCAGATGCCTATAAAATGCCTACCCCTGCACATAAAATGTTTCCGTCTTTTATGATTGTGCTGGGGCTTGTGAGCAGCAAAGAGGATGTCATATCTTCACTTCTTTGACGAAGGCCTTAAAGTGACAGTCGAGAGCTATATCAATGTGTTGGAGGCAGTTATCAAATTTTAGATTGAGCAGTAGTACGTATTCCCGCATACAAGACAAAGAAGATCTAAGCATGACTGTACAACAATTTTGTTTACCACTGGTCTCTCGACTTATGACCATCCCCTCGACTACTAGGTGTGGGGCGGGATCGAGGCGAAGGTCAATGGGAGGCAATACAACATCAAGAACATCTTAAGAGCTTCTATTATAAAGGTAATGACACATATGGACAATGAGTAAGTTGTGTTGGCCTGCACCAGGTTTAGGTAGTTGGCGTTGATGGGGACTCCATTGAAAAACATGACTCTCAATGTTATTTACTTTAGTTATGTTAAGTTGCACGTAAACAAATTAATTTTTTTTAATTTTTACCTCAACGATCCAGTAGCTAGATGCACAAATATAAATTGCACAAACATAAATACATATCCATATGAAAAATAAGCTCTAACAATAAACAAAGTGTGTACGTTTTAAAAATTGTAGGCGATGCTGAAACAAGATTATTAAGCGTAATTATAAAGTGGGGTTTAATGCCGCTGGCACTACAATTTTATTACTCATTAATTCATTTGTCCATTGAAAAGAATTGTCATTTTTATGAGGATTAATAACATTTTCATCAAATCTTCTCTTACTAAAGTACTTCGATTAGTTGATCCAAAAAAAGTCTCCATTGAACCCTAAAAATAGTTTTTTTAATCAATAATACTTGTTGTGAGCAAATATTTGCGTAGGTTGCAACCCTAGCACTAGCCTGGCCTGTTGTCTATTTTATTGTAGTAGGTTATCAGTTCTTCAGGGACTGCATAGTGTCTTACCATACCTTAGTCTTTTCATACACTTTCAGTGGTTTGGCGAGATGCGTTTATTAATCTATTTAGCTAGTTGAAACTGAGGTTTTGCTAATTACAGCCTGGTTCAGGACCAATAAAAGCAGTTTCTAGCTCATTTTAAACACAATACTAAACATGTGCTTGGAAGGATAAAGCTTTATAGACATTTTAAATCTATAAAAATTGATCACACAGTTACCTACAATACATCAGAACTAATTTCTATAAAAATATATATTTTTCAAGCTCGTGCTATTGCAGTTTTGATTTTTATTTGTGGATATGATCCGCAGATTTTAAAATCTGTTTTTACGATGTCCTTAATTTGTAAGCTAAATAATAACATTTATAAAGACGAAATAAAAAAAATTTAGCTATTAAAGCTATTTTAAAATTGTTAATTATTGTGTCCAATATAACATACATGAGGGCGCCCTTAAAGAAATTATCAATGCAGCGAACATTTTTACAAATAGGTATCATTTGCAGGAAAGCCTTTTTTTAAAGAATTATCATTTTTACATTGCCTTGAATATGCACACGACTGCTGTCTACATATAGACTACTGATTGAACTATCAAGCTGTTACCAGCTAATAACGGCATTACAAACTGTTTACTATTATTCTCAACTATACCAGATCCGTTTGTAACGTCTTTACTTTTCCTTGTATAAAACCACGTTATTAATCGATAAAGCTATCAACTATTTGAATTAAAAACATTAAATGTATGGAATTATTTTTCTATTTTATTTTTTTAAATGTATATATAAAGTATATATATTTCATCACTTATTGAAAGAATCAAAATGCTATTTAATATCTAAATGTTGGTTAAGAAAAATTAGTTAGCAGAGCGTGGTTTCGATCCACGGACCTCTGGGTTATGGGCCCAGCACGCTTCCACTGCGCCACTCTGCTTCGTGTATTTCCACTTCCCATTACAGCTATATATAGTACGTTAAAAAAATTGTATACAATAAATTTTAACTACAATAAAAATTAAAAGGTTTAAACATTCCCTCCTACCAGCGTAATTTAAATAATGAAATGGATATAATATCTAAATATATTTTAGTTTCTATAGACACAACCATTTTATTTATAAAAAATACGCAATGATTGCACTCTTTTTCCGACAAATAGCTGTGCACGATAAATGTTGTGATACGTTAATAAATTTTTAAGGTTTATGAATGATTTATGAAATAATACATTAAAAATAGTTTTTAGCAGTTAGTCGCTTAATTTGTTTACTATTTCTACTTTACTTTTTAATCCTATAGTTATACAGCTTTTTTAATGTTTTATTTTTTGTATATGGTAAAGTGAAAATCTGTAGATAAAATTATAAAGTTTTCATAAAAGTTTTCTTTTAATTATTTCTCTGCCTTGCTTGGCAAATAAAAAAATTAAAATAAAAAAAGTAATGTACCTCGTAATAATTGGATACTAAAAGGTAATATGGTTTATATATATTTTTGGTTTTCTAGACCTAACTTGAAATTGATTGTTCAATTCTTATCATCCGTGATAAGAAACTTTTTTTATTAATATTTCCATGTTAACTTCAGGGTAGAACTAGACGTATAAAATATTTTGATATTGTAATGTTGTACAGGGTTGAGTCATTTATTTTTTGCGTTAAGTGAGAAGAAGATATAGTTTAATATTCTGTTCTGATCGATTTATTATCCGTTTGTGGTCATCCAATATCCAAAACCCAAATCTGCTAGGTTGATTCACTAATTCCAGATTCTTTGTTTTTTGAGAAAGTGAGAAAAAAAGGATACACCAAACAAATGTTTTGGTCACTCACTAATACACTATCAAAATGTTAAAAAAATTTATTGATTTAGATATTGTAATTATTACTACTTTTCTAATACGACTTATGAAAAACTTTACCAGTCACCTACGTAAGAGAGTTAAAGAACATAATTTTAAGAAAGTAAGGTATTATGGGCATTTATGTGAATGATAAGTCAAGCACGTTATTTATGATAATAATGGTAATGCTCTAACGTCCCGCATGGGAGCATAACCTGCGAACTGAAAGTTAAGGTTCTCATATGTACGCCTTCTCTGCCCGATCGTCGTGCGCCATCTCTGATACGGGGAATGTGGAAAGCACAGCGCCTTGGACGACCCCCATTATTACCTCTTGCTCAAGCGATCTCAAGTACTCAATTATTTTCACTGACTCAGTAGGCCACTCGTCAGGCATCAGATAGCTCCGGGAATGGAACCCGGTTCCATTCGCATCGCAGTCCGTGCCTCAACCGCTTAGGCCACTCTGGTGACGCACATTATTGTATAGTACCATTATTATGATATGCAGTTTTGTTACTTTTTTAAAAGAGCACTAGAAAATGTATACCTTGACATCGCTACGCATACATGTAGCTTATAAGCTTATAATACAGTTTTTGCCAACAGGCGAGTAAAAGTACTTGAGTTGGCAGAGATTACTGATTACCTCAACTGAGCGAGTTTACTTTATTTTGCATAATAAATTTTATATAAAGAAACTTTGCTTAAAATGGAAGCCACGTATACTCACTTCTCAGGACAAGAGGATTTGTATATGGGCATGCATTTAAAATATTCATTGGATTGTTACGATATTTTATGTTCGTGGATGAATATTGGATTTATTGGAAGTAAAATAGTAACTAAAGTAAAATCTTACTATCGCCTGAAAGGTAATGGATTTTATTTTTTCTTAAGTACCTTAAAAAGGGAGAAAAACTATTACTGATAAATTCTACGCAGCTTTTTTAAATAAATTAAAATCAATTGTCTCAAACATATTTTGAAATTATCAAAAATGTGTTGTTCTGCAGTGATCATACACCGACTCGTTCAAGCTGAACTGAATAAAAATTGACAGAACTAATGTTTGAAATTCGTTCACATTGACTTTGTCGCTTAGCTAACTAAAAATTTGGTCCAAACAAAGTGTAAATGATTATTTTAAAAACTTCGAAAAAATTCACTTCTGCAAAGAAATCACAAATTTAGATATACATTATAAAAGTCCGTTAAACTTGGAAGACATGCTCAAATAATTGTTTTTACTATAAACGACGTTACTTATCAAAGAACCCTTATACGTTTATAAAACTATAAAACTGTTGTATTATAATTATCATAATTTAGGCTAGCAAATGGTTTAGTCTCTAATTCGTTATCGAAGTACAGAGAACAACTATCGTTAATGAGCTACTAGTAATATTAAAAAATAACTTTTTGACATTGTTAAATAATGTGTTAATATTGCATTAATTTCTTTAATATTTGGTTTAAAAACGGCTTATTTTCCCATTTGCTGTGAAATGGAAATATATTAAATGTAAACGTACCCATGTTTATAAATAAAAATTTAACGTTATTATTTGATTGTATAAAACCTGACTTCAAACTAACACGTTTGTCGCTTTGTTATAAATATAACAATTCTTTTGTAAACACGTCGTATTTACGTTCTCGTACTTCTAAGGGCAATAACCATAAGAAAGGAAAATAAGTGCAAACGTTTTATTACCCCACTTAATAGTGACATGCTAAGGGTTTGAACCCAATCTAATTCATCCCTCGCCATTCGGGATACTTTAGCTGGACTTCTTTAATCATCTCCTGTTTTTATATTGCAAGCCATTTACAAATTGCTACGGATGTGTGGAAATAGCGGCGCTGTATATTTAAAGTTGCTCTATAAGAAGAAGATTTTATTTTTACACAAAATTAAATATAAAAGTAAAGTTATAAAACTATTAACGTTGCCTAATAGTATTATGTAATAACGGTGTTTAACCGAATTTAAGAAAGTTTAGGTTTTAAAATGCTCTTTTTGGTTAATTTAAAATTTCAGAATTTTTGTATTGTTCATAGTTACTGTTTTAAGAATAAATAAATTTAATATTACAAAAAATTTATTAAGCACTTATTTCTATTTATTTTTTGAAGTTGATTTTAAATGTAACAATAAACAAGTTGTAGTTATATGCATCACTGAGATAATTGCTTCCCAATTTCCACAAATGGCCTGCTAAAACACTAGGAGTCCACTCAGCTCAATACTCTTCCAAGATGTCGTGCGATATTCTCGTTAGTAGGAGGGCTGAGGAGCTATGATAATTCTGAGAGCGATACTAGCGGGAGCTGTAAAAGAAGTTTCGGTCAGGACAAAGTAGAACAAAGAAATTGTGAACGGCTCAACCCGCAAGAGATACTTACGTAAGCTGGTGTTATAAGAACTAGTGAACTACGAATTATCTAAGTTAAGCATCAATTTAGTACCCCAACAATGCACGTGCTTCCATCACGTTTGGAAAGTATACCAAACTTACGTTATGCTAAAATCTGCAACCGGAAAGCTCGCCTTAATGGATCAGCTCCATAAAACAAAACAACTATAAAATAATGAGAAAAAATCTTTAAGCACCTGTGGAGTACTTCTCACACCTTACAGTGTACATTGTTTGTTATTGGAACGGACATTGCCTAGGGGATGACTGTCTTTTTGTCCCGAAGCAGAGGAATAGTGTGGAGAGAACTAAACAAATAGGATAAAATAAAGAAAACATTTATAGACAGCTTTATAAAGAGTTAACGACCTTGCAGAAAACATGGAGAAAGATTATGTAACAGGAAGTAATAGGGAAAATTGAAAAGCTTATGAATAAACACTTAGAAGATTTTTCAATTTACTTGAACCGAGTATTAAAATTTATTAAATATAAGAAACGTTTGAAAACATTTACAAACGATAAAAAGAAATAAATAATATTGTACAAAATTGCAATACCGGAATTGTTATTGAATTCCAAAAAATATTTGGGAGTATTAAACCAGAAGGCAAAATTTTACTAAAGAAGGCTGAGTTACAAAAAATTGAAGAAATATAAAAGCAAGCGCCCAAAACAGCATTTAGATTCCAACTACATGTAAAATACTAAAACCTAATTATTCTAAGGACATAAATAAATAATACCAAATTAAGAAAGAAAGAAACATCGAAAATGCAAACGATAATCCTTTTATTAAAGAAAACTTGGTTATTTATCTGCATTCAGATCATATATGCAATAAAAATGATACAGGATACAAGAATTATTGTACGTCATTTTCATTCAAGACGTTCTACAAGGTCTTGTCTGAGAATGGAACTAATAACCTCGTCTTGCTTCCAAAATTGTTTTTATTTATTAGAAATCTTTAAGTTTTGAAAACAGACGTACTTAAGTTGAGACATGTTTTATAGCAAGATTTTTCGTCATAGTTTTACGTTATCTTCCATTTATTTCACTATTAGTCGCTAATCGTCGTTGATTGTAGTCCGTACTTGTACAACATTTTTCCTGTGTTCAGCTTGTTGCTAGTATTTTTAAACGAGGATTACTTTAAACAGATTTTAAATAATTTCTAAATGGTTTGAACGATTCTTTATTTGAAATATTTGTGGTATATCTTTTTCGAATCATTCGAATAGTTTTTGCGGACAAATTTTTCAGTTTTGCACAAAAAGTAATGAAAATTTTATACTGTACTTATTCAAACATTACAACGATCACGCACTACATGTGCTTACCGATATCTAATTTTTAAGTAATTCAACTAATAAAGTCGTTTTTCTTCACCCATAAGTATTAGTTTATTTTTATTGATTGATAGATTACATTGAGCCCGCACAAACTCCTTTTATTATATTTACATTGGCTCGAAATTTTCGCACAGACCTCGTATATAAAGCCAAAAAAATTAAGAATCAATGCGAGACTTCATATGTAAAATATTGTCCAAAAAAATTAAAATATATCGGGAAATATAAGAAAAAATAATAATATGTTGTTACCTGGCCCCGATTTCGCCAGGGCTGATGTTACCTGACTCGGAATTTTTCGGCCAGTGCGCAACACAAAGGACATTCTTTGGAATTTATAATCCCAAATGAATGTTACCTGAGGCCGACTTTTTTGCGCCGTGTGCAACAGCGGGCTTCTTGACCTACCGCGCCGCGTCGTGCCATGCGATCCCGAGTCGACCCGAACATTTAATAACCAGGGCAAGGGCACCGACGCATTTTCCAATCGGCGCAAAGGCGCCCCCAACGTCCACCAATCCTGAACAAGCCCTGTATTCCCCAGCGGGCTCAGCGTGCTTCCACTCTGAAACTCTACACCCCGCCCGCAGAGTAGGGCACGAGCTGAGCCCTTAAAACCTGAGCCACCAAAGCATTCGGCTCAGTCGTCAGCCACTTAAGAAGAAACCATCAAGTGTCCTCAGGTGAATCTCTTTTGGCTTCTTTTGCTACTCGCCGCCGGGATCTGCTGCTCGCTGTCCGGACCTTCTGCTCGCTTTCTGGACCTGCTGCTCGCTTTCCCCACCAGTTGCTCGCTTTCCGGCTCCGCTGCCCGGACCTGCTGCCGCCCCTGCTGCTCGCTGTCTGGCTCCGCCAATGGCCCAACTGCTCGGCCCTGCTGCACACTGCCTGGTTCCGTCACCGGCCCCGCTGCTTGCGCCGTTGCACCTAGCTCGCGGCTCGGCTTCGCTGTGCCAGCTCGCTGCCCATCTCAGCGTGTACATTAAATCGTAGGTTAAATTCTTGTAAATTAGCTAAGTAGGTTAAGTTTGTAAAATTGTAAATATAATTCTAATTCATAAGTTGGAGCCGACGCCCGATTTATGACTGCCCCGGCCCGACCTGGTAACAATGTGTAATGGCCAAATTGGTCCACGAAGAAATAATGAGCTATACAGTGCAATGTGTATTCAAAAAATATATGAGTATTTTCACATAAATTAACTGTAGTTTTTCGCTGTCTGCGAGAGGTGGCCTTATGTTCATAGCGGAAACCATAGAGAGAAAAGAAAAATGAGGGACTAAAAAAATTTTAAAATAATTGTAGCAAATTCAGTGTATTAAATTTTTTGCACGAATATAACTCCGACAATAAAGAACTAATTTGACATACGAGACGTAAACATCAGTAGCATAAATAAAATGCGGATATCGAAAATCCAAATTAGAATCAAATAAAAAACGACCACGACTTCCAGTAAGACAAAAACAATAGAAATTAATGTTTATAAATAATAAAGAAACAACAATGGACAAAAAAATCAAAGCTATTATTAGGAGTAGAACGAAGCGATAACAACTAAGAAAGCCACGATCAGATTAGAAGATAAAGCAAATAGTGGAGAAATAAAACTTGCTTTAATAAAAATACGGAAGAATATGGCAAGAAAAATATTCTATTAAATTCCACAGGTGTTTTTACATGTGCCATAAGGTAGGATACCCAATAAAAGATTGTTAGAAAATGAAAGAAAGATAGAAATGCGTCACACGTTATTGGTGAGAAAGGAGAGAGGTGGCTTATTTAGCGACATCAGAATACATGGTATAGATAAAAGCCAAGATATTGTTTGGGTAGAAAATGAAGAGTTTAAAATTTACTCATACTACTTGTCTCTAGCACCAGAAGAAAAACTAGGCAGGTACTTATAGCAGGTTATTACAATGCAAAAAAACACTGCAAAAATTGTCAATAGCACACTGAATAAAAGAGATGTACCGATTATACAAAGAGCAAATGAAAAAGTTTTTTATAGACATGACAATACACGAACAAGACCTGGGAAGACAAATCTAAAACTAGTGTATAAATATTGAAAGTGACGTAATAGAGAGTATCTAATTTGAAAAGTGATAATAAAATTAGATAGTAAATATATCGAAGTAATAAAATTTCTCCCCCTTCCCCCAAGACTATTAAAAGAAGGATGAGATAAATTAATTATTGTAATAAAATTGTAATATAACCGCGTCTATTTTGAGAAAATTCTCGACGTTTCGGCATCGGCTTTGATGCTATTTTTAAGAGGTTAGGTCTTCACTCGGGGTCTCAATCTGCCTACTCCCCAAGGAGAGCTATGAGTCTTTGAATAAGACTGAGCTTTCGTGTGACCTGCTTGATCTTTTATAAGGCTGGAAGTGAAAGTTTGTTTGGTGGGAGATGCGTTAGGTTGGGGAAAGTTTCTAGGATTAAGGGTGTTGTGTAATTGGCGGTGCGGAGCAATAAGGGACTTCCACATGACAGGCAAACGCTGGCTGTCATCTCTTGTGTTGAGGCACTGTGAGCGTTTTTCTATTTCAATTGTCTCACGTACTATTCTGCTGGTAAAATGGAAAATGGGGCAATGGTTTTAGCCCCAGAGAAATTAATTTTGTGGCTTGTTTCTTTGCTGTGTTTGGCAAGTGCCGAACCATTATCGCCTTTCCGTACGGCCAGAGAATGCTCGTATACTCGGCTAGATATTTTCCGATTTGTTTGACCTATGTAGGTCCTTTGGCAGTCTCCACAAGGTATTTCATACACTCCTTGGGATTCATTGGGGCAGTGATCCTTTGCTGAGCGAATAAGCCCAGATATTTGGTTGTTGGTCGTAAAGACCGTGCGGATATTTTGCCGCATTAGTATGCGGCTTATTCTATCGGTGATGCCTCTGATGTAAAGTAAGAATGATTTTTGTTGGTCAGGAGGGTTTTGGGATTGAGAGTTAGTGTTTTTATTTATATTTTTGATTATATTAGTCTAGGATTTGTTGGAATATCCATTTTGCAGTAGAGTGGTGGTAATGGATTTAATTTCTGTTTGGCGATTTTTTTATCGGAAAGTCTGATCGATCTGGTTATGAGGGATTTTGCAACCGAATGGATTTGGGCAGGGTGGTGATGGGATTTGGCATTTAGGTAGTGGTTAGTGTGAGTTGGTTTTCTGTAGACAGTGTAATAAAAGCTGTCATTAGAAGGATTTCTTGTTATGGGAGTATCTAGGAAGGGAAGGTAATTGTTATGTACAGTTTCCATGCTACATTTGATATTGGTGTGGATTTGGTTGAGGTGGGAAAGGAATTCTGGAAGGGTATCATGTCTATGAGGCCAGATAACAAAAGTGTCATCGACATATCGTATCCAGCAGGTAGGTTTAAGGTGAATGGAGGCAAGGGCTTTTGTTTCAAAATTGGTCATAAAAAGGTTAGCAATGACAGGTGAAAGTGGGGAACCAATGGGAGCACCATTAGTTTGGCGGTAACATTTATTTTGGAAGGTAAACTAAGTATTGGATAGGCAATGGTTTATTAGGGAGAGGATATTCTTATTTATATTATACGTTGACTTTAATAACTGTAGGGTATCAGGAATTGGGATGTTTGTAAACAAAGAAACGACATCAAATTTAACCATGATGTCACCTTTACGTATAGGGAAGGTTTTCAGTATTTCTAGGAAATGATAGGAGTTTTGGACGTAGGATGATGCCTGCTCTGTGAGAGGTTGGAGAGTCTTGGCAAGGTATTTGGCTAGGTTGTGAGTGGGAGAACCGAACGCACTAACTATAGGGCGTAAAGGAATGTTATCTTTGTGAATTTTTGGAAGACCATACAATTTGGGAATTCTGGGCGATTTTTCTCGGGGTATGAGGAGTTTCTTGGTATCGGATGATAGGTTGGAGTTAGTAATAAGTGTTTTGGTTTTCTTTTCGAGGTAGGTAGTGGGATTATTAGGTACATGGCGATAATCAGAGGATTTAAGTAAATTGTGCATCATACCGATGTAGTCCGTAGTATTTAGGATCACTGTAGCGTTGCCCTTATCTGCCTGTAAAATTGTAATATTATTATTTTCTTTTAGAGCTTTTAAGGCGCGTAATTCGGAGGCTTTGATATTTGGTTTTGGTAATTCGGCTGTACGTAGCACTTTGGCTACATCTTGCCTGGTTTCATTGGCCACATTTTCGGGAAGAGTGAAAATGGAGGATTCTATTTGGGATATAATTTGTTTAGTGGGAACGCGGTTTGGTGTTACAGCAAAATTAAAACCTTTTTCCAGTGTCAGAATAGCTAGGTTGCTTACAGGGTAGTCAGAAAGGTTATGTACCGTCGTGTTGGTCAGGGATGGTTGGGTATTAGGAATTTTACTTTGGCACAACTTAGAAAGTTTGCGTTTCTGGGTGTCGGTTTTCTTTTCGGATATGCACGACGCTTTGTCGTGTATAATCCTAGAAAAAGCATCCCAGATAATAGGATGAATTCTGGAGGAACTTAATTTATGGAAAAGGCCATAAATCCATTACCACCAGCCTACTGCAAAATAGATATTCCAACAAATCCTTAACCGATATAATCAAAAATATAAATAAAAACACTAACTCTCAATCCCAAAACCCTCCTGACCAACAAAAAGCATTCCTACCTTACATCAGAGGCATCACCGATAGAATAAGCCACATACTAATGCGGCAAAATATCCGCACGGTCTTTATGACCAACAACCAAATATCTGGGCTTATTCGCTCAGCAAAGGATCACTGTCCCAATGAATCCCAAGGAGTGTATGAAATACCTTGTGGAGACTGCCAAAGGACCTACATAGGTCAACCAAATCGGCAAATATCTAGCCAAATATACAAGCATTCTCTGGCCGTACGGAAAGGTGATAATGGTTCGGCACTTGCCAAACACAGCAAAGAAACAGGCCACAAAATTAATTTCTCTGGGGCTAAAACCATTGCCCCCATTTCCCATTTTACCAGCAGAATAGTACGTGAGACAATTGAAATAGAAAAACGCTCACAGTGCCTCAACACAAGAGATGACAGCCAGCGTTTGCCTGTCATGTGGAAGTCCCTTATTGCTCCGCACCGCCAATTACACAACACCCTTAATCCTAGAAACTTTCCCCAACCTAACGCATTTCCCGACAAACAAACTTTCACTTCCAGCCCTATAAAAGATCAACCAGGTCACACGAAAGCCCAGTCTTATTCAAAGACTCGTAGCTCTTCTTGGGGAGTAGGCAGATTGAGACCCCGAGTGAAGAGCTAACCTCTTGAAAATGGCATCAAAACCGATGTCGAAACGTCGAGAATTTTCTCAAAATAGACGCGGTTCACCCCGTTAACTAAGTTGTTTAAACATAGTTAAACCCAGAAACCTATCCGAACATATATATACACACACAACGAGGTATATAAAAAGAAAAAAACTAAAAAGAACAGCGATGTATAGAATACAGAAGACAATGCTTTTAAGTTAAAATAGTGGTAATCAGAGATCGTAGAAAAATATACATATACAATTAGGATATCAAAAGTAAGACAAGCAACAATAGAACTACTTGAAAAAACGACAAAGAAGGCTAAACAAAAAGCGTGGAGTGCAAAAGTAAACATATTTGTAGAGAATACGTAAAGATAGCAATGTGAAACACGTTCAAGCTTACAGACGAAGATCAGCGAAAGATAACTAAGGTTAATATTACAAAGATTACCGACACATATACGTAGCAGAATGAACAAAGATATTACATATACAGAAAAAATAACTAAAATCAAGAAGTCCACGGACAATAATGGGATTCTGCTTGAAGTAACAAGATTAATAGGAATGAGTCAGCTATATGTAATCAAAAAGACTTTGAACATGTTATTAAAATAAAGAAGACTTTCCAAATATATGGAAAGAAAGACGTTTCGTGTTAATAGCAAAACCTAGTAAAAGGGACGGCAACATTTTGTGTAGATCAATATGTCTCTTAAATATAATTTCAAAACTATGTAAACAGGTAATAAGTAGGAGGCTGCTAAATGATCTGAAAGACAAAGTAGGCTTAACTAAAAACCATAAAAATACATACAAGACCAGTCCACTGTCAATGCACTGTATGCTTTCTCAAATATAGTCAGCAGAAAAAAACTATCATGCCATTCTGATCATAATATTTAAATTTCAAAAATATTTTTGGCATAGTACGATGACGAGGCATACTTACAGAATTGAATTAAGATCAGCAAAACCATACTTAATAAAACAGTATGAAGTTGTTTCAGCAGAAAGAATGTCATGATAGGCGAGGGTACTAAAATGTAAATAACATGTGGAGTATCACAAGGATTTGTCGTCTTACACTGTCTCTCCTTGAAAAAACAAAGATATTAGGATACAGTGCTTATAATTGTAGCTATAACTATATATAGTAAAAGGGTAGCTAGAAGTAAAGGGCCTAAAGTTGAGGCTACAATCTACAATATATATCCAAATAATTGCATGTTGTACGATTTCATTTAATCGTTAAAGAAAATAGTTGCGAAAAGAATAACACACGATAAAGCAGACAAAATATAGAAAAGAAGAGATACTCAAGAGTAAAAAATAAAGTGTGAAAAAATTAGTATGCTGAGAGACACAGTGCACAAAAAAAACAATATTTAAGTTCAATAGATAAACAATCCTCAAAAAATAGAATGATAAGAGAAGTAAGTAAGTTAATGACGGTAAACCATATACCAGAATTATACTAAAAAGTGAAAAGTAATTTCAAAAGGTTAATAGGAGGGGGGGATAATTACAAAAATAAGCAGGAAAAGAAAATGAAACTAATCTGACAAAAAAAATAATGCTATAAGTGGGCAGTCTGAAAAGTTTTTAGCTAACATAAATACAAATATTTTTTCTGTGAAATTCAACTTTATTTTTCAACATAGTCTCCTTTTAAGTTAACACACTTTTTTCAGTAATGCTCCAATTTCTTTAATTTGTCCAAATAATAGTTGGCGTCTTGCTCTTCAAAATAGGCGTCTAGGGTTGTGGTGACTTCCTCGTTTGATAAAAATTTAGCTTAGAAAACAAAAAATAGACGTTAGGGACCAGATATGATGAATATGTTAGGTGATCAATTAATTAAAACTGCAATTGATTGAATTTTGGCTATGGCGACCGCTAAAATGTAAACTGATGCATTGTCTTATGAAAAACTATCTTCTTCCGTTCCAAATTGGCCCGTTTTTCAGCAATTTCTGCCTTCAACTGGTTCAATAAATTGACGAAAAAGTCTGACTCGTTTCGCTGAAACCGCTTAAGCGAGGCCTTGGACTTCGAATGAATTTTTGGTTCAAAGTGAACAAGCGCGGGATCCAACGCGTGGTCAGCTTTCTCATGCCCAATTCTTCAGTCAATATATGACAAAGGCGTTCTTTCGTTATGCCCACAGGCTCTGCTATTTCTCTAAGCTTAATTGCGCTGTCATCCAGTACCATTTAGTAAACTTTTTTCAATGTTACCGCTAAAGGTCGCAGTTATTAAGCGTCTCGAAGACTCAACATTGGCCAAATTCGTACGACCACGTTTAAATTCATATGCCCACCTTTTTAGGATGGAAAATGTTGAGTTTCTGTAAATGGCATTGATTCGGCTTTAATTTCCGTAGGTGTATTGTCTTTCGAGTGCAAGTACTTAATTATGGCACGGTAATCGATTCTTTCCATTTTTACAAAAGCACTACATCGACTATCAAACAACAATTAAACGTCATGTTAGACTCAAAACTTTTTAGACTGCTCACGTATAAATTCGTACTGAAAGCATTATGAGTATATTGAGATATAAGAGTGAATAAGTCTTATTCTTCACCTGCAAAAAAGAGCAAGAAAAGTTTATGAAGGTTCTATTTTTTTAAAAAAATCTTGACAGTTCAGTTTTATTATTCTCCATGCCCTGTTGAAACTTTTTGCCGTGTTTATAACAAGTCCAAGTTTAATCATATCGCTTTTTAGAGCTTGCACGAACTTAATTGCTTAGCGAGGGTGTCCTGTTTTATGATTTTCTTTTAAATACTATTAAGCAACAGTTATGCAGTTTTGTTTATGTAATTAATATTGCACAAATTTACATTTTTGTATCAATTTTATTTGTAAGATTTTACAAATATCCATGTATTCTGGATATTAACGTCAATGTGGCGTAGTCCACGGCCTTTAATTAACACGCAGAGGTCTGTGCCTAGTAAACAAAGACAGCTTATACATTAAACGGAAAGTAAACGACGACGGCTGATATGAAATTTGGTGGGCCGCGCTCTGAGCACTTAATTTATACGAACAGGTACGTCGACGCACTTCGGGGCGGCTCTCGCTCCTTGCCGAATGGCCGAGTGGCCGCGGTTATGGGGTCGCTGCATTTTCATTTGGTTTGCTTAAGTTAAATTGTTCCACGTTCCCGTTCTAGAGAAAAAGCCGATCCAGGGAAAAATCCGTTCCAGGGAAAAGAAGCTCCAATTAAAAATTTATACGTTTTCCTTCTTGGAAAAATTTAAGGAAAGGGGGTGAAAAACTTGTCAGCCTAGGACGCTAAAAATACCTTTTCGTAGGCAACCCCTAGTATATTATAATATCAAAGTTAAAATACCAAACTTTTTAATATAGTAACTTGAACAATATTCTTAAATTTCTTTAAAAAAGTTATTTAGTTAAATTAATTTTAAATTTTAAAATCGTAAGTTAAACGAAGCTGCACTTTTTGCATTATATAAAATTAAAACGCATCTGCAAATCGTATCTCTAAATGAAAAGTGCACAAGAAAAGTCCAACGTAACTTTGTATATCTCTATAAGGACTATTAATAGTTGCAGCATTTGATAGTAAGCAATTATAGATACTGTAAAGTTTCTGTTCTTTACGGTAGTAATTAACAGTATATTACAGTTGCTTATTTATTCTACTTAAAGGTTATACAGATTAACAACGTTATACACACTACATACAATACACTATTTATGTCAACACAGCTCTCGCACTTGTTCGATTCGTTCGCCGATGTCACTTCAAACTCGGAATGCCAGGGCCGTTTCACCGTGCTATATTTAAACCTATTCAGCGACATTACAGAAAAGCCGTAAGCCATCGACAGACACCGCACTCAAATTTTCTCGAATTAGATTCCTAGAAGTGTCCGCCGTTGAACATGAAGAGGAAGAGGGGCGTTTGAAAATTCGTTACAAAAGCTTGAGCTCAATGAAGACATGCAAAGTCCACAGTTTAAATGTCCTGGGAAAGAAAGAAACTTTTTACTTTGGAAGAAGCTATAATTTTTTTTAGAAAGCAAAATTTTTAATTTTGAAATTCTACTGTGCTCCTTAACATCTCAACTAATTATTAATCGATATAATAAAAATTTTTGGTATGTCCGATTTGTTACTTCTTATTGAATAAGACAAGAAATTACTTTAACCACTTTAAAAATTTAAAAAGATTTCATGACGTCTTCAACTTTTATTAATAAATTGCTCTTTTGTAGAGTGTACGAAAATAAAAACTTCAAGAAAGCTTCCCAGCGTCAGCATAACCCTTTATATCTAAATATATAAAATACATATCCCTAATAATCCTTTAGTTGTTTCTATGTATTCAATATACAGATGTTCAAAAATGACTGACGATGAGCAATGTCTTGGTGATATTATGCATCAGAAACCATAATATCATAAAATGTTTTCCTTTTAGTTTCTACAGTGTAACTGTGGTTTGATTAAACTACTCGTTGATGCCTTCATAGCTAAACACCTTCAACAATAGTACGCCACTTTGATTTGTTCACTTGCTTTGCTGTCATCACGTTTGTTTGTTTTTAAAGCTTTTGTAACAAAATGTGTCAAATAAAATTAACATTTTCTGCTTTATGCATATTTTCTTCAAATAAATTTTAATAACCTGCTTGTATCCTAGAGGTATTTACACTCACACTTAAATTGGAGCCATTCAAAAAAGATTTTTGTCTTAATTGTAATTTGGTTTCTTCAAAGACATTTTTGTTAAACAAAACGTTTTAATTTATATTCTTGTAATTTTAAATATAAACATGTCATTTAAGTACAACAGTCTATCTGAAAAATTTTGCACAAAAAGGAATTTTATTCATATCATTTCACATCTGCGTAAAATTACTTTAGGATCCCCTTTTTTGTCTTTCTACGACTTGTAGTTCTTACAAACGAAACAAAACGCAGATTAGGCGATGTTTATTATCGAAAAATCAATTATTTATTGGACTATAATAATCCACGTGTCGAAGAAAAAAACATTTCCAGCGCAGGTTTAAGATAAACATTTGGCGCGGTATGATATCTAATATTTGAACATTCTATAATAAAATTTGAATGAGTTTCTAAATATTCGATTCGACTTGAGGTAAAACTTGTGGTTCATGCACGACGGAACGATGCTACATGTTTCTTTGCTAAAGCGCGAATATTTAAAAGTTTTTTTCATATTGACATATTTATAGTAAAAATGAATTATTTTCACCATTCAGAAGTTCAGACTAAAATTTCCTAAATTTCTCAGTATAGCCAATTGCAAAAGTAATGCTGTATAAAAAATAATTAGATTATATAAAGAGTAGTAAAAAAATTAAGAAGCCGCTAATGTAATTAAAACCACAATTATTTTTTAACACCAATAAATGTTTCTGCTTGAACCTGGGGGTTCCAGGAAAAGGATATAAGGGTATGGGTAAAAAGATAGGACAAGTTACCGCAATCTTCACAGCGGAGCCGAACGGTAGCTTCTTTCCTGGTATAAAGAGTCAGAGCAAAGAAAATAATGGACAGAGTTTTACCAACAAAAATTTCAACCCCGAAATGCAATCGGAAAACAAAGGACCTCTGGGGAAAGGCTAATCTGGTCGGCAAAATATTGAATTTTGCCACAAAATTAGCTTTTAACAAAAGCCTCGCAGAAATAAAAACTTCTGCTGCCAATGAAATATGATTAAAATGCTCTCGGCTTACGGAAAATTTAAATTATCACAAACTAAATTCAAAAAGAACGACGCCTGTAAGAACACAGTAAAAGGCCAAGCCCGAACGTAAGGCCAAAAGCGCTAACAAAAGGCGAAGCGCGGCCCGCCGGCCCAAACGGCGGCCTATATATCAGCGGTCCGCGTGCTCAGACAAATTCGCGTCGATATATCAACTGCAAAATATACAAGAGGGAATCAAAATACAGCCGGTCCTAATTTAAAAATTAAAATAAAAGGTAATTTGAGATTGGCGCGAACAAATACCTTAAGAAAAATCTTCGAAAAAATAATACTAAACAGACTACTAAAAGAAATAGACCAAAAGCAGCTATATCCAAAAACCAATTTGATTCAGAAATGGCTACTGAATAATAGACTCGATGCTATACGTAAAAAACAAAATTATAGACATCAGAATGGAAGCCTTCAAAAACAAAAAAAAGATTGCATATTACTCACGTTAAAATAAAAATGCGTGAACAGTGCTAAATGGAACTTCATAATAGCAGAACTAATAAGACTAAAAATCAAAATTATCTAGTGAACATAATAAGCAATAAACAATTGGTACATGTTCAAAAATCAAGGAAAAAAGTATAAAATAAGAGCGGGAGTTCCACAAGGATCATTGCTAGAGCCCACGTTATGGAACATTTATTACGATAAGGTATGTAAACTAAAACAACCTGAGTACGCGGATGACACCGCCATAGTAATAAGCGCAAAAACGCAAACATTGCTGAAAACCAAAGCAAAGACACCACTACACAAAATAAAAACGTACTGCAAGACCTACAACTACAAATGGTGATAGAGAATAGCGGAGAACGCGAGGCACTTCTACTGCTATCAACATATCTATGACTTATCAACTGTTAATCCGCTTTAAATGACTGTTGTTTACATCATTTAGTGAATACAGTCAAAGTGCCTTGCGTTCGCGGCGCGTGGCGACTCGCATCTTCGTGTTCGTCGTTTAGATACTCGAAAAAACAAAAAAACCCTATTTTTTTATTAACTATATTTATTTAAAAATTTCTGATCTTTCGATCTAAATGGCCTAAAAAACTCAAAAAATTGAAGATGAAAAGATAACGTTTTTCAAACTTTTACATTTTTTGAAGTTATAGAGCAAAAATAGTACCATTGGAAAGCTGAGAAAAAAATAAGATTGTGTTCTCAAATCATTTTCTTATTAATGTTTTGAGGCCGAAACGACGAGAAGAAAACGTCGTGCTTGGCGCTCGCGCGGACGTTTGCGGTAGCGCTGGGGCAGTTGACGCGTTTTGCCCCATATACGGTTCTCGCCCTTTAATTACTTTTGGTTATAGTATGCTTAATTTAATAGAGTAGTTTTTATTACCCAGCGGGGTTGCTAGATCCCCAACTGGGCGCCTCCCCAGGTGGCAGATAGGGGAACGCCTGTCAAATATGGCGGGTACCGGGGAAATAAAATACCCGGGGCGGACCAAAACTAGCAGTAGCGTCTGACTCAGATTGAGCGGCTACAAATAGGGTACTCTTTTGCCCTGAGATCGAGAACGGTCCTAAAGGCGGAAGAACTTCGAGGGTAGTCAACGGCATAAGTATACAGAAGGCAACGGGAAACCACTGTATTAAAGGCCCATTTGGGCATCCCTAGTAAAATCAATATGGCTGAATTCAGAGCAAAATGTTCCGGAATCTCTAGTTCCCCGTTCGGATCTCTGGGGGGAACGGTTTTGAATAAAGCTGCAAGAAAGAAGAAAGAGATGAAGATAGCTACATGGAATATTCAATCTATATATGAAGCAGGAAAAATCCACAACGTGCTTCAAGAAATGGAACGTCTTAAGGTTAACATAATAGGACTGAGTGAAACCAGGTGGCCAAATTCAGGGGAAATGCAAATTAACAAAGCAAAGATATACTACTCAGGTAACAACGACCCATACCACTGGAATGGAGTAGCAATAGTAGTAGACAAATCCTGTGTAAATCAGTAATTAGCTTCATGCCTGTCTCAGATAGGGTAATCATGTTAAGAACTCAAACACTCCAAGGAATAATGAATATAATACAGGTATATGCCCCTACTGCAGATAAGGATGAGGAAGAAGTAGAACAATTTTATAACGACGTTCAGCAAGCTATAAATATCACAAAAAATAGAGAAATCACGATTGTCATGGGGGATTTCAACTCAAAAATAGGAAAAGGAGAAGTGGAGGATATCATAGGTAATTACGGATTGGGACTAAGAAATGAGAGGAGATAGACTGGAACAGTTCTGCCAAGAACAGGAAATGATAATCTCAAATACGTTCTTTAAATTGCCAGAAAGAAGGCTATATACGTGGAGAGCACCAGCAGATAATAACAACAACATAGTCCGAAACCAGATAGACTATATATTGATAAATAAACGATATCGCAATTTCATCAAGTCGGCCAAAACATATCCAGGCGCAGATGCAGCAACTGACCACAATCCGGTGATAATAAAATCGAAACACGATTAAAAACTTACATCACAACAGAACAAAAACATCTACAGATATCACAATTAAAAGACCAAGCAACAAAAGATCAATTAGCGGTAAAATTAATAAAGAACTAGAAGAAAAATAGATAGAAACTTGAAGGAGACCCAAATAACAAATGGGAAGCATTCAAAAAAGCAATAATGACCCCAAGTAGAGAAATATTAGGAGAATCAAAGGTAAATAACACAAATAAAATATGGATGACGGATGAGATACTGGAACTGATGGAAAACAGAAGACAACATGAGAATAGAGACAATGATATGTATAAAACCTTACATAAAGAAATAAGATGGAAGATTAGAGAAGCTAAGGAGAAATGGTACACAAATAAATGTGCAGAAATAGAAGAATTGCAAGCAAGACATGATGATTTCAACTTGCACAAGAAAATAAAGGAAATGGCGGGAATAAGAAAATCAAATAAAAATAATATCCTCTTGGACAGAAATGATAAAATAATACCCGACATCAAAGGTAAATTAGAAAGATGGAAAGAGTATATCCAGGAATTATTCGAAGATGAAAGACAACAAGAAACAATAGAAGAAAATACAGAACGAGACAGTGGACCATATATAACAGAAGAAGAAGTAATACATGCAATAAAGTTGGCAAAATGCAATAAAGCTCCGGGTCCTGATGAAATTCCAGCTGAAATAATAAAATTAATCACGGAAGAACAAATAGGCGTGTTGGTGGATTTATATAATACAGTATATAATACAGGAATAATCCCTACAGAATGGCTCAGATCGACATTCATCGCTTTACCCAAAAAGCCAACGCAAGAGAATGTAATGATCATAGGACAATTAGTTTAATAAGTCACACTCTTAAAATATTTCTGAAAATATTGCATAAAAGAATTTTCAGAAAGCTAGAACAAGACTTTAGTGAAACCCAATTTGGTTTCAGGAAAGCAATGGGCACAAGAGAAGCCCTGTTCGCAGTGAATGTGTTAACTCAGAGATGTATGGATATCAATCAACCAATATATGTCTGCTTCCTCGATTACAACAAAGCATTTGACAAAGTCCGCCATAACTACCTCATTCGACTACTTAAAGATAAAAATATAGATATGAAAGATATTAGAATAATAACTCAGTTATATTTCAACCAGATTGCTAATGTAAAAGTGGATAATGAGTTAACTGAAGAAGTACAGATACAAAGAGGAGTAAGGCAGGGATGTGTGCTTTCGCCTTTACTCTTCAACGTATATTCTGAGGAAATAATCAAGAACGCACTGGAAGAGGTATCAATTGGGATTAAAGTTAACGGGAAATATATAAACAATATTAGATATGCAGATGACACTATACTCATGGCAGAGTCATTAGAAGATTTACAAAGGATATTAGATCTAGTAGTCGAAAGTAGTGAAGAAAAGGGTCTGTCACTAAATATCAGAAAGACTAAATTTATTACAATCACAAAATCACAACAACGACAAGAAAATATATGGATTAGAGGAGAACAAGTGGAGAAGGTACAAAAATACAAATACCTGGGAACTATTGTCAACGAGAACAATGAATACACAGAGGAAATTAGAGCAAGAATTGGCCAGGCCAGGACCATATTTAATAAAATGAGAAATATACTATGCAACAGAGACTTATGTCTACAGCTAAGAATCAGAATGTTGAGATGCTACGTGTTTTCAGTAGCATTTTATGGAATGGAGGCGTGGACGATGAAGAAAAACATCAGTGATCGACTGGAAGCATTCGAGATGTGGACCTATCGAAGAATGTTGAAAATCAGCTGGGTGGACAGAGTGACGAATGGTGAGGTACTCAGAAGAATGGGGAAGGAAAAAGAAGTATTGAATACAGTTAAGATACGGAAATTACAGTGTCTGGAGCATGTGTTGCGGGAAGAAAGATATGAAATCCTACTAAATATCATGCAAGGGAAGATACAGGGTAATAGGAGTAGATGAAGAAGACGCATCTCCTGGTTGAGTAACCTGAGACAATGGTACAATTGCAGTTCTATTGAATTGTTCAGAGCAGCAACGTCGAGAATACAAACAGACATAATGATAGCCAATCTTCTAAGAGGAGACGGCACTTAAGAAGAAGAAGAAGTTTTTATTACAATATAAGTTCTTTTTAGTGGTGGTGCAATTTTAATATACAATAGTGTATATCTACTGTGCTTTAAAATCTCTATCCAGAATGGGCAGATTAAGCTACGTTTAAGTTAATTTATCGATGCGTAAATGGTCTTTAGTGATGACACCCATATAGTTAGTCTAACTTCACCTTAATCTGAGCAGTCTTTCTACATTATTTTGTTATTCTTTTGTTGTATCTATTTATTAAAAATTTAATATTGTTTTTGAATTTTATTAATTCTTTATCTTTATTTATTTTTATAAAACTATAATTGTAGGACATACATCATGTGATTTACCTGGGTTTATTAACTTTCTACAGCCGAGCTTATCGTAGAAAGTTAATGAGATTATCATCCTGTCTGTCTGTCTGTGTGTCTGGAGACACTATAACTTCCGTTATATTCAACGAATTCACTTCAAACTTGGCATACACACACCTTTCATGGGATTGATTTTCAGCGAAATCGGTTAACGGCAACCGGAAGTGATCATTACGATTTTGCACCGCTGTAGAAAGTTTCCTTTACGGTGTCACACCGTTCTTGTTTAAACACTGTATTTGATTTCTTTCTAAATAATATGGCCAATTAAGCTTCTTGTAAAAAGTTCAATCGTAGAACATATTTTGTCGATTATATGTTTTATTTGTCCATTTTCTTGTTCTTTGCTAAATGAAATTTAATTTTAAGTTTTGATAGTCTAATACATCTGAAGCTACAGTATTAAATAACTTATCTACCAGTAATTTGCATTTTCGTGTTTTATTACTAGTTAATTTTAATTTAAAATGAATTTTATTAATAACTTATCTTTGTAAACACTTTTTGTTTAGTCATTTGATGTAGACTTTTCATTCGACTAACTATATTACATATTATTCATATTTAAATCAATTTATGTGATGTAAATAGAAATTGTGTTTTTGTAATTATTTAACCGAGACTGTCTATAAAAATATTTTTTAAGATGGTGCACTATAAAATTCATATAAAATCAAATTACCCCCTTTAGTGTAATATCTACTTTTTTACGTTTTATGCTTCTTATTTATATTTAAAAAAACTATTCACGTTAGTAATTGAGCTATCTAAAATTAATTTTCTACTTTTAAGAAACGCTATCAACTGAAATGCAACAATTTGTTTCAACTCTATCTACAGTAATTTTAAGTAATAGGGAAGCACTCTATGTAGCAATTCAAAATTTAGGCAATTAAAGTAAAAGTGACATTAGACAGAGTATTCTTGTTAACCATTCCGTCTAACAAGTTTCTAAACTTACGTTGTTAATATCAACTTTCTGCGTAATTCGTAATTTGAACGCTTATTCATAATGAACTTCGCGACTTCTCTAGATTTTATACATATTTATATAGTGAACAACTATATGTAATGCTATTACCTTATTATAGCTGTAATTTTTAAGATCAACTAAAAATTAATATTACAATTTGTAATTATTTTTCTTACATTGATATAACGTAATATCTTCCTAAACGCCATTTCAGTAATTTTCATTTAGACATGCACGAGTAAGGGCCAAATAAAATAAATTATTGGATTGCTATTTCCAGGAGCTCATAAGTTAGTAGTATCATTTATTATAATTTTATAAGTATTATAAGATTATAAAATAAATATTAAGGGGGACGTTTGTTTTTTTTTTGGATGAAAATTGGCAAATTTTCATAATTTTTTTTATAGAAATCTATTTTATTTAGAGATACGATATTTTGTGCATTTGAGAAAATATATTGAGAGGCATCAAAAACAATTTTTTTTTAATTATATTATTTATTTCAACTCCACCAGGGGACGACTTCGGCGAAGTCGTCCCCTGAAAAACCGTGCGTTGTGTGGTGGACAGGACATCTTTGCACCAGTATATCCTGTCTGTATTCTATAACCAAGTTGTCAAGATCAGTATAACCAGTCTGCGAAAAAATTTCTCGGAAAAACGTCCTTTTACCCTCTTCTAAAGTAAAATAAAATATTTTAGGTTCAATTTGGAGAATTGGTTGTAGAATACAGACAAGCTATTGTTTCAAAAAACACATAAAAAATTTTAGGTCGATCAGATTAATGGTTTCCGAGAAATCGTGTCCACCGCGCGAAATATTTCCATTTTCAGAAAAACGCATTTAGAGTTTTTTTTTTGTATTTCGCATTCAACTATTTACAATTATAATAGACAAAATGCTTACCAATTATCAGTCTGTGATTCCTGAGCCATAAAGTCATTCTTGATCCTCTTGAAAAAGCTCTTCTTGCTCATCAAGCTCCTTTTCTCTTGATTCTCGCATCTCTTGAGGATTGTTGAGATTTTTTATCAGCACATAAACCTTTCTTTTTCATTTCTACCACGTTTTGTTTTATTTGGATTTTACGAGATCCTTTGTTTTGCGAACATTAGACATAATGATATGAAATTCAACGCCCGTTTAAAGGTCACGACGTAACTGGCGAGAAAACTCGATGAAACTTGCACCGCGGAAAAACTGGTGCGGTGAGCATGCATGTATATATTTGCGAAAAATAAAGATACGAAGAAATTAATAAAAACATTGCGATTCTGAGGTCCTTAGCCTTTCGAAAATATAAAAACCTGAAATTAATTTGTTGATCCAAAAAACGCGACGTTTCTTCCTAAGAAACATATCACAACTTTCAGGGCGGGAAAAATGGCTTAGCGAGCGTGAAAATATATATGTATATATATATAATATATATCTTTGCGGTAAATTGAGATATAGAAAAAATAAAAATAGTATTACGATCCTAGGGTTTTCAGCTTTCTGAAAAAAAAAATTTCAAAATCGATTTTTTGGCCAAAAAAAGAATGAAAACAGCAAAATTAAAACAATTGTAGCACAGAATATTAAATATAACATTATAAGTACAACGATTTATGAGATATCTATTTATCTAGTCAGCGTAAATATATCACTTGATAGGGGAAACTTGTCTAGACAAGTCAGTTGCCACTGTGTCGTCAAACGAAATGGAACACCGCAAAATAATTTTTCACGAACATGTCCAAAACTCTAACCTGAGTACTCATCAGTTTGTTCAAAAAGCAAATGTTCTTAATTCTACTGTTGCTAGAGTGCTAAAACAGTTTAGGAAACGATTTACAGCGGAGAGGAAACCAAGAAGTAAATGTGAACATGGAATGACAGATCAAAAGATGGTACATTTTTTTAAAGATAATCCGAAGATTTCTTTGCAAGATATGACCAAGAAAGTAAAAACGTTGCAGTCTTTTGTGCAAAAAGTAAAAGGTAGAGCAGGTTTGAAAGTTTTAAGATTGATCGAGATGCAAAACAGAATCAAACACCCGTTCCCTTAAGTTGTACGAAAATCTGTTGACACGATATTAGTGTGTGGTGATAGATGGTAAAACATATTGCTTCACTAACTTCAATGGCACTGCTGGCAGCCGGAAAAGAACTAAAAAAAGCGAGAAGCAGAATTTTCAAAGAAATTTCTTTTGGGTAGCCATATGCAGTTGCGGTTTGAAAAGCAAAGTTTTCATCACTACTGAGTCTATTAACTCAAACATTATCAAAAAAAATATTTGAAAAAACGTCTTTTGCCGTTCCTCCATCGTCACGTCCCCAATTTCGCGACTAATCACAATGCTAAGTCAACTAAAAAGTGGTACTCTGCTAATAGTGTGGATTATGTACCAAAACAAATAAATCCACCAAACAGTCCAGAGAAATATTAGTCCATCGTAAAGGGAATGTTAAGAAAAACCGGTACAACAGCCCAAATCATAGAAAGTTCCGATCTAAGTGCCTCTGGGTATCATGGATTTTTAAACGAACTTCCTGCAAAAATTGATCACACCAGTACGTTATAAACTTCTCACAGCGGAATACCGTAATGTTCTTGCATGAAAATTATTTTGTAATTTAAGGCCTAATAATGTGTTTGAAGACTTATGGGTGTAGTATATATAGTACATATATGTTTCCAAATATTTTGTATCAATTTTGTCTCAATTTTAGTGCTCGGATTTTGCCGTTTTCACATTTTATAATCTTGATACAAGATAATAGTTATTAACAATTGTCTGCATGTTTGAGTAGTATTGGTGATCTTTATAAATAAACTCAAAGAAATGATCAATTAAGATGTTGCACATTCAGTTATGGATAGCAGCTGGACTTCAGATTAGAGTAGATAAGAATACGGTAAAAAACCTTTAGGGTGGTATGAAATGGTGCCTGATTACTGAAAGTTAAAACTGAAAGAACTGTTTTCATTGTTAGAAATTAAAAAAAAATTAGTGATAGACAAATAAAAACTATTTCTAGCTCTACTGAACTACATGGCAATGCTGGTAATTGACAAAAGTTTACAGAAGTAATTGAGTCAAGTAGGATTTTTCAGATAATCCTCAGTAAACCTTTAGCATGGTAAAGTCGCAACTGTTGTGTAAATACTTAGTTTACAATCACATTGACTTAGCTGTGATTCAAAAATCTTGACTACGAAAAAACGTCTGGGATGTAAGTGAACAAGTATTAATTAAAACCAGAACACAAATGGAAGCAAATCTAAACAAAGTTTACATTTTTTCAGTACATATTTCATTTTATTTATTTATTTGATCTCTATTTAATTACCATAATGACTAGAAGAGTACTATAGGCTTGTTAACCTGCAGCTCATAGCTGGAAGTGACTTCAGTACTCACTATACATCATCAAAAATTTATAGTAATAACAGAAGTAGTAAGTACATACCTCTTTAATTTTATTAAGTATAAGTGATTTGAAAATAATAAAAATTAAAAAGAAACAATATCTAGTACACAATTTTGCAAATAAATTACAGACAGAACTATGTCAACTTCTTGTACTAACGGGCATGTGTACCCAAGAAATTGTCATCTTCAGGCCATGAACGTAGTACATAGAAGTAGAAGTCTAGAATATCTATAAGATAATGTTGAAGTAGGCAGGTACCAAAATTTGAGGAAAATGGTTTGGGAAAATAACAGCAGGTTTTACAAACCAACATAACACATCACTTAATAAGTTCGTAGGATGACTAAGAAAACAACAATTGTTAGGCAAAATTTGACTTTATTCATTAAGGTGGTCTCCTTCAAGAGTGATACATTTATTTCAACGCTTCTCTAACATTTTGATACGTTTTTTGTGGAACGATTTATCTTTGGTTTCGAAATAGACTTCAGTTTCGGCAATCACTTCTTCATTGGAACAAATCTCTTCCTCTGCAGCATTCTTTTTAGGTTTGAAAACAGGTAGTACCACTGGTAGCCGGATCCGGAGAACACGGTGGATGGGGAAACAATTCAAAATGCGATTTGTGCAATTTTGTCATTGTTGCGATTGACTTGTGACACGGTGCGTTGGTTTGGTGAAAAAGCACATTTTTTTCTTTATTTGGGGTCGTTTTTCAACAATTTCTTTCTTCAAATGCACCAATAACGTTATATAATATTGGCTATTGATGGTTCTTTCTTTCTCAAGATAATCGATAAATAAAATATCGTGAGCATCCTAAAATACGGAGGCCAAAACCTTACCAGCTGACATTTGCATTTTTGGCCGCTTTGAGCAGATTTCGCCTTTTACTGTGGACCCAGCTGACTGCTGTTTAACTCTGGAGTGTAGTGATTGATCTATGTTTTATCCATTGTCACAAACTGCATAAAAAATTCTGTTTATTGTGTTGAAACAGCTCCAAACAGCGCTCTGAATCGTCAACGCGTTGTTGTTTTTGATTGATTGTGAATAAATGCGGTACCTACTTTGAACAGAGCTTTCTCATGGACAAATCTTTATGCAAAATAGTGAATACATTGCCTTTTAATATCTTTAAGATGTCAGCTATTTCACGCAAGTTTAATTTACAATAGGTCAAAACTATTTTGTGGATTTTTTTGTTTTCTAGAACAACTGCCGAATTTGGGCGAGAAAAGCTTCAGCATTATCGGTGTTTGTACGGACGAGTTAAAATTAGTAAACCACTTCTACCATTTGCCTCGATGGAGCAGAGTCCAAATAATACTTGTCAAGTCGTTGCTTTGCTTAAACAGTATTTTTCCCATTAAAAGGCTATACTTTATCAACACACGAAATTCAGACGTTTCCATTGTTTTGAAAATTACAAAAGTAGGGTCACTAAAACCACTGTAACTTCTGAACTAAACTTCAGATTGTCTTGAAATTTTAATACATATTATTTGTAGGTTAGTACTTCCTAAAAATCACATGGATTTATCAATAGTGACGCCACTTAACAGTCATCATACAAACTTATTGAGTGATGTGTTAATTGGTGTAAGAAATAGGGTATTCCACAAGTTGATAAAAAACTTCATGTACAGGTTCTAAGAGCAATTCTAACCAAAAAATATTTAATAAAGTTCTTTTGAATTTTCAACCGTTTCAGAAATATGTAGGTTAATCCTCATGTGTGAGTTTCCGGCTTTACTGCCTACTTACGTCAGTTTTCGTGGCCTGACTGTTCTTGTTGTCATTTAAATTTAAATTTAAATTTAATGAATTTTTTCGTATGGGGACATGTGAAGTCAATTGTTTATGGTAAGACAAAACCAGACACACGAGAGGAATTGATTAATTCAATAAAGTAAGAGATAACATGGAAAATATTAACTGGCAAAAACAGTTGACCAAACATGTCAAGCTGTGAGTTTCTGAAGGTGGTGAGCATGTTGAGCATTTGTAGCCGTTCCTTTTAAATGAAGTTCTAGTCCATTTAACTTTAATTGAATTTAACTTTATTGAATATTTTTTGCTTAGAATTGCCAATAGAACCTGTATACAAAGTTTTTCGATTAACTCGTGGGACACCTTGTACATTTAAAAACAGTATGAATACTGAACTAACATTTGTATAGTTACAAGATGCTATTTTAAATTTGTGTTATGTTGCATAATAACTGCAGAGTCAAAAGAACAAAGTGAAATAAATACGAAGGCTATTCGGAAAAATCTCTATTTGCGCATGCGCAAAAAATGCGTTGGGATAGCCATGCCCGTATTATGGCGCTGTATGTTTAGTAGGTAGTGAGAAGTGGAGGAAAAAGGTTGTGTTGCAATTTACTTGTCTGCTAAATGAATTAATAATGAACGCTACCACATAGAAAATTCTATCAAATGTGAAGTCCGCACAGTAATACGATTTTTGCAAAAAACAAACTTTTGGCAGCTGCAATTCATCGCCAACTGTGTAACGTTTACAAACTAGACGTGATCAGTAAAGATGTCGCATCAACGGTGTCGGATGTTTAAAAATGGGCTTACTACGTGCACGATGGAACAAGAAATAGCCACCCATCTGTAGTCGGTGATAAACTTGTGCAGGAAATTAACAAAACGGTCCGTTACGCACATGAAACAGTAGCTGGCGTTGCACGATAACACTGAGCTTTAAGATACTGTTACAGGGTGGCTTCATTCCCAGTCAGGAAAGTTTTTTGTAGAACTTTGTATGGCGATTATGTAGAAATTTAATAAAGGTTTTGTATCTACGCGCATCTATTCTTGATAACCATACGTAGGTCTCTTTTCGAATGACCTTTATAATACCACTCCCTCATTATTTATAAGAAAAATATTTGTTTGGTCCAAGAACTTTCCTCGAGATAAATAGACATATAAACTTCAAAACACCATCTGAAGATCGTATAAACTCGCAAGAGAACATTCTCAGATGTAAATCCGAAATTTTGATGAAAAGTTGTTTTTTTGTGCTCGGTATAGATGTTCTGAGTTGTTATGTTGTGTGTTGGCTCTTGTCCACGATAATTCATGTTAAGGTTACTTTCTGGCCGGTCGTTTTTTGCCCACACTCACAAAGTAAAAGTGGGTTTGAGTTTTTTGCACTGTTGCCACAAACGAGGCAAAGTGATGCTAAAATGCGTCATTTGCGTGCTCGAGGTAGCTGGTTCGAACCAAGGTATTGCGTTTACCCCATTTTTGGTGTGTTTCATGCTTCTGATTGCGACTTTTGTCATTCTATAATGCATTTTTGCACATTTGAAACAATTTTATGAAGAAAAAGAACATTTTTTTTTTGTAAAATCAAGATTTTACTCAGTGTGTACATGTAGACAAAAGCATGTTACAATAAACATATTTTATGAAGCAGAGGAGACCCTTAATGAGCGCTGTGTCGCGCCTTGAAGGTACACAAAAACTACAAAAAAAAACAGAAAACTGCACCAAAATGACCGATCGCCACGCAAGACATGTTTAGAATAAACCCGGTAAAAGCAAAAGTGCCAGACCGAGGTTCAAACCAACTACCTCGAGCACGCAACTGGCACACTTTACCACTGCACCACCTTGCCTTGCTTGTGGTAGCAGTGCAACAAACTCGACTCCACTCTTACTTTATAAGTGGTCTTAACATGAATTATCGTGGAAAAGGAGCCGCACACACACAAAAAACCTGGGAATGTTCCCTCGTTAGTGAAATCCGTCAATATAATAACAAAGCCAAAAGAGAAATTTACTGAGACAAGTAAGGAACTTTTAAAACTACTGCCGTAAGAACATCATTTATATTCATAAGCAACTCTTTCAGCTTATGAATATCAAATTAATCTTGTATACTTTCTTTAATCTTTAAAAAATTATTTCCTATGGTATTGTTGAAACAACTCTATTTAGAAAAATATTGAAGGTAGTTATTGCCAAATGACCTTTGCTATAAAATCTATCAGTACATAAGCTCGTTGAACTAAATGGGAAAGGCATTACACTCAAGAGTGAATAAGCCGACGATTTGACGAAATTTTATAATACACTCAAGGAGCTTATACAGATGGATTTGGAAAGACAGTATGTTAAAGAGAACTTTAATATATAGAAATTGTGTCAATTACATGAAGAAAAATTATTATAAGTAGTTAAAAGTGAGAGAAGAGGGTAAGTTTTAAAAAATAACCTTATGTACATTCTGCACAACTATCCCGAAAATCACAGATGCAAGAGTCGCTAAAGAAAAAATAACTCTTGGAGTTATAAAGCGAGTACCGAATAAAATATGGTCACAAGCTACACATGGTACCATAATTAAACCTTACCATGATAAGCCAAGTTGAATCAAATTAAACACCAGAAATTTGCTTACTTATGGATTATAGGTACAATGAAAAGCACTGAAACTCCCTTGAATATCATAATTAAAATAAAAAAGGCCTATAGGCTAAAATAAAAAGGATCCAAATTAAAAACTAGATTTAAATTATAAATTAATTTATGATCGGATTTTTATTGGGCATTTCCCAATCTCTGATTAAGTATGGAAAATTTAATTTGACAAATAGCTACCTCGGTTTCGGCTGCTTTTTTCACAAAATTTTCGTTTTCTATTTCACACATGTTCTGATCATAAGGTCATCAGTTGTCTGTGAACTACTGACATAAACCTTGCGTTTCAAGTAACATCACAAGAAGTAGTATCGCGGTGTTAACCATCTGAAATCATCAAAGATAATTTTTTAACTAAATTGAAAATCTACTCCACAATTCTTTAAAACCAACTGACGAACTTGGTGACGGTGAGAACGATCAGCAAGATTAAGCTTTTCCGTCGGTTGAATGAAAATCTTTGGTGAGTATTCGCCGAAAGTATCTTTTCAAAATGTCCAATGAATGCGCACAATGCCGAGTCGATATTCTTTTTTAAATAACTATGGCAATATTCTCATGTAATCTTGCATTGATTACCAATCCGGTTTTATGAGATGTTGTAATCAACCTTTGGACAGTCGATTCATTTGGTGCACTATTTTAACCAAAAATTCCACAAAGTTTTTAGCTAGTTTAAAATGCGTTTTAACAAGAATAACTAACTCACTGTTCTTTCGTATAGCGGTCTATAACAATTAGAAAAATTGAAAATGATAGTGTGGCAAATGAAACTATCAGAGTTGCCTAAAATTTAAATCTTAAATCCGGTGTTTAATTTAGACTACCCTTTACAATATAAACTGGCAAAATAATCTAGTTATTCAGTGTATCAGAATAATAGAAATTGTTATAAAATCATTTCTAAAAATGAGCGGTGCTACTGTAACAGCTAGGAAAACTTTAATAAAACTAATACTACACAGAAGAATTTCAAACCGACAGAGGACTAGGACTGAAGCATATAATCTCCCTAGTTTGATGCATATGTATCTTTGGGAAAATATTTTACGGCGTTCTAAGTACTTAAAAATGCATATATTATTAAATCAATTATAAAATAGACTGGTAATGCTTGCAAAACTTTTGTAAACACAATATACTTACTCATACGCAAGTTTTGAAGCACAAAACTACACATCATAAGGAAGACTGATGCCGAGGTAAATATTGAAATTTTCAGACGAAAAGAACTTCATTCAAAACAGAAAGGCAAATCGCCAAAATGATTGTTAAATCTGACAGATGCCTTTAAGGTACCTATTGTCATACATGCAAAGTCTCTCACCTCTGTGATGGTGTTGTAACTTGTGAGCAGCAAAGGGGAGTATCCATTCGAACCCATAAGCAAAAAAGACACAAGCATGCCTATACAATAATTTCTATTGCTCGCTACTTATTGTGTAGTCAAGGCGAAAGTTATTGAGAGATATTATAACATCAAGGACAACTTAAAAACTTTTATCGTAAAGATAATGAGACATATGGGCAAGGAATAAGTTGTGTTGGCCTGCAGCGTGTTTAGATTCTAGTTCGAGAAGGTCGTTACCGCTGATGGGGGCTACAGCAGATGATATGATTCTAAATACTACTGGCTTTAATTATGCTAAATATCATGTAAATAAAATTAATTGTTTTTTTTATTTTAATGTCATTTCTATTGTTTATTTATTTTCTCCGAATTTACCTGCATGGTCTTATACTTGCAAAAAATGGTCCATTAATATTAATTACTGTTTGTTAAACGTAGTTAGTAGTTGGCGAAATAAAAGTATTGACTTTACCCATTGAGAAAATCAGGCAGTTTAATGTAAGATTAGGTTAAAATAAAAAAAATTATATAATTTTGAGATAACCCACAGTTAGATTAAACCTTTCCTGATCAACAAATCAGCCAGTTTTTGACTCGACTATTTTCTATATACAGAATAACAAATCTTGCACATTACCTTTATATGAAAATCATATTAAAGAATAACTGAAGATGTGGATAATTATAGCAATGATTAGTAATATACGTAGGCGAATTGGCAACCTTGCGTGTGCTAGGTGCAATTTGACGTTTGCATCATACAGTTTGATATTTTTGACAGCATATGTACTCAGAATGTTTTGTCATACGGGCGTTATTTGTTTTGTTTTCCTTAATTGAAAATTTTCTCTCGACCAAAAATAGAATTAACTCGTGAATTTTTTCGTGTGATAGTTTTTTACGACTTTCGCAGTAGATTATCTCAACAACAGTGCATAGCTCAACTTACTTCAACTTTTAGTAATGAAGTCCTACACAGATTCACAGTATATCGTTGATTCAATAAATTTAATCGTGGTCGTAGTTCGCTGGCGGATGAATTTAAAGAAAGCTGTCCAAAATTAACTATAGTACCAACAAACATCAATACCGCGCGCGAATTGATAAGACAAGATTGTCATATGACTTACTGTAAAATTCAGCTGTTCTTAGGCATTAATATGACTAGCAAACATTCGATATTGCATAGACATTTAACCGGAAAAAAACTGTGTGCGCGTTGAATTCCGCATAAGCTAACGATCGTTAAAAACATACTCATGTCGATTGATCGAAAGAAATTCTCGAGAAATGCGATTGCAGTGCTTCAAAAAACGTTTAAAACATTGCCACAAGTTTTGAATTTTGGATTTATGCGTATGAGCTCAAAAGTAAACAGCAGTCGACTGTATAGATCTTCCAAGATGAGGCAAATCCAACAAAAGTCGTTTGCGCTCGAAGCACTTCGAAGTAAATGGTCGCCTGTTTTTTTTTTTTTTAGAAAAACGAGACATGTTGTAACCGTGGTTTTAGAGGATCCTAAAACGATTAATAATGAATGGTACACAACCATTTGTTTACTAGAACTTTTCGGAAAAATAAGAAAAAACTATGTGCGACGTCGGATCATTCTCCACACATCGACGCAAAGAAATGGCTTTTTGAGTACTCAAAACAGCCCTGATTTGGCTTCTAACAATTTTTGTTCTCAAACTTGAAGAAGAAACTGCGTAGACAACGATACCTGATTTGCTATAGAAAAAATATCTTCTACTAATGATGATGAAATTCATAGACAAGATCCCAACAAAAATCCATGGCAAAATATCAAACAAACAAAAAGAAGAGAAATACGTATATCCAACAGCCACAATATTACTCGAAGTAATAAATTCAGCCAACTAAATGAAATGGACACCGAAACATCCAACAACAAATAAGCAAACAATACAATTCCAAAACCTCATTCAATCTTTGCCTACAGAGTATTCAACTATCAAGAAATGTTCAAAAAACTCAGCGATATAACTGAAATTGTACAATACTTATAAAAACTTTAGCTAACAATAAGATAAAAATAAATTGTAATCTACCAGAAGCATATAGAACATTAATACAATATATGCGTGAGCACGACATAATTTATCACACATACCAACTGAAGCAAGACGGAACATTTAGAATCGTCATCAAAATCTGCATCATACAACAGATACAAATGAAATCAAACAAAAAATAGATAGCAAGGGACACAAAGTCAAAAACATCTTAAATGTCAAAAGTAGAGCAACCAAAGAGCCACTAAATATGTTTTTCGTTGATCTAGAAATGGCGATTAAGAAACACCTCATATGCAACAAAATGTTAGTTATGCGAATGCAGTAAAAGGTACCAGAACAAAGAAATACATCTTAAACTTGAATGTACACATGAGGCAATGAACAATATAAAATTAACATTTCTTCTATTTTGAGCAAATTTTCAGAAGAATTTAAGTCTATGTTCCAGCAACTAATCCAACAAAATAACATGGATTTGAACATGCTCTCAACGCTGTTCAACAAAATCCATTAAAATTGTAAAAATAGCCTAATGGAACGCCAACGGCCTTCTACAGCACAAACAGGAAATTGAAATATTCCTTCATAATAACTCTATAGATATGCTGTTAATAGGAGAAACTCACTTCACAAATAGATTCTATGCTATTCACCAAACATCCGGATAATACTGCCCATGCTGGTTCAGTAATAATAATTAAGACATCTATAAGCCACTTTGAGTTATTAAAATATGAAACAGACCACCTACAAGCCACCGCAATAAGAGTTAAAATGCTTCCATATGAAATAACAATAGCATCTGTATACTGCCCACCTTGTCACAGATACTAGGTGCTAGAAGAAGATTTTAACAGTAAACATTCCTTTTGGGGGTCCTGTAAAGCAACTACAAAAATCAGAGAGCTGGCAAAACTTTTCATTGAACATAATTATTCCTTTCTTTCCACAGGTACTCCTATTTATTCCTACAAATCTCAACAAAACTCCCGATCTACTAGATCTTTTTATAACAAATGGCAAAAATGGCAAAAAACTAAGTGCCCCCATACTGAATGAAGCAGACCCAGATTTACGATGGGCCAGAAATGATAAGAAAAAGGCTAAATTGTTTTCAGAGTACTTTACGGATGTCTTTACCCCCAAAAATGACGTCTCCAATGACGAGATAGAAAGACAATTAAGTAACGTCTTAACCAATGCTCCTGGAATAAAAATTTTCACTCCTAGAGATATTAACAAAAAAATCAAACAACTCAACCTTTGCAAAGTTCCTAGCATAGATAGTGTGACACCCAAAAGGTTTAGTGTTACTTACATAAATATTTAATGCTATCCTTAAGCTAAATCACTGGCCCAAGCAATTGAAAGCTGCGGAAATTATATTAATTTCTAAACCGGGCAAAGACTTAAACAAGGTATCCTCATATCGCCCAATAAGCTTGTTGTCTACCATCTCAAAACTCTTGGAAAAACTTATATTGTAAAGAATAGTTGCTGATGCTAACAACGAAGAATGGATACCAAAACGTCAATTTGGCTTTCGTAGAAATCACACTATGACACAACAAATCCATAGAATCTGTCACATAATTTCGACAAAGTTTGACATTCAGGCTTATTATAGAAGATCAAAACATTCTTGCTCATAACGCATTATAGTTTTATAGAATCCTACTTAAGTGACAGAAAATTTAGGAGAAGATATGTCAGGTATGCAACCGATCAAGTCTGGTGTACGGCAGAGTAGTGTCCTGGGACCCTTATTATATGTACTGTACACTTCAGTTGCCAGTAAATGTTAATACTACAATGGGCACGTTTGCTGACGACACTATTATCCTTTCTACCAACAATGAATCACAACTAGCAAACCACTATTCTACAAAATCATCTAAATAAAATACAAACGGAAAATTAGGATCAATGAAGATAAATCTGTACAAGTTAACATCACTTTGCGTAAAGACCAGTGCCCCCTTGTTTAACTCAATAACATACAAATACCTACATAATCTAGTGCTAAATACCTAGGGATGCATTTAGATAACAAATTAATATCAGAATAACATGTGGTTAAAAACATCAACAGATAGATCTGAAAGTTTATCAACTGCAATGGTTACTTGGCAGGAAGTCTAAATTACCACTTGAAAACAAACTACTAATTTACAAAACAATTCCAATATGGGTTTATGGTATTGAACTCTGGGGTTGTACCAGTAAGTCAAATATGGCAATAACACAGAGAAGCCAATCAAAGATATTACGTATGATCTCAAATGCCCCTTGGTGTGTTTCTAATCAAACAATTTATCAAGACTTGAAAGTACCATATGTCAAAGATGTCATAACTGAAAAAAGTATTACTAACCACATAAAGCTAGCAAACCACACCAAAGCTCTCCTGAACCCCATTTGAAAATACAAAATGCGAGAAGGCTTAAACGGAACTGGCCTAGTAATCTAAACAATGTTTAAGGAGAACTTGTCACTGGAGAAGACCTCATCACGTTAAGGAGGAACTATATAGTTCTTAAGCCAGCACATTAACTTAAAGAATTGTATTGTAAATTCTAATTACTAACTAATTATATCAATAAAAACGGTTATTGCTTCTCTTATAAAAATAGTTATGGTTCTATTATCTAAATAAATATAATAAAAAAATTAGTACTTGTGATTGCTCTACATCAATCACATGTTTCAAATAGTATAATTACTTTTAAAGATTTTTAAACATTACGCACAAGTTTTGGTGTATATACTTTCTAAGCATTCATTTACTGAAAATGCATTTAAAGGTAGTTAAAATCGTCGTGTGTATCTGTAGTTGATCTGATGTAGTCCAAGATCTATTAGAATGAATAATTAGAACAAAACCCACTCATTTCCGCGCCGCGTAATGAAAATGTACATCGCTTAATTACACTTCTGAGAGCGGTGTTTAAAGAGGCGTTGTTAATAATCTTATTTTTAAGAACAGCACGCATCCGTCCTTTAAGATGGCTACATTTAAAGACGATCTCCGGCGCAAACTAATATTCGATTGCACTTTGCAGTAAAATATTTTTGAGTGCAACGTGCAATTTGTTAGCCAGTAGGTAGCAAATTTAATTACTGCACTTGCAGCTCCCAGTTAACCGGTCGCGGACGCGGAGTCCTTTATCCAGCCTTATTCAGCGCAGAAGGGCGCTGCTAATCTGGCGGTTATAGCAGCTGCGCAGTGGTGCAACAACACAGCTCTATTCAATAAGTCCCTAACTTGCTTTGTCTTACCATACTTCGCGGTGGGGAAGTAGCTACCCCAAAGAGTTACGATACTGGGGTTAAACTTAATGGAAGGAGTGCATTACTGAAATAACTTTGGTTACACTAACTCCGAACTTTATATTTCAAACTCGCAAATTGAAATGCAGGGCACATTTGGCGCCGCCCGGAAAATTCGGGACGGCGGAAAATCTCGCCGCTTTTCTTTCGAATTTGAGGCGCGCTTATCGGCAGCCCGCCTAGTTAGGGAGATCGGCATTATAAATAATACAAACGGTGTAATATATTGGACGTGTCAACCTGCATTATTGAACGTGCCACCGATCTCCCGTATTGTAGCACATCCCAAACAATTTGATTAAATTGCAGTTCGTCCCCAACCCCGTCGCCAATAATTACACTATTTTGCAGTGCGATCGATGCCAATATCACGCTTTATAAACTTATCCGTTTATACACACAGAACGAGCTTTGCGAATTTCATGTAATTTGGTGCAACTTTATTTTCACGAGTCCTTAACAATAAGCTAATTGTTAAACTTATTACATCGATATACGAGAAGGAATTGGAAAGTATCTGGAATTATATTTAGGAAACTGAGTTTTCCAAATATTTATTTACCAAATGATGGCAACTATATTAATCTTAGATCGGAAAGCATGCGAATGAAATTTGTCCATTTTTATTTATGAATAAAATTTAAAATGTAGCCTTAAAATATTTTATTTGGGGGGAAAGTCGCGATAATTTAGCTTTGATGGTTTTCTTAGAAATTTATATCTTTTAATGTTTATATAGTTGAATTTAAGTATTTCTTAAATATAAATGTTTAATTAATCTCAATAAATGCTATTTTTTTATTGGTGTCTTTCTTCCTTCCACGTTTTTCTTTCATATTTCTATTTGTACTAGCTTCCATTACTCTTTTAATAAATTTGTTTGTCTTTCTGTAGTTACGCGTCCTAGTTGTTTTAATTGATTCTTTCTATTTTCTCTATTTACTAATTCTTAACCTAATCTATTTTTAATTTTCTTGTTTCTAATATAGTCCTAGTTTATTTTTATGCACATTTTTTTAGGTACGGTATTTTATTTCTATAGCATTTATTTTACTTTTTTGTATTTTTTTTTGAAACACTCAAGATTCATTTCTATACGTAAGTACAAGTAGATCTATAGCATTGTAAACTAAATCCTTCTGTTCCATTATTGTTTTATTTATAGCAAAATAAGTGTCTAGCGTTCCTTATTTTATTTATAATTTTGTATATTTTATTTAGTGTACTTCTTTAAAATTCGTTTTCTGTTACCATTTCTAAATCTTTGCAGCTTGTTTGTGCATTTCTCTTATTTCCTTCCTTTATATTTACTATCAAAGAGCCGTGGTAGCTTAGTGGATAGATCGCTAGACTACGAAACCAAGAGTTGCGGGTTCGAATCCCGCTCTCGCCAATTCGATCGCTGGCATTTTTACGACCCAGCTCGACTCAGGCTGCAATAAATGAGTACCTGGAGGTCAAACTCTGGGGTAATAATAGGCGGTCGGTATGTAGCGCTGGCCACGTTACTACCCTTGTGTACCGTAGGCTCTAGACTGTAACAGATAGATCTATCCTGTTACGACCCCAAAGGGCCTTCGAGGCCTATTACGGGGAACTGTTATTATTATATTTACTATCATTAGTTTACTTTCGTTTGCATTTATTTTTATTTTCAGTGTTTCAATTTTGTTATTTCATAAACGAGAAGGAATAAAAAATAACAGAAATAATAAATGATGTGTTAAGAAATGCAAGAATACCGAACGATTAGAAAATATACATCATCTTACACATATATAAGAAGTGGAACAAGAGAAATTGCAACAACTACAGACTAATAATGCTGTTAAATTCCCCTAAAAAACCATTTACAAAAATAATAGAAAAAATAAGACTGATACAAGAATGGAAGATACGTAATGCGGATTCAGGAAAAATAAAAGTACTCAAGACATGATATTCATAATTCGTAAAGTGAAAAATAAACCAATAAGAATAGATGAATACACACATGCTCGGTTGACTTGGAAAAAGTGTCTAATAGAATACGGAGAAAAGATATATAGAAAGTGCTACAGAAAATAAGAGTAAATAAAAATACATAGAAGTAATAAAAGATATATGTAACGGAAATACATAGTAAGAACAAATAATAAAGAATTTAAGAGATTTTAAACTAGATATGTGTGTTAAGTCCACTTTTATTTTCAATTGTACTAGATGAGGCACTAAAGAAGGCTAAGAAAAATATGACAATACTAACACTGAATTACTGACAAATGAGACAAACATATCTGACATAATTGATGTTCGCAGAAAATATGGCCTTGATAGAAGAGACGAAAGAAAATCAGAAAACATTAGAGAAATCTAAAGTATGAAGAACTAAAAAAGATAAACACAAAAATTAATAGTAAATAAACAAAAACGATGATAACCCACAAGATAAAACTGGGTGGAAACCAAATTGAAGTACAACGCTTCAAATATTTAGGAGCAATAATAGAAAAAACGGGAAATTAAACAAGGAAATAAATAAACTGGGAAAAGTGAGAAACATATTCAACACAATGAAGATAACATTCTTGGAAAAAAGAGAATTGTCAAAAAAGATAAAAATCAAAGTTTTAAAAAAGTGCTTAGGCCAACAATAATAATATATTAATGAGACATGAACATAGACAGAAAAACAAAAATCAAGAACTAACACAATGGAAATGCGATACCTAAGAAAAATAGAAAACAAAAACAGGAAGGACAAAATAAGAAATAAAACGTTTAGACAAAACCTACAAATAGAGCCAATTAATGAAATGATTATAAAAGGGCAACTTAGATGGTTTGGACATGTATTCCGAATGTCGGACGAAAAACTTACCAAAAGACTCATTAAACGCGAATGCCAGGAAAAAATATCAAAGGACGAGTAAGAACAAGATTAGAGAAGAAGCAAAGCAAAAGGGAATAAAGTTTTCAACTTCACCAGTCTTACACTTAAAGATAGAAATGCGTAGGACTAAGTAAGGATTTTATGTATTAAATAGTTTTTGTATTTTTGTTAGTGAAAATGCTATCAATTCAATATCACCTGCAGAAAGTAAACTATCTATCTAAATCTTTTTTTTTTATTAAGTTTATTGACAGTTCAACAATTGTACATTGTTATTCATAGCATTGATAAAGTAAGGTATACATAACATAAGATACACAATTATCGTATCAGGTAGTCCTAAAGGATTAATAATGGGTCTTAGGTGTTGGCGGGTTAATTAGTTAATTAGGTGTTGCTATACATACAGATCCTGTGGGAATTTACGCTTTAATCTTCTATGCAGATTCTTGTGTCCTAGTTTATAGTGCACAGCGCCTTCGCAGTTGATGATAGTAACTTGGAACTTTTTGGTGGTTTTCATCAAATATTCCTCTATGGTTGAAATTTTTAGCTCATGATGGAGTTGGATGTTTCGTACATACCAAGGGGCATCAACTGATATTCTTAGGATTTTGTTCTGGAGCACTTGTATTCTGTTGATGTTGGATTTAGAGGCATTGCTCCATATAGCACAAGCATATGTTGCTAGCGGTCGAATTAGGGATTTATATAAAAGGAGAGAGCAGTTGGTTTTTAGTGAGGATTTTCTGTTAATAATGGGTATAGTTTTGTTAGTCTAGCGTAGCATAAGTTGCTTCTTATTAATATGAAATTTCCACGATAAGCGTGTGTCTAGATAAACGCCCAAGTATTTCACCGCTTCAGTGTTGGGATTCCATTCAATGTGTACCGTTTATTACTAAACTATCAGGATCCTTAATTTTCCTGAAGGTGAATATTTTGGCTTCACATTTTGCTGTGTTAAGGGTTATGTTCCATTTGATTAGCCAGTTGTTTACTTCATCGATTGCTGATTGAAGCTGAAAGATTGATTGGTTTAGATTCCAGCTTTGCGATATGATCACTGTATCGTCAGCGTACATAGCAAGATTTTCTTGTGTGAGCGGGATATCTCTAACAAATATGTTAAATAGTAGCGGTCCCAGCACGCTCCCCTGGGGGACTCCGGCTTTGATTGGCTTACTGTCAGGACAGTTGAATTGATTCGTACGGCAAAGGTTCTATTGTCTAGGAAAGAGTAAAGTATCGCTTTAAGACAGCCTGGTATTGGTAGGTGGAGTATTTTATATTTAAGGCCTTCTATCCAGCTTTCGCGATGTCCAAAAAGATGGCTGTGGTATATTGTTTGTTCTCATATCCAGTCTCGATTATTTCCACAATTCGTTGAAGCTGATGGCAGGTTGGGTGCCCGCTTTTGAATCCGAATTGGAATGGCGGGAGGGTATTTAGTTTTTGCAGTTGAGTATTTAGTTTGGAGTAGATTATTCGTTCAAGTATTTTTGATAGAGTATTTAGAAGACTTATTGGTCGATAGTTGTTGGGGTTATTGCTGTTTTCCCTGGTTTAGGAAAGACAACGACTACAGCATGTCTCTATGCTATTAGGAAATATCCCTGTCTGAGGCAAGCATTAAACAACGTTGCCAGGAATGCAAGTACCTTCTTGGTAAGTCTTTTCAGAATTTCATTGGTGATGAGATCGTATCCCGGAGACTTTCTATTTTGTAGGGCGTCTATGATTTTTTTTTATTCCGCTAGGAGAAGTAGGTTGTATGCGATTTTGGTTATTGCCGATTGCGGAAGTAAACGTTTGTTCTAGGTGATTGGCGAATAACTCAGACTTTTCCTTATCTGTGTAATAAGTTGTGCTGTTGGCTGTCATAGGAGGTATTTGCTGAGGTTTTTTTAAGATTCTTTTCGTGGCTTTCCACATACCTGGCTCTCCAGGTTCTAAATTTTCAATATGTTTTTGATATGTTAGAATTTTTTATTTATCAAGTTCTCTTTTTATTTGGTGTGTTAGATTGTTTAAGGTATTTTTAAGTATAGGATTTTGTGTTCTCTGCCATTCACGTCGTACTTTGCTTTTTTGTTTGATAAGCTCGATGATGTAGTTTGGGGGTATGTTGTACCTTGTTGGTTTGATTCTGTACTTGGCTAGGGTAGCCTGTTGGATGCTGCTTTGAATACTGTTAGTGTAATCGTCCACTGCCTGGTCGGTATCTTTAATGGTTTCAAGATTAGGGGGGTGTTTGATAGTTTGGTCAAGAATAGTTTGAAAGCTATCCCAGTTAACAGGGTCGTTTATTAATTTGGGATTAGGAGGGTTGTAATGTGGTGCACTTAGGAATGTTATCACTACAGGTAGGTGATCAGAATCAAGTTCTTGAATTGTGTTTGATAGATTTGTTTGGCAAAGCATTTTTGCAGGATTATATCAAGGATGTCCGGTTGGTGATCAGCTCGGTAGGGATAATATGTATGTTCTGTAGAGGATGATATTTGAAAATTGTACGAGGCCGAGTAGTTAAGGAGTTGTATTCCCGCAGGGTTGGTAGCTCTGCAGCCCCAGGCAGTATTTTTGCTGTTGAGGTCTCCAATCACGAGGGTGGGCTAGTTGGTGTTTAGAAGAATTCACATGTCATTGTCTATAAGCTTTTTATTTGGTTGTTTGTATGCGCTAATTATGGTAACCTGATTATTATTACAAAGTGTGACTTTTACTGCAGTCGTTTCTATTATGGTCTTCTACATTATTATCGGGTGATGAGTGATTGATTTTTTAACTAGTACTGCAACTTCCCCGGAAGCAACTCTAGTGTCTCTGTCTCTTCTGTGAATGGTGTATCCTGGGATTTTGAAAATTTCATTTTCAGTGAGGTGAGTGTCTGATATGCAGGCAATATCAATGTTGTATCTTGCTAGGAACGCGATAAAAATTGAGCGTTGTCTTACTATTCCGTTTGAATTCCAGTTTAGGATTGTTAAGTTTTGAAGTATTTTATGGTCCATTGAAAATATTGGTGAGGATTGTGTTAATTAGTTATCTAAATAAACTATCAATATTTTATATGTATTAAATTTAGATATCTAATTGCTTTTGTAAGTATTGTGTTTTCTTTTATATTTTTAATTAGCTTGTCTATTAATATTATAAATAATAAATGCCTAGCTATCGTCCTGTTTAACTTTTTTCTTTATTTCAAATTCTTCAGATCTTTCTTTGTTTATTTGTATTTTACTTATCATATTTTTATATACATTTTACTACATCCATTCACTTAATATGTGTTCCCAATAGTTCTAATAATTTCCAGATAATTCCTCTTTTTACTGTATCGAAAGCAGACTGTAAATCTATCAATGCTAAGAACACCTCTTCCGCTTCTACATTACTTTTTTTTAGGACATTTATTATTATACGTTATTTTTAGTTTATTTGTTTGGATCTGTACTTTGCTTGATCGTCTTCTACATGCAATTCTATAATTTCTTTTATTCTATTCTCGACAATTCTTAAGTAAACTTTAAAATAAGTTGAGAACAAGTATATTGCTTTATACATTCGGCAGTACATTTGATCTTCTCTTTTACAAATTGGAATTATTAGATTGTGTTCTCAATCTTTCGCTATTGTGTTTGTGTTCCAAGCTTTATTATATATTTTCCAAAACCATGTTTTGCCTTTTTATCTAATACATTTTATTATTTTAAGGTCTGTGCTATTTTCTCCAACTTGACTTTCTTAATTTTTTTGTTTCCAAATTTTTGTAATTAACTTGTACGTCTTTACGGTTAGTTGTTCTCTTCCGTATTTGATTAGTTCATTTTTAATTCGATTTTTTTCTGGAAAACATGATTCGAGAATTAAGAAGAATTTATTAAGAAACCATAAAGCTAAACTACCATTGTTACCAGAAGTGAGAAAGAAAACGAGTGAATAATTTTTATCTTTTTTGAGACTAATTTAGAATATTTTATTTGCTTTTTTAATTGCGGTATAACAGTAAACCCATAATTTATTAAAAAGTTACAAACCTCTTAACATTTATTGGATTCTTTTTAAATAGTTGCAAATAAACAATTTCTAATAGCTTTACTTACATTCAACGTATGGAAAAATATATTTTTAATATAATATTTAAACACAAAAATAAAAATGAATTTAAAAATGCATATATAATATACTACGAACTGATCTGGTGTACAATTCAAATAAAATAATCTACAACAGGGGTTATTTTTTGATTAATTTCATTTAATATGATAACGGTAAAGGTCTAACGCTCCACGCGAGAGCAGGGCCTGCAAACATTGACCAGTCGTCGCGCACCATGACTGATATGCATAATTACTATTTATTTAAAGTGAACGCAGACACCCGATTATTTTTAGTAACTGAATAGGTCACCCCTTAGCCTTCTAAGCCTTAGAAATCAACTCCAGTTTACCGCTTCTTAACTACTTCACCACACTAACACTAACTTTATTTAATAAGACAAAAATAATATAAAACTGATATGTTAATCATATTTTCTATATTTATGGTTATACTTATTACATATAAATTACATACAATTAGTTTATCAAGAAATTGTCCCAACAAATTTGTTGCCAATCGACAGGATAGTAAAAAAGTTACTAGATAAAAATATCGAAAAAAATGGAAGTTTTATCTAAATAAATAACATCTACATTACAGAGAGGTTCTTTAGCATCTGTTCTTTTATATTTCAAGGATGTTCAGCTTAAATTTATTACTTAAACAACATGCCTTTTGTTTTTTATTAAATACCATTTTTCAGATACTGAATGGTTTTGTTACTGTCAAGTACTTCTGAGTTTTTATTTCTTCGTGTATTAATAAGCAGGTTTTCCACACTTATTCTCTTCTTATAATATTTGTTCATACACTTTATATTGGTAATGTAGTGAAAGAATGTAGTTCAAAAGATCTAAATGTCTTGGGAAGAAATCTTGTTCTTTGATTCATAGTTCTCCTTCGGGAGCAGGCAGATTGAGACCCCGAGTAAAGAACTCAAACATCTTGAAAATGGCATCAAAGTTAATGCCGAAACGTAGAAAATTTCCCAAAAATCAACGCAGTTCAATCCAAACGTAATTGTTCATTTATCTTTGACAGCGTAAATCTTTCCAAACTGTGCTAGAATCCCGTCTTTGAAAATTGCCATTCTTTTAGACTGCTCTTTATTATTAATATTAGGTTATAAAGATACAAACCTTTAACTAAAAATATACAACAATCTGTTTGCCGGCACGTATATATAGGCCACAATAGATAGTATGCTTTGCTCTCCATTTACTTGTGAAAATACAAACTTTTGCTATTAAATTATAAGATTACATAATAATATAAAAAGTCATTACCTATTAAAAGTTGCTCTCATTTTTCAAATGGCGTCTCATGTCATTGCGTTTTTGACATTTGTGAAACAACCATGCATCACTGTACTTCTAAAGAACAAAAAATAATTGTGTCAATGTTTTTGACAAATAAACGGTCGGTGGTTTTGACTTAACGTAAATTTAATCATCGATTTCCTGGTCGTGTCACACCGACTGGACAAATACGGCGACGTTTGGTGAAACACTTAAAGATGTTCCCGTACAAAGTACAAACAGTGCATAAGCTATTGTCTACAGACCTGTCAATGCGTGTAAATTTCAGCCAAGCCCTCCAAAACCTTGACCGCGATGAAAATGATCATGAACGAATTTACAACTATGACAGTACGTGAATAAGCAAAATTATTGCTTCTGGTGCACTAAAAATCGACGTGTAATGCACAACGAGCCATTAAATCCTCTTAAAGTCACTGTTTGGCGCGGCGTTTACGGAGAAAAGTGATTGGCCCATAATTTTTTTTAACTATTGTTGAAATTTGTAAGTGCTCCAAAATCGTAATCAGCGACTTCTTGCTGCCGTAAATTGATGAATTTAGTTTGTAGAATATGTGATGAACCGCACACAGTGCACAAGCCACAATAAATATTCTAAAAAAAGCGTTTCCCGGCCGTTATCTCTCGTTTTGGAGATTTGCACTGGCCCGCAAGGTCGCCCTATTTGACCATTTCAAACTTTGTTTTTTGGGGTTTTTTAAGGTCACATATCTATACAAACTACAAACCTTGGTGGCCAGAAGGAAAACATCCAACAAGAAGTGAAGAATTTATTGCCAGAAGTTTTGAAAAGTCAAGGAAACTGCTGTGAAGCTTCTGCTACTGGTATGCTTAGTCTATATTATTTTACTTTATTTATACAACGTATATATTAACTATTAAAGAAACAAAAAGTTCATATAAACGCATTTGTGCTATAATAGATAGCAATATTGTTAGTGCCTGCAAATTGTCTTTATATACACCTAACATAAATTACGGGCTATTTTGACACCACTTTACAACATCCGCTCACTCAAAAACAGATTTGTGCAAAAGAAAGGAAACTTATAAACACACTGTAACTCAAATAAATATTGTTAGGTTATAGAGCACATGCAGTTCGGATATTTGTTTACATGAGTTTTTACATTTTTGTATTAGAAATCAGTTACAAGTTTCTCTCCACAGTTAATATTTTCCTTCTATGCAACAAATATCTCTTTAATTGTATTACTATATCAAAGGTTTCTATTACTTTTCTTACCCCCATTTAAGTTAACTGCAATTCATGTAGATTTTGGCTGTGACCAAACTATAGCAAATTTTTTTCTTCATCTCTCACAATTAATTTTAATAGCGCTCTATTCTCATGGTAATATATATTTTTTTTTTATTATTATTTAATTAGCAATCAAAATAAAAGGTATTCTATAAGCTAATTTGTTAACCTACAATCTAAATTTAGGATTTAGATCGATTAATAACATGATGAGATCTCATCCAGCGATGAGCTCTCTAAGTCTATTTATAGGTCAGCTGGCCACTGTCTTTTTAGTCTTCTTATTGCTGTGTCTTCTAGTAAGGGCTGTATTAAAGGATTTGTGTGAGCTTCCAATTTTTGGTGGTGGGTGATGCTTCTCTCATGGATAACTTCTTTTATAGTTGGTATCTTCAAATCTTTGTGGATCATTTCATTTGCAATATACCATGGGGCATTAACTATCGTTCTTAGTATTTTGGACTGGCACCTTTGGATTATTTCGATATTGGACTTGCTGGCACAGCCCCATAGTTCTATTCCATACGTCCATATGGGTTTGATTACTGATTTGTACAACAATAGTTTGTTTTCTATAGATAGCGGAGACTTTCTACCGATCAACCAATATAGCTCTCTCTGTTTTAGGTTCCATTTGCTTTCTTTTTGCAGATGTGTTCTCTCCAGTTTAATTTGGAATCTAAGTGTATTCCCAGGTATTTTACTGTCACAGTTTGTGGTATTACTATGTTGTTTAGGTATATGGGTGGACACGGATCTTTTCTCAGGGTAAATGTGGTATGAGTAGATTTTGTCTCGTTTACTTTTACATTCCACTTTTGAAGCCAGTGTTCTAGAACATGTAGATAATCTTGTATTAGAGTGTGTGCTTGGAGGACTACATTGTGGCTAGCCAGTATGACAGTGTCGTCAGCAAATGTGCCCATTGTGATGTTTGGTGAAACTGGAAGATCTGATGTAAATAAGAGATAAAGTAGCGGGCCCAGGACACTGCCCTGTGGTACCCCAGAGTTGATTGGGAGTATAGTTGAGACTTCCTGTCTTACTTTTGTTCTGAAGTGTCTATCACTTAGGTATGTTTTAAGTAGTTTGTAAAACGCTGGTATGAGTTTTTTAATTTTAAACAGTAATCCTGGGTGCCAGACCCTGTCGAAAGCCTGGCTTACGTCTAGGAATACAGATACGCAGTATTCTTTGTTGTTTAAACTGGCGAGGATAGTTTGCGATATGCGATGACACTGTTGGGTGGTCGAGTGAGCCTGTCGAAATCCAAATTGATAATCGGGTATCCATTCAGTATTGATTCTTTTAAGAACTAGTTTTTCAAGCAATTTTGAAACAGCTGGTAATAAGCTGATAGGTCGATATGATTTTGCGCTATTTGGGTCTTTTCCAGGCTTAAGGATTAAAATTATCTCGGCAGTTTTTAATTTTGAGGCCAATATTGGATTCGGAGGATTGCATTAAAGATATACGTCAGTAATACTATGCCTTTTTTGGCAGTTCTTTAAGCATTTTGCTGTTATAAGGTCCATGCCCGGGGCTTTTTGCATTCAGGCGTTTTATTTCCTCCTTTATTTCTTTAGGTGTGACGGGTTTAATTGGTTGCGTTGCTAAAACGGGAGATTCTAATATTTCCATTATTTCCTCGTCCGGGTCATTTTCGTGCGGCTGAAAACATCGGCAAGGTGTTTCGCAAATACTTCTGCTTTCTCCTTATCACTTTTGCCCACTGTTCTTGTGATGGTTGTTCCATTCTTAAAGGGGAAGAGTTATTATTGGTTTGCTTTTAACTTTGATCGGTTTCCAAATAGAATTGTCATAACAGTTAAGGTTAGATAAATAATCTTTGAGTGACTCTTCTCTCAGAGATTTTAATTTAGATTTCAGCTTATTACTAAGTCTGTTCAATATTTTCTTGTCTGCTGGGGTGTGTGTTCGTTGCCATTTGGCTCGTGCTTTTCTTTTTTCAGCTACCAGTTTTTTAATTTCGAGAGGAATATTCGTGATGTCTTTTGTATGTTACTATTGGAGTAGCTTGTTGGGCTGCTTCTTGAAGGGTATTTATAAGACTATTTGTAGCTTCCTCAATTTCATTTGAGTTTTTAAGCCTTAGATTTAAATTTATTGTATCTGACAAATTGCGCCTATATTCGTCCCAGTCAGTTTTCGAATTATGTAGTCTAGGTACAGGTTGAATATATAATGGGTATGTGCTGTAGGTGGCTATTACCGGTGAATGATCTGAGGACAAGTCGTAGCTAGGTGTAATGTCCATATAGGTTGGCGAAATATTGTTTGTGACAAAAAGTCTAGTAAATCCGGTAACTTATCTCTGTCTGTCGGCCAATATGTTGGAGTTCCGTAGATAAGTATGTATATCTTTTGTCTTGAATGAGTTTGAATAGCTCCTTCCTTTTGTGGTGGTTAGTCGGGATCCCCATGCCGTGTTTTTACTATTGTAATCTCCTCCTGCCAGAAATTTGGTGCCTAAAGTGCTGAAGTAGGATTCAAAGTGGTGTTTTTATATTATGTTTTGGTGGACAGTAGACTGCACTAACTGTTATTTCACATGGGGAAATGTGGACACGAATTGAGGTAGCTTGGAGATAGTCTTCAGCAAACTTTGGTAGTTCATAGTGACTTATTGTTTGTTTATTAGTTTGAATATGTCTTTTCAGTGAAATGAGTTTCACTGATCAGGAGGATATCTATTAAGTTTGTTTTAAAAATAACTGAATTTCATCTTTGTGTTGAGCAAGGCCATTGGCATTCCATAAAGCTATTCTAAGAGCCATTGTTTTGTTTATTGATTAGCATTGTTAACATATTGAGCACCATACTATTCTGCTGTATCAGTTGGTTGAACATTATTTTAAATTCTTCTAAAATTTATTTAGTGACATGGTCGATTCAGCGCCTTGAGTTGTATTCTGGGGTTTAGTTACACGACTATAGCTTCTAGTTTGGGGTCTTGTCGATAGCGGTTGCGGTTGACTTTGTTGTGTTATGTTATTTTGATGTGTTAGGTTGTTTTGATGATTAGGATGGTAATTGTTTGTTTTAGCTTTATAATTTTTTGGTAGTACTCACATCCCCGGTAGTTAGCTGGATGTCCACCTCCACATAGGCCACATATAGCTGGCGTATTTTTACTTTTCTTACAACTTGATGTAATGTGTTGGCCACCGCACTTAACGCACAGGTAGGGTCTATTGCAATAGGCTTTAGTGTGGCCGTATAATTGGCATCTGGTACATTGCACTAAATTGTTGTCTTTTCTTGGTGGTTCTATTTGGATGACATTGTTTAGTAATCTGTTTATTTTGTAGATATCCTTGTTATTCTCTGACGGTTCCAGGTCAACAAAGAACATATTAAGGGATATTTTGTTACACGATGTTTCATATTTATTATATTTCTCACTTTGTGTCCGTGTTGTGTGATTTCCTGTTTTATATCTTCTAGGTCAATCGAATGGTGTAGGTATTTAATTACAACTCTGTACGACCTTTCTTCCTTCGGTTGGTAGGTGTGATGAATTATATTATTATCTTTCATGTATTTTGCTAATTTTCTAAATGTGTCTGGGCTTTGACAGGTTAACTTCACAGTATTGTTTGCCAAGCTCCTAGTTGTGTATTGTTCTAATTCAACTATTTCTGCTAGTTTATTATTCATTTGTGGTAAATTTGCAACCCGTACACAAATATGGGAGGGTTTAGGTGTGCCCTTGCTTGCATTGTTATCTATCTGACTATTTGCAAGTGCATTGAATGTGTTATTTAGTGGTATCGCTTCTTCTTCATGATTTATGGATTTCCTTTTCTTCCTTCTCTTAGTACCTTTACTACTTGCCACGGGTTCTCTTTAGTAGAGTAGGTGTTACTTTCTTCATCACTAGTTGAAGTCATTCTTGTGTATTCAGGAGTGCTATTTTGTCTATTTACATGATACATTGGATTTTCTTGCATTATAAATTGTTCTTGATTGGGCGGAAAAGAGTACTGGCTCGTAGGTTGTGAATGATATATTTGTTGTTGTAGTGGTTGAGAGGAATAGTAAAATTGTGATGGCATATTAGTATTGAACATTGTTTGACTCTGTGTATTATTTGATGGTTGTAATACATACGATTGACCCTGTATGTTGTTTTGTGTCATTGGATTTTGGACGAGTCCCATACCTGGGCCGTTGGTAACATTTTAAAGTTCGGTTAAACCGCACTGTTATTGAGTAACAATATTTATTTGCGTATTTATTTACGTGGAAATTTATTTATGTTTAAGATAAACTTTAATTGTACTTGAGATTAACTTTATCACCGCCCGCACGAGGCGGGAGGTCACCGAGCGCGCACTTATCTTTCGAGTTTCAGAACACACGTCTTTACGCTTCGAATTTCAAATGCGAACTATGGTAATATGGTATTAATTATATCTTTATTTTTATGTAATATGCTTATGTTTCTACATTATTATTCTATTTCATTTTACTTGTGTATTAATAGAAACATATATTACTTAATCTTTCACCATGGTTGTGTTTTTGTCCTCTTTTTCTACAATTAGATCACTTTTCCCACTTATTCATTTTGTGTACATTAATATTATTTTTTCTTATTTTTAGAATATCTTGATGTATCATATATGATCGTATGGAACATAAATTACCAGTTACTTTTATTTTTATATTTGTTTTCAGTATTGCTTTTCAACTTTTAATAACTGTACATAATTTTTCTTTTGTTTCTTCTTGATCCCTTGCTTATTTTTTTATCTCAATACGCTTTGACTTAAATATAAATATATTTCTCAAGAATTCCTTTTTCTGTTACTCTTTCTTTTAGTATTTTTTATATTATGTTTATTTAATTTTGTTTCTTTGTATTATTAAAACTTACTTTTTGTTTTGTAGCTTTTTAAGTTTTATGTGGCAACTAGCGCACTTCTTTTTTAATTTATGTCCACTTTTTCTTTTCAAGTTTCTTTTTGCCCTCTCTTTCATTATACTTATTTTAATTATTTTTACTTTCATTTAAAAATTGCGATTACCTTAGGTTTTCTGTGCGTTAAAGCGTTAAATTCTAACGGGGTTGTTATTCGTGGTCACTTATTTAAAGCTGCAATAATCAGAATTTTTTTTTATAACTCTCATTTATTTTATTTTTAGAGTATAGCGGTACATCGAGTAATAAAGTTATAAAGTATATTTTTTATGGGCAAACGCAATTTACAATAAACTTTTACAGAAAGGATTAAGTAAATTTGATGTAAAAGGCGTTGATAGGAAAAACCATCCATCGATGATACTCCTAACAAGATCCATTCACGGCAATTTGATTGCAGCAGGTCTTGGGGACATGTTTTCTTCGTCTTAGTGAGGGGGTGGTTAGTAGACAGTTGCTCAATTAATTCATAGCTGCGTCCGTCTAATTTTTGGTGTGATTCGTTGCGAATCTTTTAATTTTATCAGCAACGAATGGTACGTAAAGGTCTTCATGAATTGTTTGATTAGTAACGAACCAAAGCACGTTAACTATTGCACAAAGTGTTTTAGACTGAATTATTGCAGCGTTTTAATTCTTGTTGGCTGGGCACACACTCAAAGTTGCTTTAGCATCGTTTCATAAAGTAATAGTTTACAGCAGTGCAGTATTTCTTTTCCTCCGGGGTAAATGATATTTTATTTACTATCCTGTAGGTTTGATGTGTAGTTAAATGGCTTTATCGGAACCCAAATTGGTGGTGAGGCAGGTGTGTAAATGTATTTGTATCTTCTCGTAGTCTTTCAAGAAAGAGTTTCTCAAACAATTTACACATCATGGACAAGAGGCTAATTGGTCGATATGAAATCACAGCTTCTGACTCCATTCCCGACTTAGATATTATTGTTATTGTGCATATATCTTAATTTGGTAGCAAGAAAGACTTAGCATATGGTTATAAATCATAGTCGGTAATAAAATGGCTTTTCTGGGCAGCATTTGTAAGATTTTCCCAATGATCAAGTCATGACCTTGTGCCATAAACTGTTTCATCTTTTTTATACCAAACATAACTTCAGCTGGTGTAAATAAATTATAGAAAGTATCATTTGGCACGCAGAAATTCTTGCATTTTGTCTTTTTGGGTTGTTGTAACTTTTGGGAAGTGAAAATTTCAGATAAATGTTTTGTAAAAGCATCTGCTTTATCCGGGCTAGATCTAGCCTATTCTCTATTTGCCTTCCTAATGAGACCTCTTAAATTTTTTAAATTGAGAGGTCATCTTATTTAAGGTTTGTAATATATTTAGCAAAATGTCATTTTTATTTCCTTTAACAGGGTATGTAGTGTTCATGTTAGACGATTGTAGATAGTTTTATTGGCAAGGTTGTGTGTTCTCTGTCTCTCTGGCTCTTTTTTTCAGAAATCAGGTCTTTAACTATTAAAGTGCATAAGTTGTGGGTTTCTCTTGATTTGTTTTATTGGGAGTAGATCCCCATCCCGCTTTTAGATCATGTTTGTAAGATAATGCATTGCTGCGACTAGATCGTCAGATCCGTTATTCTCGTTTTGAGGTTTATGTTATTTTCTAAATACTGTTGGAATATTTCCCAGTCCGTTTGTTTCGACACAAATTTATAATTGAATTATTTTTTAATTGTAGAAGTAAGTTGACTACGATTGTCCATTAATCTGAAGACAGATAATTATTTGGTTCCACCATTATGCACTTACTAGCTATACTGTGAGAGATATAAAAATCTAATAAATCAGGAAGTTTATTTGTGTCCTACAAGTAATAGGTGGATTTGCTACTGAAATTATGTAATTGTTTTGTAGGGTTTAATTGAGCATATTTTGACCTTTTGTTAGTATAATTCTGGAACCCCAGTAGGTGTGCTTGGTTGTTTCTGGATCACCCACCCGCATAAATGTTTGTATTCAGTGGTTTAAAGAAATTGTTATATTGGTTAGTAGATATGGTGTGTATGGAAGGGCTGTAGATAGCCGAGACAACAAAAAGCTAACAAAAAAAGATAATTTTAATATTTGTAACCTGTATTAGTTCAGTTTGATAGCTTTCCACTTCATACTGGAATACAGATTTTTTTGTTCACCATATCTTAAGCTCTGTGAGTAAATCCTAATGCATTTACTGTCCTACATAGTAATAGTGTTTGCTAGTGAAATTATGTAATTCTTTCAGTAATGGTTTCAATTGAGCATATTTTGACCTTTTGTTAGTATAATTCTGGAACCCCAGTGGGTGTGCTTGGTGTTTCGATCACCACCCGCAGGCTATTAATTCTTGTTCATAGTGTAGTAAACGATTTGCGTTCCATGTCGCAATTCGAACTATATTAGCCATTAATTTACTTATAAGAGTTGTTAGTAAGTTGAGAATTGTGTTGTTCTGATTCATCAACTGAGCGAACATGTTTTTAAATTTGATGAAAAAGGTGGTAAACTGGTCACCCAACTTTACTTGTTGTTTATTTGAACGTCCACTGGATAACCTTTGGGTATAGTTCATCATAGACATATTGTTGGAATGTGGCAGAGTAACTAGAGCAGCATTAGATAACGAATGTAGAAATTAGTCTTCTGTTTGATGTTTTTTGATTATTTGCTTTGTATCGCATGTTTATTAAATCCTGGTAAAAGCCAGAAAACCCCAAGCGGTTGAGGCGCGGACTGCGATGTTCCATTCCCGAAGCTCTATGACGCCTGGTGGGTGCTCTATTCATCAAGTTAAACATATGAGAGCCTCAACCTTTCAGTTAAGCCTTACCATTATTTATGTTAAGTTCTCTTTATAATTTTCAGGATGATTACTATTACCATTACTAAAGCGTGTTTTTTGGTTTTATGCATACTTTTGTATCGTAGTCCTATTTGACACATTTATATTGTTTTAAGCACTATGTCTTCGAATGGTCGTAATTTTAGCATCTTGTGCACTGTATAATGTCTCTTCTTTTATGTGGCCCTTCAACAGCTATTTTACATTTATATAGGAATTTAACATTATATATTTTTTTATTGTTTAAGTTAAAGTCCAGTCCTACATAGAAGAGATGAAGGGATTTGTTGCTAACTTTGTGTCTTATCTTCATTACATTACAAATTTTATAGCTAAGCTTTTGGAGTTCTTCAAAAAATACAAGAACTATATTAGAAACTTGTTGTAAATCAGATAAAATTTTAACAGTAACAATACACCTTTATGGATACGAAAGTGTCATAATTGGAGTTTATCGTCCAACGGATGACTCGATGCAAAGGTACAAGATAATTTCTATCAAAACTTAAGAAGAGTAATGGCACAAACAAAAGTCACTAAAAAATAGTACTAACTGGAAACCTCAATAAAAGAATTGGATAGAAACAAAAAGGCGACGTAATAAACTAACACGAAGAAAATATTATCAACTAGTTGGAAGAATTACTAATAGAATACTGGAATGAGTATCACCTAAAAATATTAAATGGTTTTTATGCACACAAGAACTTACATAAATACACATGGAAAAGACCGACACTATGACAATCAATTATTGTTTATTTTATTATAAACAAAGATCAGCTATAAGATTCAGGACTGTCGAGTAAAACGAGGGCTCATTTTTGGGTCTGATCACTACATACTTGAATTAAAATTTATTTGGCCGTTTAAAACTAACTTTAACAGACCAATACCAGAAAATATAGTAGAAGAAACTTATGAGAAAGTAAATGATAATGTCGCCTATCGAGCACTTGGAACAATAGATAAGAAGAAAAAGAAACAAAAATCTTTTTAGATGACAGAAGAGATAGAAATATTAATAACAGAAAAGAAGAAATTATATAACAAGTGGTTAACTAAACAAACTCGCGAAAGAAGAAAGGAATACAAAGAAAAAATAAAGAACTAAAAAGAAAAATCAAAAAAATAAAAAACCGGTATTGGGAACAGAAATGTTTTCAGATTTAGGTCATGATAGGAGGAGTCAACAAAAACTTGGAAAACAGTCAAAGGGACGAAGACAAATAATACATAATGTGATCAATTAATAAGTATTAATGAGAAAATGCCAAAACCATTGTAAAATGTTACTGACAGAAAACCGCAACGAATACAAGGAGATCAACAAAATATGAGGAGAAACAGTCAAAAGGACGAAAACATATTATAAACATAATTTAAATCAATCAGATAATATACATAGAACTAGTGAAATATATGGAAAATGATTACTAAGCAAACAAAGTTAAAGAATAAATGAATTAAATTAGTACAGATTCACCAGGAATGAAAAAAAGTCTATGTAACATCGATTTCTAAAATGGGAAATAAAAATGACCCTGATTGCTACAGAGGCATTAGTGTTATTGGTAGTATCAGTAGGTTGTTTGGAAAGATATTTCAGGAAAAGGTAACAGCAGATGTTAACCACAGTATAAGTGAAGATTAGAGTGGCTTTGTACCAGGTCGCTCCTTTTTCGACAATCTATTTACACTATAATATATATTAGGAAAAGAGATTTCAAACGGAGGGAAAATACATTTCGTCTTCATTGACCTTGAGAAAGTATACAATTCCATACCACAAAATTAATTTTGAAAAGCCCTTTTGAAAGCCCATTTGATAGCTATCATAAAATAATTTTATAACTACAATACATTTATGAAAAAAAAGGAAACCAATTATCAACACCGATATCAATAATCAAAGAACTTCGTCAGGGATGTAGTCTATCAACAATATTATTAGTCTAGTAGAGGGAATAGAAAAGAAAACGTACAGAAATGGGTATACTGCTAAATAAAAACCATTATTTACACTAAATGTTGTGGACGATCAAGTACATAGGGCGATATATTTGATCTGGAATTTATGTTGAAGAGAGTTTACACTGAATGCCAAAAGTGGAGACTGCAAATAAGCTTACAGAAAACAGAGTATTTGGTAGTTAATACTGAGATATAATTTTAAGTCCTCCTAAATGACTTCTAAAACAAATTGAAAAATTTAAATACCTTGGGGGACTAGGAGAAGGACAAATAAAATATAGAATTTAAAATAACAAAAAAAGAATAGGCCATCTCAACTCATTATGGTAGGATAAGAACATATTCAAGGAAACAAAGAAAAGAATAGGCTAACCAATGGTAGAATCAGTTCTCTGTTACGGAGGTAAAATCTAGGTGATAAGCACAGATTACAAGCAGTAGAAATGGATTACTTGGAACGTAGTGCTAGGATATCTAAGCTTCAACACATATCCAATAAAGAAATTAAACAGATGAATGCAGAACAAACAATTATTGATAGAATTTAAATGCGCGGTTTATGCTGGTTTAAACATCAAATGAGAATACCGAAAAATAGCTGATCAAAAACAATATTTCGCCGACAATTTCCAGGAAAAAAAGAAGCAAGGATGATGAAGACGTTCCTAAAATGAAAACATAAGAAAAGCGATGGAAAAAGCAAACCTGAACGAAGACATGACTCAAGACAATTATTGTTGGCTAAAGGTTCGAATTTATTTTGGGTTAAAGTTTGCGGTTGCTTCAAGTATATATTATTGCTGTCGTTGGATTAGATTGTTGGTGAGTGGGCAGATTGAGCTGCCGTGAGAAGAGAAGCAGAGGTTTGAGGTTGTGTAGAAAGAAATGGTTGATTTTGTGAATAGTGGGTAGGATTAGATTATGTTTGGTAGTTTTTCTGATTGCCATAAGGTAAATGTTGATAAGATTGTTGTGATTGGAGCTGATTGTAACTTAAATTACTTACATTTTCATAAGTGACGTTTAAATTGCCGGTATGGATTGAATACATATTGCTCCGTTAATTGAAATACTAACTTTAACCAGCTAATTTAGTACTTTACCGGTGCAAGGCTGTACTTAAATTAAAAATGATGCTATCAGACCTTAGTGATGTAGATACTTGTGTCACTAGCTATCTGAAATAAAATTCTGAAAAATCTAAGGCTTTAGCATCGGAGCACAGCACACGTCCGCTTGCTTTAAAATCGCGGTTGAAAGTTCATAGAACATACGTAGAACGTGATAAAAACATAAACATCATAAATAAACCGAATATTAAATAAACCTGCAAAGCTTGCAACGCATGTGGCGAAGCAGTCTCCCAAATTTGAGAACCCTCTAGTCTAATTGACCTTTGATCAATCAGTTTCAAAATAACTAGCAAACAAGCCTTTTTGGTCACCTGTCGATTGGTGAAAAGAGAATTTGGAAATTCCCAGCCGTTCTCGAGTTATTGCTCGGACGGACGGACGGACAGACGGACGGACGGACAGACAGACGGACGGACAGACGGACGGACAGACAGACAACATGAAGTTAGTAAGTGACTCCGCTTCCCTTCGCCACTTAATATTTAACACATAAAATATAAGATATTAAAAAAGTATGGCAATATGATCAAGATTCTGAGACAGGCTCAAACCTGCACTTTTTTGTTAAATTTATTTAACCAGATCAGCAACGTCGTGCTATATATGGTTCTGTTAACTATTGATTACATGTAACACTATTGTCTTTTAGGGATTGCCTATTGGCTTACCCATTCATTGTTTAGTTTTATTGTTGTATTATTTTGGTTTTGTCACTACTCTACACTTCATTATCACTACTATCATCGGTTGAAAGGAGATCTTGCGTCAGTTTACGTTTCAAGCGTTGATGTATGTGTCTCATTCTTAGTGTGTAATTGGCTGCTCCTGCACACTTGTTTAAATGTTTAAAGAAGGTTGTCGCTAATTTTTTAATGTGTTCTCCTATGGTTGGGATATTTAGTTCAGCGTGTAGTTGGTGGTTCCTTATATACCATGGAGAATTTGTGGCTATTCGAAGAATCTTATTTTGTAGTGTTTGTATTTTGCGGATGTGAGTCGGTGAAGCAGATCCCCATACACAGCATGCATACATTACCACTGGTCTAATTATTGATTTATAGATTAGCATTGTACAGTCTATGTGTAGAGAACTGTTTCTGTTTATCAGTGGGTATAGTAGGGCTAATCTAGCATAGCTTTCATTCAATTTGTGGTTAATATGGAAACCCCAGGTTAGTCGTTGGTCTAAGTATACCCCATGATACTTAACTGGGCTATTTTGCGTGTTCCATGGAATTTCTTCATTATTTATTTGAATGTTGGATATATCTCTAAGGCGTCGTAAGGTAAACACTTGGGCTTGACATTTGGTTGAGTTAAGGTTTATGTGCCATTTTCCCATCCAGCTTGATATTGTATTTAGGCTGGATTGTAGTTCGTTTGATGCTTCCAATAATTCTTTGCTCTGGGTAAGTAGCGCAGTATTATCTGCGTACATAGCAATGGCTGCTTTGTCTATTTGAGGTATATCATGGACGTAGATATTAAATAGTATTGGGCCCAATATGGATCCCTGTGGGACGCCTGAATTGATAGGTCTAACTGTTGAGTATGTGGAATTGATTCTAACGGAGAAAGTGCGGTGTGTGAGAAATGATCGTATAATATGTATCAAATAATCTGGTATGTGGAGGCGCTGTAGTTTATAAAGTAGACCTTCTATCCAGACCCTGTCGAAAGCCTTAGCTATATCCAGGAATGCTGCTGTAGTATAAGCTTTATTTTCGTAGCCTTTTCTATGTATTCCACAATTCGTTGTAGCTGATGGGTCGTTGAGTGTTTGGATCTAAATCCAAATTGGAATGGAGGGAGTATGTTAACCAAGTGTAGGTTTTGAAGTAAGCGCCTGTTCATTATTTTTTATAACAATTTGGATAAAGTTCAGAGCAGGCTAATTGGTCGATAGCTCGTTGGAGAGTGCCGATTTTTTCCAGGTTTGTGAAATACAAGTATGGTTGCATGCCTCCAGGCAGCAGGGAAGTAACCAAGTCGCATGCAGGCATTGAAAACTGTGACTAAATAGGCATGTATTTTAGTTGTGAAGTTTTTAATTATTATGTTTGGTATGAGGTCGCTTCCTGGGGCTTTTTTCACTTTAAGTTTATTAGCTAATCTTTTAACCTCTCTCGGCGATGTTGGTTTGAATTCACCCCTTGTATTTGATTCGTATTGTTGGAGATATTGTCTTACTTCTTCATCAAAAGCATTATCATTATTTGGTGCTGGAGTAAACACAGCTTCAAAATATATTGCAGACTTCTTCATCTGTTGTAAAGGTTGTGTTTCCATCTTTTAGTGGTCCAATTATCTGGGGCTGTAGAAGAATTTTCTTTGTAGCTTGCCACATTGTAGGGTCATTAGGTTTTAATTCCTGGATGTAGCGTTGGTATGAGTTAAATCGGTATTCATCTAGTTTTGTTTTTACTCTGCGTATTAGTCTATTTAACTGCATTTTATATTGCTGCTGTCGAGTATTTTACCAAAGTCTTCGAATTCTATGCTTTTCTTTTATTAATTGTAGAATTTCCAGCGGTGGGTGCTGGTAGTTATTTGGTCTTCTTGTGTTAGTGCTGATTGTCGCTGCCTTAATGGATTCTTTTTTTGCTTGTAGGAGGTTGTTTATTATTTCATCAATTTGCTGTGTTGTGTGGATTTGGCTAGGACATTTGATGTGGTCGCTCAATAGGTTTTGGAAGGTTTGCCAATCCACTTTACCATTGATGAGTTTCGGTAATGGGACTTCTTGTCGTATGGTAGTATTGAAAGATATTACAACTGGTAGGTGATCGGAATCCAATTCTGTCATTATATTTTGATAGATTGGTCTTGTAACATTCTTAAGTAGCACAATATCTAGTATATCTGGGAGTCGATCTGTCTTGTATGGGTAGTACGTGTATTGAGCCGGGGCTGCTATTGGAATTGTATGTGTTGTGCTGTAGTTGTTTAACTTTGTTCCATTCGGGTTGGTAGTTCTGCAGCCCCAATAGGTGTTCTTGCAGTTAAAGTCTCCAATAGCTGTTGTTGGTTGATTGTCATTAAAAATAGATTGAAGATCATTTACATTCAGTCTCCGATTTGGTTGTTTGTATATGCATGCTATTTTTATCTTGGAGTTATTTCCAGTTTTAGCTATCAAAGTAACTGTTTCTAGGCTATTGAGGTCATCTAGATATATTTCTCGGATTTCCAGTTTACGTTTTGCTATAATTGCTACCTCTCCCGAAGCTATCATACCTCTTCGATCATTCCTGTAAACGTTATAACCTGAGATTTTAAAGTTTTCTGTGTTAATTAGGTGTGTTTCTGATATGCAGGCTATATCTATGTTGTGTCGTGCTAAAAAAGCAATAAATATACTGCGCTGTCTATTGATGCCATCAGCATTCCAGTTCATTAAAGTAAAATTATTAAATGTAATTTGTGTTAATATAAAATTGTTTTGTTTATTAGTCGCCATTTGTAGCGCCTGTGAGTAGTGGTACGATAAGTGGTAAAAGTTTATATAAATGGGGTTTGAGTATATCTAAAATCGCATTAATAATCGTTGTTATGAGTTCTGTTGAATTTTCTGGGTTTTTACGGAAGTTAGTGTTTTGTTGCTGAGTTACTTCCGAGTAACTCGTTCTTCCATCTACAAATGCTGGTTTCATGTTGGTTCTTGGTTGTCGTGTTGGTGCGTTATGTATCATTTGTCTGCTTTGTGTTTGCTTAAAATGATCACTGCCTCTGTAATTTGCTGGGTGATCTCCTCCTCAATTTACGCATTTGGGTTTTTCATTTGGTCTTTTGGGACAGTCTGTATATAGGTGTGATCCTAAACATTTAACGCATCATGGTTCTAATTTGCAATAGTTGCGTGTGTGTCTGTATCATTGACAGCGCTTGCATTGTGGTATGTCCTGAGATCTTTTTCTGGGCTCAACTGATACTATAGAATTAATAAATCTGGTGAGATTAAATATTTCGTTGATGTTATCTGTTTTCTCGAATTCGAGCGCACAAATTGGAATCGGTATTTTGTCTTTATTGTACAGCCCGGTGACTTTTATGATTGGGTATTTAAGTGTTTGTAAATCCTTTTTTATTTCCTCTTCGCTCAGTGAGGGGGGAATGCTACGCATCACGACTGATAGTTGTTTAGCTTGGGCTTCGGGATCGCGGAATGTGTTGTATTTTAAGTTATTTTTATCATAGAAGCTTGTAAGTTTTCGGTAATCATCTGTGCTAGTTAGGTTTATTCAAAGGAATTTTCCCTTGTATGCGGTGGTAAAATCTGTTGTTCCTAGTTTTTTAATATTATTATTTTTTGAAAGTTGTCACCTTCGTGTAAGTAGATTGGGGGATTTGCTCCTTATTTGCTGCATCGTGAGATTTAGTTTCTGTGTTTGTTGGTAGTGTTGCATTATACCTTTTGTAATTTAATTTCGCGCTGTTTGTATTTGGCGAGATATAATATTTGTTGCCTTCGATTAATGTGCTGTGTTCAAACATATATCTTTTACTGTTATCTGCAGGTGGTGTTAGGTCGCTGCTATCGCGTTTATTAGTGTTAGACATATTTTTAATTAGTCCTGGAACTCTTCCGACGGGCCCCATATAGCTTAAGGAACTTAGTTATTAATTTTAAGTAGAACAACTGGTATTGTGAACATAATTCGCTGAAAAATATTTCGTTAAATTATCGCTCGAGGTTCACTGGCCGCACCGATAATACGTCTGGTTCCGATCACAGTTAACTCGCGACTCACTCAGATGCCCTTGCTGGGTGAAGGCTTTGGTTGCTGGCCGGAGAGGCCCGGTTCGCTGGTTCCGTTGAAGTCCTGATCGCCGCCGTTGGCTCTGCTGGCTCCGTTGTAGTCCTGAAACTGACAGAACAATCTCAAAATATTGGTTGATTTTAAACTGTAGCAATAACCGTTTCCTTTGCTCGGAAGTAAATATCCTCATCGTACGACCCTATACAGATAGTATCAAAAATTTCAGAAGGGAAACTTTAGTTTGGAAGATGCTCTGAGGTCATGATGCCTATCCTTGTTTGTCACTGAGGAAAACATAATGTTCTCAAGAAGATATTTGAGTTCGACAGGTAGATATTTAGATCCATCCAGACATTTATTATCCATATATTTTTCGACGAGTAGATGGTACGATATATTTTTTGACACTATAAAATTCCCAATAAGTTTGAAAGTTAAATATCTTGCTATGTCAACAGCTGACATAACTTGGTCTTCTTTTTTAAAGCTTCAGTAAAAGTCAAAATAAAATCTTGGTCTTTGAAGAAGAAAACACGTTTGTGTCTGTACAAAAATCTAAATCTATAAAGAAGTAAATTGTGGCCGTTTTCTGTATTGTTAAAAAACATGAAAGAGTTAGTTTGACGACTGGTTTCGAAGAATGTAGAAGTGTACAGAATGTGACAGAAAGTATAAGACATTTAATATATTTAAGATGTAGGTTAATAGCTTTCAGATACCAGTAGTTTTAGCTGTACTTCTTCATTAAATCAATACTGGACTATATAAGGATAGCATAACAGAATTTCTTTAAAATTCTATTAAGTGTCGCCTTTTAACTCGCTCATTATTGATTTTCTTTTTACAATATAACCCACGATAAGTTCACAGTGGACTACTAGATGATTTTTCTAATAACCGATGTATAATTTCCTGTACGATTTCTGGTAAATTATGAATTGAACCCCCCAAAAAACTCCAAAAGTCAATTAGATTATTTGCTAAAATTATAGAATTTTATTAAACCGTCTTATTGTATTTAAAAAATGTATGTATAAACAAAAGAAACAGTATCTTATATATCAATAAAAATACCTATGGTGTAGATAAACTTTTGTAATTTTTTCTTTGTTTTCTAGTAAAAAAAAATTATACTACTAGTATACCATTATATTATAAAATATCAAGTGGTAAGGGCGACACATATGCTAAGCATGTTTTGCATTACTTTCAGTTGTGTGGTCTAAGAACATAAATGTAAATCTTAAAGATAATATATTATATTAGCCGACATCTTACAATAACGATGTTTTTACTGTAAAACCACACGACGCAAGCAGAGGTTACAAAAAGGACAAACGCAGTGCACCACTGGAATTGCATTGGAATAAATTTAACTTTGTTAACACCACTCACGTGTTCGCCGGCAATGCGTGTAGCGATTGAATAAAGTTCTAATTAATGGCACCTTAGATGATTTCAACAGCGCCGTAAACACTTTAATGACCTGCATAAAAAACTGAGCACCTTACGGGGAAGTGAATTTAATGTGGCGTTAATATGCCTGTTCGCACTTGCATGCTTTGTTTTTGCAGGAGTTGTTTTAAAATAACAGTAGCTCAATCATGCTTTCTTTTTTGCTGTTCACAAAATAAAATTATATAACTGTTTTTGGTTTCTATGGTTCCAGCATTATTTGTCTATGAATTATTATTTATCTTTTTCTTTTATAACTTATTTTTAAATAATTTTCTTGGGTGCATCTTAACTAGATTAATAATAGCTTGTAATTTTTAGTTTCTACGGTGAAGTTATCAGTATGTCTTATATAAAATAATTAAGTTTAAATATTTGTACAGATTTAAAGATTAGTATAAACGAAGTTTTATCGAACTATTGATATTTTTGAATGTGTCAAAGTAAAAGAATCATAATCTTGACCATACGATGGCTAAGTAATATTAAACAAATATTAATTTAAAACAGCAATCAAATGTTAAAACTGTATTGAAATAAATCCATATAATAATGGAAAAAATAATAACCAAAACAATTTAAAATTTATATAAAATTATCAGTATTAATGTTTCATTTTCATTTACTCACTAAACAATTTATTGTTTAAAAGTCATTTAGTAAAAAGCTTACATGTTATAAAGTAGCAAACCAAACCGAGCAGTGTCAAACTAAAAATTTAAAGTGTATGCCATTTAACGCCGTCGACAAAATTTAATAGTCGAAGCTGTCGTGTTCGATAAGAAATCTACACCACTCGATTTTCGCCCGCCTTCCTTTGTTAACTTTCATCTAAACGCGATCAATACTGGCGGGTTTTCTGGAAAATGCAAAGTCTTATTTATGGTGTATTGCCAACATTGAAATTCAATAAGCTTTGCATGATGACGTGCGTATTGTGGACTTTCACCCCTGATGTATTAAACAACCACTCCGGGGGAAGCCTTGAGGGTCTTCATCTCGACAAAGGGAATTCGACTCCAAACCGTATGTAGCCGGGATTTTGACACTTATAAATCGCATTATATTTTTCATGCTTTGCCTGCTTGCGAGTTTTCCTTTCAGCTGGCCATAGCGGCAAACACTTTTTGCTCTCCGTGCATTTTAAGCCCGCAGATAAATCGTTTCCGACCGACCGAGTCATGTTTCTATTAGCAAGTGAAGGTTTGGTTGGTTCGTTGCGCGCGGCTCGAAAACCTCTTTCGATGATCTTAGAGATGGATTTTAACTTCAACTGCTTCTACCAAATACATTGAAAGTATCATTTCGAATTGCTAAGAAATATAAATTACTTGGATGTTTATTATTTTTCAATATACGAGTACTGAAATTATATTTTTTTTCATCCTGACTAAATTTCGTGGTTTACAATTTTCATTTTTGTTTCCATTAACCATTTATTTTATTGTTGTTGAATAAAATTTTCTCAGTATTAAAAATAATTTTCTTTCCTTTCTAAGTGATTTCCTTTTAACCTGTACTAGATTTAGTAAGTATTTTTTACCAATTTAAAATACTTAATATATACTTCTAAACGGTTCAATATAAAGTAAAAGACCTGGGAACATGAAAAAATGTAGAAGAAATCAGAAATATGTAGAGAATTAATTAACTATACAAAAAATAATATAAACAAAAAATAAGACAAACTAATGTATCAGAAAATAAAAAAAGATTTTATTTTAAAATCACTCGTATATAAATTCTAAAACAAATAAAAATTTCATATTTAGTAAAAACCAAAAATACGGCACTCTTAAAATGTGGCAAAGTTTTTTTGTTTTTAGAAATAGAAAAAAGTTTATTTTTAATAAATGATCATCTTGATCAACCCCAGCGTTTAAATATTCCATCTCTGGACATACGCCTCCCCAAGCTGTCGCCATGCCATTCGATCCGCCGTCGCTCCCATCCATTGTCTTCCTGCGACCTTATTGATATCGTCTCTCCATCTAGTTCCCAGTCTTCTCGTTCTCTTCTTCCTGTGCTTGTCCTTTACTCTATTACTTTTTTGTTCCGCCTATCGTCTTCTCACAGCATAAGATGACCTGCTCATTGCAATTTCAAGTTTGCGATGCGTATGCAACGTCCTCAACTTTGGTTTATCGAATCCATTCGATTGATTTTATATTCTGTAGTTGCAGTCCCACCATCAATATTTTTATTCTTCTTTGCCACTAGCATTGAAAATGGAGAAACACAAATAAAGTCGCAACAATAGAAAAAGGGAGAAGCGGAGTCTATACCCATATTGGGCGGCTGCACACAGCGTCCGACTCCAGAGAAGCGGCTGATTAAAAACTCACTAATCCGCTTAGAAAGCGTGGCGTTTTAATGCCAAAATACCCCCCCCCCCCCAAGTAACAACATGAAGAAGAATTTTAATAATTGATACACCATTTTAAAGATTGAGTATTCTACAAATCTCCCATTTTGGTTGATGCAATTTTGTAGGATGTAGGTTTTTGTATGCCTCTGTCATACCAGCTAGTTGGATCGTTTCTTTTACCTTATGTCTTATAAATGGTGTTTCGAGAAATCTCAGGGACTAAAATGCAGATGTCATCGAGAGTGATCCTCCGATCTTTAAGTATGACTTGTTCAACTTGCGACTATTTCGTCGGAAGTGAGAGTCTTCCTTTTTTTTCTTCGTCGTGAATTTCCATGCGACCACTTGTAAAGTGTCTACATCACTTGCGGACGTTTTTAACATCCATGAACGACTCTCCATACACTTCCGTCAACCGAATAACTGAACGAACTTTGCACTTGGCGGCAGCGCAAGCGGGAGATCCATTATGAACAGCTGTCCGAGCCAAAACTGAGCGCCCGCGCATACTAAATGGTGGGGGAAGCAGCAAATACGGCAGTGTGGCCAACACGCTGCGCGAAAAGTTTGCCTGCTGCACCAGCACTTTGGAGATTTATATTTGGAACTACCTGTAAATATGCAGTCATTTTAAAAATAATATTTAATTTATACTTATTAAGCTCCACTAAATAACAGGTATTTTATGCATTAATTAATGTACTTAGAATTAAAACTGCAGAAATAATGTTAAAATTAATTTGACAAATATCAAATAATAAAGCGAAAATGATAGTGTAAATTGTGTATAGTTGTAAACTGTTTCAGGGGCCATATATCAGCCTGTAATCAACTTTACACATTTTTCGGATCATCCGTAAAACTCGGCTAATATTTTCAGCATTTTCTTTTTACCAAACTACAAAATGTGTAATCTAATCAATAGAGTTAAAGACTTACTTTAACAATTGCATAAATTGTCTTTTGGTGGGATTGGCTTTCCAGATGTAATGTCAACGCCGACTTTATGGCGCCACTTTCTTAACACAAATGTGTCACTCTTTGAAGTTCATTTATGATTCTTTAGATTAGTAAATATAGAAGGCTGAATACTTATTATTGTTAAAATACATTGCAAATTCTTCGTGTGATTTTTTGTCAAAATAGTGTCTGAAATGAATTAATTATCCCAATATTTATTACAAAATTTTATCAAACTCGATCTGTTATTAATGCAAGACCATGAAGGTTCCAAGAGCAGATTGCCATAGCCAGTCAAAGTGTTACTGCATCGTGCACAAAAAAATAGACATTCCGAGAAACTCCCTTCAGTGAATACTCCCTAAAGACCTGTACCTACATGCGTACAATATTCACTTTATACAAAATCGTAAGTCTGCTGATTATTTTCACTATCGAAAATTCGTCAGTTGATTTATAGTAAATCATGAAATGAATTTATTTTAGCTTCAAATATCTTTAGCGATAAGGCGCATTTTTAACTTCATGGGTTCGTGGAGAAACCAAATTGTTGCATTTGGGGTTTGTGAAATTCTCGCGTAACTCATGTAAAGTAAATGCATACCTAACGAGTCACTGTTAGAGTAGATTTTGAATGGATAACGTGAAAGCTTTGAAGATTATGCTAGAAATGCTATAACTGTGAATGGCAATCGTTAACGTTACATGAGTTATTCAGTTTTATGGATCTAGAATAAATGTGGCTTTACCAGAATGGCGCTTACCACATAACTACAGGTAAAGTGGATTTACTGCATAAACAATTTCGTAGCCGCGTTACAAAATGACACCAGCTGCAAAATCTTGTGATTTAACACCGTGCGATTATTTTTGTGGCGTTACTTACAATGCAACGTTTACGCTAGCAATCTCAAGAACAAAATTCGGCATGTTATCGATAAAATTGTTCAGAACACATACGAAATTGTAGTCTAAAATTTTGTGAAAGAAACCAAAATTTGGAACCGAAGCGCATGTGGCTATTTGTTAAACACAATTTTCCATATTTAATCTGAGATTGTCTACTTTAATAAATAGTAAAAATACAATTAAGAAGTGAAATCAAAGTTCCTTTTATTTAAAATTTAAAACTGGCGGTTAATTTGGGCTAGCCTTTAGAGTAGGTCAGATCCTTAAAGGAGTAAATCATTCAGACTTTGGTTCTTAACAACTACAAAAAAATACGAGGCAAATCTTTTCTGGTTAATTGGAGTTATAAGTTTAAAGGTGAGAAAGATAATTGATTTATTTCTTTAAAAAACTTCCTATTCACTAGCTGTCCTAACAAAATTTCGTAGGCCATAAGCTCATTTTTCTTCCAATAAACATGATCGACAGCGAGGGTTTATAATCAGCAGGAATCATTTATTAAAATGCTACTTATCTTAAGACGATATGCCAAGATTATCCACCGTTTCTTATTTAACTAATTTAAGAAGGCCGAACTTCTTTCAAGTTATCTCTGATATTGATACCAACTTGCCTTGATTCTTAGTGTTCATTACTGACATTACGACAGGAAATAACAAAATTAAATTATTTTCTCCTTCAAGTTCCAATTCAGTAAATAATTAGTTATTTATTGGCATCGAGAACTTTCTTCCCATTTTCTAAAACGATAACAGAAAGAGAGGTCAAATGTGCAGGTTTGTTATCATCGGTCGCTTTGTAGAAGTATTTTTTCTTATCTGTAGGTTTTTGCCTGTTCTGTACTTTTGCCAAATTTTAATGAAACAGTTAATGATGATATCGTTTATAGCTACTTAATTTACATGAATTTTTGTACATTTTATGTCGAGACATAAAGTATCAATCGTATGACTTTACAAACATCATTTACTTTATTCTGTGTTCCTGTTTCAAACATTCCTATTCAGTATTTTTAACTTTTTATAAACGGCAAAAACGTTCCATTTCTTGTTGTACTTTGGTACTTGTTTTTCACTTTTTTATTTAGGTTTATATTCACTATCAAAAAAACTGTTCGGACTATTCTTACAATAAATTAACTGAAACGTTTTAAGTTAGAATTAAAATGTTTATCTACATACACCATCAAATAAATATAAAGTTGTTTTTATAGGTTAACTGACAAACCATTCTTTAACTCAGATTATATTCTTCACGCTTATTAATATCTTGTGGAAACCATCAAAACTTTTTAGCAAAATAATTTAGATTCTGTCTGTGATTTTATTATTTTTTACTCTTTTCATAAGTTTTTTAGCTATTTGGCCGTCAAAAATTAAGCTTTAAAATTTCGAATATCTTCTTTCTGTTTTAAGTTTTCTGTTGATACAAGCGAAAACTTTACGTATTCATTAGATTTGCCTTTAGTCAGTGAAAAAGTTTGATAGTGTTATTTTCTCTTGTATTACATATTATTCTTCATTAAATATTGGCAACTTAATTGTTTTCTTTGTGTGCGACACTAGTGGATGATCGATGTAAGCCATGTTGTTAGTTGCCTTTATTATTTCATGCAGTAAAAGTGCGATTCCCTTTATTGATGTCACAATATCACCTGCTAGAAGTGTAGCGGTTGTCTTTCTCTGTTGAATTGCCACTACAATGACATCGTTACCATTGCGGCACTATTGAGAGTTTTCAAAATCCCTTTTCTTTGAGTTTTGTATCTAAATATATTTTTTCTTCAACAACTGTTTCTTAATTTTCAATTCTTTTTGTTGAATATTTGACTTTACTAGATGTATATACGCTAATTTTCATGTTGCAATAAATTCAGTGTGTTATTTTACTCTTTTCAGTGAGCCAATTTGCGTTCATTTATCTTGACAAATAATTGTGATGAACGCTTAAATAAACTGGAACAATAGACTGATGTCACGACATTTCGTACCACTACCGACCCTGTAGCTGCCAAATGCGATAAATAATTTTCTGTGGTAAATTCTGATCTTTCTTGTTAGTGTTTAATTTAAATCTATATAGTAAATTTCCTATATTACACTTCATGATTTTACGTATTCGGTTTAACTGATGCAAGTTCTACAAGTGGATTCATTTTTCCCAGGACCTCAATTTGGTAGCGTCTTACAATAATTTTAATATTGACTTATTTGTCTAGGTTAAGCTGCTTCTGATAAGCTTGAAGAACATATAACTAAAATTATTTTGGGGTTATCTGGCTATAATCGATTAATTTACTGGAAGCAAGACTACACGCATTTAAGACAGAATTAGAATTGTTTTATTGATCTATTGTACTGTAGCTTTGTTATAATCAAAATTTAATGTTTCAGTTTATCAAATTAACGAACGCAATTTGAATAGTGAAACATACAATTGAGAGTATAGGAAATGTTTCTTGCATTCGCAATTCAAATGCCGCTATGCTATTTACTGTTACATTGATTATAATGCTGATTCTCTAAAAGAACTTCAAATATAAAATCGCCAAAACGTAGCTCTTATGTAGTAGTTAATCTTGCTTTTTTTGAACGCCAAATTCTCCTAGAAATTTATAAGTGATATGATTTTCTTATAATGTTTTACAAGTCTGGTATCTTCCGAAAGTAATTTTTTAAACCGGAGGTAAATAATTCACTTTTCGCTCAGCTGTAATTAAATTACCATTTTAAATTAGATCTCCGTTTAGAGAAAGTAAATCTAAATAATGCAGGAGAATATTTTATATTAGAAACTACATCTTTGGATGTTTTGTTTGATATTTCCTTTTGAAAACCTAACGCTGAGGTTGATTTAATATTCTACCTATTTGCAGTACGCATATTATGGCTACAAAAAGCTGGTTCAGTAACAGGAAAGCAAATTTCATATGTATTAGAAAGATTTTAAAAAATTATGTACCTTACGGTAAATATATTTATGCATGAATGAAATAATTATACTTATTTTTAAACCAGCGTGTACCAAAGAGTTCTCTCGCTTCTTTTATTAGATATCAAATATATGCTTTTTTTAACGTGAAAGCTTATATATCGAACTTTAATATTTATTCCTAACTAAAGACTTATTATATGTGAAAAGGTTGAGAAATCTAATAACAAAAAAAATTTTAAAATTGCTACTTGATACAGAGATATGGGAGAAATAATAGTGACGAGACAAACCTTCGGATGGTCATTCATAAATAAGCACTTACAGGTTTTTTGTAGATTCTAGCAGGAAAGCCTCAACTATTGATACAGATGCTAGACGAATGCGATAGTTCCTGCAATAAAGGCCGAATTGGGCCTATCGAGCAGAGCTATGTTACTTATATTAATTGGCTTTAAAAATTAGGTAGACGATTTCAGCTGGTACTAAACCAGGTAATAAAATATAACAGATATAAGATTCCCACGGATGGTAGATAATAATGTAACTAAAAGCAACATATACAATTTAAAGTACATGGCTACATTGACCGGCGTGTATTGATGTTGACGTTGACTACGTTGGTGCTCTTGGGGGTTTTTAAATCCACCACTTAACCCTCTTTTTCGGTGACCTAGCGTGGATGTTAGTTGGCTTGTATTTGGTACTCCTTTTCTCCTATTGACTTACTGGGAAATCAAAGTCTTTCGTTCCTTATAGCTTTTGTGCAGCTCGTAGTTGTAGACACAACAAATTATGGGGTTGTGTAAATTAAGTCGTTTTTGCAATGTCAATTTAACAATCGTTATTACTTACAAAAATTAATAGAAATGAGTCGATCACGACTGTAAATACTATGCAGAAACTGTTGCTTTGCTGCTATCATCTTCCATTTACAACAAAATCAATTTTTCTGAAATAAAAAAGTGGTGTTTTTAAACTACTATTAGCCTCAAAATATATTTTTTCCACTCTAATGTATAGGCTATTTATTCTGTTTTAATGGTAAGATAAAACTATCAGAATTCAAAAAATAATTTCAATAGTGGAATGGATTTTATGAAATAGTGGAATGTGATTGTAGGTAACAAAATAGACGTTCTTGTGATTTTGGTTAATAAAATTTATGAAATGTTATCGCAGTAAAGCTTTATTATCTTATATGATGACCTTTTCTGTTTAAAAATGATTGAGGTTATACTTAATTTGCACATTATTTTCGCTTTATCAATCTTTTGAATATTTATGTTTAACAGCTGCCATATGTAAGAAACTTCACACAGTTGTAACCTAATTGTATATGTTTATATATAGAGCTATAAGTAATAGAATTTGTACATTACAAATAAAGCGCTTGTAGATGTCTTTCTGAACTGTGTATTAAGTAAAACGGCTGTACAAAATTACCACTTTCAAGAAATTATAACAACTACAAAAATAATTTACATGCAACATGTATAATCTTATTGATTGATATTGATATTATTTTATTTTTGCACAAAAACTTATGTAATAATAAAATTTCATCATTGAAAGCGGAACGAAAGCATTATTTTATTATGTTAATAATCATAATGTATAAAATCACTTAACGACAATACTACGATACAACCAAATTTTAAAAGCTGACCAAATCTAAAAAAAATATTTAATTTAAAGAATTTTAATTAATAGGTTTATAAAAGTCAAACTTTTTAATAAAAATAGGGCTTTAACCTTATATTTATCTGTTATATCAAATGAAAGTTGCCTCGCAATCAGACACAAAAATAAACGAAAAGCTATTAAGTCCAATTTCAAATTTACACAATTAAGATTACTCTAAAAGTCAAGTAGATAATATTTTTACTATTACATAATATAAATTTAATGGTTAATTTATTAAAATCTGTTTCTATTTGAAACCTATAAAAAATAGTATTTTAAAGCTTTCTATGTTTGTCTAAAATAAAAATTACATATACTATCATATCCTATCAAAGTCCAAGTTTAGAGCTTTAGTGTACTCTATTATTAAAAGATACACAAAGTTGGCTGCGCATAACTGCTTCTTCTAAAGAAATAAGTATTAAAAAAGTAAAAAAGGTCCTAATTCAACTTCTAGTAACTCCAGATCGATATATTTCTAATATTTAAAAAATACATCTGAAGAAACTAAAATAGAACTTTGCAGAGATATACAAGTTAACACCAATTTTGATTTGAGTCTGAATACTGCTTTAATATTTATTAAATTTTTTTAAATCTTTGACAATAGCCACAAGCAAATTATTTCACCTAATTTTTATGATAAACAGAGTAGTATACGGCCGCGAAGGGCAGTATATGTAACGTAAACAAAGATTGACGTGTTTGAAGACATCCTAAGGAGTGAGGAGATCGTATTCCACGTCGGTGATTTTGTCAGTTGTCAGAAATGCTGTCAGCATTCCTGAAATGATAATAGACAGGATACAAACCCAACCGAAAGGCTGTATGGCTTGTGGGTGGTACCATAAAATAGGCCACTCTATTCGGATGTTTAAAAATTACATATGGTTTACAATATCTGGCTGAGATAAAATTGACGACCTTATTTTGATGCATAATGGTGCACTACTGCATTTTGCTTTTACTGAGCTTACACAGTTAGACCAACATTTTCCAGGACGTTAACTGGAATGATGTGAACTTAATAAATAGCCCTTAAGAAGTCCAGATTTTACAGGACAAAGTCTCGCACAATAAAAGACTTGGAAGCACAGATTCAGGACATTTTCAGCATTATTCCAAATGATTTCCTTCTGAAGACTGTATTACATCCCCAGCCATTCAAGAAAACTTAAAAAACCCTTAATGCCTTAGTACTTCAAACAATGGTCAACATTTGTCCATTATTTGAAAAACGTCAATTATTTCATGTCATCAGTTACATGATTAGTTGAAACAAACAAAAATTATCCAACCCAATGTTTTTTCCACCAAATTATTTTTTCGCCAAACTTGTACTGCTGTTTTAATAAATAACAAAGTATAGCTTGCAAAAAGAAAGTCTTCTTCTATAGAGTATAACGTTCTTTCTTACAGTTACCATTGACTTTTCTTCACCGAAAACGAAGTTTACGATGGGTTGGAAAGGCGTGTGTGGACACATGAGAGGCACAGAATCGTATTTTCTAATAATCCAGATTTTATTTGAATCGATACCATGGTCGAAATAAAATGCTCTAGAAAGAGTAAAAGAGACGTATGAAACACACAACACCTACTACGGGTATTATAGCATGGAAATTTATGATAATAAATTACCAGTTCAACTTAAATGCAATATCACCAATCAAGCCTACAGAGACGTGGCTTTGCAGCTTATGGTACTTGGTTTTCTTCAGAAGATGTTTAAGTAACGTTTCAACAAGTTATGGGGGAAGGGGCAGTTCTGCGAAAGGTAACCAAAACCTAAGCTTAATTCTCAACCGAACAAACAACACAAGAAAAGACATGGCAAAGACAGACAAGAAAAGAAACAGAAGAATAATATATGGGACGTAGAATGTACAGGGATGGAGAACAAAGATAAAGGAGATGTTAAAGGAGCTTTAAAATAGCAGTGTAAACATTCTGGTAATTAGTAAAACAAAGAAGAAAAAACTGGAACAGAAATGATAGATAAAGTTTTTTACTATTAGAGTTGCATTCTCAAGGAGTAGAGAGCAAAGCGAGGGTTTAAATCTTGATAAAAATAAAATGGCCAAGATCTGTACAAAATTAGGTACCGATCAACGAAAGAGTTCTAATAATAACCACGGAAATATATGGGCGACAGATTGTGATTATTGGTGTTTATTCACTAAACGAAGACAGTTCTATTGTCGAGAAAAAATAGTTTATAGAAACCTTTCAACAATAAATAGAAAAGGTAAAGAAACACCAAAAATTAATAATCGTCGGAGATATGTTGGATGCTTCAAAGAAAATGTCTTGAATAGAAATAAGGAAATAATAATAGAACTTAGCAACCTTCACGTTATAATTGGATTTTACAAACATAAAAACATTCACATGTATACTCGGATACAACCTGCGAGAAAACTAGAAACTATTATAGATTACTTTATCGTAAAAATAAACAACGCTATTGATAAAAAATGTGCGAGTAAAACAGGAAGCAGGATATGGTAGCGACCACAGACTTTTAATGGCGAAGATAAATTTTCCAATGGTTAAAAACATTAATTGGAAAAACAAAATAGGGATGAAAAAGACAATAGGAGAAGATAAATATAAACTTACTTACTTCAAGATGAATTTACCAGAGCTGCATAAACAAAGGCTTGTCTAGAAATTAAACGCATTCCAATTTGAAAACATAGAAAACATACACACACATAAAAAAACTCCATTAGGAAAAGCAGCAATAGAAGACTTAGAGAAGAAAGGAAAAGGAAACGAAGAATACCTAGACAATATGAATGAGGACACTAACATATGCACAGCAGAAAAAAACAACAATATAAAAGAGTGGCTCAGTACAAATAAACTCAAAGATCTTTAAAATTATATATATATATATATATATATATATATATATATATATATATATATATATATATATATCCGGAGTACCCAAAAGTTGGACATCAATCAATAATGACTTTTAAATTAGTGGAGTGGTTCGTAACCTCCACTGTTCTTACAACCTTTGTGATTCTTTTTACTATATTTCTCCATAATTTTCTATTTTTAATTTTTTCTCCAATTGTCAATTCATTGTTTTTATGTCCTCTATTACTTGGTCTTCCCATCTTGTCTTCGGTCTCCCTTGGTCTCATTCTGTGGTTTCCATTTCATATTTCTGCGTAATTGAGTTTCCATCTTTTCTATTTAATGTCCATACCAACGTATTCTTGGCTTTGGTTTTACTATATTTTCTCCTTTTAGTAGATCCTCTATTTCTTGGTTTGTTAATCTTATATATAATTCTTCGTTTGTCTTCTTGTCCATATATCCTTCATTATTAATTTCGAATATTTTAATTTTGCTGAGTCTTTATTTGTAACACAGTTTCAGTTCAATAATAATAAATTATATATCGAAAAAACACTGACAAGATTATTATAAAAAATTGCTTACAGAAAATCGGCCAATGTATATATCCGAAAACTGCCACGTATGATCCAAAAAATATTTGAGAGAACTATTAACGAAGAAAAGTTATCACAGAAATGGACAAAGGCTTACATAACATCTATATTTAAAAAGGAAACAGAAAAATATAAAAAAAACTACAGAGGAATTAGTAGTGTTATCTGTGCAATGGGTAGGCTTTACGAAAAGTTAATTTAAAAACTGAAGAATATATAGTGTATATATATATATATATATATATATATAATAATATATATATATATATATATATATATATATATATATATATATATATATATATATATATATATGAGAGCGCGACAGCCGCGAGGTAAAGGCTTCGGCCTGCCAGACTAAGCGGCGGGCCCTGGGTTCGACTCAGGTCAAAATAACGGCAAACATCGAGTGCCCTCGGCCATCATACACACACTTTGGCGGTCGTAAAGTACATTCTCCTTCTTTAACGAGGTCAGACTAGCACTGCCACGGTACAACATGCTCATAGTTACTATACGAAATGTGTAAAATAGAAACAGGCTAATAGCCTATATAAGAGTAATAAAAGAATATATATATATATATATATATATATATATATATATATATATATATATATATATATCGGATAAAATTGCCAAGGGTCAGGCGGAGTTTACGGCGAGAAGATAGTGTGGAGATCACATAACACAGTTCAATAACTAACTGAAAATAAAATAGCTAAAAGTAAATCAGGACCTAAAAAAGTCATATGACTCAATACCAAGAGAAAAGCTTTAAAAATCTATGAAACAACATAACATTCCAAACAAATTAATAATTGCAACTAAAAACTTATACTGAGAGAACATGGTGTCTATTAAATAAAAAAATAGAATCGGACAAACATTTAAAACCTTTAAAGAGCTACTACATGGTTGCTCAATATCTCCTACTCTTTTTCAGACCTTTCTTGAAGTAACTCTAAAACCCTGGAAACAAAAATGCAAAGGAATAGGAATCCCAGTTAGAAATGTGCACCTCAACACTTATCTAGGTTTTTCCGATAACCAGGTGGTAATGGCACAAGATGAAGACCTTAGTTTCATGATATGTGAACTTACTGAAAAATATTCAAAAAGCAAACTAATTAATTTTAATAAAGCAGAATATGGTTACAGCAACGAAAAGTGGCGCGGATTTAACAGTTAAAGTTAAAATAAATGAGGAAGCGAGCTTTAATTGTCCAAGATTTACTATTTTCAATAAAAGTACAACCACAAACGACGTAAAGAACAAGATGGAATGAACTGGATCGTGCAAACAACTAAATAAAATTATATGGAATACACGTGTTACAAAGAATACAAAAAAGATGATCTTTAACATCACAATTAAAAGTATTATGAAAAAGAAAACTGGGTTATAAAAAAAATAGAGTAAAATTACAGTCACAAAAACAGAAAACAGCAAAAATTCAGCAGAGGAACAAAACGGACAAGAATTTCCAATGAAAAAATATGGAGGAGGCTGTCACTGAAGGAAGACATACTTATTTACATTGAAGAAAAGCACCTACAATGGTACAGCTACGTCAGAAGAGCGGCACCCAGCGAGGAATAAAGAGACTAATAGGATGGAGTCCAGCAGAAAGAAGAGAACTGGAAAGACCCTGCAGATTATTAATAAAATAGATGAGGCCATGGAAAGGAGAAGTCTGACGAAAGGAGATTGGAATAACAGGAAATAATGGAAAAAACTGTTGACAGAGTTAAGCATAAAAGACCGTTATGATAGGAATGAATTGTACTTTTAATATTTTTAAGATAAAATATACTCAGCATGTTCGATCGGACTAAGATTAGGAGACTATTCTCATCAAAATAACAGCAGGATTTGCGAGCATATTAAATAAAATGTTATCTCTGCTGTAGAACAAATGAGCTAATTTCTAAGCTAACAACTATTCCACAAGCATTTCCAAAATTGAAAAGAACTAGTATAAAATTTAACGAGGCATGGATTCCAAAGTGCATACAGTGATCTTAAACTGTAATTGTTTTTTATTTAATCCAATTTCTTAATACTGTTACAGATAACGGTTCCAGAAGTATCTACCTTTCAATAACTTCGACTTCGATCTCCATCCCACAGATACTAATATTTATTCCTATGCCACATAACTTTATTTTGATAACTTTTTAATTCAAACAAACAAGTTTTAATTAAATTTTCATCTTATGTTCAAAGAATTAGATTTTGTTAGATTAATTATAAATTTTTTGTTTGCACTTGAATGACGAAATTTTTAGTGCTTCGTAATTTTGAAAGTTATAATGATCTATAAGTTTTTATGGTGTATTTGTTTTTAACTCATTTTTGACAAAGTATTAAGTTCCCTTGAATAACCTGAGGCTAGTTATTTAATATATTTTTTTTATCAAATTACATTGTTCTGGACTGTTACATGTTTCTTATATAAGAATGTGCTGCATCAACATATATGTGTAATTTGGTTAGTTGAAAAGAAATGAAATTTGAAATTAAATAATAAACTATACCGTTATTTACACTTTACATTTTACTACGTCTGTTATTTTGGTAATTAACAAGAATGTTTGCATTATAATTATATACATAAACATTACAGATGTTAGCCTAGCGGGTGGATCTTCAAAATACAACTCATTAATTTTTTTTAAATTATCTCGTACATCGCTTCACAACTTGTGATGATAAGCACGTGTTAAATTTTTTGATTTGAATAAGATGTGTGTTTTAATAAGAGCTTATTTGGATACTTAGAGCAAATATAAGTGGTCTTGTATTTCTTTTCGTTTCTAGATACAAGAAGATGTTTTAGACGAACAGATTTTTGTTTAATTTCACTTAATTAACGGTGTTTTATTTAGTTATTTTTAATCTGTTTGCAAATACACTACATTGAATGCGAGCAAAAATAAAATGCAGCAATAATATTAATAATATTTAAGCAATTAATAACACTACAAGATACTTTCAAAAAGCACTATAAGAAATTAAATGCTAAATTTGTGGTCTTTCGTTTAATTTCTTTAAAGTTTTATTAAGTAGTTAGTTTATCTTAAAAAATGTAAAAATGATATATTATGTAAGCAAGCTTTAGAGTTTTACACGAGTAGTTTAATTGATAGTAACAATATTCTGTGATAACTTTAACAGAAGAGACTGATAAAAATATTAGCATAATTTAATTTTGATAATTTTAACGTCTAATTAGAGTGAATAAATTTTTTATTTGGCACAGAAAATGAATATGCATTCTACATTTCATACATTGTATTTTTCCGCAACTACAGTTGGAATATTAAGCAATATTTAAATCAAATCACGCAATTTTGCATACAACAAAGTATTACTTAAGCAATTTGCCGCAATTTAATTTCAAATTAGTGAAGCAAAACTTTAAGACACGCGTTTTCTTTTTGTGGGCACGCATCGACAGTCACGATATCTATTGTTGCAGTTGGCCAAACAGGGACTATCGAACAAAAAAAATTATCTGACTAAATTAGCTTCCTTGTTTTAATTGAATACGTTTAACTTATGTTCCGTATTCTACTTTAACAGTTAGCCTGTTGATCCTTACCTACAAAAACCTGTTATCAATATGAACAGTGTGACAATGTGTAAACACAAGCGTTATATATTTGTTATTAAATTGCTAATATACAAAACTGCCACATTTGAGAAGTATTGACCCTTATTCAACGGTTAAATATTACTTCACTTATAAACCTGTTGGATGTTTTTTGTGCTGGTGAAATTATCTTCTTCATTACGAAAGGTATAGCTTTGACTGTTACTGGTACGCTTTACTGTTTGATGATTTCAATTTTTCTTTGGAGCAATATGCTTATAATAAAATTACTGCATAATTACAATTAAAGTGATACTAACAAATTTGAATAATAAAACTATCAAATAATCAAGGTATTACGACTTAACACTGTTAAACATTTTAATGTGCAGTCATGTTAAGTCTCTCGTATATAACAAATCGAGAACTATTAAAGATCTCAAAGCAAACATCATTTGTAGTCATGAGTGAGATATTATGCACATGCTAGAATTATGGAAAATTGAATCCATTACAGTTACTGCAACTTTATATCATTTAATTAAATTACAATGTCCATAATTTTTTTAATTTTTGGAATATTATAAAATTAGTTTTAAAGCTATTAAAATTAATTTTCTTAATACTAGAAAACCCTTTACTATTCCCTTCTGTACAAATACATTACATGGGACAAATTATTATAATTACATACACAGGAAAAAGATACAAACAATGGTATTATAATTTATGAAAGTCGGAAACTTGGCAAAAACAACCTTCTTAATACCATAAGGTACGCTCCGTGTCATTGATGGGATTTCAGTTACTAGAAGGCGGGCGATGACATGTATAAATGTGGCAATTAAGGATTTTAAAAGAATCTCTTTGATTGTGATTAGGGACATTTATTTACCCAAGTTAATAAAAGACACTAGATTTTTGATAACTATACAAACATTTTCTTGAGTAATTTGCTGGGCAACTAGATGCAGGGAAGAAAGAAAATTTACGAACTAAAAACAGTTACATAATAAAAAAATCGAAGGTATTACTAACTGCCTCAATAACTTGGTCTTTGGTAGACACACATCACAGTACATTATTACATAAAAGTATTGCTATCCTCTATAACATATCAATGATAAGGTTAATAATACCATTTATCTACTACTCCAACTAACAGACGAGACTTGCACATAAATTAAGGTGGTTGAATAAAAAAGTTTACATCATACAGTTATTATGGTACCCTATCGGAAGATAGGGTAAAGACCATTTTTACAAATGGAATCTCATGTCATCTCGACTTTGACATGTGTGAAGTACACAGGAACAGAAGACACAGACAAACATAAGTCAATGTTTTTGATAAATAATTGATCGGTGGTTTTGGCTTAACGTGAATTTCATGGTAGATTTTCTAGTCGTGTGGCAGTAGTAGGCGTGATCGGCCCTAGAGCAGCCGTTTGGTTGAGAATATTGCTGCTGTAGCTACAGATGTCCAAGAGGGCACTCAAACATCAACCAGATGACGGGCCACGCAATGGTGCATCATAGATGGTCTTTACAGCAAATTTTGGCGAAGAACAAAGTGCAGGAGGTGTATCAGCTATTGGTTGCAGACCGTTTATCGCATGTAAATGTCTAACGAGCCCTCCTAAACGTTGATCTCAATGAGAATAAATTTCTATTGAAAATCACCATGAGGGACGAGATGCATTTCCACCAATGTGAATAAGCAAAATGATCGCTTCTAGAGCACTGACAATCGGCGTGTAATGCACGAAAAGTCATTACATTCTCTCAAAGTCACTGTTGGTGCGACATTTGCGAAGAAAAGGTGATTTACTCATATTTTTTTCAAGACGGCCTTGGCGACACTATTATTGTGACTGGTAAGCGCTACAGAACTAAGATCAACGGACTTGTTGCCGCAAATTAACGAATTTGGTTTGGAGAACATGTGACTCGAACAAGATGGTAGAATAGCACACACTGCGCGAGCGACAGTGGACATTCTAAAGCAAGCATTCCCCGGTCTCATAATCTCTCGTTTTGGCGATTTCCACTGGCCCGTAAGATCGTCCGATTTGACCGTTCCAGACTTCTCTCTTTGTTTTTTTTTAAGTAATAAAACAACCCACATACCTTAGCAGCCGTAAAAAAGAACATCCGACAAAAATGGAGAATTTATCGCCAGAAGTTTTGTGGAACGTCATAGAAACTGCTATGAAACGAGCCCAAATCTACATGAACTCTGGCTTCTCTTACCATTGTATATGCTAGTCTTTGAGAGATCTGAAGACATTAATAAAATCTCTGGAATTCAATATATCAATAACATAAAAGTCAAAATAAAGGCATTAAGAAATAGTAAGCTTATTGTACAATCTAAAAGATGTCAAATATATGGACATACAAAGAAATTATGTAGAAGAACTACAACTTGTGTTAAATCCGCAGGAGAACACCTAACTACAGCATGCACAAAATCTAAAGACGCGCCTTCCAAGTGCATAAACTGCTCTGGAGCATACCCAACTATAGACAGGTGCTGCATAATTGCAAAGGAACTGCAGAAAAGAAGAGATGGTACGGTTAATGCTAAAAAAACTACTCCTCAACAAAAACCAGCTGTATCTAATACAGTTAGAACCGGAATATCTTACGCCAAAGCTACCCAACAAACATCAATTGAATTAACATCCTCAGCATCATCAGAACCATCCATGATGCAGCTTATGCAAAATATGATAAAACACTGAATCAAGTCAACGAAAGACTTAACAAGCTAGAAGCCATAAGTACTGAAACCATATCCAAGGTTAAAGTAAAATAATAGACCGACAAGGCTTACGCATCGCCACATAGAATGCCAATGGCATTCTAAACAAAAAATACAAACTTGAAGTATTTCTGAACACTCAACACATCGATGTCTGCCTAATTTCTGAGACACATATAACAAATTCATCTTACCCTAACATAAGTGGATACAAAAGATATCACACCATCCACCCGGACAACAAAGCCAAGGGTAGTGCAATAATAATAAAAGAAAAGGTCAACCACTATGAGGAATTCCACCTGCAAAGAGATGATATTCAACTAACAATGGTTAGAATCATGCTTCTAAAATAGAAACTGAGAGTGAGAGCTGTTTATTGCCTGCCAAGACAATCTTAAAAAAGAATATTAACACCCCTGCAACACCTTGGCGAAAGATTCATTGTCGGGGGATACATCAACTCCAAACATGTAGACTGGGGATCCAGATTGACTACGACCAAAAGTATGGAATTTAGAAAAGCAGTACAAGAACTAAATTGCAATTATCACTAGACAGGCAACCCAACGTACTGGCCCACTGATCCAAATAAAATTCCAGATTTACTTCCTTTATCTCTAGAAAAGTTGCTTAACTTCATAGAAGTAGAAGAAAGCTTTGAGCTGGATTCTGATCACTCCGCCGTCAATTTGATACTAAGTGAAAGAATAATTAAAAAAGCAGCCAGCCCCTCCCTCGTCAACAAAACCACTGACTGGAAAAGCTTCCATATTGATCTCCAAAGTAACATCAATCTAAACATTAATTTAAGAACGATAGAGCAATTACAAAAAGAAGCCGAAAAGTTTACTAGCTGGTCCAGGCAGCGACTTACAACAACACTAAGAAAATTGCATACAATAAAAAGTGTAAACTACGCCGCTAAAATCAAGAACTAGTCCAGAAAACGACAAGCTACAAGAAGATGGCAATGGTCCAGAAATCCATTAGACAAGAGCATCCTAAACAATAAAACCCAGAAATTGAAAAGAGATATACAAAAACTCAAAGAAAAGTCAATAAATTTCTACATGCAGAAGTTGACACCTGATGAAGAAACTCTGAAAAGCAACCAGAAGGATTAAAAGACTATTTACCGTGGGCTAGGAATAATAAGCAGAAAGCGGATCTATTTGGTGAATATCTAGCTGACATCTTTACACCCAATCAACAACAAGTAGAAAATATACTACCGGAAATTGAAAACCAAGTTTCAGAAGACATCACCCTAGCTACTCCAAAAGAATTAGCTGAAGAAATCAAAACAAACATTAATCCGAAAAAGGCGCCAGGATACGATCTGATTACTGATGAAATACTAGAAAAGGTATAGTCCTACTCACTTATCTTTTCAATGCAGCTTTCAGACCAAACCATGTTCCTACCTGCTGAAAAGTCGCAGAAGTAATCATATTACTAAAGCCAGGAAAATAGCTTAACAAAGTAAAATCTTATGGGCCCATTTCTCTCCTGCCTATTGTTTCAAAATTATTTGAAAAGTTATCACTTAAAAGACTAAGACCACTCGTAGAAAGCAATAATCTAATTTCATATTTTCAATTTGACTTTAAACAGAAGCATTCAACAATTGACCAAGTACATTTCTGACATTATTGAACAGGCATTAGAGGAAAAACAAGTTTGCTCTGCAGTCATTCTTGATGTTGCTCAAGCCCTTGACAAGGTTTGGCATGAAGGCTGATACAAAAATTGATCAATATACTTTCAAAAAAATATTTAGAAACTTTGAGATTATATATTAACTGATAGACTTTTTAGAATCAAGCAGGAAGATAAATATTCAGATTTGAAAGATATACGAGCAGGAGTACCCCAAAGAAGTGTACTTGGACCTGTTCTTTATCTATTTTACACCAGTGATCTACCAACATTGGATAATATAACAATAGCGACATTTGCCGATGATACTGCTCTTCCAGCGGTCGACTAGGCTCAAAAAAGCTCCACAAGAAAACTACAGTTAACAAGCAATACCATAGTAGACTAAACCAGAAAATGGAGGACCAAGCTCAACGAACTGAACTCAATTCATATAAATTTCACCAGCAAAAAACTAGCAGAGCCACCTCCACTAAATATTAACGGTACAATTGTGCCATATGAAATGAACGCTAAGTATCTCGGAATGACACTTGATGCGATGGAAAACACACGTAAAGAAAAAAAGAGCTGAGCTTAATCTGAGGTATAAACAAAACTATTGGCTCCTTGGCAGAAATTCAAAGCTGTCAATACAACATAATAATGATTTACAATCAGATTTTGAAACCAGTGTGGCTATATGGTATCCAGCTTGGGGTTGCGCCAGTGATAGTAACATTAAACCAATTCAAACATTTCAGAATAAAGTGTTGCGTAGCATAGTAGACGCGTTGTGGTATGTTTGTAACACAGATCTTCATAAAGACCTTGGTATCCCAACTATCAAAGAAGAAATTAAAAGGTTTGCCGGCAAGCATGAAGCCAGGCTCCACTTTCATGTTAATGCAGCGGCTTTTCAACTGCTGGACAACCAACACTACGTCCAAAGAATGGAGAGGACCACCTCGTGATCTATGTAATGTGTTGTGTAAAAGCAGAGCATAGGGCGCGAGTGAAATGTATATTGATACTAGAACAATCTAAAGAATATCAGTGGATGGACTTCAGCTGATAAGAACCTAGATTAAGAATGCATTAGAACAAAATTAATGGTTAGTCTTTTAGACTAGTTTTAATTGTCAACACTAGTAGGTGTTAATAAAAAAAAACTTTGGCGGCGGCCACTTGACCGATATTATCTTCACGATTTAATGAAGAAAAATTGAAACGTTTAAATAAACATAATCAACAAACAGAACCAACTCTTTTTATTTACAAATAAAGTTACTGCCTTAGGAAATCGAGTGATGACTTTTGCATCACCTTGTAGTTCTAAAGTCAGGAAAAAAGCTTTTTAAATAAAAGTTTTCAGATGAATTAGATATTGGCTTTTATTTTTTCATTGCTGAGACTTTTGTTTAAATAATCAACTTTTTTATAATTTATCGGTAATGTTCCAAACGTACAAAAATTTGTATAAAGGCTGATGAAAAATTGTCAGTCTGTGGCGTCAAAAACCTTAATCGGACCCTGATCAGCAAATCGATGAGTAAAATAACGCCCGACAGAAAGAAGAAAACGGAGAAGACCGAGACTGTCCTTTAGAAATGCGATAGACGAGGCTATTGAACGGAAAAGTCTTAGGGAAGAGATTCGAACAATAAGGAGAAATAGAGAAAAGGTTGAGGGAGGGTAGACAGCGTTAGCTGTTACAACTAACCAATGTTTTAATTGGAACTTTATGTACTTCATTGTTTTGTTGTAGAGTACGAAAATGCAAGTGATTTACCTATGGCTTACTTTACGGATGGTAGTTTCAGCCAGTCTTTAACAGATACTTAAGTTGATAGTTCAAAAATTTATAGTACTATCTGGGTATCACATAGAGATTAGTATAAAATTAATAAATATACCTAAAGTGGAAGCCTGGTTTGAAATTATCCTTCGGTAAATCTGAATATTTTTCGAAAAACCAATTACGCAGATTAAGTGTTAACGGGGATATTTTCAGAAAACGTTAATTACGTTGATTTACAACCGCAGCGCTGGCTGCCGCCCGGGCGCAGCCGTGGCAGCACCTGGACGGTAGTTCACAGTTACCTGCCGCCGAAATGAAGCGCTAAATAAGCGAAGAAGAATCGAGAAACTCGCTTTCAAAACATGTTTTACATTTCGCAAAAAACAAAATAAGGCGCGCTCCGCGTTGCCGGTTATTATTTCTCGGAACAAAAAGTTAATATATTTAAACCTCCGGTCGGCGCTAATTTTTCGAGCCGCCGAAAGCAGGCGGGCCCGCGAGCCGCGGCCGCGCGCGAGGAGGGCCGCGGTATTGTCCGTGAAGGACTCGCACCGCGAAGATTAAAATCCAGACCGTGATCGCGCAATTACAAATGCCTTCCGATCCACGGCGGGTTGTTGAACCTGCAATTCGCATTCGGGATCGAAGCTAATTTGCTAATGAGCGCACCCGCGATCGTGCGTGCCTGCGTTTTTCGCCGGGCGCGCGCACTTTTCTGCGCGTTACGTAAGGCGCTTTCTACCTGCTCTCGGCGGCCGCGGTTAGTTACAATTTCAAAGCAAGCGGTATCCTTCTCGATTTGCAAGCGTAATGCTGGCAACAATGACCGGGAGTGACCGTAACTGTCACCAGGTCAAATTAGTACGTCTTGCTGCTTTCTAGAAACACTAATCTTAATATCATAACACACATTTTCTTGTTCGTGACGTTGCTTTCTTTTTTGTAACTGTTAACGCCGCACCGAACCGCGAATTGTCTCATTATTCATTTCCACCACGAAAAATCTTCCAAACAAAACAAATCTAGATGAAAAGGTAATTTTGGCACTGTAGAAGGCGCATCTCGAAAGAAATTATTAGTTGCTGAAGAATTAACAAGAATATTTTCGCATATGATTCTACTGGTAAAGTTTTTTTGACTTTCAGCGGGCAGCCTGTTTTTGTACTCCTATTCTAAAGAAGCGTTATTAACCAAGAATTTTTTTAAATGCAGACACTCCTTTCCTTGTTCACTGTATCATTTTAGAAAGTTCAACGCACTAGTAATCTATTTTTGTGTGTGTTCTTAGATTAGCAAACTTTCGACATTTAATATTAGCACAGCTTTCAAAATTCTAGAAAATTTGATTCAATTTTCTGAGAAAGTTTCAATAAAACTGCAGATCGTTTAATGTTCCAATTAATTATATAAATAACTATGGATGTTAATTTAAATATTTTCAACGCATAAAATAAAAAGTAATCCAAGTTGCACTTTAGGATTTTAATTGTCGTCGTTTGCATCCTGTGAATATTGGAAGTTTATATTTGTTGAGCTGGTATCTAAACATATATCAAAGTCATCATGACACCGTATACTGTGCATCAACACATTAATGACATTGAAGTTTATTATGAAAACAGGCGATCAGTTACGATTACGCGAAGAAAACTTCGATCATTGTTTGGACGTAACAAAGTACGCGCAATTCGTGAGCTAGTGCAAAAGTTTGAAATAAGTGGTGTGCTTATTGACACAACAAGAGTTTGCAATTAACGCAACGGTCGTTCAAGCAGCTGTTGATCGAGTAAGTGATAATATGCATGAAAAAACAAATATGTCCATTCGATGTGGTTTACCGTAATAGTATCTTTCATATAGCACTACACAACGCATTTAAACAAAGGACCTGTATTTAATGACGTATAAAATTGATCTAAACCAAGAGCTTCAAAAAACGGACTACCAAAAACGTAATACATATTTTTTTATTTTAAATGCAAAATTATAATCTACTCTTAACATTACTGAGTATTTAGTAATTGTGATAGCAATGAAAATGTTACGAGAGGAGCATTAGCCAGCGCCAATCTCTCGGTAGAGGTTCTTCAGTTCTGATTGGGTTACTGCACTAGGTCCAGCGGCCATCGTCGTTTTAGTCGTCGTGTGACTTCTGGTTGATGGGTAAGTTGATTTACGAGATCATTTGAGTGACCGTGTAGGTTGCTATTGTATGTAGTAGAAAGCCTCTATGTTTTCACTTGTTACGTAAGGTACTCCTAAATCAGTGGGAGGGTTTCGTTGTAACGTACCATGGGACGTCTGCTAGCATCCGAAGTGTCTTAGACTGGAAGCGCTGAAAGATTTTTGTGTGTGACGCTTTCGCACAGCCCCGTAGCTGGACTCCATATGTCCATAATGGTTTCAGGATGTCTTTGTAGATTGACACTTTGTTTGCCAAAGGGAGTTGCAAACTTTTCCTGGTAACCAGGTCATTTGTTTGATCTAGAAGTCTAGACACTTTCTTTTGTTTTTAATATGTGAGCTCCAAGTGAGCTTTTGGTGTAAATGCATACTGACATATTTTACCTCTGTTTTAAGCGGGATGGGTACGTTGCCTATTCTGGTTTGCAGACATTCAGTACGTTTTGCGGTAAAGCTTACTTGCGCAGATTTGTCTGGGTTGATTGTAATTTTCCACTTATGGAACCAGCCTTGTAGTGTAGTTAGATGAGTTTAAAGATGTTCTATGGCCGTTTCAAGTGAGCGATCAACCGACAGGATAGCAGTGTCATATGCGAATGTAGCAAAGACTGTGTTGTCTACGGTTAGTGCGTCCTCAGTGTATAAGAGGTATATCGGTGGTCTGTGAAACTCCAGCGGTAATTTGTCGCAAGCCAAACACTGAACTATTTACTTTAACTTAGTACGTTTTGTCTGTTAAATATAATTTGAGTAATAGATACAATTCACTGGGGAAAAATAGTTTAAGTATGTATATTAACCCTGTATGTCAGACAAAATCGAACACCTGTTTTATGTCTAGGAAGACTGCTGCACATATGTTCTTTATTTCTAAGCTTTTTATTGTACGACCGTTCTATGGCTTTGGTGTATGGGTTGGATGGGATTGCCAAAATTCAAACTGGTGTAGAGGGAGCAGATATCGAGGTCTATGATGGTTTTAATTTGGTTGAGTAACAGTTTTTCAAAGACTTTGGAAAGTAAGGGTAATAGGCTTATTGATCGGTATGATTCGATTGAGTAGAAGGTTTTCCAGGCTTAGGGATCATTATAATCTGAGCATGTTTTTATATTAAAACAGCATTCTATTATAGATTGTCGTAATTAAAGTTATAACTGTTTTAAGAAAATTTGCTAGTATTTCACCTACTATGAAGTCCTGTCCGTTTGTTGGTGTGCTTAATCTTTGACGACAGTTGACATGGTACATCTAGGAAAGCTTCTATTTCTCTATTATTATTGTTGTCCTGGGGTTGTAGTGTGCTGAAGACGTCTGTAAGGTGATCGGCAAATGTGTTTGCTTTCTCCATGTCTGATCTTGCTCAACTAGCATCTGTTCGTTTGATAGAAGGAATCATTTTGATTGGCTTTTTGAATTTTTTTATTGCCTTTCAAATCGAGTTATCGTCAGGTGTAAGTTTAGTTATGTACTGTCTAAAGGTTTTGTTACGGACTTCTGTTAGTATATTCTGCAATTGATGGGTAAGTCTGTTGTAGTAGTTTTTCTTTCGCTCTGCGTTTTGCGGTGATGAGATCTCGTATATATCGAGGTATTTTATATGTTGTAGACTGAATCTTTGTTGAATTAGGGATAGCGTGCCAAGCAGCTTTTTGAATCCTTGTAGTCAAATACTGAACTGATTCGTCTAAGTCCTGGGTATCTTTTAATCTAATGTCAAGACTGACGTCTCGTTCTAGATGTCTCCTGAAATATTCCCAATCCGCATTAATGGTGCATAGTTAATTTTTAGAATAACTGGTATATGATAAGTAGGCAGGTCGTGATTGGATTCTGCCTGGTAGTAAGTATCTGCTGTATCACTGACAACTGCGTGATCGAATAGATCTGGCAGTTTGTTTGGGTCGCTAGGCCAATACGTTGGTTCCCTTATTGAAAGGTATTTATAATTATAGCGTTGGGTTATTTTTAGGAGATTGCGTCCGTTTGGTGTGCTGGCTCTTGAGCTCCCGTGCAATACATTTGTGAACTGGGTTTAATTAATGACGATGTTTGCAAAGAACTCATATTGAGCAATGAAGTTGATTGATACAGGCAGATTTTCCTCTCCGTGTAAACTATTCACGATGGTACTTGCAACAGGCTGCTGTACAGCCTGAATTCTCTTTATACGTGTCATTCACGGATCAGGAAACGTTCAGTCGAGAGGAGGGTGTATTTAACAGCCACAATGCTCGTGTTTGAGAATATAACAATCCGCATGCAACAAAACCTCATGCTTACCAGCACAGATTTAGCGTTAATATGTGGGAGTATACGGTGCACGAATACGTGATTGGACCGTACATCCTACCTTATTACTTGAACGGCCCGACATACCTCATCTTCTTGCAACAGGTCTTGCCCGAAGTGCTGGCCGTTGTGCCTCAGTGCATCCGGAAACGTATCTGGTTGCAGCACGATGGAGCGCCGCCACACTTTTACCGTGATGTCAAGAATTAACTGGACGCTACTTATCCACACCAGTGGACTGGTCGAGGTGGACCTGTTCCCTGGACTCTACAATCACCAGATCTGTCCTGCTTAGATTTCTTTCTGTGAGGCCACTTGAAAAACATCATCAACGATAACCCTGTGGACTCCGGCGTCGATCTCGTCGCCAGATTGGCTGTTGCTGCTGGAGATGTGCAGGACATGGCTGGTGTTTATGCTGATGTACGCCATTCCATGCGGCGACGATGTGAAGCTTGTATTATGGTTGGTGGTCGCTCTTTCGAACATTTGCTATGACACGTTAATTTAATAAAGGGCTTATTACATTTGTTTGTGTCTCTTTCCTTTTACTTCTCCACTTTCTGTACTCTCCAGAATTTTCACGTGGCGTTTCCGGGCACGCATTGTACTGCAAATCCTTTTATATTCGTCCCTTCTAACCCTCTTTAAATTTTGGCCAGACATTTTTCGATCACCCTGTATATTAACTGGTTAGGTACTAGCGCAATATTGATTGTTCCTCCGCTTTGATATTTTTATTCAAACAGTATTAGTCATTAAAAATCTTCTGTTACTAATTAAAACCCTTCTTTGGTTTCGCAGAATGTGCTGCTTTTTCTGATTAGTTTTATAAAAATGACAGCTACAATCATTAACATTAAATTGATAATTTAATTTAATCTATAAATCAGTATAAATTTTATTAACTGTTGCTGCACATAATCGCTAGTGTGCTAACTGGGTTAAAATCTTTCCTGATGATTAAACAATCAAATTCCTTCATTAAGCGACTTTTAGATAAATAAACCTGTATCTTTAAAACTTATTAAAATCTTCAATTCAAGCCAATGGATTTAATAAAGATTCAAATTCAAACCGTGTTTTTAAACAGATGTTTTTTTCCTGTAACCTCCGTTCAATTCAAATCACAGTTACAACAGAATTCGTAATTTATTAATTTCTCCTTACGAAGAGTTAGTTGCCTGCAAAAGATATTTTTGGCGTCTTAAGCTGACAATTTTTCAGCCACCTTTCCTCAAACTTTTGCAAGGTGAGAACATTCGACAATTTATTTGCAAATGATAACAGTGGGATAAGTGAACTTACGAATCCTGAAGATAGACAACCAAATGTACGCTCAGAGCTTAGCCACGCCACATTTCATATCAGCTGTCTATGTTTACCTACTGTTCAAATGTATAGCAGAAGATATTTTCCTATGGAGGTTGTATTGTATATTTGTTGTTTGATTGTGGCTGATATTATTGCTTTGTTATAAAATAAAGAACAGGAGGTTCGTAATGTCTGCACTGAATCTTTTAGCGCGAGTAATTTTATTTACAGGTGTATGGATGTAAAAATGACCAACGTTCTGGTCGACCAATTGAAGTTGACCTTAACCAAATCAGAGCCACAATCGATTTGGATCATTATTTCAACACGTATGAATGATGTAATACTCCAAGTTCATTTTTCAACCATTGATAGCTGTTTGCAGAAACTTAAATTCTTTAAAAAGTTTGGTTTTTTGGTTTCATATGTATTTAAAGAAATTCACTGAACATAACGTATCAACATCTGCGATTTGTATCTCAAGTGTAATGAACACAGCCAATTTTTTAATGGAATAATACCTAATGATAAAAAATGAGTTGTTTACGATATCGTAAATCGCGATTAGACGGAATGAACCAGCAAAAATCAGATCGAAATTAAATTGCATCAAAATAAGATTATGCTATCAATTTGGTAGAATTACAAAGGTAATTTGTATTAAAGCAGCTTGGTTGGACAATTATATTTTATCCATCATGTAGTCCTTACATTGCATCATCACATTACAACTTATTTCGATCTTTGCAAAGCTCCTCAAATGGTACAACTTTAATTATAATGGTACTGTAAAATCTTACTTGGTTCACTTTTTTGTTGATAAGGACCAAATGTTCTGTCAACGAAGAATAACAAAGTTGCTAGAAAGATTTTTTATACAAAAAAAAACAAAATTACAAAATGATCCAATAATATCACTGTAGGTAATGTGAAATATTTTACTTACTTTCTTCTAATTGTAGCTGATAAAAACCACCTTTCAAGAAAGAAATCTCAATGGACTCAACAATTTGCAAATCAATTTACAATGCTATGCAAATAGATAAATTTATAAAGATAATTCACTTTATGCATTCTTCTGACAACATGAATATGAATAAGAATAAAATAATGTTTAGATTATGTCCTGTAATTACCATTTTAAAAAAGAATTTCTTACCCATGTTTTCATAAAATATTATCTTAATTACAACAAAGGCATTGTAGAGTATTACTTACTGTAGACACGGATGAATGGATGCAATATGTTCCTAATAAACCAATTAAATTTGAATTTTGGCGATGCTAGATGGTAACAGATCAAAATATACCAAGGGTTGATAATAGATTAATGAACAAAATATGAGATTGCAAAAAAAGAAAGTTTAGTTTTATTTTTATAGTCTTATCATAAACATGCCATTGTTCTTTCGCTTAAAAATGTCAGATATGGAGGTACTGACATACTTTGGCAAAACCGATTGTCCAGTCACAGAAATTGAAATAATTAAGAAAATGTTCTTTAGGACATTGTGTCTTAAGATGATGTAATCATTGCACAATGGATACAGTTCCGACTATTGCGTTTTCTACTTCTTGAAGTGCTGAGTTAATTATCGAATGTTGAATAACGACGTACAAAGCATTTTTAGTGATACTCTGAGTGCTAATTGAACCTAATAGTTACGCCGACATATTGCCTTTTTATTATCTTTTTGTCCGCTTAACAATTCATACTGTTATGCAAAACACTGATGACAGTTTGTATACAAAATATAAAATAACATGAGGGGTATGACCACAAGAAGGTTTTTGATTGTTAATTAGTTGCGTTTTACTGAGAGAGCACTGGGTATGTTAAAACTTATCACTCAAGAGGCATTATTGTTGTCAGTGATAAGTATATCTTGTGCTAGCTTGCGTTTTAGTCAAACATGGATGCCTCGTTGACTTAGTGTGTAATACGTTGCACCGCAGCAGTTGCTGAGATGGCGTGGAATTTTTTAGTAAGTTTCACTATAAGTTGTTCGATTATGAGGATGCTCAATTTGTAGTGCAGCTGCTGATATGTGATGAACCAGAGAGCGTTGACTGCGATTCTGATAATTTTTATACTTGGATTTTACAAATATTTGTTTTGGATGTGTTGCCCCAGACGACACCTGTGGAGGACTAATGGACATATGAATGACTTATATAGAGTTTATAAGTGGATGTAGCTAAATTAGTCTCTTGTGTCGTTTAACTTTTTTTTGTATTGAATAGAGTGGCCGTTAATTTAGATTTCAGGTGGGTTATTAATTCGTCTCAATGTAAAGATTTTTGTAACACACTTGGCGTAGTTGATTGACAGGTTCTATATCTTGAACCATCTGCTAAGTATAGTGGTGGCATTTTGTAGTTTAGTGACAGCCACTTCTAGGCATTTGTCTTTGGTTAATACAACTGTATTGTCTGAGTGTTTTACAAGAGTTGATGGTGGGAAAGTCTTGCATAAAAATATTAAAGAGGATTGTACCTAGAATGCTGCCTTGGGAGACACCTGCATACATATTTTTGATGGAAAATAACAAAGTGTAAATTTTGACAAAAAAGGTACGATTGTGTCTAGGAGGGAGAATAGAATGGGTTGGATATAGCCGGGTATAGGCAGAAGTGATATTTTTTATTTAAAGCCATTTACGTACACGCGATCAAAGGCTTGTGCAATAAACAGGGGTTGATGTAAAGTGTTTGGATTAAATTACTATTTTAATGGTCTCTGTCACACGTTGTAATTGATGGAAAGTGGAGTGGTCTCCTCTAAAACCTAATTGGAAGGTTGGCAAAATATTCAGTCTTTACACTACGTCATTTGGCCGGCAATATATACGCCTTTCTAAAAATTTTAAAATAGTCGAGAGTAGACTGATTGACCTGCAGCTGTTAATGTTCTTTTATCCTTCCCCGGTTAGAAGAACATAAGTATAGTTGTATGTTTCTATGCATTGAGAAAATACCCTAATTTTAGATATGTATTAAAGACTGTTGCTAAGTACGCGTATGCTTTTTTGGTAAGTTTCTTCAATATAATATAAGGTATTATGTAGTAGCCCGACGATTTATCTACTGATAGGGTTTTTATTATAGAAGCAAGTTCTTTAGGTGAGGTTGGTGTAAAGTTGACTTCTGAGGTTAGTTGGTGTGTTTCGACATGGTTAGTCATTATGTTTTTAAGAACACTATGGGTGTGAGATGTAAACGTTTTCTCAAGATATTTCGCAAAAGCTTCGCGTTTTTCATCGGAGTTGAGTATTTGGGCACCCGTGGTAATTGGAGCTACATCGTTGGCCTAGTATTCCTTTGCTTGTTCTCCATAGTCTCGAATCGCCTTCTTCCAGATTACTAATGTGTTTTTGATAGGAGTAAATTCAATACGTCTCGAGTTCATCTTTAATCCGGTGAGCTAAGTTATTTGCGACGTTTTTTGTTACGGGTTTTCGGATTCTCTGCCATTCTTCTTTCAGTGAGTTCTTTTGCTTGATCAGGTAGAGTATATGTTAGGGTGATGCATTATATGGTCCATTGAAAACAGAGAGTGGGAAGATTAGTTATTAGGAATAGTTTGATTTGTTTAATATAGGGTTAGATCGGGTTGATGAGGGATAAAAGTATGAGTATGGATGAGGTTTCCGGTACCGGGGTGTTTGTTTTGCGTTGCCATAGAGAGTTGATTCGTAGAGTACTGCGTAAGAGTTGAGGAAAGTTTTTCCTGTTGTTGTCGGTTACGTGGGTGTTCTGCGTTCTTGGTGTTTTGTGAGATTCGTTTTGAGGGCGCCTGTCTTGATTACTAGTTTTAGTAAAATATATACATCTCCTGAAGTTATTTACAGTTGATACATATCTGGGGTTTGTGGAGTGGTTTGTTACAATTTTTAGTGTGTCCAATACATTGCCATTTATGACACTGAAGGGTTTTACTATTGTTTCTTTATTGTTCAATAGTCATTATTAAGTGGTACATCTTATTAATATTAAATGTGTCGTTTGCTTTTTCGTTGGCTGTTCGGAGTACTGCACAGACTAGCATTGGTGTTTTGTCTTTGTATAGTAGTGTTGTGATCCGTTTTGTGGGTAGAGTTATGTTTAGCAAGTTCTTTTTGAATATCAGATTCGGTTAAGGAAGGTGGGACGTTTTTTATAATTACCAAACGAGGTTTGTTATTAGAATTTTGGTATGTATGAAATTTTAGTTTATTGACTAAATAATATTCAGCTCCTGTTTTGTAGTTGCCTTGACTTGTTAGTAATTTTTAATGTAGTTGAGTTTAAGGATGTAAATTCTTCCTTAGCAAGATTTTTTATGTTGTCGATTATTTCTTTATGACTGGTCGAGTTGTGCAAGAAAATAAATGGTATTTTTATTTTGGGAGGTTCTTTAGTTGTCTCGATCTCATTTACAACAGAAGGTTCAATTAGAGATTTACGTTTTCAGAGATCTTTTTGTAGGTTGGTTTTCGGTAGAGATGAGTGATTTGAGTTTCTTTTTAAAAGAACATGGTGACGGTGTTTATTTACCCCCTCTCTGGGGCAAAGGATGTACTGTGAGTTGTTAAAACTTAATAAACTATATAAATTTTTTTACTAAACATAAAATGAAAGTAAATTTTGTTTGTGTTAAGCGATTATCACTGAGGACAAACATTGATAAGTCGCACTCACACTTCTAAGCTGCGATAGGAACGTGTACACGTCTTATCAGTTTGAAAGTAAAGCGAGGACTGAAATTTTCCTTGAGAGAGCTTATATGTAGCTTCATAGTAGTTGTTCGTTCATATGCTGGCTCTACTATAGTGTTTACGGATCAACGTGGGCTAGCATAATTTTATTGCAATTTCTAATAAAATATGAGAGACTATAACCTTATGAATAAAAGTATTATCTATAGGAAACTATACAAAAGGAAGTATTGGTGATGTAATGTAATGGTCAAATATCTTTAAATTGGTTATTCGTCTGAAAATTAAACAGAATTATTTAAAAACGCATTTATAGGTTTTATCTCTTCTGTTTATATCATGGACGAATGGAAGAGCTTTAGAAGATGAAAGGTTTGATAACAAATCCTATTGGAAAACAAACAGAAATTTCAAATATGAGATTCTGATGAATATCAACCAATAAATAAAATCTTGCAATGTTGACTTTGTCTAAGTGTTTCAAAATGTATTAAACTAAACACTAAACTACATATGTTATCAGTGTTCAACAATAATTTTGTGTTCTCAGTTTTATAAATTAAAAATTTAAAATAAACAATTTTGTATCTTTTTAAATGGCATCTAACATGAAATTAGTCAAACAAAATGCTTCAGATACTATTTTTTATTAGTTTTAAATTTGTAATAGTTTGTGGCCAACTTTGAAAAGATTTGTATAGTATTAAAAGACTTTCCAAAATACACTGTTTATAAAAATATTGTAGCTCAACTTGCTATTAATTAAAATTCTGAATAAAAATTGCCAGAGGAAAGTTTGTCTGTGATACCACTAACTTTTTACTATTAAAATTTTTCGTCGAGTCGGACGCCATATATTTTATTTGTATTTGTCCATAATTTACATTCTTTTACTTATAATTTGCAAGAGTACATAATGCAGTGGTGATTGTGTTATACTTATCTTTATTACAATTTTCAACATAAAATGAAAATAAACTCCAGACGTTTTTGTTCTCGATCTATTTTCTTGAGTATTAATTTGATTGAATTTGTTTATACTTTTTGTTTTCTATAGTACACTATTATTTTATATAATTACAATCAATAACTGTAATATTTTTCAGTAAATCATCTAACTTGATTTAACTATCAAAATAATCCAAATTCTAAAATAAGTCTTTTTTTCTTTATGCAAGAGAAAACTTATTGCGTGATTGCATGCCTTAGCGTAATTTTTATAATTTTTACTGCTATACCAGTTTCATCAATCGTTTACTATTTATCAAATTATATATGGTATGTTATAGTTGTGTACTGCAGATTCATTTTTGTTTTATCTGTTATATATAGTTCTGTTATATATAGATAGAAAGTATCATCTTGTTTATCCATAAACTGCAAATACATTTTTATTCCACACCACATTTACATTTTCACTCGTTTTTAAAAATTCATTTTTCAAACGCAAATATATAAGTTTTATTGTAAGGTTCACATTTTTGTTGATATTTTAAGAGTAAAAATACGATACTTATTTAATAAGACATTTAATTTAGTGCCATAAAATTTTAAAACTTTGCACAAAATAAAATTTGTATCAGTTTAATCTACGAGTAGATTTTTAAACAAATCATTTATGAAATAGGTAAACATTTTGCAAGGCAAATTATATATTATTTATTATGAAAATTACAGGTGATAATTGTATCCTATCAGAGTTACTGTTTTGGCTGTTACATGCAGTATATAAATTGTGTGACAGAATCAACCTAACAAGATCTCCAACAAACTCACTACATCATAAACTTCTATATTTATGTTGCCAGTGACAGTCCAGAATAATATATTATTAAATGCAAACTTAAAACCAACGTTGTGCTAATTATTATTCATCCCATATAATTTTTCATAGTTATCTATTGTCGGATTTTGGGTATGCGGCAGAGGATGATAATACCCAAACATACATCACAGATTATTCTTAAACGGTTCTAATAAAGTAATTTACGGTACTGATATGTCAATTGTAGGTGATGCCTTTCACTTAATAAAAAAAATTAGTTTATAAAAGACATCACCAGAAAAAAAAAGTTAATTCTACCCCCTCTTACCAAAATGCTAAATATTTAAATTCCAGCACATCAACAACTAATAGACTTGTAAATTTTTGTGCTACTAATAGTAAAATAATAACACTTAAAACAAAATACAAATTCTTCCTTTCATGCTTCATTACGCCGAAGCTATAAACTCAGCATCAAACTAGTAGAAAGCAATATTCTTAAAGCAAATTATTGTTGTATCTTCTTCAAAGTAACAAATAAACATTACAGAGATGTTTTAGATGTTAACAATGTAACTAAACATACTTAAAGTTTAGAAGTTTCTTTAAAAACCTTGTATCGCTGCCTTCTCTGAAAAGAATCAAGCAATAAAAATTGCTCCAATCTATAAAATATAAAATGAAACTTATTCCAAAATATACAACTACCAGCTAGAGGCGGCATAGGCATATAAATCAGGCACATATAAAAGGCGATGTTTTGCCTCCATTCAAAGAAAATTTCTTACAAGTAACAACCATTGAGATAGAAGATTGGAACAAACCACTGTTTTTCAGCCATACGCTGTTCTTTGAACTAATCTACAAGTGAAATGGTGTTATTGAATACTTCAGGCTTTCAGTCAATGGATTCTTGGCAAGGAGAGATTACAATGCCACACATACTTTCTGGAACTTTTGGCTCTCTTGACCTGGCCGGAGAGGAGTGCCATATCATATAATACAAGCACAGAACACCTTCGGACAAAAATTGAAATAATCATCAGAATTCAAAGTACTCATTAGAGATGTAAAAAATAAGTTAAAAGAGCACTTAAAAAATAGATTTAACAATAGACACAAATGGTTTCTTATGGAAAACAACTAAAAGAATAAATATCTAAAATTAATCAAATTCTACTCCAAGAAAAACAAGTTATTTATAGACGCGATCCGATTTGGAGAAAGCAGATCTCCTCGCTCAACACTAAATCTCTTAAAACCCAGCTTATCTCAAATAATCATCGAAGAGAAAATAAAAATGCATAATTCCTTAGAAAAATTGTAATTAATTTATTCTACCCATAGAATTATTTACAGTAAGAGGAATAAAAAACTACTAAAAACAATCTAAATCCTAAGACAACTTTAATCTATAATTTAGCTACGAGAAAATTCGTTAAATAACTGTCACTCAAGGGTCTAGTAATACTGATCCATGTTATATAATACTGCCCTATGATTGGGTTATTTTCCGCACAATGGAAAGTAGTAAGTGACACAAATTCCCAAACCTGGCAAACATCTAAGTAAAGTAAATTTTTATGCCGTTTAGTTTACTACCTGTGTTAAATAATCTCTTAGAAAATGGCTGGCTAAAAGATTAACATCAATTTTAGAGGAAAGTAATATTGGTTCTGATTACTAGTTTGGCTTTCAGAAGAACCAGTCTACTAAAAAACAGATCAACAGAGTTGTAGGCATTGCTAGTTAAGCTTTTAAAGAAAATAAATACTGTACAGATTCCTTTCTCGATAAAAACCAAGAGTTTTACAAAGTATGACATACAGATCTACTGAACAAACTCAAAAAAATTTCGGCCGCTATCCTCGAATTACATTTCAAGAAAAGTAAAATTCGGATATCAAGCAGAGGTTCACCTAATTAAATCAGGAGTACCCAAGATAGCGCTTTTGGTCCAATTTTGTACCTTAATTACACATTACATATACCTATAAATCAGCATTACAGCATTTTCTGATTATAAAGTCACTACGGTGCAAAATAAAGATCCAACCGTAAACATTCCTCAACAAAACTTATATTACGTAGTACAACCAATCAAAACATGACGTGTTAAATTAAACAAAGCAAAATCCTTTTATTACACTTTTACGAAATGCAGAGATAATTCAGCATTAGTTCTCATAACTAAAATACCATTAATGCAAGCGAATAATGTAAATTAATAAAATAATCTCGACAAAGGTATGACTTGAAAGTTTCACATTTGGAATAAACGAAGCAGCTTGGAATAATGTTTAGTAAAGTGTGTTTTTTATAGAGGTATAGAACTTTGAAATGGAATAAAACAAAGATGAATTTTTTAAATTGACATGAAATTTACTTTATTCGAAAGATAATCTTCTGGCATTATAATTTAAATATGACTTCTGGCATATGACCGCCACGGCTGGCTCGGACGTAGTCTAATCTGGAGGTCCAATTTTCGATGACTTTTTCCAACATTTGTGGCCGTATATTTACAATAACGCGGCGAATGTTGTCCTCCAAGTGGTCAATCGTTTTGGGCTTATCGGCGTAGACTAGCAACTTCACATATCCCCACAGAAAATAGTCTAGCGGCCTTAAATCGCACGATCTTGGAGGCCAATTCACGGGTCCGAAACGTGAAACTATGCGGTTACCAAACGTTTTCTTCAATAAATCAATTGTGGCACGAGCTGTGTGACATGTTGCGGCGTCTTATTGAAACCACAGCTCCTGCACATCATGGTTGTTCAATTGATGAACGAAAAAGTCAGTAATCATGGCTCTATAGCGGTCACCATTGACTGTAACGTTCTGACCAGCATCGTTTTTAAAGAAGTACGGACCAATGATTCCACCAGCCCATAAAGCACACCAAACAGTCAGTTTTTCTGGATGTAACGGTGTCTCAACATACAAACCAAGATCTTTCCGCAAAATCTTGGAAAGAGTTTGAACTATATCTAATAAGATGTCTATAGTACAGTCTTCAAATCTATTTGAAGCTACGGCATCCAGCCGTGGCGTGCTGTAACTAACTCTAATCTACAGATAATCAAGAGCTTGAAACCAAAGTATTAGAAGCTACGTGTAATATTCCGTACTTTAAGAGAAATGCAGAAATTTTAACCAATTTAAAAGTTGATTCTGTAAAGGAAGTAATGGTAAATTCATTAATAAATACAACATATATACATATAAATAAAAATTAGAACATTATTTTCTTTTCAAATTTACAGTAAAAACTTACAAAGACTAAATAGATATAAACCGTTAGATCTACTAGATTTGACTAGATAAGTTGTGTTTCAAATCGCTAGATTTCAATCTTCGTCATTGTTTCATGCCATTTATGTTACGCTAATATATATTCTGCTTATTATTCTAAATAGAAGAAATATATCTTTCAAAAAGAATATTGACAAGAGAAATGGTTTAGGAAGTCTTTAGTCATTTTATTCCATAATGTGCATAAAAGTTTGCAACTATACAAATATTACGTAGTATTTGTAAAGTATGTGTTACAATATTTAGTAGAGAGCACTTTGAACTTGTAAATGACAAATTACAATCTAAAGAATTAAGGTCACAATTGTCAAATATTTAATCAAAAAAGGATGTGAATTCTATAATGTTTACTAAAACCTACTATTCTGAAAATCTCCTGAAATTCCTATCTCTGAAGATAAATAAGTATGTTACTATCACTTGGCACAGCTTACTTAAACATGACTCGATACACCATAACTGTTATTATGTTTTTATTTGAAAAATTGAAATCACTAGTGTTTCTGTGGTTTATTGCACTTACCTCAGTATACAATATAAGTGAAAATAAGTTTGTTACATATATTCAGCCATTTAAAGTATTTATACTTCACGTTTACTAAGCATTCAGCGTAGTTCTTCTGTGTTAATTTTAGTACAATTTTTATATTTTAACTTTTTTCTCAATCTAAACAAGATTTTACTTAAAAATTAAAAGATTATAATTAAAAACAATATTCACTATTTTGTAAATTTGGTTTAAGGAAGATATATTGTACTAATTTTATTAAAATAAATGGTAGGTTCCTCAAATTTAAAAGCGTACTCTATTAACATGCAATTCAACTGATAAATATAACTTTTACTTTGTAATTTGGCATAAATACTCCCTACCATGTTAGTTATTCGACTTGTACTTCGAATTTTCCCCTATTTTGTTTTATTGCTGATGGCTTATGAATGCCAGTTTTTCTGTATTATTGTCCACGCTTATGTCAATGGCATTCAGTTCAGGAAAGTTATAATGATGCATTTTAGCTCCTAATTAGTGGTCTAAACTTTCACAAATTACAGAATAAATTACAAAGCTATTTCTAAATACGCCTTAACCATAGTCATACGTACGTACAGATCGTGAAAGCGAGCAAATTAGATCTAAATTGCTGCTTTAATGAAATCCTTGCTGCTGCCTCCTAAATATAACGGCATCGAGAGGAATGCCCAGCATTCTTGTGTTTCAGATCATGGCCAGGCATTGCACACGTATGCACGGCAGGCCTTGTCTGCTAGTTTCTCTTAGTATAATAATAATTGGTGGGCCTGTGACACATTTACCTAATACTTGTCAGCTTATTTAGGTTAGGCCTACGTGAAAGGACAATGCAAATGCGCCTCTCAGTGCTAACTGTCTCGAATTAAGCGGCTTTCGAGGAGACAGTGAATGAGATGCAGCGCCGATACGAAAGTAAACCAAAACAATTACGCCGGGAACGTGGAGGAGCAAATTTAAGCAATCCGTGTTAGTTGATAAGGACGGCATAAGCTGACTGTCCGTAGATTGTGAAAGGTGAGCCGCGGCTCTCGATAGGAAGTCCGCGAAATTTGTGCAACTATTTTATCGTCGCAATTAAGGCCAAAATAAAAAACTACTCTGGCAGCAAAAATCATGGATAAAAGATATTTTTATAGAAAAACAATTATTTTCTGAAAGTTTATTATTTTTTGTATGTAGTGAATTATTTTTGTTATGAAAAATTAAAGCCTTATTTAGTAAAATTTGTAAACTTTTAAATTAAATTTTTTTATAGCAGTATTTTGTGTCTCTCGTGTCTTCTTGGACATGTTTTATCCACATATCAAGAGGTCTGCCTCTCCTTCGTCGTCCTGACGGGTTCTACTTTAGTATTCGATTTGGCCATCTGTTTGCGTTCATTTCTTTTTTCTATATCATCTATGGATGTTGAAATCTCCTGCATTCTGTTTCTTATTTCTGCATTCGTTGCGTGTTTTAGTGTCGACACTCTACATCGTCTTCGAAGAATATCCATTTTGACTGCATTTATTTGTTGTCTATATCGTTGAATGTAATGGTGCTTAATAAATGCACATAATTCTATGGAAAACGATCATTTAATTATACCTGCAAATTAAAGACGCATTTTATAAAAGGAAAATAAAAAGTCATAAAGAAATAAAACAATAAAACGTTAACAACTCCAATATGTTTATGTTACTTTATGTGTATTCTGGCGAGGATGGAGTTGCTAGCTGCACCGCATTTTGGATCTTATAACCACAAATTGGATTAATGGCAAGACTTTAGACTAATAGCTTATTTTCTAAGAAGAGCTGAAAATGACGTCCAATTGGCTAATAGTATTTTCTGAAAGTATGATCCAATTGTAGTCTCTTGCACTATATGTGCGTATTTCAAGTTAAGCGCTTGTCAAGTATTTGAGATCGTCTTTTTGTGGTAAAATGCTACCGTTACTTTAGAGTGGAAAGTTTTTCCTAGTTGCAAAAATTACATTTTTGCACATTGGCTCGGATACGCCAGGTTTTTTTCATCTTTTGAGTATTTTTAGTTTATCGTTAGATTATAATGAGAGGTTACTAGTAATACATCATCAGAGAAGGTTGCAAGAACTTTACTCCTAGTAATCGCTAGGTTCAGAACTAGTCCCAGGACACTGCCCTTAGGAGAAAGATTACAAGGGAGTAATAAAAGTTTAATGTTTAACTAAGTAATATCTATTTCTATGTATGTTTTGCGTGCAATATAGTAAATATATGCAAGCACCTTTCGATTTATATATCGAGATATAGGTCATAGCAACTATTTTTTAAAGGTAAGGAATGGTATCACAAAATGTAGTGTGTCCTAAGAAAACCGTGCATTTGTAGTATATCCGCAGCAAAAGATGGCAATGTTAAATCAGTTATCAGTCAACGGCGATGCAAAAGAGTTATGGCACGAGTAGAACAGCGTTTGAATATTAAAATAGCCGTATTTGTGGCAGAACTGTAAGAGAATGCCACAAAGAGTCGGTAGAAGCTGTCAGAAATAATGGTCCTCTATACTAAACAGTTGCGAGGTAAGTAGCAGAATTTTAGCGAGAACGCGAAGCAACCAACTACCTGCAACGAGCGTGGTGATTATGTAACATAAAACTTGTAATGCTATGTCAACTACCTTCATAATCATGAAGAGCACAATGTACGCGTGTTGTTGAATACCTGTACATTCCGTCCATTCCTTGTTCTTTTATTTGTATATTTCAAATTTTTTACTCGCGCTCGTATTCTTGCACGGCGATTATCTGACAACTGATTTAACATTGCTCTCTGTGTAATTGCAGAATGTTACAGAGCCAGCTTATATTGTGGACACATACTATAAACGCAGAGCTTCCTTGAGACATACGACAATTTGTGATATCATCCCTTACATTTGAAAAAAACGGATTGCTATGACTTATGCTCCAACCCTCGAATAATAGCCATACTTTAACGAAGGTTTAAGTCAGACCTATAAATGCAGCCAAACAAAATCTTTTGGTGGCAACTCTTTGTACTTACTCAATCATGCTGTGTTATCGAGGAAAATAAAACTGATTTTGAGATATCAGTTCCTTCTCTTTGCCAGAGGGTAGAATTTTTCCTAGAAAAAAGTATTTAGAACAATTTTAATAATACTGGTAGCAAGCCATTAGGCCTACATAAAGCTAAATTGCTTGTAGGTTTTGGAATTGAGATAATTTGAGCCACTTTCACTGAGCCGGATAATAACCTAGCCTTACAATTGTATTAACAATTATTGTCGAATTCCTTCATTTGGAAGTTCTTTTAAGATATTTTTAGAGATTAAGTCAAGTTCAGGGGATTTTTTAATGTTTCTGACATTTTGGATAAACTTTGCTATTGGTTTTTTGTATCTTTCAGTTAGTAAATTGATTTGGTAGGGATATTTGAAAAATATAGACAGTTTTGCTGATTTGCCTTAAATAACACTAAGATCTAGATGCCAAATTTTATAATTAGTTAGGCAGTGTAAAATACTAGATAATAGAGTTTGAGGGAATAGTTTTGACTCACATCCGTTCAACTTCTAAAAAGTACGGCTTCAAAAGTTAAAACTAGTGTAATAATCAGCAGTCAGAATAAGACGTTTAATTAAAAAGAAGAAGAAATAAAACGTTATATATTTTAACACAAATATTACTGTTTCAGTCATGTAAGTCACAAAAAGAAATAAATGATGACTATTTCTATGTGTTATATAAAAAAGTAACTAGACTGCGGTAGGATTAAAAAATCTGGTGTGAACATCACACGACTCTCCTTATCCCATTATTATATATTATACCGGGTCAATCGTCTCGGCCTTGCGCTGCTCTCGTCCCGGAACTTGTTATTTTAAAAAAGGACGAAGCGCGAGTCCATCGTCTTGGCCCTGCGCTGCTCTCGTCTAAAAATTTGTTAATTTATAAAAGTCGAGGCGCGAGTCCAACACTCGAAAGCTGATTAAAATAAACTGTACAAGACAATAATTGCCTCGTACTTAAAATTTTGCTACGTCACTGAAGGTAATCATGCGAGCTCGGTCGCACGGCCCTCTCCGTTATCGCCTACGTGCTCCCTCCTAGCGGCCAAGCGCTCCCGCCTCCCCCCCGACCTTCCGCAGTCGTCCAGGAAGCTCTCCGAGCGCGCTGTGATTGGTCCGTTTAATTAATTTTGAATCGGCTATAACTTATTTATTTGACCTCGGATCAAAAAATTTCATTGTAATTTTTTGTTCGTCTCGGTCTGATCTATCCGGTAATATTAATTTCCCGAAACATTTTATGAGCACCCGGTATATTAAAAATCCTGAGCTTCAATTTTTTTTCGAGTTCCTATTTTACCAACTTTTATTGTAAATTCATGTTTATCTCATAATAACAAATCATTTTTATTCTCATAAATTTTTTGTATCTTCAACCGTTTAGATTCGCGATCGCTTTGCGACCGATTTTGGGACCTTGCTACCAAACGGCTCCGCCGATCTTTACCAAAAGCTTCGCACTGCGTCTCCTACATACAAGTAACTTGAATTCCAAATTTCAAGTCTCTAGCTCTTACGGTTCTCGAGATATCCTGTTTACTGACAGACCGACAGACAGACAGACAGACAGACACACACACACACACACACACACACACACACACACACACACACACACACACACACACACACGCACACACGCACACACGCACACACGCACACACGCACACACGCACACACGCACACACCACACGCACACGCACACACGCACACACGCACACACGCACACACGCACACACGCACACACGCACACACGCACACACGCACACACGCACACACGCACACGCACACGCACACACGCACGCACGCACACGCACCGCACCACGCACACACCACGCACACGCACACCACGCAGCACGCACGCACGCACGACACGCACGCACGCACACGCACGCACGCACGCACGCACCACGCACGCACACGCCACGCACGCACGCACGCACGCACGCACGCACGCACGCACGCACGCACGCACGCACGCACGCACGCACGCACGCACGCCCACGCGCGCACGCGCGCACGCACGCACGCACGCACCACGCACGCACGCACGCCACGCACCACGCACCCACGCACCCACGCACGCACCCACGCACCCACGCACCCACGCACCACGCACACGCACCACGCACCCACGCACCACGCACCACCCACGCACCCACGACGCACCACGCACCCACGCACACACGCACCACGCCACCGCACACGCCACACGCACGCACGCACACCGCACACGCACACGCACCACGCACACGCACACGCACACGCACACGCACACGCACACGCACACGCACACGCACACGCACACGCACACGCACACGCACACGCACACGCACACGCACACACACACACACACACACACACACACACACACACACACACACACGAACCAATGGCCCAAACCAACTTTTTTGGTGTCCTGAGGCGATAATTCGTCCAGAAATGTGAAAAACTGGGTAGGTCGAATTTCCGCCGATTACATTACATTCCTTATTATAGGATAAGGAAAGTAAAAACTTAGATTTGAAAACACTGGTCAAATATGAAAGTCATTATATAGGTTCGTTGAGGTAAATCCGGAATTTCTTTAGGTTGTATTGCAAAAAGCCGTTTTATGCACATGAGCAATCCCTTATTATATAACAAGTTAGCTTCATATAATTAACAACCTACGATAGTCGATAAATAACCGAGAATACAAATATAGAACTACTATACGCATATCAATTTGCACGGAAAATCGCGTAGTTTGGATACAAAAAGACCTAAGTTTACAAAATAACCAAGAAGTACAGGGAATTTAACCACCAGGTGGAGGTAACTGTTGACGGGCAACTCACGTTACAATTCTGATCGCAAGAGAAGTTATGAATTAGTCAGTGAATTGAAAGAATTATGGATGAAGTATAAATGGTCTGGAACAAAAAGTTAGCGTGGCAAAGTCAAAAGTCGATCTAGGATAAGAAATACAAGTCTTTTGTTTTAAGGAACCGCCAACTGTTGACTAAGAAAAATAAGATAAACAAAAGCTAAATGACTAAGCATTGCCGAACGATATTAAGCACAGCAGCACTGGCTCTGTTAAAATGCCTTTGAAGTGCCCTATCTTCAAGCACCTTAATGATGGTGCTGACGCTTGTAACCAGTGAAGGAAATGTCATAATGCCTCACTTCCTTGAGGAAGGTCTGAAGGTAACCACTGACAACTACATATACCAACGTCATGGAGTACGTATTCCATGAAGACTTCGTCCGTGACTATTTTTTAGCCCCGAGTACAATCCCCTAGACTACTACGTGTGGGACGTGGTTAAGGAAAAAGCTATTGAGAAGCAATATAACACTAAAACAATAATAGTAATGACATATATGAACAAGAAGAAAGTTGTCTTAGCCTGCATTAGGTTTAGGTATCAATTCTAAAAGGTATTCTAAAAATGTCCAATTTGCTAGTAAAATGCTAATAAAACAAAATCATCTTGACAGAATACGGGTATTAGTAATAAATATCTCATATTATAAAAACTACCATCTTCATAAGATCTCAGTTCAGTAATTTGGTAATGTTTTTTCATAAAATGGTAGTAAAAATAGTACTCTTATGCTAAAGTTTTTAAAGAAATTTCTGCATTGAAATATTTTCTTTTGCTCCACTTTTAGTAGGAGTATTAAATATTAAATGTAAAATAATCGTTTATCGTTGAGTGGCTGATAAGCGTTACGAAGAGCACAATACGCAAGAAGAGTACAATTTATTACGATTACAGATAACGTATTATTTTTAAAATTACTATGTGTTTTTATTTTACGATTGTTCAACACGTTAAAAAATCGAAAAATTGAGAATCGGTGCGCAAATTTTTTTTAATCCAACAAACTGTAGGCATTTTTTACTTGTTTCTTTTTGAAAGAGGTTCATTAAGTTATTCAAACTATTAAGGGTTGTTAATAATTACATGTATTAAAAAACCAAGTATATTTCTCCATGTACATGAAAAAATAAAAGATAGAAAAATAGTAAAACCATTTATAACGAACAGAGATAAATTTCCCTAACAAGTGGGGAAAATCGACTTAAATTATAAAATATGGAATATATAAATTCAAAATGTAAAATACCAAAAAGAATAAAATAAGTTAAAAATTTTTTTTTTGATTACTACATTGAGGTTTGAGTTATATATATATATATATATATATATATATATATATATATATATAGAGAGAGAGAGAGAGAGAGAGTCAGACAGAGCGATATGGTGTTTTTGAAAATATTGTCACACTTATTTTCGAACGAATTTCAAAATTTATTGTTTTTATACATTACTGTTACATTAACATTTAAGAATATATAACGAAACATAAGAAAAAAATAATCAGCTGCAAAAAATTTACATCAGTTAGATGCTGTCCATTTTTGTCAATGCATTCTTGTTGACGGGTGACGAAATTGTCCACTGTTACCAGGTTGGGCCCGGACGGTGATAAATCAGGCTTCAGGACGCTATGACCAGCAACGCGTGGGGCACGGAAGGCTAAAAAAATCAAGTGTCGGTTCCAACTTACGAATTAGAATTATATTTACAATCTTACAAACTTAATCTACCTTACGCTAACTTAACCTACTTAGCTAATGTACAAGAACTTAACCTACGACTTAACGTACGCACTGAAATGGGCAGCAAGCTAGGTGCAGCAGCGGGGCCGGTGGCAGAATCAGGCAGCGTGCAGCAGGGTCGAGCAGCGGGGCCGATGGCGGAGCCGGACAGCGAGCAGTAGGGGCGGCAGCGAGTCCGAGCAGCGAGCAGCAAAAGAAGCCAAAAGGGACTCACCTGATGACACTTGATGGTTTCTTCTTAAGGGGCTGACGACTGAGAGCGAATTATTTGGTGGCTCAGGTTTTAAGGGCTCAGCTCGTGCCCCACTCTGATGGTGGGGTGCAGAGTTCAGGGTAAAAGCACGCTGAGCCCAGGATTGGTGGACGCCGGGGGTGCCTTTGCGCTGATTGGAAAATGCGCCGGCGCCCTTGCCCTGGTTGGTAAATACCGTGGTGGCTATGATTGGTGGCGTTCGGGTCGATTCGGAATCGCTTGACACAACGCGGCGCGGTAGGTCAAGAAACCCGGTGTTGCACACGGCGTCACAAAGTCGGCCTCACGTAACATTCTTTGGGATTATAAATTCCAAAGAAGGTCCTTTATGTTGCGCACGGGCCAAAAACTTCCGAGTCAGGTAACATCAGTCCCGGCGAAATCGGCGCCAGGTAACACAACATTCTTTTGAAGTATGTAACGCGAAACCCTTTAAATTTCTCTCGTTATGGTTTCAGAAAGAGCTTCAAGATTACGAGGTTTTTCTATGTAAACTTTAGCTTTTAGGTAGCCCCATAAATAGTAGCTACGAGCTGACAGGTCTGGTGACTGAGCACGCCACCCATATCCGCATGAAATAAAATCAGGCGTCCAGGAAAATGTTGTCTTAAATAAGTCATTGTTGCTCTTGATGTATGGAAAGTCGCCCAATCTTGCTGAAACTAAACTGTGTTAAGATTAATGTGTCCTCTTCTTACTTTTGGCAGAAAATAATTATGCAACATTATTAGGTGGCGATCTATGTTAACAGATACTGTTCATCCGTTTTCACAAGAAAATAAGGTCCAATAATGCAATTTAACATATGCTACACCAAACAGTTACTTTCTCGCAATAAAGAGGTTATTGATGCTTTCTTGCGGATTTTTGGGTGGCCAAAATTAAAAATTCTATTTGTTTACTGTATCCGTTATATGAAAGAGGGCCTCGTCATTCATGATTACAACGATATCGTCTGTCAGCAAGTCCAATATTGTTTCTTTGAACCTATTTTGTCTCACAAAGTCGTTTTGACGTAGTTCTTAAATAACCATAATCTTGTGGGGATGGAAATACAGGTCCAAGTGTAAGATACTGCAAACTGACTTGCCTGATAACGTTGAGCGCGAGCGTGACGAGGGTTAGCTTCACCGTTGTTGCACTCTTTCAACGTTTTCTGGGGCCCGAACAGTTTAAACCTCTCCCGTACAGTCCCCGGTCACAAAAATCCTCTTGTTTGAAAATTATTCGCCCGCTTCATAATGGTATCCCGTTTTGAAAAGCGACCATGACGACCAACATTAAAATGGTTTCAAAATCGTCGCTGTGTGAGCACCACAGAACGACCCGTTTCAATAGAGGTATTATAAACAAACACGTGGTGTGTTAGAGCATTAGAGAAATAGTCAATAACTAGACATCAAGCATTCCGAAAAAATTTGGTCCACCGCGCAAGACAGTCTTTACAAAAACATCAAACTTCCCTGCTAGACCCTATAGTTTAACTATGTTACTCTTTGTGAGAGTTCCTAAATTTTTGAATTTCAATTTTAGTTCTAGCGAAAATGCTTTTACAAATTTTACAAAAATATTTTTTGCCATTTCTCTTGTCCATTATAAAATGCAGAATATGAGTATCAGTAATAAATATATTATATAATACAAACTACTATCTTCATAAGTTCTCAGTTTAGTAATTTGGTAATGTTTTTTCATAAAATGGCAGTAAAAGTAATACTTTTACACTGAAGTTTTAAAGAAATTTTTTCATTAAAATATTTGATTTTACTCCATTGTATAATCAAAATCCAATTAAAAACAAAACTGCACAGAGTGAATTTTTTTGGTATTCTAAGAAAACTTTTACATTTTTATTACTCAAAGTACCATTAACTTTGATGCTCTAGTTAGTCATAATAAAACTGGTACTATAATTACAACATTATGAACCATTAAATGCGTAATAAACGATAGAAGATAGGTAATATTTTTTTAAGGTTCAGGTTTTTATTTATATATTGAAAAGAAGTATCTAACGTACATATATTGTATCATATGCTGCCTTAAGTACATTGACATTTTATGAGTTATAATTATTTCTCCAATTACAGAGAAAACTGTTAAATACTATTTTTGCAAGTTTACATCTTTATAATTTATATTAAAAACCACAAGTTTACGTACATACGTTTTTTATAATGTGGGTAGATTTTATTGTGAAGCATCTCGTTAGGTACAAGAGATTAAAATATGAGTATACCATTCTCGACTTCTTTAGAAAAATTACCGATGACAGCCAAAATTAGCTATCACTTTTGTAATTTTAACTTTTTTACTATTTTATTTATAACAGACTGTTTATCACTACTTACATAGATTCTTTTAGTTTTGTAGCGAACCTTAACAAGGAATTGATCAAAAAGAGAAAATTGTTCTCCGCGCTACCCTCGTAATACTTCTAATTGTAAATTATCTTATTTAATAAAATTTGTAAACTATAGAGAAATTATTCTTCTATTTAAAACGTCGCGGCTTAAATCGACTACCTTGTCAACTAGTCTCCATACCCTATGGAATTATGAAGTCAAATAATTTCCTACCACACAAAAAAAAACATAGACCAGTAAAGAATTGCCCAATAAAGCTACAAACTGACAAGCTGACTGAAAACAAAAATAGTGTTATCTCGTACCCACGCTATTTCCTGCATTTAGTTATGTATAACTTCTGGCTTTGTTAACACATAAAAGCAGTTAAAACCTTGTTTTACATAGAAAGAAATATTGAACAATAAACTATATGATATAACAACATAGAAGAATAAAACAGAAGCAAAATCTGCAAAAATCTACTGACTCTGAAGAAGACTATTTTGAATATAAATTAAAATATTAAATTATTGCTAATAATTATTTAGTATTATATATTAAACAAGATAGACTTCAAATAAGAGAAATCTAGAAGAAAAAGTTAAACAAATGTCTTAAAATTTGTTAGATATTATTAGTAGTAAACATTATACTAATAAAATAGTTGAAACTTATTAAAGTACGTAGCATGAAATAAATAAAAACAAAGTGTAAGTTATATGTGAATTTATTGAGTAACACCTGCTTACATACAGAATAAAACAAAACTGTAGATGTTATGTGGATAATTTGCGTTTAATATCTAACTCTCATTGTATATTTACAAATAATAAAATGCTAGCTTAAAGCCCTAATGCATGAGGTACCTTTGTATTTTCTTTTAATAAAACACAATATTGCATCAGAGAAAAGTGAAACTTTGCCCCTTGGTTCTGTCTTCAACTGTAGGAGGAATGTAAAAGGTAAACACAAAAAACATTCCAGAATTTAATCAAGAAATCACAGAAATTAAGCAAAAATCAGATGCCTTGCAAAACCGTGTTTGAAGTTTTACCTGATAATTAGAGGAAAAGACTTGTAAATTTCAAAAATGTATTGATTGATGAGTAGTGGCTGTCGCATAAAAAGCAGAAACGTGACCCGTGATTAAGCTTAATGCTAACCTGAAAAAATGACTAAAATAAGTCGTTATAGAAAACTAGTGGTAATAGCTTACAGGGTACAAAGGTATTGAAAAATGGTCTTTTAAAGGCAGCCTTCAAAAACATTGGTAGCATTAAATTAAGATGTCAATTATTAGTGCCGAAAACGAGTGTTTAAAGTTCTAGGTTATCTGCATGATTAAGAATTCTATTACATTATGATCAATTTGTTTAACGATCATAAATAATCTGCCATTCCATTCAAGGTGGTTAATAGAGAGGTTGTACTTTTTTTAAATAATTTTATAATACCTAAATTGTTTTAATCTCTATACTGCACTAAAACTTTTTATAGGGAAACAGAATTTTTTCTGTTCTTCTCATAAAGTTTCTTTATTTTCTTTACTATAATGACAACGAAACTTAAAATTTTATTTTCCCAATTTTTGCTGCTTTCGTATCCTTTGTTTTGTTTAAATTCTGCATTGATTTTTTACTTTTGTAGTTTTGTTATTTTTATTTTCAACCGAACAATAGTCACAGTGTTTTGTACAATTGAATCTTTATTCAAAAGCTGTAATACATCTGAGCCATAAAACGTTTTGCGTGAACAGAATTAGCACAAAACTATTGTTTGTATTAGATTACATGATAAGAATTTTGCCCTGAAAAAATATTTTAGTAACATTACAGATAATTCAAACCATAGGAATCCAACACTAATGATAATTGTGTAACCAGTATATAACGTTACACTTACTAATGACACAAAATTACAGTTAACTCTGCCTGTACTAAATATATTAATTAGTAATGTGAACGCAAAATATATAGCTTCTTTATTTGAATACTTCAAAAATATGGTGCCATTTTTTGCTTTTTATAAGTTAATCTTCACTGGTAGTCTTTTAATTTTTTAATTATTTCTGAACTTTTCTGAAATTTCTCCACTTCTCAAATTTACCTTGCGATAGACTATGTGCCGTAACTTCAGAAAAGTTTAACTATGTTTCCTGGTTTAAAAGTTTTCACTTTATTTGAAAATCAAACTTACATGAAACTGTTGTGATTCGGTTTTATATATTTCGAAACTGTGAATAGAGAGACCATACTTCTAAAAAGTTTGTAATGGGTATGTTATTGTGTTTACTTTTCAATGAAATAATTTATCAACTTGTAGATATATACATTTATAATATTAAGAATAACAAACATTCTTTAAAATTTAACTAATTTTTAAAGACAAATAGTTGCATTTTAATTGTCGCTATCGAATTGGAAAGTCTTTTTACTGATATGATAAACACGAAAAATTTTACTTTATTACATTTACAAACAAATTATTCGTAGTCGTCATTGCCCTGCAATTCTTTATAATTTAAGTATCAAAATGTATCTCAGAGAAAATTTTTATTAAAAAATCTTGTTCTTGTAACATCTACCGTGATTAAAATATTATGTGATCAAATGGGGCTTGCATTAAGAGCTGTAGTGGTACTTAGCCTTTACTCTTATCGATTGGTTTGTAGCATGACTGTCTTCCAATTTTGTCTATGTTATGCTAATTTTTAGGCTTGTGTAAGTGCAATCATAATCTCCTTGGTGCATTTTTTGTCTATCATACATTCCATAATTGTTTTAGTATGTCTTCGTATCTTACTATATGCCCTGTAAATGTGTCTCTTTTTTTCTTTATATTCTTATACAGGGTTTTTTCATCCGATCGTTAGCATTCGTCGTAAACACCACATTTTAAATGCTTCTAATCTCCTCTTTCCTGTTTGAGACTCCTATTTAGGTCTCGCATCTGTACAGTGATGCAAAAATAAAAAAAAATACTCTGCAAAAATAATTTTAAGAAGTCGTTTCCCGATTTTTAGTGAAATTCTACTAAATATTACTAAATTTTCCTCGTCAAGAGCTGCTTTTGTCCGTCTAATTCTGTATATGATCTTTGTGTTGGTTCTTTCATATTTTGTTGTTATGCTTCCTAAATATCAAAATCTTTCAATGTTTTGGAGTTGTTGTCCTTCTATAAAAATCGTTGCGTGTTGTCTTTTTTATGGCATATTATTGCCCTGGGTTTCAATTTAATTATTTTTATGTGTAGTCCTTCAGGCTGCATTGTCTGCATGTCTCAAAATATTTATTTTACTTCCTTGTATTTTTACAGAATCGATTTAGTGCGTCTGTATGTAAGTATTAGAAATAGTAGTTTCAACCTTGTTGAACACTTCCAATTTTTGTTTCTTTTTGTGGTTACCCATTGAAAATTATTGCCATCTGTTCCTTGTTTCTTTCTAACCCTAATTCTTAATAGCGTTTCGAATAAATTCGACTATCTATAAATTCTCTTTTTTTTCCAGTCTTTCTTCTATTATTAAGCATAGTACTAGAATTTGTTTATAAATGCTTATTGTTCTTTAAATTCGAATTTGTTTTCTGTAAGATATTCTTCTTTTTTCTATTTTTTATAAACAAATCTACTAAGTATTTTTGCTGTATACGGTATTAGGCGTATTGTCTTATAATTTTCATATTCCTTATATCTCTTTTTTTAATTGGTATAATGATATTGTTTTTGAAGTCTTTTAGAATAGTTTCTCTTCAATATATTACGGAGATCAGTTCATATAGTTCGTTATGATTTGCTCCTCTGTTTTTAATTGTTTTCACTATATATTTCGGCATACAGTTCACAAAGGTGGCTTTTCCATTTCTTAGACCGATAACTATTATGTCCTATTCTGATCACGTATCTTCTTTATTATTGCTGGTTTCGACATTCATCAGAATGGCAGTCTTTATTTTTATAGTTGTATAATTATTTGACATAATTTTTTAGTGTTGTTTATTTTCTACATAATGCTTTGATTGTTTTTATTTGACAATATTGGATTCTATATCTTCGGATCTCTTTTCAATGCATGCCTGTTTTACTCCCATATATTTTTATACTGTATTTCTTATTAGCTCTAGGAATTTGATGTTACCCATATGGTTTAGTATTGTTTTTATTTAGTTTTTGTAACTTTTGCTCGGCCGATAGTTACACTTTACTTTTTTGGTAGTATATCTTAGAAAAATTTCTTTGTAATTCTTCTTTTTAATTTATTTTTAATAGTTTCATCTTGTAATTTTCTAGTTACCATGTTTTGTCTTTGCATAGCTTCTCAGGTTCTTGAAGATTACATGTGATAATTACTAAATTGTGATGCATTTGCTCACGAGAAGCTTTTGTTAGTTATTACTTGGTTCTTAAAAGGATATTTTATTAAGGTCGCTGCTTTTGTCCCCTAGTGTCTTCCTTATGTACTACATTAATTGTTGTTTGGTCATATTTAGATATAGGCATCGCTAATATTCTATTTGGTTAAAAGTATCCGAACACCCTTCAGGAAAAGTAAATCTAATTATTAAACGTACTGAGATTTTATAGAATGAGATAAATGTGCAAGTATTAGTATATATTGGTTGTACACTACTAAGTTGACAGAGTTGCGTGATTTCAAACTTGTGATAATCATGTGCACCATCGTTGGAATAAATTGATTCATAAAATATAGGTACTGCTATAGGTACAATTGTAAGTGATATCATTATAAAATGGAAATATCTGGGATTTAAAACCTCTGGTAACAAAGTGGTAGATCCCATAACTATAATCATTGTGGTAATGAAAAATCGGATACTCTCAGTCGCACTGATCACTGGTATTTCTTAAAGCTCTTTTGATGTGGTCGCTAGCATTAGGATTTTTCATCACAACCTCAAAATAAACACGATCAATGCCAAACGTGGCTTGGAATTGTGCAAAGCTTTGTTTAAAAACCCAAATCGCCCATCTTTAGTGGCTATACTCGCTTTCATGGGGAAATGGAAAACAATATGTACGTGTATATATATCAAAAGTTGGTAGAAAGTCTTCTTGGACGAGTACACGTTGTGATTTATGTTAAAGGTGGCCCGACATCTTATTTATACATGCCACATAAGTCTCTGATATTTTGGCAATATAGTGTACCTTACAACGTTATACATGAATATATTTATTTTACCAATTTTTGAATAAACTACCGCATAAAGGTTTTTAAGATATTTTAGTCATTGTTGTGCCTCACTTTTATTACTTATAAATTATTTGCTTCTCATTGTTTTACGTTTCTTAATTGTTATCTGAACATCTATTACAAGCACTCCTTTTAGGAATCTAAATAATAAAAGCATAATATTTTTCGCTTATCGTATGTTACGCTTTCAGTTCAACAGCCAAATCAATAACTTTGGGGTGTCTTTAAGAGACTCAGTTGTTTAACCAGAAAGCGTATGTATTTTACATCCGGCCAAATTTGTACTGACATCGCATTATTCTTCTAAATTGAAATGTACATGCGTTAATTGCTACCTAGTTACCGTTAACTGAGCTACCGTCAAACTTAATCATGTTGTTATTTAGCGATATCTTCAAAAATTACTCATGTTATTTTCAACTACTTATTAATTTTCTCTCTTGTATTTTATTTCAGAATGGAACAAGTTTTTGTTAAATTACATTTTATTAAATTTTAATTTTGTGTGTATTTAGAATACCCCCTTTTTAACGGGCCATTTAATAAGGAAGAACTGGTACAAATTTTTTTACTGGCGTTAAATTATCTAATGTTTGTGTGATAGTATTTCATTTAAATCTAAGAATATGCATTAACGCATTATTCTAAAAGTAAATTATTAAACAGATAGTATTAATCTGGAAAGTGTTAATTTTCTATCATATGTTCTACTTAATTGAGAAAAAAATAATCTCGTAAACAGTTGTCTTATATTGTTGATTTTCTGTTTTATTATTTATTTATTCCAAAACTACAATTAAAAGATTGTGATTTATTGTATAATTTTATACAGGCTTGAAATTAACAAACATGTAAGTTAAAACTAAAATACTACACCTGGTATGATAATGATTTCGTCTAAAAGCAAAAATATTTTTGTATTTAGTTTAATATTAATTTAAATGTTTAGCCTAATAAGTACAGTAGTCCTTGAACAGGAGAAACAAAATTACTAATTTTAATGTTTGTAGGCAATTTATTTTTATAGAAAAGTAATAAAAACAAGTATAATTTGAATAGTCTCTGCCCATTGTAGTGCCTCTGAGGAGCACAACTTTATTAACTTTATATATCTGAAACCAAGAGTGTATATATCTGATTAAAATGTAAGTATTCTATGTCATACACAAGGAAATTCTGCAAATGTTTACTTTTAGAAAAGACTTTAAACAGTTGCCTAACATTTGTGATCCCATATATTGTGCGCACTCGAGTTGCGAGCGGGCTGACAGCAAAAGCTTACCGTCTAGTAAGGTATGTAAATATTACAACAGCATATTTCAAAGTAACAATGTTGCGATCCGCCTTAAATGTATCACAGCAGGATAATAAAGTTACAGTGCTAAACGCACCAACCCATAATCATACATCAACAACACAAATGTATCAAGTTTTAAGCGTGGAACAATGCAATACAGAACAGCATTAAAGTAATTGCTGTCTGCCAGTAAATAAAAGTGTCGGCTGCAATTCAAGCAACAAATTTATCAAAAATGGCCTGGCAGATCCGAAATTAGAGGATAATCGAAAACCGTTTAAATACATTATGGATATAGTAAGTTATTGTTATTTTTTTGCTAATTCATTGCATTTTGCTAGAGTTCCTACAAATAAGTAGTTGCTAATATTTTACAAAATATATCAAAAATTATATAATGTGTGCTTTATTATTAAATTGATAAGGCATAAAAATTTTAAGTAATCTTTTAAGATAGATAAATATAGAATAAATATTTAGACTAATTCTTTTCTTTATTTTATATAACAAATTTTATAATTTGGTCTAAGTTATAATTACAATAATTAATAATAAATCGTATATACAGTACACAGAAAGTCTTGAAAGTTAGATATTTGTCATTCTTATTTCCCTGTAACTGTCTTAAACTAATGTATGGTTTTGATTGCGAAACAACTACTTACTAGTTTTTTTTTATACTTCTATACCCTTTACAGGCACTCTGTTTAAGTGAAACTAATACACAATATATACGTGTAATATGTCTAGAAATAAAACTTTTCGCCTGGACAAAAAATGTTTACAAAATCTGACATCGATGACGATATTTTAACGAATGTGAAAAACACTAAAAAGTATTTATATTGCTATATATCATTTATATCAAGTGACCTACAAGTCAACTTAATATACTATTTGAAAATTATTATACTATTTCTAGGTGAATATTTCTTCTTTTCGTAATTTTAAGCAGGGAAACCGGCTTAATCACCTAGATTTTTCTACGAACCTTTTTCAACTAAAATTGAAATCAGGGATTATCTTTTCTAATACACACATAAGTATATAAGCGTTGAATTCAAAAAATGTAATACATATCAGAATATCTGGAAATTAATCTTTTTTTTTTAAATTGTCCTAAGAGTTACGTGAATTGTTTAGCTATGTATACATACAAATGAAGAGCACCTTCTACCTTATATAATATTAGCGAATGATCTTATTTTCGAAAATGATAAGTTAAACCTAGTATTGCTTATTCTCTCTGAGAATTTCTTTAAAATGTCGCATATATGTTCTTTAAGTAAAATAATAGAATACTAATTGTGAATGCAAAATTTATTAAGTTTCTCGCATTCCACTGTCTTTAGTTTTTCTTTATGTACATACTTTGCAAGTGCCATTTAGAAGCTAATAAATAACAATATAACAATAATAATACCAATATTATTTTTAATTTGAAGTTAGACATCAACAAAGAACGCCATTATCTTATGTGTATATTTTTAACTCAAATGATATATGACATATTTATAATATAAGCCGAGATCACAATATAGAGGTACCACAGCTTATCACACAATTTTTATTTTATCTTTTTTATATTTGTCGCATTTTAAACAAGAAGCGTTAAGGAAATATATCGTCTTCTTTATTTTCCCATGAACAGAAAGTATGACTGATGTATTTTATCCTATGTTAGATGAAATCTGATATTTAACAAGGATATGATGAATAGTTAAAGGAGTTTGGTATTGTTTACATTCAGGCTAAATTTGTTCAGTCATTTCGTATTTATAAATGACTTTTATGCATCCCAATCGAAGTCTGCGTATTTTGAGTAGATTTTGCCTCTATAGTCCAGGAGCCCTATATTTTTTTCATCAAATAATTGTTGAATTAGTTTTTTGTTGTTGATAAATAAAAAAAATACGTGCTTTCGAATGAAGTAAAAAGTAACCACGAATTTTGGTAGCGTATTTTTGAATAATAAGAAAACAAGTTGGAAAACACTGTTATCCGCGTTTATCTCGGTAATCACACTTTGTACAACCGTATAACCATAATATTAAACGTAGTTAATTAAAAAAAGGAATGTGTTGGTCCTTACCTGATGTCAATCTGTGCAGTAATTATTTTTTTAAAATTAATATTCGATCAAGTCAGCGTAGCGGAAGCGAGAGCGGACTGGCGTCTACTTAGTGACTCGCTGTTACTGTCGCCCTCTCGCATATAACTAGATGACGATAAGGAATTTTTGGTTGGTTTTACGATCGGTGTGGAAAAGGCTACTTTTCATTTTAAAGGGTATGTGCTTTCTTGCCATGTTATATTAAATGCTGAAAGTAAAAATCTCTTAAATCTGTGAGATGATTTTTGAATAATGCATTTATAAAACTGCCTTATCCTAGGAATGAAGGTTTGAAAGTCTAATTGCATTTTTTACTTGTATCATTGGTGAAATGAATGTTGTAATATAATGTTTCAAAACCTAAAGTTTATTCCCTGTCTTATTCTAAACTGCAACGTTCCGGTTAATAATTACATGAGCTATTGTATACTTTATAACTCTATATTCGTTGTTGTGTTTTCTCCGGCTCAATTGTAAATGTGTCATAGAAGAACGGCGTCATATTTTTATTATTCGTAAAATATCCTTTTGACACTCTGGAACAATACTATCATTCTTAATACAAGAGCATTCCAGGATGCTTTCTAGTATTTTTCTGCATGTTATTTATGCCTTCATTCTGTTAATTAAAACAAAGTTATTTTCTTACAAATGTCATTTTAATTTTTTATTGCCGGATTTTTGTTCCTAATAGCCTTCCCCAAATGTGGACTCTACCAAGCCACTCTTAATTTACAAACTTTATCTCCGATTTTGGTATTGATTTTTCGGCTCCATGTACTATGTTACAGGTTAGGCATTTATATTTTTCTCTGCGTCATTAGATAAATTTGGTACTTTTATAATCCTATCATATTCTAGTCGATTGATTTTGTGGTAAAGTCATTTTGGGTTGCAAAAATGTCCTTTTTGTGGTGTGCCAGTGGTGAATATTATAGAGAAATATTTCCTACTATAAGGGTTTTCCATGTATAACCTGTTATTTATGAGAATATCATTCTTAGTTTTAGAGAGTATATAGAAGTATGTCGGCAAGCCACATTTCATAAGTACCAGAACAATAATTTGATCTTCAATGATTTCAGTTAGCATCTGACAAGTAAATACTGCAAAATGTTAAGGGTTTTCATATGAAAATAGCTGTTATCTCTTATAATGATATCCATAGTGTCGAATAATTTTCAACAAACAAAAAATGGTTTCTTTCCATATTAGGTTATGCCGTATTAACAATAACTTTAACCTCAACAATGATAAACAAAACTACAATTATGGTGCATTTGTGGTTGGTTGTCGGGTTATAAGGCCGTGACCTTCCGAGAACCAACCACATGATGCACTATAACACCGGCCGTGAAAGCCTTCGCATCTATTTAAAACTACCATTATTCTATATGAGTATATTTTCTATTAAAAAAAAGGGAGATAAAAAATTGATAAACTAAATTTATTGATTTTTGAGCCAACTCTCTTAATTTGTGTATGAAATATTTTTGTTCCTAAAAATTTATTATATTTTTCTAAAGAATGGACGAAAGTGTTATTTTCCTTTATTTCTGGTATTTTAAGTTGTGGACTATTTCTGCGTTGTCTAGAAGTAGAACTGGTTTATGACGTAACAAGATATTTAAAATGTTCTTTAATTTAAAAACTGTCTTTAGCACATTGATTGGTCCGGAGATTAAAATCTTTACTAATTTATTAACGTTAATATTTGGCGTATTTTTTCAGTTATTTTGGAGTATAACACTGGGTGTGGGAGATTCCGCAGCTATTTAGTTCTAGTTTTAGAATAGCAAATGTTTTCTCTAACTTTAATGTTTTTATTGCTGTTTCTTGTTTGCAAATAGGGTAGTTTTTCAGTTATCTAAATGGTTGGCTCCATATTGGGGTTTTCTACACTGCAAGGCTATTTGCCAGTGTATGATCAAACTTCTAATATTCGAAACATCCAACAGATGATAAAATATATATTCTAATTACTAACAAATAAAATGCAATTTTATTTTATAAAGAATGCTAAGTAGACATGTTAAATGTGCGTATTTCAAAGTTCACCATTGACTTTAGACTTTACATGTTTGACTTCAATAATATCTTGTTTTTTAAATCTATTTTAATTTCTTCTACGGTACGGTTTGGTAGATCGCGATAAAAGGAACCCCATCTAGACATATCAAGAGCTACATGCAGAATTGTTTATATTCTAATTTATAGTTTTAAGAAACATGCGGCTTTGACAGCGAATGAAATTTGAATTAAAAACCCATTTTAAATTTTTTACAGACACTACATGTTTTATTATATTACACTATAGTTTATTTAAGACAAAAGAATTCCTTTATAAAAATTTCCATTTAGATTCTTTGTGACTAAGAACCGGGATAAAACCATTTTTTCTAGCTCATGTTTCTCTCTTTATTATTATCTGTTTTTACAATTGGAATCGCTTTTTGAAGGGAAAAAGACTTTAATGAGTTATACAAAATAGAATCGTTCATAGTAGTTCTACGAGTAACACTAAAAAAAAAACAAACGCTGGACTTACTAGAGTCGGCGTACTCCGAAAAGGCTAAATACTAGCAAACGTCATGAGGTACCGTTAATAACTCACTCAGGTAGTGTCATACATCTTTCGGTACGGTACACTTAACAAATTTAGATTTCTGATTTGTTAAAGTAGTTTAGTCTACTCTTAGAACTGTTAAGTTCCACACTACTAGCTGTAATTGTCACCGAACCACTTACCACTACGAGGAAAATAATATAATAGTAATAATAATGGTAAAATAATGTGTAATAGTAAACAATATACATTATTTTTTAAGATAAATAAGTGAAATAAAGCACTGTTTAAAAATGCATACATTTTAACTTAATAAATAAATAAATGAACTCAGCCTTTGTTTCTGAGTTATTTAAGTATACTTTATTAATTATTATCAATTTAGGTTTTAATAATTGAACAAATTTAGTAGGCAGCAAAGCAAATGATAATATAAAAAGTTTTGGTGATTATAAATGAAAAATAAGTAATCCATTTACTACACTACTACAATATTATGAATTCTATTTACAATGCTATTCTTACATTTCTGTGGTCAGTTTGTTCAGATTATATATAATAAGGTTAAACGTAAGTGCTTTAAAAAAATTCATTAATTACGTACTTTAGTTCTCTTAAGTTGAGAGCATAACTATGCATGGATGCTGAACTGCTTTCGAAAAAATCTCTTGTGATCAGCGTTGAGATTAGCTTTAGAAATCAACAGATTGTTTTCCCTACGTTTTTCAATAAAAGTGTAGCCAATATATTATTTAATGTTTTCGATTAGCTGGAATTGTATGCAATAGAATGTAAATAGAACAAAGGTCATATTGCACTTTAGTCTTCGTAACTAAAACATTTGTGTAGTAGGTCATTATTGTTATTTCTTGATCTAATTATTAATCTATTTCGATTGCAAAAGAGTGAGTTTCAAATTCACATAATTCTTATATTTTTTTAGGTAAATTAAGAAAAATATTTTTAATGATGTCCTCTAATTATGATAGCACACTTTTTAGCTAAAATGTACATTAAAATGTAATTTATAAAATTAGAATATAGTGTTTAGTAATAGCTATTTGCGTTTATAAAGATATCTTGTAACAAATCTGTACGTATATATAATAGTTGTTAGTACCTTATATTGCTTTTTAATGTCTGTAACAAAAGTAGTTACCGTCAATAAAATATGAGGTAGAGCGCAAAGCTATCATTTAATATAAAATTCAACTTTACAATGCTTGAAACTATTAATAATTTTATTTTTATCTTATCTTATTTTACACTTTTAGGTTGTTGCGTTTAGTTCAAAAATTGTTAATTTATTTGTGCATGTAAGACTTATTTTGTTATTTCTAACTCACAGTTATACATTTCTAGTTAATGCTTTTGGATTTAAATTTTTTGTCTCTTTTTGTTTAGGATTAATATTTTTTCTTGTAAAATTTTATCAAAGTTTCTATTTTTTTCATTTTTCGATTATTTTCTTGGTTTTATTTATCACCCTTATTTTATTGCTACATAAATTTGTATTTTTCGATATTTTACATTTTAAGATTCTATAATGTACTAATCTATTATTTGCTTTCTTAGCTGGAATTGGAATATAAAAATTTTATTATCTATTTCTAAGTTAAAAAATCGGAACATATGAGTATATTTTGCCAACCACCCGGATGGGAAAGCTCACGTGGACTCGACGGTAATTGTTAAAAATGTATCACTCACCATGAATTAGAATCCTATTAAACTGAAAAAAAAGTGCAAGCTCTTCCCTACTCGCTAAAAATTGCTGCAGTGTATAGCCCGCTCAGGCATGCCATATCAACAAAAGAGTACCAAAATAATTACGGTCCCTAGGAAATAAATTTATAGTAGGATGAAACTCGAACGCAAAACATACAGCCTGGGGTTCAAGGCTAATTAGTCCAAAAAGACGCAACCTATTTAGGGCAATCCAAAGTAATAACCAAAGTTACCTATCAACTGCTGAACCTACCCATTGGCCTAGTGACTTAAGAAAAAGACTAGACTTTAATTGATTTTGCAATCACTATCGGCTTAGCTAACATATATACAAAAGCAGAATCTAACCATGACCTATCCAGAATTCATTTCTCAGTTATTATCACCAGCAGCACAACAATAATCACAAAAGAAAACTCTATAAAGCTAGGTATTAAAAACACGGATTTGGACCATTTCCGAAACCATCTGAAATAAAATATTAGCCTTACTATTAGAATCAAAGAACCTCGAGGATGAAGCAACTCAGTATCTAACTACCAGGATACAAGATACTGCGTGGCAAGCTACTATCAATACCTTTAAGTAACTCGTCTGAAATAACCAACATTCTCCGATATATACGAGATCTTATCATTTAGAAACAGAGAAGAATATAAGACAAAACCTCTTATAACAGACTTACTCACCATCTACTTAAAATAGTACTAGAGGCACGTAACGAATCCTTCAAAGAATGTATCTCAAAACTCTCTCCTAATGACCATAGCATATGGAAAGCAACAAAGAAATTCAAAAGACTAGTAGTAGCAATCCCGCCATTTAGAAATACCGACAACAGCTGAGCTAGAATAGATAAAAGCAAAGCAGACACTTTTGCCGAACACCTTGCCAAGATTTTCACAATTTCACTTCCCCAAGAAAATAATAACAACCATGAAATTAAATCTTTTCTGAACGCCCCATTCCAGCTATACCTATCAATCACACAATTCTCACCAGCTAAAGTCCGACAGAAAATGAATTACACAAATATCCGAAAAGCCCCTAGCTATGATCTTATAGTTTAAGAGATTCTACAAAACCTTCCAAGAAACGCGCTAGTAGTTCTTACCACTATATACAATAGATTCTAAGACCGACATATTTTCTGATACAGTGGAAGTATGCACAGATCATAACATGCGCCAAACCATCTGACCAACCTTTTCTTATAGACCCATAATCAAGTATTTAAAACATTTTTAAAGATTAAAAATTAGTCTAAAATCGTATTCGACGAAGTTCTTAAGTTCGGATAATAATGAATATCAGACTACCACCAAATTACGTCCAGAGTACCAAAGGAGGCTTAGAACTACCAGACTCCCATTCCTAGAATAAAACAAACCTTTTGAATTGCGAAAACCACAGATAGCAGAACACCAAAAACACTTGATATAATCCAAGAATGGACAAACAAATGAGAATAACGACTAACAGTGAAAATCTATAAAATAACATTCACAATACACATGTATCGTCCAGAACCGAATGCCTCGGATGCACCTTGATGAAAAACTTACCTGGAGCAACTTAAAGCCAAGAACAACTAGACTTAAAGGCAAAACAATGTATTGGTTAATCGAAAGATCCCAACTTTTGATCAAACAAGTTACTATTATACAAAATAAATTGAAGACCATATGGACCTATTGAATCCAGCTTGGGCTGTGCAAAGCTACATCCAAGATCTTGCAGAGATTCCAATCAAATCTTGCGCATGCTGGCGGACCTGTGAATACGTCAGTAACGAACTACTCCATACCGAACTGAAAATTCAACTAGCAAAAGAAATTCAGAGACTGGCAAGACATACAACCTCAAGTTAGTACATTAAAATGATATTGTAAACAACTGTCAAACCAACTACTAGTCACAAGAACACTTAAGCGGAACTGGCCACAGCCTTGTTTTCAAACCTAATCAAAACTGATTTATGTATTTCGGGAGAACAGCCTGGTAGATCCCCTATGTCATGTATAAAAGTTATGAAATTTTTAACTCAATTGAAAGAGATCGTAAATATCAATTGAAGTAAACAAAAGAAAGCAACAGACACGATATGATAAACAATGCAAAATACAAAAAGTTTTAAGCCATGCAAGGAGAATGGACTCAACTAATGGTATGAAAGATTATATTTTATGGAAATAAATAATTAATCCCTCAACATTAAAAGTTATGAAATTTTGTATATACTCAATTGTAAGATGGTGTAAACTATCAATTGAATAAAACCAAAAAAATTAAGCAACAGACGCGATATGATAAACAATGCAAGAAATACAATAAAGTGTTTTAGCCTATAGCATAATGAGAAATGGACTCGTAATAATGGTATGAAAGATTATACTTTATTAAAAATAAATAAATTTAAATAAACATTAAATATTTTGAAATATTTGTATATGACCTACATATTTTTTTACGTTTGCTAGTTCTGCTAGTTATAACCGTACTAAAAAAGAAAAAATAACTCGTCTTGTGTGTGTGCGTGTGTATGATGTATATACCATTAACATTCTTATTTTAACATAAGCATTTTGAACATCCTAAAAGTAAAATTAAATACTCTTTATGCAATTATCATTTGCATATCTTTAACATTTTATTTCCATTTGCAATTGAGTCATAAAACTGCTGCAGGTAATAAAATATAATATAATTTTTTACTGTAAAAATGCAATTAGAAAGTGTATTAAAAATAAATAAAAGATATTTTACTTTTTAAAAGCTTGGTAGTCGATACTATTCTTATATTCTACATATTATTTATAATAAAAATAACATATTTTCCTTGTTAAAAATGTAAAGTCTTTTTAAATTATATATGCATACATTTTATAAGCATATCAAATTAATAATGGAGAATATTAGCATCAGAAAAAATTACGCATCAATAAAATAAAATTTACCAGACATTCTGGTTTTCAAAATGTCTGCATACAGGAAGGTTTTTAAAGGAATTTTATGAAAATCGCGTAACGTATGGGCATTCTAATACTAAAATAACAATAAAGCTTGCGCAAGCGTGTCGCCTTGGTGTTAGTTGAATTCCTCACCTTCAGCACCGCTTCCCTGTTTCGTATAATGACCAAACAGCATCTCATGCATCATTACAAAAAGTGACTGTATATCAAAACTCCCACGTGTCTACCGAGGATCTCCTTGCTTTTAGTCGTCGCAGGGAGCATTTGTTCTTTTTCTGGTTGAAGGCTGAAATCAGACGGGTACAATTCCTAGTGGAGAGACGTGGCGGCGGACACAGTTGGCCGGCACTATCTGCTGGCGCCAGCTTCGGTGCATGCAACGCTCAGACAAGTATGTACATCTATATGGCTTTCTCCTTATTTGAAAGCTCTGAGGCTGAAACTGTAATTATAATAAATATTTTGACTGCTTGCTCATATGTAGCTTGCATCTCCTTATATGGACATGTGGAGAAGTTTTCATTTAGTATAGTGTAAAGATTTTTTGTAGAAAAAAGTTCTTTTTGAATTTATTTAATTAAAATTTGTTAAGACAGACGAGCTTATAAACATAAAGTTTAGGTTTCTTATTTTTTAAAATTTAATTATTATATACTGTATATTTTATAAGAAAGTTTTATAATAAATTTTAGTAGTGTTGTTGTTGCTAAAATATTTAAACTAATTAAATTATAATTAATTTCTGTTGATAGTAAGAACATTATATACAAATTACTGTTACTAATATATATTCGTTTAAGAAATGTAAGTTTAATTTTTATTTCATTAAGTTTTTTTTTCATATTTTTTTAATGTGCAAACTAAAAAAATTGTTATGTGATTTGTGTAAAAAACGTATAAATTATGTAATATAAATATTTACAATACATTTACGTAGAACGTTTAAAAAGTATTAAAGCTATCTGTAAATCAATTGTATCAAGCGAATGCTACTTTAAATTTGTCCTAAATGTGCGCCAACTCAAGCATAAAAAATAATTTGTTTCAGTTCTCTAATGTTTTCTATAGATATAATCAATTTTACTATTTTTTTATTTTTTTCCTAACATTTTAAATTATGGCTTTCTAATATGTACGGCCTTTTTCAATTATTTTTGATAATTTGGATAATTGAAAAAGAGTGCTTTAACTTTCAGGGAATTTATAATCTTCTTCCTTCAAGCAAGCTTTTTACCCCTAGAGTGCGCGTTCTCAAGTAGTGGATTGGAAAATGCTCGATAAATATACGGGATAGACGGAAAATAAAATGCATGTCGTACACCAACAGCGTACTAGCATACTAACAATATCTGATCCACAGTGGGTAACAAACGTAAAAATTTGAAGCAAACAATGTCCAAAAAAGATAAAGGAAATGAAAAGTAGATAAGGCTGCAAATCTACAATTCTACACCGGTTATCTGGTCTGTCCCATGTATTCTGGGACGGAAAGCAAAAAATCGCCAATCGAAAATAAAGAAGAAACTTCAAAGCAAAAACTAAAATAAATAATGCTACATATAATATACTTAAAATGAAAACAAATAAAATATTGGAAGAATCGAGGGGAGAACTAAAGAGAACAAAGTAAAATACAGTTGATTGCCTAAAATCAATATAAGGGGAAAAGAGTATCTAAAACTAATATCAGGACACATCCTGTATTGTAAAAGACAAAATAAAGAAGAGATCATTGAAGAGATCAGATTTGTATAAAATGAACAGTACCATATATAATATTATGTTAAAATATGTCAAATAAAGTAGCTTACATAAAAGTACAAATATCAAATAATTGCAACCTAAAAATAATTTAAGTATACTTTCCAATATCAAAAGCAAATGATTAAGACAAAAAGTATTTTATAATTATATAACGATGGTAATGAAGATTACTCTTGTAAATATACTTCAACTATAGAAAAAAAAAAATTTAAAAAGACAAAATAGGCCTTTTTAAATTAGGCGAAAGAAATGACAAATATATGCTGGAGATGGTGTAACAAAGTGTTACACAAAAGTTGTCACGGGGCAGCAATACTAACGATTGCTACTGAAAGTTCGTAACATTTCCATTCTCTATAGTAACCAAGCGTTGCTGGGTGGATTTTCTGATAGTTATTATATATTCTGTTAAAGCTTGGAAATAGTCATCGATATTAGAAACGAAACCTAGGCTTACTGCTTAGAAAGTAAATCTTTCATTCACTTAACCACACCGCTAGAAATTTTATATTTATTTGTTTTTTATTTGCTATTGTTTGTAAGCTTTATCCATGATTTATTTTTTAATCTATTAAAAAAAGCGCAAATTAATGAATATTAAGAGAATTAGTAAAATATTTACATTGGACATTTTTAATACTACTAGTAAGTGTAAATTGTAGGTTTTATATAAATTATTCTTTTATATGATTGTTTCTCACTACTTTTTCTTCTTTTAAAATTTATATTTTTTAGTCTGTGTTTTATTATTAATTTTTAAATGAGTTCTCAAGATTCACCCAAGTATAAGAACTTGAGAGAAATACAGATTTACTGTTGTTCACACAGTCTTCTTCTAAAAATTTAGTTTTTCGTATGTAACACAGTTATGATGTGCTTTAATTTTGTTTAATATAGATTTTCTATTCTTCTGTAAGGTTTTTTGGAAATCGCTCTAGTTTTCTAATTAAGAACCGTCCACAAATGGTATTAAGTTGCAAATAGCAAGGCCTCTCTAAGCAACATTCCCACACAAGAACAAAGTCACTAGACGCCAAGTTCCATAGCAAGTGCCAGGTGGACGATTATCAGCGCGACAAGAGTAATTGAATTTTACCATCAACTAAAAAAAATAACCAATAAATCGGAACAGATAACAAAAACCTAACAACAGACTTATATTTGGTAGCATAGCCATTGTTTTTGGACACATGGAAGCCATTAATCGGTTAATCAAATTTGGCCCAATCTTCTGCCATTTTTGTTGAAGTTGATGTAATTGCTCGTTGGCGTTTCGGACTCGTCTCTCTTCCAAACGACGTCCTGGTTCATCAAGTCATGACGTTACAGTTCCTATACTTTTATAAACAAACTTTGTTATTATAAAAAGTTATTAGTTGTTATAACATACTATAGTCTAGCCAAACTTTTTATATTAGTAACCTTTTAAAATTATCTATTATAACATATTTTTCTTAATTCAATCATAATTTTTTAGCACAAACTCAACATTCGTAAAAACATACGTTCATTTTTATTTATAAATTCAAAAGTTAACATTTAACAAACTCAAAAGTAAAATCGATTAAATCATAATGGCACAATGGCATGCCGCAACCAACGCAGGCATCTGATTAAAACAAAGAAAATGACATTACAAATGGCTATACGTATTAGAAAACTACGTTTCTCCTCTTTCTCTAAGTAGTCGATCTTGTGGATTAATTTGTTTTAGCACTACTTTTTTCCATTTTTTCTGTCTTCAGTCAGTTTTTTTATTTCTCGGTAACTGGAGCAATCCAGTTATATATTGTTACACCTAAACATTCAAAATAAGTACACACAACTGCCTAACCTGTTGACACACGGCTACACTAAACCTCCAATGAAACAATGGACACAAGTAAACCACCGAAACCACTCTACAGGGTAACAAATAGTCAATGGTACCGCAGTTGTTGCTAAAGAAGAACATTATTACTATTTACTATAAAACTCTGTTTAACAAAATTGTAAAGACAATCCTTTAACAATTAAAACTTCGTATATTAATCATATTCCTACAACTAGTAAAAGTATTATACCACTTATGTCAACTGAAAGAGAACATAGTATATCGAATAGTAAAAGTAAATTAAAGTAAAAAATAGATGAACACAACCATACAGCATGCAACATAATTATTATTAAATACCGAATTACAAAACTTTCACTCTCGCTACATTTTACTACTTAAATAAAAGTCAACAAAGACTTATTAAATATACAATTTTGTGGAACCCAAAAGTCAGTGTAAAAGAGTTAGATTAAAAAAAATATTGTGCAATGTACTACATTGCAGTTTTACGGACATACGAAAACTTACTGTATAATGCCATACGTCTCTAATAAATATAAAAACGGAGGCATTACATCTTCACACAAAAAACCTTAAAATTGCTGCAAGTTGCGCCTTATACGGCGAAAACTACCCTGTGAATTATAAAGGGTGTTAAATATATAAAAACTTACAGAAAGCAAGTGGCAAACCCATAGTCTAAACTTTCAGGCAATAATAAAATCTAAATATGTACAACATAAATGAATCACAATAAATCCCAATCTCCTATATAGACTTAAATATTTTAGAAAAAATTCTATATGCAGACACTAACAATAAATAGCAAAACATAGCCAGGTTAAATATAATACCACTTTTTTGAGTTATCAAAGTGTGCCTGAAAAAAGCGTCCTGGGTCCCTTATTGTAACCCATCCACACCACATATTTACCAATAACAGAAAGCACTAAAATTGCTATGTTTGCAGACGACCCCGCTTAGCATTTAATAACATCTTCAGTATTATCTTAGCTTCGTTGGTCAGTGGTCATCAAAATAGAGGATAAACGTAAATTATACTAAATTCACGCAAGTCACTTTTACCACAAAACAATTTGTTTCTCCGCAAATTACTCTCCACAACACACCAATCTCAATCTCAATCCAAACCGAAACGTGACATCAAACCCATGTGGACCTACAGTATATAGCTGTGGGGATATACAAAACCAAACACTTTATACAGATACAAGGATTCCTTTTTGAAGAAATCCAGATTTTTATCAAATATTATATGAAAACGTATACTTCACCAAACTAGTCAGTCTTCCAAATGTAGTGCAAAGATTAAACATATAGTGTCCAAGTGACACCATAATTTGACAATAAGAACCTAAACTCACCGTCACCTCAAGTTTTTCTAATAAGAGCGTCAGTTAAATCATATTTACTTATTGCTCTATACAAATCAGTAAAGTAAATTGTCATTTAAATAAACTAATTTAAAAAAAATTATTATAGTAATGTAAAGAAATATACACAGGATAATAATTTTTAGTGACAATTTTCACTTTAAAATTAATCTGTAAATTTATTATTATTAAATTGTATGCCTACAAGTCTAATGCAACAGGTGTCTAATTAAGAAATCGATATTTCTTTAAGAAGACTTTAAGTGTTTAGTGGTAGAAATGTCTTGGTTTTAATTTATATAATCAAATTTAGTTGAGCGGAGAAGCATTTAAATTTAATTATATCTCTATTAATTATTAAACGATCTTTTTTATTAGAGTTGTATATTCATACTATTATCAAATGTCATAGCTAAGCAATTACCACCAGTATGTTTTGGAATTTTATATACTAAAAAAACATTAATCTTTCAAAGGAGTAATACATAGACAATATAACATCTATAAACAAAGAGAACAACAATTTTAAAATGGCTTTATCAAAACATTGAGCTTATTAACAATTGTTTCATATTAAAGTCAGTCTTATTGTAAGGCAACTCTTATTTATTACTAGCAAGCAAATTGTTTCTGCATTCAATTCAAAGTTAACATTTTATTCGTTTTTAAATATAAAAATGCAATATTAACAAGTTTCTGTAAACAAACAGTCTTAAGCTATAAAATTAAATGTGTACAACTCAACAGTACATGTATTCAAACCACTAAAAAAGAAAATTGTCCTTTTCTAATTTGAAACTTGTCAATTTAATGTTGTTTCTTACAATTACTCAAAACAGTGTCTGCAAACTTTGGTTGACAAAATAAGTCTATTGTTAGAACACTGACTTATAACGTGTAGTAATGCTACATTAAACGAGAATGGTGTAAAACCATAAATGATGCTCTCGACAGCGGTGTGACGAACTAGCGAGAGGTGAAATAAACGCATGTACAAAACTCTGGTGTTTCATGGATTCGCTCCGAGATTTTTTGCGAATAGCCTTATTATGCGTTCATAAACGCGCACACAAAAAATTATGAAGTTCTGAGAACTCGCTGATGTTGGAACTCTGGTGTTTCATGGGTTCGCTCTAGCGGTATAATGTTGATTATGACGTCTTCTTTCGAGGTATTATAAAAAGCCTGTCGAATCCTGAAAAATCCTGTTGACCTTGTCGTGATCTCGTGACCTTTGGCCGATTTCAAAAATAAAATGACATATGTTATGTGACGGAAAAAAGTTTCAATAGCGAAGAAGGTATTGACCTAAAGTATATGTATGCCAAGTTTGAAGTAAATCCGATGATTATGACGGAAGTTATCCTGTCTCCAGACAGACAAACAGACACCATGTGAAAATCATTAACTTTCGCCTATAACGTTCCGCTGTCGAAAGTTAATAAACGATGCCATGTTTATTTCAATGTTTTGTTGACGAAACAAGACATAAAACTGCAGATTCTTTATTGTTATCTGTACCTATTGCCATTTCGTTAGCTTCTACATTGTAACAAGAAACTACATTCTCAGCTTCGTGTATTCTAATTGTTTCTTTTGGCTAATTTAAGTAATCATTACACTTAAGTTCGATTTATTATACATATTTTATTTCCACAAATATTTACGATCTTTTACATTAAAACAAAGGACTCAGTACATACTTACTTAGTATTAACAAAAATGACATATATTGAATAAAAGTATAAAAATACGTAAAACGTTTAATAGCACTAGTCAAATCTAGTTGAAAAATGTTATGAATAAATTCTTTTTTAACTTTAGTGTATTTGACCTTATCACTAGAGTAGTCTAGGCGGTTGAGGCGTGAACTGCAATGCGAGCGGACCTGAGTTATATTCCCAGAGCTACTCAGCTGAGGTAATTGAGTACCTACGCTCTCTCGAACAAAGAGTAATAATGATGGTCGTCTAAGGCGCGGTCCTTGCCACATCGCCCCGCATCAGAGATGGTGCGCGACGACTGGGCAGTAAAAGTCGGATATATGGAAGCCTTAACCTTTCAGTTCGCAGGCCGTGCTCCCACGCAGGGCGTTAGAACTACCATTCATTACGATATGATTGACTTTATTAATAAATTCAAAAATTTCTTGTCTATGCAGATATTTTATATTAAGTTAGCAGATTGTTTTAATTTCGAATCCTGTGAGAAAAATATTTCACAAAAAAAATATGTAGAACAATATTTTTTAAATTATAGGTTGTGACTGATCTTTGTCATTACCTTGCAGACCTTATAGTATGGTAGTGTATATCTCCTTGAAACCAAATTAGTGGTCTGATATGTAATTGGCTGATTTGAGTGGATTTAATTTTTTTGTTAATTAATTTTTCCAAAGCTGGCTAATGCTACAAAAGACTGATAAACCTGTATGGTGTAATTTCTAGGTTTTTTAAGTTTTAGGATTAAACAATTATTGTAATGTTTCTATTCGTGTGAAAAGAAGGTTATCCTCAAAATAAAATATAGTTGTAGTCCTTTTCCCTTGATCTTTTTTATAGTTGTTTTAATTTTCGTATCTATAATGGGTATCTTAATTTGTAAATAAGTAGATTGTTCTTTCTTCTTGTGAGAAGTAGGTCAAAAGAAATGGTTGATACTGTGTAAAACTTTTTGCCCAATTGGTGTTTGACATTTAATAATCAAAATTCTTGTTTGTGGTTGTTTAAATTTTCTGTTGACTCTCCATGATGAATTATTAGTGTCATCCGTTGTAGATTCTATATAAGTATACGTGTATTGCTTAGATTTTTATAAAGTAGACATTGCAATCCTGTTTAGTGACTCGGAGTAGCAAAACAAACCCTATATTTTGATTTAGATTCTTTACAGCACTGTTGATATCTTTTCCTGCTTTTGATGGTGAATTAAGTAAATTTTGTTGTTTATTAATACTCTACCAATTGACAATTCTATTGGGAAGTTTAATCGACTTTCGTCTTTCAATGGTTGACTACTACATTTGATAATTGTAAGTGAATGATTGAATAAGTCAAAACAAGATGGTACTTAAATATCCTTTATAACATAAAAATATAATAGCCGAGGGGTATGCCAGTCATAAGGCCAGTATTTTGATTCACCAATTAATGAAAAATGACTCCCACTGTTGATTTTTCGCGTTATAATCGCCTCCAAAGATAAAAAATAATTACGCCAAAAACTTTCTTTTTTAATAATAGATTACACCGTTACAAATTATATTCTGATTACATCTGCAACTAGAACGCATGTGGTGTTGTTCATGCTAGTACTAATTTCTTGTATAGTGCTTTATGGAATTCTTTACTATTACTGCAGTGTTACTAGGATCTGTTCTATCAGGATGGTTTGTCAAATAAATAGAGCATTCATGATTTTCACAAAAGTCTTTTACTTAAAATGAATTTCTGAAGTTAGCTTAATATGAATGTCATTATTTGTTATAAATGTTTTAATATCTTTATTACTGTAAATTGGATCGTCGACATTTCATAATGCAATATTTAGTAATTGGGTCATTATGGCAAATTAAGAGATAATAATTCTAAGAAAACTAAGTATTTTATTTAAAATAAATTTATCGTCATTGCTTTGATTTTTTTACTTGTCGGCTGCCGATTGCATGTTTGCGTTTATTGCTGGTTATATATTTGGTTGTATCAGTGATGAATTTGTTCTTGGGCTTCAGTGGTGGAAATTTATGTTTACGAATTTATTTGACCATCAAAGACCTCGTGTGGTTTGCGAAATGGTTGTTTTAATATTTAACAATCAATTCTCCACCTTTATTGTTTTTTATTGTATATTCTCTAATACACTTAAAAATACAAAAGAGTCAAACATATGTTCAAGAGTAATAAAGTAAAGACCCGTGGAATACAAGATAATAATGAAAGCATACTAACAGAAATTAAAGAAACAATTAAACGGTGGAAGAAATACCTAGAAGATTTATACAATGAAGACGACAGAGAATTATATGAATCACTGAGTACGCAAGATATAGAAGATGAATATTTATGTATTGTAAGAACGGAATTTGATAAACCTGTGAATAACCTTAAAAACAAGAAAACCTCAAGTATAGATAATATACCCGGAGAGAGATCATCAAAAACCTAGATACAGAGACACTAGATAAAATTTTCAAAATAATCAAAGACATTTATAATGCAGAACAAATTCTAACCAGTTTCACAACAAAAGGCACCAATACACAAATGCGAAGGACATAGAACAATAAGCTTACTATCGCACACATCAAAAATAATTAATAAAAGAATAGAAAATAGATTAGAAGAAAATTTGACCGAAGACCAATTTCTTCCTCTACTCTTATATAAGCTATTAGCCTGCTTATGACCCCACATTTTGTGTAGTACTATGAGCCATGTTGGGTGTATCCCCGATAGGTAGCTAATCTAATCCGTTATAACAAGGAGAATGTACTTTACGACAGCCAAAGATATTTGTAAGTCGGCCGGAGAGCATTTGATGTTTGCATTTGCTTTTTGACTAAGTTTATTTAAATAATTCCATAGTTGCGGTTTGATCTTCGTACCGTAACATCGTGTATCATCGCGTATACCTGGCTGGTGAGTGGTAACCAATCAAATACGAATCAAACTTATTCAAGTATTTAATTAATTATAAAAAGCCATCAGGTTTCGCTTGTCTAATTAAACGTACCGGTATCCTCTACGACAATAGTGATAATTGATGAGTAACCAAATTCTTATACAGGCAAACAAATGCTCCCGCAACAACAACAATTTCAATTATACAAGTACAGTCACAGCAATCCCAACACTACTATGCTTTATATCCAATGCAATAATTAATTCACCAAGGGATACAAATTTTAAATTCCGAGGACCGGTGGTTAACACTAAACACAAGAAGAGCAAATTTAATCCTAAATAAACAAAATAGTCAGATACCAACTTATTGGCAGTTCTGGTTCCGAATATGGGACAAAAAATATAAACTGCTGCCAATATTTATTTGCGGAGCTTAGAGGCTTGAGGAAAACGCCGAAGATAATGATATCGTTAAAAGCACAATAATACCCAAGTAAAGATAAAATCAACTAAAGCTATAGACTAATGTACAGCCAACAGTCATTAAGGTACTAAACGAAAAAATAAGAAATTTTACACATTTTAACATCAAAACGACAAAATACACAAATTACTACTACAAAACGTATTCTACAGCCAAACTCAAAGAATTGGCTACTTAAATAACTAGGTATGGACATAAGGTTCTACATATTTACAATATTAAACACAGAATTACTAAAATTCTAGAGCAATATCTATAACATATAATTTCTGTTGAAATCTAAGATAAGATTTGAACCGCTACATGTTAAAATAGAAATAATTAAATAACAAAATTAAAAGTAATGGTACAGCCGCTCAACAAACTAATTACACAAAACGCCAAGATGTATTAAATGTGCAGGCGAACACAACAAAAAACTACAAAAGGAAAGCCAAGAGTAACAATGTGAAATATATCAAGTGTCAGGAGCATAAAACAACAAACTGTAGAGACTTCTTCTTCATCAGCTTTTCTCGGTCCACTCCTGGACATAAGCCTCCCCTTGTTTTTTCCCATTCTGTTGCCACCTTTTTTCTAATTTTTCTTTCACGTCGTCTATCCATCTTCTTTGGGGACGTCCAACTCTTTTTATGTCTTCTAGGTCGTCAGTTCAATATATGTTTGGTCCATTTCATATCGTCTTGTCTGGCGACATGCCCCACCCAAATCCATTTCAGGGTGGCTATTCTTTTCATGACATCCTCTACCTTTGTCTTTTTTCTTATTTCCTCGTTCCTGATGTGGTTTCTGAGATTTATACCCAGCATGATTCTTTCTATTGCTCTCTGTGTTATTCTGAGTCTATTTGCTGATTTAACTGTCAATGCCATTGTTTCCATTCCATACGTTAAGACAGGAAGTATGCAGGTGTTGAAAACTTTCGACTTTAGGTTTATTGGGATGTCGTTGTTTTTGATGACTGAACTTAGTCTTCCGGTAGCGGCCCAAGTCATCCGGATTCTTCTGTTAACCTCTGCGTTTTGGTTCTCTTTTCCGAGCTTTATTAAATGACCAAGATATATATATATATATATATATATATATATATATATATATATATATATATATATATATATATATATATATATATATCTTTCACGTTTTCTATCGTTGCATTTCTATTTTACTGGTGTTAGTTCAGGTGTCATTACTTTGGTCTTATTTAAATTCATTGTTAGACCCACTTTCCCCGACATTGTTTTAAGTTCTAGGAGCATGTTGCTCAGTTCGTTTAGATCGCTACTTATTATTACAATGTCGTCTGCAAATCGGAGGTGTGAAGATAGCGACCATCTATGTTTAAACCCTTGTTCTCCCAATTTATTTGTTTAAACACGTCTTCCAGTGCTAGTGTGAGTAATTTCAGGGAAATAGGATCTCCTTGCCTTACTCCTCGCTGTATACGTATTTTTTGTGTTTCAAATTCGTCGTCTATTTTCACTTTAACTGTCGCGTTGTCGTAGATATCTTTAAGTAAATTTCTATATCTCGAGTCTATCCTTGTGTTATCCATTGCACTCAATATTGCCCATAACTCTACGGAATCGAATGCTTTGGCGTAGTCCACAAACGCTAGGTGGATCGGGACAGTATATTCAGTGCCCTTTTCAATTAGCGTTCTCATGTTTTGAATTTGTTCTGTCGTGCTATATCCTTTGCGAAATCCAGCCTGTTCTGGGGATTGGTATGAATCTAATTTGTTAGATAATCTGTTCGTTAAGATTTTAGTCAGTAGTTTGTAAGGATACGCTAGGATACTTATAGGTCTATAGTTCTCTATGTTAAGTAAATCACCTTTTTTATGTAAGAGTATGACCTGGGCATTTTGCCATGTCTTTGAAATAAATCCTTCCTGTATACATTTGTTGAGAAGAGTTCTTACTTCTTCTAATGTCTTTATGTCCGCTAACTGGATAAACACTTTTAAGATTCCGTCTTCAAATGAGGCTCTTTCGTTCTTCATCTGGACAAGAGCGTGTTTTACCTCGTCAATGGTTATTTCGGGTATCTCTTCCAAACCTACGTTTAAGATGTTTATTTGGTGTTCGCGTCCTGTTGGGTTCAGGTTGGTTGATGTGTATAGATTTGTATAGAAGTTCTCCACCACCTATATTATTTGGTTTTTTCTTGCACAGTTTTCCCATCTTTGTTTTCAAGTTGATGTATTTTCGTTCGAACAATTGAATTGATGGATTTTAATACCTTCATGTTTTTGTTATTTTCTATAGTGGCTTTTATTTTTTTGTGTATTATGAGTTCGTATGTCCTTTCTGATTTTCTTTCTAACTGTAGAGACTGCTTAGTCACAAAGAAAATTCAGAGAGGAAAGTATCCTCGCTTACGTTTAAGACAATCCGATATTAGAACCAACTTTGTCCAGCAAAAAGTATCGTACGTGAGAAAGTAGATTAGATCACAACGTAACGATCAACAGCCACCCACACAGAATATACTTCAACAACAAATAGCTAACAAACTAGAAAGAATTATGACAAAACTAATGGAAAAGATAAACACAATACTGAAACTGCTTAAAACCATGATCAACAAATTAAATCGCAATGTCTAAGATCTTAAAAATGGCACCATGGAACGCCAACGATCTTTCCCAACATAGACAAAAAGTGAAAAGATTTTTATTAACGCATGATATAGGTATTATTTTAATATCCAAAGCTCATTCTACTACCAACACGTATTTGAAAATACCAAGGTACACTCTATATACTACACTTCATTCAGATGGTGTTGCTTATGAAGGAACATCCTTTGTAGTTTTTTTTTTAATTTTTATTGTTACTGAAAATTTAAAAGCTATTGTAAAGTTATATGGTACAGAGTATTAAATAATTGTTTTTTGGGGTAGAAGGGGTAGTAACATGAGTTAGAGCTTAATCATAGAATCTACTGACTAGCTAAGTGTTATGATATGTACTTCTTTTCTTGGACTTGTTGGCAATTAGAGCGATTACATCATTTGTGAAAGAAATTCTGACATTTTTATAAATAATTTAGTTAAATACATCTGCTATCATTCTAAGCGTTTTGGATTGAGGAGTTTGCAGTATTTTGGTGTTTTCTGCAATTCCAAAGCTCATATTTGTATGTCTAAATCAAAGTAAACTTTTGATCTAAGTAAAGCTCAAAATATTTTATTACTGTTCATTCTAAAATGAATTTATTATTTATGTCGACACTAGGATAGTTACATTGTCCCGATGTGAAGGAAATTTGTGCAAATTTCTTACTATTTACTTTAATTTTTTATTATGATTATGATTATGCAGCTTTTCGAAGACTCTGTTAGTGTTGGTAATTTGCTAGGATTGGTAAATGTAGCGCTTGTAGTTTCTTCTGCGGCAGATATATCGTCTGTAAAGATTAGATAGAAGGCCCAATGACACTACCTTGAGGTGCACCTCATTTGATAAGATGGTATCTAGTACTATATCTTAAACGTATCTATTAGTATACCCCTCCCCCAGGATTTAAATTATACGACAATATTACATTTACTTAATTACTCGTTCTGTTATACAAAATTCTAGTCAAATTGTAATTTTGTTGGAACTGTCGTTGTATTTATTAGAATCTAAACCCTATTGCCCGTGTGGGGTTGCCAGTCCCCCATCGGGCGCCTCCCCAGGTGGCGGATAGGGGAATGCCTCCCAGATATGGGTGGTACCTGGGAAATGAAATACCAGGGGCGGACCAAAACTAGCATGGCATAGGAAGCAGCTGTGTCATTAATGAGTCAAGGCTGCAGAAGAATGACTTCGGTAACAGGCTTGTCATCATATACTTACAGGTGGCTATCAAATTATGATACACCCGGCTGTAACACTGCGATGAGTTAAGCAACGGGAAACTACCTCATTATATTCCCAAGAAAAATCAGGATGGCAGAGAAATAGATGGGCCAGACTGATCGCCAATGTCCAATGAGGATACGGCACAAGCAGAAGAAGAAGAAACCCTATTGGAATAGAAATTTAGAACTCTATTCGGCAGTGACTTAGAGCATTTAAAATCGCCCACGTTTCTACAAAGTCAAATGCTTTTTCACAGTCATAGTTTTATATATAGTGTACCTTGGTATTTTCAAATACGTGTTGGTAGTAGAATGAGTTTTGGATATTAATATAATACCTATATCGTGCGTTAGTAAAAATCTTTTCACTTTCTGTCTATGTTAGGAAAGGCTGTTGGCATTCCATGGTGCCATTTTTAAGATCTCAGACATTGTGATTTAATTTACTGATCATAGTCACTGTATATTGTATTTAATTAGAATCTGTAAATGCCCAAGAGTACTATATCTGCTCTTAAAACTAAATTGCTCTTCTGATAGTTGTCGAATTTGTTTGTTAATCGATGTACTAATATTTTAGAGAAAAGTTTAAAAGGGCTGTTAGCAAACTGTTAGACCTGTAGCTCTGCAACTTATGTTACCCTTCTTGAACATGTGAACCACTATAACATTTAATCAGACTGTTGGAATTTTACCTTTATCTAAACATTTGTTTTATATTATTTGTAGTAGTTCTATTACTAGTTTGCCTCCGTGCTTTACCATATAAATTATTACCTCACCTCCCCGAGGTGTTTTCTTATTTGACATGTATTTTATTACATCTCTAATTTTTTTATTGTTTTGTTTATTTTTGATAATTCTATTCTGTTTTGATTTTGATCCTGTAGTAGTTGCCATTTACTTCTAATTAAGTTTTTTTTATATTTTGACTTAATTTATAATTTTATTTTTTGTTGTTCCATTTGAGCTCCTCTATGTCCATCTTCTATGTTTGGTTTTGAAACAATGTGTTAGTTATATATAAATTGTTTTCTCTGACATAGTTCACTAGTAGTTCTCCTCTCGCGTTTGTCCTTGCTAATGCGTATGGTTCTATTGCAGAGGTTTCTTGTTAGTCCGCTTTGATATTGAAGTTGCCATTTATTATTACATATTTTGTTTTATTGATTGCCACTACTTTGTTTATTTCTTTATAAAGCTGTTCAATTTCTTCTTTTGCATGTTTCAAATGACGTTAAATACGTATCTTTTACATTATGTCTATTAAGATTACTCTTTTTAAAATTGTTTTATATTGATTGATGTTAGCAATTTTCTTTTGTTTATTAGTAATTATATTGTACATATCTTTTGGATATTTAGTTCCTTTACAAAAGAATTAATGTCAATTTTTTAATGTGAAATATGCTTCTCACACCATTTAAATTTCTTATTACTTTTTTTCAGTTTAAATAATGTTTTTCTGTTCTAAGAGTGCTTTTATTAAATATTACTCACTTTGTTTGTATGTTTGCAGTATGAGATTTTTACTACTGTTTTTTTATAATTAAATATTTTCCCCAATCTCCAGAATGCACGGGACTGACTGATTTTTAGTGCAAGATTGTAAACTCTACTAGTATGGGATTATTTATTTCAAAAATTTGACATAATTATGATTAACCTTAAATTGTCACGCTAGCCAGGCGGATCGACAAGTAAAAGTAAAAGGATCTTAAAAAAATAGGAATGCAGTCACGAGTGGGACTAAGTACTATGAGATAAAAAACCAATGAATTTGCATAGGAAGGGTTACTATGTTCCTGATATAGATTCATTCTCTACTGGCATTACATAAAAATACCTACCCGCTACCCCTGTCAAAATTATAAATTATTTTATTACACATGTGTCTAAATGTAACAGATTTATTGTTATAAATTAAACATTAATTATAAGAGTAAAGTGTCTCATTAAGCTTATCTCAAACTTGTTCAACTACAAAAAATTGACTCAATCTTTTTCTGCTAAATATTTATATTGTAGAACTCACCTTAAACAAATTTTTGTTCTTCTTTGAGAGCCGTGGTTTTTCCTGGCTTGCAACTTTTTAACTCTGCTTTTTCAAGCCTTCTTTTTACGCCTTTAGGTCGACTAGTTTCGGTAGAAATTATACCAACAAGCTCTAAAGTGTTTTTGTCTAGTTTTAAGAGACTCTCGAATCAATTTTTGGTCTATGTGTTGAAACATGACCCTTTTTGACCTGTTTTCTTTCGATTTACGGATGAGTTAGTGTCTTTAATATGTTTTATAGTAATTTGAACTGTTCAACAAGAACAATTTCGCAATTTCAATCTGAGACTAACCTTGTTCACATAAGAGTGATTCCGTAAACTTTCTGCACACTAACATTGTTTTTAAGCATTTTTAGTGCCACCTTAAACCTTAAACTCCTTTTGTATTGTCACGTTAAATGGAAGATATACCATTTACACTTTCATTTATAGTTATATATATAGTTCAATTATTAAGATAACTTACAAATACGAGGGTGGCCCATAATTTTGGTCACGGCTGTAGATCACTTATATATGTGTCCATAAAGTCTCGTTATATATCAAATAGACAATACATATACACACACATATATTTTAAGTAAAAAGACTTTTATGAAGTTTGTGTGCATGAAACGAAAAGTTTACTATAATTTTCTGGAAATAATTACATAAGAATCTCTGCAGTAGTCAGCATTTTAGCGAAACCTACTTAAAATACTACTAAAATAATTTAAAACATTTTAGTTTTAAAAGAAAATATAGTTTTTACATTTTCATTTTTTTATATGATATTACAAACTTTTGAGTAGAATTTTTAAGTACAGGAAACTAAATATAGTAATAATAGGACTGTAACAAAAACACAAGAGGGCTTATCTGATCTTGAAGATATTTATGATACTACTTAGCAACATAATTTCACCAACAAAATAAAAAACCAAATGAAAAATTTTTCTGGATATCGATTTTGTTGATATTTATTTTATTAATCAAAAACTTTTATTATCGGACACCAATGCTACTATTATAACTAAGAAATTAAGAATTATTGAAAATGGAAACCTACATGCAATGTTGGCCAATAGGTAGACTTTCGGCTAATTCCACTTAAACTTGCTGTAAATCAGGTAACGTGAGCTTCCACCAGTAGTAATGAATTAATCAAAAGTGAAACTAACTTTAGAGGAAGCATATTTGCAGTTCAATTTTGCATGGGCTCTCAGGAGAAATTAAATTTGATTGCTTCCGTTAATAACCACGTTAGAACCTAAACACTGCAAGCGGTTTTAAATTCAATTCTTCTGGGGGCAATAGCTTTTCCTGTTGGTACAGCGTTTTCCATGCAGCGTCCGGGCTCGGCTTTCGCGGGCCACCTGTAATCGATTTATAAGTCGGTCACAGCGAAAGATGGCACTCCAAACTTCCTGAGCTCTGGAAAACAACGAGTTTCCGGAAAACGCCGAACTTTGCTATGCTTTACCCTTTATTTCCAGTATAAATTTGGTTGCTGCCGTTTTTGTGCTATGAGAGCGGCACTAATATTAAATAAATAGCTCAATATCCTTGAAAAAGTATTGAATTTATACTTACCAGCCCTAAATATACAAGCAGCATTCGTTGCTGTTGTTATCACTTTTTTGTTGTGGCACGCTTATGTATTAGAAATGCTATTATATATTAAATTAAAAATCATAATTTTAAATAAATGAACTTTTCAAAGGTTTAATTGAATATAACATATATGGTTTTATTTTTTGTACTTCCATTACTTATTTTTTTGTCTTAACATACAAATTGTCACTGTGATTAAAGTATATTTTAATAAGTTTCATATTATTGTTTTCTTATAAAACTTTTTAATATTGAAAACTAAAACATTATTTTTATCTATCACCTATGATTTTAGAGACATTGTTTTGCTCAAAAAATAAGATTACTTTTTAATTTGAACTCGCACAAAAGTCGCAATTAAAAAAAACGTATTTTCTTACGTTAGATCAACCGTCGGTGATATTTACTCTTAGCTTTTGTTTAATATGCCAAATAGTTTATAGGTTACCTAATTTTCTTTACAACTTTTTGATTTTTGATTTTTAAAAATATTGTTTAATAAAGCATTAAGCACATTAAAATTTGTGTTAAAAATAAAGCCAATGCTACCGAAACGTTTAAAAAAGGGCAGAAAGCATTCGGTAGTCGATCTTTATAGATAACAAATGTATTCCAATGGCATAAACTGCTCGGAGGAAGCCGTAAACCAGTAGAAGATAAATATCGTTTTGGTCGTCCATCAATATAAATAACCAAAGAAAATATCAAAAAAAAAATATACAAATTAGTGGGACATCATCATTTTATTACAAGAGAGCTCACCGAATACGTTATCATATCGATAGGTCCCGTATTTTAAGTGATATTTTGGGCTTGAAACAGCAAACAAACTCAACAAATAATGTTTCATAAGCCTCGTGTTCCCCATGTTCAGTCGATAAAAACCATTCCAAAATACCTAATTTGACTCAGTTAAATTAATAAAATAAAAATCGCAGAGGGCGCTACTGGAAATTCCAAAGAGTAACTATGAGAAGTGTTTCCAAGATTTTATTTAACGTTGACGTATGTGTATTACAACGGAAGGGGACTATTTTGAAGGAGACGAAATAAATTTGGATAAATAAATAAATGGCATGTATTTTATTCAAAAAGGCATCTTCAAGATACTGATTTGAAAGCGTAAATATGTCTTACAGCTATATATCATTAATGTTACTAGTGTTTCAGTGTTATGTTGTTAACATGTTAATGTTATCTACATATCAAAGATTGGTAATGTTTGCTTTTTTAATATTAAAATTATTTACTTAGTTAGTCCTAGGCCTTTTTACTTTTAGGTGTAAGACTGGTAGAGTTGAGTCCTGTATTGCTGTCTCCACCATTTTCTATCTTGCGTTAACTTTCTAGATCGTCCTTTCTTATTTTTTCTCGACACTCGCGTTTCAAACACTCTTTTAGTAAGTCTTTCGTCCGACGTTTGACATACATGTACAAATCATCTGAGCTGTCCTTCTATAATCTTTTCATTAATTGGCTCTATTTGCAGGTTTCGTCTAAACGTTTCATTTCTTATTTTGTCCCGGTTGTTTTTGTTTTCTATTTCTCTTATTAATTGCATTTCTATCGCGTTAATTCTTTATTTTTGTTTTTCTGTTAATGTCCATGTCTCACTACTGCATATGATTGTTGGTCTAACCATTTTTTTTACAAATTCGGTTTTATCTTTTTCGAAACTTCTGTTTTTTCCAGGAAAGACGTCTTCATTGTATTGAATATATTTTCCACGTGTTCCAGACTCTCATTTCCTTTCTTGTCCAACTTCCCGTTTTCTTCTATTGTTGCTTCTAAACATTTGAAATGTTCTACTTGTTCGATTTGTTTTCCGTCCAATCTTATTTCGTGGATTTTCTTTCTTAAAAATTATTTTTTATTAATATATATATTTCTTCTTATTATATGTGCTGGATAAATACTAAATAAAAAAGACAAGATATCGATTTCTCGAAAAAAGTATTCTAGATTAGAATAATTCATGAAAGGTGGCTTAACAGGAAAGATACTGATATACAGAATTTTGATAAACGAGTACTGCAATGATTGTCGTAAATAAAACCTTTTCGGATAATTACAACAGTGAAAAGTGCTTTAACCCACTAAGATTCGATGTAGCTAGGCTCGGGTTCTCTTTTGGATGCTACAGATTCTTGGTCGGTAACTCATTCGATCACTGAAAATAATGGCGTACCTGCGTTCATTAAACAAAGGGTTGTCTAAAGCATGTATTATGACGTAAGAGCAAGATGTGCCACATTCGTTGCACAACAAATTATTATTAAGCTTTTCACTACAGATGTCATGGTCTCGTTCGATATATCAGATTATAGACAGCTTTAAGACTAATGTATGTGCGGAATTTTTTTAGAAAATGAAAATGAAGGTCGTTGACGTAGCTTGAGACCACTTAAAACAAATTTATAATTAGTTTTTATTTTTTTTTATTTTTCAACTTACTTTTCCGAAACTGAAGTACATTTTTTCAGCTATAATCTAGCATTATTATTTCACCTCAGTACTGATACTTCTAAAGGTTTGCAAAATACCTATCTATGGTTGTAATCGCGTAAAAACGTTGACCGGTAAGTAAGAGTTTTAGTTTTAGCAAAACATGATTTCTCAATTTTTCCATTTTCAAGTCACTTTTGTAGGCAGGCGTATTGGTCTTAAATGATGATTTTTTTCTTCGAAAAACGGTATTTTTTCTCACAAACCTTTTCATCAAGAGTTAAAAAAATTGCGTAACATTTTCCAGTTACTGTTTTACCATATTCAAGGTAATCAATTAATAAAATGCCTTTAGCACCCCTAAAAATTAGTAACAAAACCTTTTCTGTTGATGAAGCAAGCCATCTTCTTTGGAGATAAACAACCTGCTTTAACCCACTGTTTTCATTGCTTTTTTAATTCCATTGTGTAATGTCAAATCTACGTTTCATTCATGGTAATAAATCGACGAACAAAATTAATTTTATTCTTTTTAAAGCTTAAACGTTAAACTCATTTTTGTTCTTCTGTAAGCAAGCAAGGCATTAGGCGTAGACAAAGCTTCTTTTACTCGCGATTTTGAAATGCTTACAGCTTCAGCAATTTTACAAACTTTAATTCGGCGATTATTCAATACCATATAGCGTAATTGTTTAATAATTTCCGGTATTATTGTACTTTTCGGGCGTCCCTCACGGGGATTATCTTCAAAACTGGTGCACCCACATTTAAGCTCGGCAGTTGATTTTTTAATTGTTGAATACAAAGAAAATTTTCATAAGCTATTATAAACTTTACATAAATTTCTGTTGTCCATATTTCGTGAAAGACTAAATAATTTTACAAGATTGAAGTGCAATTTCAAATTCCTACTCTTGAAAGGTGCAAAAATTAAAAAACTTGTCCATACTGTTGACATTTATTTGAAGCGAGAACTTTTCAGACCACCCTCGTAAATAAACAATATTTTACAAACTTAAGATAATATAAACAATAAGGCAACCACGTATTATTACATTTCAAGTTTATCTTAGGATGAAGGACTACTACAACACATTAAGTATCAAAAGAGAACGATTCAGTAAGTTAAATTTATAAATGACGGGGAAAATAAAAAAAATAATAATAAAAGTATATTTAAGAGGAAATCAAGGCATTTCGAGACATTTAGTAAATTAATTTGTTTTATGTCACAAATAAATTTTAATGTCGCAGCGGCTTTTGGGTTAAATCATATCGAAACCGAATTCGGATTAATTACACCGGCCGCTGAGCAAACAGGTTTTCGATTCGTTTTTCCATTTAAATGATTTTCCTATCAAAATTAATTCAGTCGATGGAAATTAAATGGACGATTAAATAACCCACGCGTCCTTTTTCACGACCTGATGCTTCCTCAACAGTCGGCTCAAAGCGGAGATTTGCATTGTCGGGACGTGTGGTAAAATAAAGTTCGCAGAAGCGAATTAATATGCTGATAAGTGTGGATATCCTGCGGCCGGGGGCGCCCGCGAGGGTGTATTTGGAGGACGGCGAGGCTACGCAAGCAGGAGAGCATCCCACATCATCTGCTCGTCATCCACTAAGCAGATGGCGGCGTCGATGACGCATCGTCGCATCGACGCATAGAAGTTTTTGCTCGGACGGCGTTTCCCCTTTGACACGTGCACCTCCAGAGTGCAGTACCCACTTTTTATTCTCCAACCCCAAATGGTGGTGGTCAATAGCCGTTTTGTTACAATTGAGACATGAATATCAGATGTAAAATTCAAATACGAGTACAAAACTCCTTTGACATCTATATTAATAAATTGTTATTATTCACATACCAATATGAAAATATAATTAAAAAATTTAGAAATAAAAAATACTTTGTTAGAAAACATAAATAAAACTAAAGCAAAAACAAAAGGAATATATTTTAGCTAATACCTAATAAAATATGTTAACAGCTCAACAGCTAATTAGCAAGTATTTTAAGAGTAAATAACTGAAAACGTGTTACAATAATATATAATAAGTATTAAATAGCAAAAAATTTGTTTGATCTAAGAGATCAATACTTTTATTAATTTTTAAATATTTTTTATCTTAATTTAAATCATGAATAGCAAGTATGGAAATGTTTTCAATGAATTTATAATATCTACTTATATATACATAGCTTGTGTGTGAGAAAATAGAAGAAACATCTGTTGATGAATAAAAATATAATTATCAATCGTAAATGTATTATAAAAACTCTATTGTGTCTTATCTTTATTACAAACTAAAACATCTTAAATATCGATGCCCAAAGCAGTAACCAACACATTGTACGAGGTTCTACGATACGTTATGAAATTTTATAATTAAGTAAATGTTCTTTTTTTCATTAATAAAATCGTAAATTTACAATCTACTCCGGTATTATAAGAGTATTAAGTAAGTATTGTCTGTTGAGGAATGCAAGGGTCTTTATCCAGCGATGATTTCCTTGGGTTTACTAGAATGACTTGAATTGGATCCCTCATCAGTTTAGATTTTCATATCCGGGTAGGTTTGCAAAGTAGTCTGAAGCTGACTTTTCTATTACATCCGTCACGAACGGTATGTTGAGGTTCTCGTGTAGGGTTTGGTTACTTACAAATCAACGGGAATTTACAGGGGCTCAAAACATTTTGCTTTGTACTTGTTGTATAATATTTATATTTATTTTTAGAGATGCCTGCAGGTACAAGAAAAGTTTAGCAGGTCAGGGATTTTTTGTGTATCAGAGGGCCAGTAGGTGGGTTTAGCAGTTGAAAGATGTATGTACAAAGGTAAGGTGAAAAGTTCTCGGCATGACAACGAGACTACGACTTTCAGTTACATGATTTTATTTTTCCACATAATCCCCTTCACTTCCAATACACTTGATCCAGCGCCTCTCCAACATCAGTATTCCTTCTCGGAAGTGAGAATCTGGAAGATTGTGAAAATATTCATCAATTTCTTGATTGGATGCGAAGCGCTTCCCAGAAACAAATTTTTTTAAGTTTGGGAACAGATGGAATTCTGAGGGTGCCAAATCAGGAGAATAGGGGGGATGGCCGAACAAATCATACCCCAAATCCCGCAGTTTTCCCATCGCCAACGCAGGTGCGTTGTTCTGGTGAAAGATTTTTCTTCTTCAAGCCAGGCCTCTTCTCGCGAATTTTGGCATCCAGCTGGTCAAGTAATATCGCCTGTAATTGTTCTGCCTTTTGCAAGATAATCAATTAACAGGATCCCTTTCGCATCCCAAAACACGCTGGCCACCTTTCCGGCAGATGTGGTCGACTTCGCTTTCTTTGGCGCTAAACCACCGGCTTCCACCCACTGCTGGGACTGCTGTTTCATTTCTGGCGTGTAGTGGTGGACCCATGTCTCATCCATGGTGACAAATCACCGTACAAAATCGGTCGGATCCCTGTTGAATCGGTCCAAAGATTGCTGCGAAAATCTTTTGTGCATTTGCTTTTGATCGGCATTCAGCAAATGCGCCACCCATCTTGCACAGAGCTTTCGCATCCCTAATTTTTCGTGCAAGATGTTTCACACCCTTTCTTCCGATATCCTCACAGCCTCAGCTATCTCACTCACCTACACTCGCCTATCGTCCAACATGATATCATGCACTTTTTCGATGGTTTCCGGTGTGGTTGCGGTTTTTGGCCGTCCTTCACGTGGGTCATCTTCGAGGGATGTGCGACCACGTTTAAATTCAGCTGCCCACTTTTTAACAGTTGACATGGAAGGAGCAGAGTCCCCGTAAACTTTTGTCAATCCATCCAAAACGAAGAATTTTATAATCGCACGATATTCAAGTTTGTCCATTTTAACAAAAAACATGCAACATGTCTACTGAAAAAATTCGTGTAAACAAACTAATTGAGCGAACAAGTTGAAACTAGTCATACGAACTAATGATACATGCACACAAGCAGGAAACATGTTTTTTTCCGATTGCAGCACCATCTCTGTGTCAGGCCGAGAACTTTTCACCTTACTCTCGTAGTTATTATTATTCATTGCTCGAAACAGGTTGCGGCTTTTGGTGGTGATTAATCTAGATCTCCAATGCGTATGTTTTGCGTTCCAGTCACCCTCAAAGATAAATTTTTGGCTTAGAGTTTGGGAAAAGGTTTTGAATTGATCTGTTGATATTCTATGGCGATGGGGGCAATAGATGGTTGTAGTGTAGTTCGGTATTCATTTTTACACTGTTAGCTTGTATGTGTGCTGTTTGGTACTTGAGGAGCTTGTGATGCAAGACGCTGTTGCGAATGAGGATTGCAGAGCCCCTATGCGCAATACCATCAGGATGACAAGTGCTCTACATGGTATAGTTAGAAATCTGAATTTTAGTTCTGTCAGTAAAATGAGCCTTTGAAATAAGCACGATATCGATTTTTCGGTTTGTAGAAATGTCAATATAACAAGACCATTTTCATTCCAGATTGCAATTCTTGTATACTTAGCCATTGTTAATGTTTGTTGACGAGACTTGTTAGTAAATTTAGCATTATAGAGTTGTGCTGAATCATCTGGTTAAATATGGATTTCAATCCTGATAAGAAGGTGGTCAATTGCTGAGTAATCATAAAGAATAAGTCATTTCTTATTATCTGTTGTTCCAGAAGTTGCCTGTGCATAAGATTAACATATTCTGAGTGTTCATGTACTTTTTGTTTATGCTCTCAGAAGTATAGGGATAAAACGGGTTTCAGAAAGTGTGTTAGCGAGTGATCTTGTGGCGTTAGATTTATGTTGGAATTTGTGGTTTGATTTACTTCTTAAGTACAAAAGATCATGATAGACCTTGGAGCCTTTATAGTAGTGACCGCCGTAGGAACACATTTTGCTGGGTATCTCTTGTTTTAATACAAGTGGAACTGTTGCGCGGCCCACCGCATTTCATGCAGTTGATTGGTTTAATGCAATATATCTTAGTGTGTCTATAGTATTGGCATCTAGTAAGTGAAACACAGTGGTGTTATTCTACTTTTCTTTCTAGGAGGTTTAACGGTTGTTATCGTACCACAGATAGCTTTCACTTCAAAAAATTTATGAATGTTTTTTTTGGTTCTAGATCGACATAAAACATCGAAAGAGGTTTTTTACTTATTCTGTGCTTTTATATTTAATATATTGCGGATTTTGTGACCAGCCCCTTCCAGTTCCGCTTTTATAACCTCAATTGGGATTGAATGGTAAAGATTTCTTATGACAGTTATTGCTTTAGTTGACAGGTATGGTACATTATCTTTTCATCTTTTAAGTGGGTGATTAGTTTTCTGTATGTAGCAATGTCGAGGACGTTGATTTTAACCGTATTATCTGCTAGGGCCTTGTTGTGGTATGTTTTATCATCGAGATTGTCTACCAAGCCTTCAAAATTAGTTACACCGTATATAAATATTGGTTGTGGTTTTTGTTCGTTTGTTTGAATTTTAGTTGCGCTAGTTGACTCGTTTTCCTGCATATTAACGTTATCATAAACCTCATTGTCGATAAATACTGAAAATCTGTTGTGCGTATTTAGATAAGACTGATTTTTATTTGTAGATTTTCGTAGGATCGGGTTTTTCTTTTTTTTTGTATTGTCTTGCGTTACTTCTTGATTTTAGTTAGAAGTTTGCTGTGCTGATTGCATGTTGAACGGCGTAGCTACAGGTGCAGCATATTAATTAAGTGTAGGAATAAGAGTTGGTGTATTTGGGAAACTAATTGATTGTAAATTATCGGGGTTAAAAATGAAAAATTTTTGCTGGAGTGGATAAGGAGGTTGATAATAATTGTGTATGCTGTTAAAAATTAGTATCTGATTAGGAGGGCATCCGAACGCTACATTAGTTGTGAGCTGCATGAAATTTATTACGCGCGATAATAAAAGTGGTTATCCACTTACCGGTGAAGTCACTTAGGCCATATGAGTCTAAAGTAACCTATCGACCTCTCACTATAAAAAACTTTAATACAAATTCAATTGTGTCTACGTTATAGTAGAATGTGAAAGCGAAGGTATACTGTACACCATCAAAACGTTATTTAACATTTAAAGAAATTAAGACTTTCTGTAATGAGTAATTTAATTGAGTATCTAATTTTTAACATTGTGCAAAATAGCGCGGCACTTCCAGCTACTAAGACAAATGAGCTGCTAAATTTTTACGAACATTTAACCAAAGATGAGACTATTAGCAATTACCGCTATTTTGTTTTTACTGTTGCTAGAATACAGTGAGGTTCAAAACTTTTAACGTTTAACTCGTATATGCTGGTATCAAAGAAAGTTAAGCGATTTTAAGAGACAATCAAAACGTAACAAATGTAAAAAATACGTAACTTGGACAGTAAAAAATAAAATGTAAAGATTTACACCGTTTTGAAAAACGTCTTAACTTTAATAAAACAAAAATGGTTGCGCTTCCAAAGAAATCAAAACTAGGAGTGATAGGTATATTTATTTTTCTTATCTATAGTATTATTACTTGATACACTTGAAATGTTAAACGGTCTTAAAATTTTTATCTGAAAGAAATTTTTATGAGCAGTATTGCAAAACTACAAACTACAAATTTGGTCACTGCAAGTATATTGCAGATGTACTATATAACATAAAACAAGTACATAACAGAAAAAGTTGAGTTTAGCCGAATGCAACAGATTTGAGCTTGTGTTTTATTTTTAATTTTAAGCCAAGTCTTTTAATAGTTTTCAAATACACTGAATGTACTAATACCTTAGATATTTGAACAAGGTTTTCCGTCACCGTTAGACACCAATTTTTGATTTTCGCTGGAATTTTCTTCGTCTCCACAATGTAGAACCAATTCTAAGATGTAAAAGAGTTACTCTTTGTCATTTCAGCTGATAAATTTTATATTTTAGGAAAGATTTGTGTCTTTTCTTAGTTTACGTAGTGTTTGGGTTCATACGTAACTTTTGGTCATGGGTCATTGCCAGTTTTATTTTGTTGTCCTTAAAATAAAGAATTATTTGCTCATTCTGTTCGATAAAAGATATCATAAAGAGGACCGAGCCGTATTAATGTTTCTGAAGTCTAGTTTATATTTTTAAAATATCTGTAAATTAAACATAATCAAACCGTTAAATAACTCACTAACAAAATCTGTTAAAATGTACACCTAATAAATATTACCATGACTCTAACTATAACTAACAAAAAAATTAATACAGAAATATCTCTAAAATTTATAAATATCTTTAATGTAAACACATAATGTTCTTTTGTGTTAGATGCATAGTACAATGACAATAAAAATTAATTTCTAAAGAACACGTATAATAGTTTAATATTTGTGAACTCAGTCCTTCCGGTTCAGTATTAAATGCAGCAACATAGTAATAGTAAGATAAAACAAATGACTGGTATTTTAGAGGAAAATTCAAACAAACTGTTAGTTTAGATCTGCTTTTATATGCAATATTGTAAAAGAATTCGAAATGTAATTGTGCAAACAAATATTATAGACAATCCATCTTAGATAAACAATTAATTAAGTTTGGTTTAACGAAAATGTCTTTTAGCACCATTAGAAAACATTTATTTAAATGTAATGAATAGTTTGTAATGGCAGTTTCTTATAAATATAGACGGAGGGTTCAAGGAACAGAAAATGCTGTAGTTTGTTGTGAACTGTACCTCTACTGTTATTAATTTTAAATTCAATTACTTTTTAACTTTTTTAAGTAACATAATACTTATCTATGAGTATAAATATTTAATATAGATCTAAATTTTTTTGTTTGTATTAAGATATTATACATTTTTTAAATAATTTTTGACAGACAAATAAAATACATATATAGAGAATTTTTTACTTTTATAGTAGATTTCGTCTCGCACTATCAAGGCACTTAAGCAAGGACTAGCAGTAACGTACGATAAAAATTTTAAAGGCAAATCAAAAATCGCAAAATAATTTAAAAATTCAAAAACAAGCAATATACAATATTTGTTTCGGCCAAAAGTGGACTGTATCGTAATTTTAAAATTTTAAACAAAGGAACTTCAATCAAAAAGCCAAAACAGGAAAACTCACGTTTGGAAGCTCTGCTGCAGAAATCGGTTTTTCTTGCTGTACTCCTGGGGAATCAAGGAAGAGAAAAAAAAATGCTGTGGGTGGAAAAAGGACAAGTGATCCCAATCTTTGCTGCGGGGCCGATCGAAAGCGTCTTTGCTTATGTGGGTCCTTCAGCTTATTGTGTCCGAAGTTTGCGACTAGGTTTCTCTTGGTTCCTTGCCGGGTCAGATACAAGAAAACCGAAGCGAATCTTTTCCGCCGGCATAATTTTGACTCCCGAAATACAATCGGCCAACAAAACAACCTCCGAGATGAAAAAACTTTGGTCGGCAAAATATCATATTCCAATATAACAATCGGCCTTCAACAAACGACCACCGGGATGTGGACACTCTTGCCGGCAATTAAAGACGTTAGCCAATTCTTGGTCAAAACGGCTTCGAACACGGAAAATTTAAAGCCGGTCGCACGCTTTCTAAATCATAACAACTAAAATTCAAAAACAAAGCGAGCGAGAAAGAGCGAGGCCGCGGCCATAGCCGCTTATATATTGGCGCACCGCGCAAACGGGAAAATTGGCCACCGCTATCTCAGATCAAAACTAAATCGAGTATATAGAGGGAGCCAAAAGACGACCGGTGCTAATTTAAAATCCAAATAAAAGTAATTGGAGATTGGCGCAAACAATATTATATTGTTGTTTTTATAGTAACATTTATAATAAGAGCCTAGGTGTAATTGCAAAAGTTCTAATATCCATCTTTCGAGCAAAACATCGCTTCATATAAAAGCGACGGCTTTCACAAGAGATGTTTTTGGTTCTTGGACTGTTAGGCCGTGGTCAGAAATTGGAAAGTCTTGACGTTTCGTCCATGACAGAAACAGACATTTTCTTTGGAATATCAAAAAATAGTTTCAACGTATCTACGGGTTAAACGCCACCTACGCACATGGCAAACCCAACGAATTTATCGAAAAACGGAAGCTCTCTTAGTCACAGAAGAAGTGTACAATACAAAAGAGGCCCTCGCTCTGTGTTTATTAAAATTAATACAAATGCATATCAGCGTAGCTAACAGAATTTTCAAAGACGTTGCGACACCATAATGCATCACATTTAATACTGTGCACAAACACACAGCCGCTCCCACCAATAGACAATCTTCTAAATTTCAACAAAATTGTAAATAAACAGTAATAAGCCTCTCCGAACATAAACTTAGGAAGTCATCAGTGCCCTTACCAAAGAAAAAAATTAATTCCGGCAATTCATAACTAACCTACAAGCAGCCATACAAAAGCCCTTTATGGATGAAGTAGAAACGCATTTTGCGCCGTGCTAAGCTGCTTAAGAAGAACATACTCAGGGTCAAATTAAATCCACTTTATAAATTTAAGAATAGCGATACCATCATCTTCTTATCAGCAAAGAAAAATAATAACACAGCTATACTAGCACAGGAGGACTACACAAACAAGATAACTAAACACTATGCTCAAACCCTATACAGATGCAGTACGGATACTACGAAACACGAGCAAACTAATAAAAAGTTTCTCTAAGGAGGCGCTGCGCCCAAAAATATACGAGTTCCGTAAAATAAAAAAATGGTGTATTACTGCAACATATTGTCAGTGCTATCAGTGGCCATACCTAAAAAACTTGTCCAAAGTATTACAACCACACTTTGGACTCATTAGCAGTTATATTTAAAAAATTGTTAACGACATTCAAGACATATAGCTACAAGAGAGACACCTAATATTCAGTTTTCACCATCAATGCATCACCATTAAATCCGCAATATGTCGATGATACGTTTGTGATTCGGAGGCACAGCAAGAAAACACTACCGTAGTATCTTAAATACCTTAATTCGATACAACCATGTATATATTTTACTATAAAACTGGAATCGAACGATAAAATTGCTTTCTTATACGTACACGTGTTGAAATCAGAGAATAGATATTTACAACACACTGTGCACAGAAAACCCAAGCAAATGGATCAATACCTTTATAACCAATCGAATCACTACCCAAGTAAAAAAAGAACGGTGTGAAAACAATGGTAGATCTGACATGGTGAATATGTTAACTTCAATTATTAGATAAGGAACTAGAATATTTCAAATAAGTCTTAAAAGGCAATGGCTCCTCGAGGAAGGAGATAAAAAAATAATATAACCTAACACATGCGTATGCAAACTAAAGGGTGTCCCAGAATTAACGCAAGATTTAAATTTGTCGCCATTTATGCAGTAAAGTGTTGACAACCCTAAAACAAAAACAAATCGACAGCTGACAGTTTAGGGTTAGTAAAAATGGAGCGTTACACGATAGAACAACGTGTCTTCATTATTGAACAATATTTCAAAAATAATGAAAGCTTGGCGGCCGCTGTTCGAAAATTTCATACAAAATATGGTCGGAATAGTGTTTTAATTTCGTCAACTGTGAAGAGATTAATTGAAAAATTCCGAGAGACAGGATCCGTCAGACGCCAAACACACTGGTCGTCCAAAAACAAGCCGTTCAAATGTCAACATCGAAGCAGTGCGTGAGAGTGTCGGTGACAATACAGGAACCTCAATTCAGCGTCGTGGACAAGAATTGCAAATTTCAAGAACCTCTCTACAGCGTATACTCACTAAATATTTGTGTCTCCATGCTTACAAAATTCAATTAACACAACAACTGAAGCCTAATGACCATGCACAGCGAAGAGAGTTTGTTGAATGAATTATTGAGCATCAACAAATGGATGCTGATTTTTCGAGCAAAATCATCCTAAACGACGAAGCACATTTTCACCTTGATGGGTTTGTTAATCGCCAAAATTACCGCTTTTGGTGTTCTAAGAACCCACATGTGATTGTCGAAAAACAAATGCATCCACAACGTGTCACTGTTTGGTGTGGATTTTGGGCTGGAGACATAATTGGACCATACTTTTTTGAAAATGAGGCTGGTCAAGCAGTGACTGTTACTGGTGCTCGATATCGCGACATGATAACACAGTTCTTTTTGCCGAAATTGGATGATATTGATGTGGTCGATATGTGGTTTCAACAAGACGGTGCCACATGCCATACAGTCCGTGAAACACTTCAATTACTGCATGAGACATTTCCAGGTCGTGTACTCTCTCGTTTTGGTGATCAGAATTGGCCCCCTATATCGTGCGATTTAACACCATTAGATTTCTTTTTATGGGGTTATTTCAAATTACAGGTCTATGTCAACAAGCCCACAACCAAGCGTGCATTAAAGGAGGAGATTCAACGTTGCATCAACGAAATTCAGCCACATTTATGCAGAATGGTCATGGAAAATTTCGACAAACGAGTACGTATGTGTATGCAAAGCCGTGGAGGCCATTTACCCAATGTGTTATTCCATAAATAACCTTATCCTATGTACTTTATGATTCAATAAAAAAATTAAAATCAAAAGACTAAAAACTGTGTTTTCTATTTAATTCAAATCTTGCGTTAATTTTGGGACACCTTTTACAAGCGGAATCTGCCTTGGTAGTCGAAGTTTTTTACTTAACAGAGCTACGGACCGGATATGGAGAATTCTGAATAAAAAATGAAAACCATTTATATTGCTACTACTAAAATATGGGATTTTCTTCGATCAGTCGAAGATACAAAAGGCCCACAGTATACACCAAAGGTATATTGCATATCTTGTTTGTGTAAGCAAGTTTATATTGGAACTAGTGGACGTAAGATTGCCACAAAAATAAAAGAATGTTAACAACACCTACGCCTCACTCAGCCTGAAAAATGAACTGTTGCCTTTAAAATTCCTAACCACGAGTCTATATCGTGTTTGGGTAAACAAGTTTTGTCAAATTGTAGAAACTATTACTTGAAATTATACAGAGAAAAAGTGGACATTTATAAATATAAAAATAATTCGAAGAAGGACCATGAATTCTCTTTATCTGCATTTTCATTCGCTATTTTTAAGTGGCAAAAACAAACCAAGATGCACTGAAAGACCGGGTAACATTAACCACCCTATTTAAGTCAACAGTTAGCCCGGTTACGTCAGCAACTAACCCGGGGACGCCAACAATGGTTCGCCAAAACCATTCCTACCACATGCGTTCGAGTATAAAAGAGAAAGCGCACCCGACAGCAACTTAGTTTTTTAAATATTATCTTCTGAAAATATTTACCGTAGTTGTGGGCGAAACTTCGACTACGCACTACACAATTCCTAACACCGTTTGAGTTTGCCATTTTTTTCGATAATACTGAAATTGAATAACATATTGGTGACTCACAAACTAATTGGTTGTTTTTTATGTTAGAACTCGCAGCAAATTCAATAAAAACATATTTTTTATTACCAAGTTTGTGAGTCAAGACAATTTATGATATTTACATAGTTTGCTTATGCGCATGTACAATTAGTACTGATCAAAGAAGTTAAATATTTTGAGAAGTATCAGTAGATGTAATTGAAACGACACGAAGCAGTTTTCTTAGTGCATCATTAATGTGGACCCCAAATGTCTATTGTTGTCGGAGTAAAATACATGCTATACAGAGCTTCGGTTGTGTCAAACTGGGTGTGAAGTGGTTTATGGAAGTTGGAAACGTCGATGATTTTACGAAGAGGGTTGCGTCAAGCTGAAGCGAAACAGAAGAATAAATATATTAGTGTACTTAAATTCTATCCGACATTTATACAAATGTGGCAAAATTGATCCAAAGTATTATTTAAGGACAAACATTTATTATAACAAAGATTCATCAAAAGACATGCATGGATAAAACAGACATCTTATAACAAGAACAACAAAATATACAGCAAAGTTGTTTTTGGACAAGTGTTTTAATCGTAGTGATTTTGGAAAAATAGCAATCTTTACTTAGATACTTAAAACAAAAACAGAATGTCAAAACTTTAATAAAATATTGTTTGAAATATATTTTATAGACCACCTGCTAATGCATACACTATAAAAAATATTAGGACTTATATGAAGCAGCAATTTTTATCAATACAAAAGTAAAATTATTAAAAATAATCTTAAAATAGATTTCAATTAAATTACCTAAAGAATTTGCTGAAACACGGTTTAATACTTGCTTTTGAAGGTGTCAAGCCATTACTGACAACAAAGAAGACTAGCCACTAATACTCTGTAACTTTAAAAATAATGTTTTTTATATTTGTATAAACTTTTTTAAATTGAGAACATGTTTACCTAAAAATCAACAACTTGTTGAACAAACTGCATGTGTAGAGAATTAAATCTGGTACTGCTTTCCACGTATAGGTTGTTAAGACTGAGTAAGAAGTTATGTGCTTCTACAACAGTAAAGTTGTTACATATAGAAAAAAAGTAGTTCAATAATCAAAAGGCATACTGTACAAAAGCGGCCAATAAAAATACAGGGTGCGGCAGAATTATCTACTCCTTTTTTTCTACCGAGAAAACCATAATGTTAAGGGTACACAATTTCCGCCAGATTGGTTCAACATTCAAACATACATCACATAGTAGTCCTTGTAGCTTTAGGATACCTGAGAATGTCGAAGCAATGAGGCAGGTTGTTGTCACATCGTCATGATGTTCAGCCGTTAAGCATGCTCTTGTCTTGGGAATATTTAACCGGAGAGTGGGGAAAATTCTATACTGAGAGATCTCATGTGATATACCATCTATACAAACTGATGGGAATCTAGGAACTTAAAGAATGTGACTTATACCCTCGGCAGACTGTTTGTAACCATTTGGTGTGTTACGAAATTTGTCACATCTACCCATTATGTTGAGATGTTACGCAATTTCTTGGAAACCAGACTAAACTAACATGGAAATGCACCATTGTTATTCCAATAAAATGAGACTACCGCAAACATGGCGAGAATTTGTCAAGAAATTTTGGAAAAAATTTTTCCAGGCCATCTTATCAAATAACATGGTGTCACCATGGCCGGTTAGATCATTAGACATGTTTCGTTGCGATTTCTAAGAACACCTAAAGTCAGCAGACTATTGCGGAATTAAATTTTGTGAGAGAAAGCGAAAACAATTGTAACTGAGTTACACAAAGAAAATTATCTGTCATCGTTAGCTATAACCCAACCCAATCGTAAAGCAAATATAAAAACAACTCGTTCTTCAAAATTCCTGGATGTGGCTACCACGTTTTTACATTTGTATTTTCTCTTCGAAAGTACTCTTACTATATTCTTTCCGATTTTTAATTACACTACGATTATATCCACCAGATACTTCGTTACTTAATAAATTGAACACAAAAAATAAGTTTTGTTTGAGTGATTGTATAAAAACTCTTTGCATTAATAATATAAATTACCATGCTTTAAAAATTATCAAAATTTCTTTCAGGTCCCAGCAATTTATAAGGGTGGAATGATTTAAATACCCACTTTATTTTGTCTACATTTATCAGTTTCTTGGCGTCTTGCCAAATTTTACTAGAATTATGTTAAAACGCACTTTAGGTTTGGCCACCTTTATTGAAATATATAACAATTATATGTTAGTATATTAAAGATAATATTGATGATAACGTTTTCTGGATTTTACACTGCTACAGAATACACTTAATCAAACAAGCAATCCACAAATTTTTATATCATTTGTTTAAATAACAAAAAATATATTTTCAGCAAGATAGTGCACCACCTCATAAAATTAAAATTGTTTAAAAATTATTGACAATTAAATATAAAAAACCGCTGAATAGAAATTAATCAACCAGTATAGTAGTTGTCATATTCGATGATTAAACTTCCCTGTAGTAACACATTTTTTATAAAAATATTAGTAATCATCTAGAAAAAACTGACATTTATCAAAGACATGTAGCATTATTCTTTGTTCTCTCTAAAAATCAAGAAATTTTCTCCAGAAGCAAGCAAAGAGTAAACAGTTGTGTATAAATTGTAAACAATTATATGAATGTACAATTGTGCAATTAACAATAAATATTAAATTAAGCAAAAAATAATATCAAAATGCAATATATATTTAAAACTAATTTTTGAAGTGTTTGTGTTAGGAAAAACTATTAAATACTAATCTATTTAGAATGTCTTCAATTGTGAATTTTAATTTAAAACTGAAACCAATTTATATATTACATCTCCACATTAATTTCATTTAAAATATTATAATTATGGAATTTTATATTAAATGTATTTGAAATTGATTGTTTTTTTATAACCAAGCTGTAATTAATTAGCCCCCATCTTTGATAATAGAAAGAACACTAAGAGAGTTTACGTAAATCTAAATAGATTTAAGCAACCCCTTTGCGTAGGAAGTTCAATACACCAACACCAACATACAATAAAGGCATGTTAGCTTCCCCTGCGCGTAAAGGTGTCACTTAATTCAGCGCTTTCCGGGTGCGCCCTTCGCCTCGTGGCGGAAAAGCATACGTCCTGCGCGGCTCGCGTGATGAGCAAGTAATTTTATATTCAGCGCGGCAAGTAGACTGTGCAAATAAGCGGGTGAAATAATCGTCGATAGATGATTTTCTCGGCGTGGCGAGGGAAGCCCTGGTCGGCACGGGCGCAGTGCAGCGCCGCGACGGCCGCGCTGGCGCCTCCTAGCGCCGCCACCCACTCGGTCACACTTCCGGCACCTTTTCTTTCGTGATTAACCGCTGATTGTGTTGCATTGTGTTTGCGGAGTTGTCACGACTCCCCGACATGAAATTTTAATGCGCCTGCATCGATATCTATTTCGGGCCCCGCCGCGCAAGAACGGCCTATCGATTATTTTTCTAAGGCGCACATCGACGCGTCGGCCCGAGACGAAATTAAGCCCTAATTGAATTGGTTTGGCTATTTGGGCGCAAACGAGGTTAGCAGGCTAATTCTGCGTATCGGTGTTTACTGGAAACGCCGGAAATTAAAGGCAGAGGCTAAAATTTTGTTGAAACAATGACCAGGCAAATGAGTAGAAACACTAATAGTTTGACTTGAAATTATGTTAGCGCTAAGTTATCATAAAAATAATTTCTTCTTGCATAGTTAATATTTAATGAGGACTATACCTCGAGAAAATTAATTTTATCTTATTCAATCACACAATAATAACAGATAAAAGAGCGTTTTTCAAAATATTTAAAAATTTTTAGTGTTTCAAGAACATTATAAAATATTTCTATTTTTAGAAGTTAAAATTTAGCTTTTTCCTTTAAAGTTCTGAAAACATAAATATTTTACTCTCTATTTTATCAATACTCCTCCTTCCCACTGTTCTCTTTTACCAATCGCTTTTTTCTTGCTATCATCTTGAGTTTCTCGTCTCATCATTTGAGTAATTCGCTAATGCTATTTTTCCTTACTTTCCGTTGTTAGTTTATCTATTTATCATACGTTTATACTACATGTCTTATCTGACTCCACTTCTATTCTTCCAGCTTGTTATTATATTCTTTACTTTTGATCTTCTCCTTATCTAAAATTCTTTGTTCTGTCTCTTAGTGTCATTCCCAAAGTTCTCTGTTTTACTGTTCTTTGAGCTATAGTTTATTTTATGATCTTATTGGTTATGGTCATAATTGCGGTCTCAAATGCCGCTGTTTTCTGTCTTTCGATTAGACTTTCTATTGTTCATGATTTTCCCATCCTCCGTTTTGCACATTTCGTTTTTCTATATATTTATCAAGGTTATCTTACCAAAATATTCTTGGTCTGCTATGTTTTATTCATCCTGTTGAACTCTTTTCATCATTCTGTCATCTTTCACTCTTCTTAACACATTTCTCTTTGTAGCAAATTAATATTTTATTTTTAATGTAATTATTTGTCTGTTTCTACATTTCTTCATCTGATTTTTTGGTTTGCTAGTCTGTCTTTTCGTATTATTCCACATCTCTTTCGATACTCAATTGCTACTGCTGTAATTTTATTCATATTTTTTGTATTAATTACCCATGTTCTGGTTTCGTACGTTATTATACTGCGTATTATGGTATTATATATTTTATTTTGGTTTTTTAACTTATGGGTCTGCCCATAAAATAGGATTTAATTATCTTATGCCTGTTCTTGTTTGTCTAATTGTAAAAGTCTTTTTATTTCTCTTTTGTTATTATAATTGATCCTAAATAAATGAATTTGTTATTGCCTTTTATTTCAAAACTAAATTTGTAGTTTTTTTGTTGTCGCATTTTTTCCATTAAAATCTATATCTAGTTCTACTTTTCGAAGAAGAATTTCTTTAAGTTTTGGCAGCATATACCCCAGTTCTCTTTCTAATGTATAAAAATGTTCATTTATTGCTGGAATTTCCATGCCTTCACACTTACTTTTCAGTTTTTTAGTGTTTATTGAAAATATATATTTTTGTTGTTGTTGTTGTTTTAAAGCTGTTGGTGAATGTTCGTTTAATCTATACTCCAATTTTATTTCCGTTGTATAAGTTTTTACTGCTTTTACTAGTATACAGAGTACTCCTACTTCTTTCACGGCTTTCTATAGATCCTTCTTAGGTATTATGATCTATGATTGACTTCCCTAATGTAAATACAGCCTATTTTTTTATGTGCTGTCTTTTAGTTTATTTCTTATTATTTTACCTATTATTTCCACTTTTATAGATCCGTACTTTAAAGATCTTATCTTCCTCTTGGTTTTGGGTACCTTCTTCGTGTGGAATATGTTAAGAGTTCTTCTTAGCAGCTCTTCCATTTGTCTGCTACAATCTAGAGCCTACGGTACACAAGGGTAGTAATGTGGTTAGCTCCTGTTATTACCCCAGAGTTTGACCTCCAGGTATTCATTTATTGCAGCCTGAGTCGAGCTGGGCCGTAAAAATGCCAGCGATCGAATTGGCGAGAGCGGGATTCGAACCCGCAACTCTTGGTTTCGTAGTCTAGCGATCTATCCACTAAACCACCACGGCTCCTATATATATATATATATATATATATATATATATATATATATAATATATATATATATATATATTTGCAAATGCCCTTTGTCAGTTTTCGTTTTTTACGACTTTTGTACTTCTTTATTTTTCTCTTTATATATTAGTTAATCTTTGATTTTAGTAGATAACCGTTTTATATAAAGTTTCCCTATTTATTAGCTTTTCTGGTCCCATCAATAAGATTGCATTTATGTTGCGTTGTTACTTGTTCTATTTTTCCTAAAGATTCAAAGGCCGCTTCTTTATGCTACATTTTATATATGAATATATTTCCTCTATTTCCACGTTTAAATTTAAATCATGTTTAGCGCAATCTGTCTTGACATAAATGTCCCATTGTTTCGTCCCAAAAGAAAATACAATTTAAAGAGTTTTTCTTTTCCTATTGGATTTATTTTGTTTTAGCTGTTTCTTTCTTTCTCTTGCTATTCATCAAATAATGTCATTTTTGCTTCTTCTTCTTCTTTCTCTTTTCCCATTTATGCCTTACAGCGTTGGGGCCTCTATCCATTTCTTGTAGTTTCCTGAATGGTCTTCTCTCTTTTCCTTGCCAACTCTTTGATATTATCCTCCCATTTGATTCGGGGCCTGCCTCTCTTCCTCTGTCCTTCTGGTCTGGTTTCAAAAATTTCCTCGGGTATGAGTCAGCTCTCATCCGCATAAGGTGTCCGTACCATTTTAATTGTTTGTTCTCTATTTCTTCTATTATTGGCTGCTGTTCTAATTCGTCCCTTACGCTTTTGTTCCTAACTCTATCTCTCCTGGTCTTGCTCACTACTTTCCGTAGATATTTCATCTCAGAAGCTGTTATTTTTGATCTGAGTTTATCCACTAATGTCCAAGATTCCGCTCCGTATATTAGTGCAGGTGTATAGATGGTTTTATATAAATGCATTTTTGTTCTAACTTTAAGCTCTTTCTTGCCTATTAAAGTGTTATTTATTTGGTAGTTTATTTTGTTTGCTTTACTTATTCTGTGTCTAATTTCCTCTTCTATTTTTCCATCTTTACTGATGATTGTTCCAAGGTATTCCATTTTATCCGCATACTCCAGTTTATCTTCTTCTATCAGAATGGCAGTTTGTTCTATATTATCTTCTCTTGTAATGTGCATAACTTTACTCTTATTAGTGTTTATCTCCATTCCTTTTTCCTCCAGGTTTCTTTTCCAAATGTTTATGTTATTTTGTAGTGTTTGTGCATTTCCGGCTATTAGGAGTATGTCATCTGCATAAATTAAATCTTGGGTCATTACTGGTGTTAGATTATGATATCCTATTCTTGTTCTTCTGGTTTCATTTTTGCATTTTGTTATTATATTATTCATGTATATGATGAATAGCAGTGGACTGAGACTGTCTCCTGCTTTACCCCTCTATTCATGTAGAATTCCTCAGACTTGTGTCCATTTAGTCTTACTTTGCCTACTACTTTTTGTTGATGCTTTTATTATTCGTATTAACTTTTGGCTTGTCTCTAATTCTTCCAGTGCATTCCATATGTGCCTTCTTGGTACCAGATCAAAAGCAGCCCTAAGGTCTATAAAGGCCAAGAAAGTGTCTCTGTTTTTGTCTATTGTTTTTCTATTATGTTTCGTATTGTGAATATATGGTCCTGGGTTTGTCTGCCGGGCCTGAACGCTGCTTGTTCCTGCTCCATTTTGTCCTCAATCTCATTTCTTAATCGTTTTTATGACTTTCGAGTACACTTTACCGGGCACTGATGATAAACATATTGCTCTATAGTTGTTGCAATTAACTGTTTCTCCTTTCTTATATATGGGCACTATGATATTTTTCTCCCAGTCCTCCGGTATCTTTTCTGTTCTCCACGCTTGTTGAAATATTATCTGGAGCCATTTTATGATTGTTGCTCCTCCTATCTTGAGCATTTCTGATGTAATCTCGTCTTCCCAGGTGCTTTTCCATTTCGTGTTGTTTTTAGTGCTTGTTTTATTTCTTCTTCTGTAATATCATCGTTTTCATTCTCCTGGTCTACTCTTTCCATTTCTGATTCTTCTTGAATATCTTCTTGGTTCTTAAATTTATTGTGGTAGTGGTCCCTCTATGCTCTTAAAACTCCTTCGGTCGTTGTTTCTAGTTTTCCTTCTTTGTTCTTTATATTTCTTATCTGTTTTGCTTGATTGCCTTTTAGTCTTTTAATTATGTTCCAGAACTGTTTTTGGTTTTCTACATAGTTCTGTTCTATCTTTGTGCCAAACTGTTCCCAGGAGGCCTGCTTTGCTTGTTTTACCGCCTCTTTTGCTTGATTTCTTTTTTGCATATAAAGGTTTCTGTCTTCTTCTGTATTTGTTCTTTTATATCTGCACCATGCTTCTTTCTTCAACTTAATCTTCGCTTTTATTTCTTCGGTCCACCATCTTGTTCTTTTCTTTAGACTGCTTTGATTTACCATTTTTGTTCCACATATTTTTCTGGCTGTCTTAAGTGTGGTTTCTTTGAATTTCTGCCATTTCTCTTCTAGCTTCCAGGGGGTCTCTAGCTACCCTTCTTGTGTTTCGAGGTTATTTAATCTATCTGTAATTATTCTTCTATATTGTTCTCTTGTTAGTGGGTTTTCTAGATTTTCTAATTTGATTTTTTCGTACTTCTTCGGTACTTCTATTTTTGGTTTTCTAAATATTGTATCTGCTATCACTAGTCTATGGTTTGTGCTTAACTCTGCTCCTCTTATCACCTTGACATCATGTAATGCATATCTCATGCTTTTGGTTATGGTTATATAGTCCACTACGGTTTTGTGTCCAAGTTGTTCGGCTTCGTAGGTTATTTTGTGTATCGTTTTATGTTTAAACAGAGTGTTTCCGATGAGTAGTTCATTAGTGATGCAAAAATCGATCATACGCTCTCCATTGTTGTTTATTTCTCCCTCTACTCCGTGTTCCCCCATTGTTCCGTGTCCCATCTCTTTGTTGTTTCCGATGTGGGCATTCCAGTCTCCCATTATTATTAGATGGCGGTTCTTGTTTTGCATTTTTCTACTGTTCTTTGTAGGTCTTCATAGAACTGTTCTTTTTCATTCAAGTCAGAACTTTCTGTAGGTGCATGTATTTGTACTATCCCCACTTTCTCTTGCAATGCTAAGTCTACTGTTATTATTCTGGGGCTTATGGCCTCCCAGTTGATCACTTTTGATTCTACGTCGTTGCTTAGAATGATTCCCACTCCTTCTGTTATTCTATTTCCTACCGGGGTTCCTGCATACCGAAGTGTGTACCCTTTATCTAGTATCCTTATACCATTTCCTCTCTTTTTTATTTCTGCTACTCCCAATATTTGTCTTTTGTATTTTATCATCTCCTCTACTATTTCTTCCTCTTTTCCATTAAGTGTGGTAATATTCCATATTCCTATTCGTAACTTATTTCTCGCCTGTTGTTGCCTTTTATTCCGTCCTAGTCCGAGGCTTCCTATTTTTCTCTGAATCATCGACCTCAAGTGGGTGATTAGCCCAACGTCAAAGGCCCCGTTACCTCGGGACAATTGGTGCCGGGTTATACCCCCCGGTACTGGATCGCCAGAGCCTCGTCAGTTTTCCAGCAGGGTGTACCGGGTGGTGTAGACTACCACCTCTCGTGCAGGTGAGGTTGACATTTGGGGCCTTTAGGATGTTGTTGGCCCCCTTACACCCCGTCATTTTAACAATTAACCTTTTCTTACTTTTACAACTTTTATTGTTATTGTAATTTCCTTCTTAATTACAAAGTAGTCAGTCTATGTTGTTTGGTGTTTTGGACTTAATTATATTTATATAAAAATTGGCGATGATAAACGCAATTTGTTATTTCTTAATTATATTATTGACACATTTTTTCGATGTTATTAATAGTGATTACTGATTGTTTTTCATTTAAGTCCCTTATGATAAAAGTTTTTTGGCATATTTCTTTTATTAAAATATCTTCAAGGCTTTCTTTTTTATGATTGGACTGTCTTTTGCTTAGAGGTGCACGAACTTATTTTTTTGTTCTTTTTTTATTAATATTTTTACCCTTACTAAGGATTTTCGATCTTTGGAAACACCACTTCATCTATTTGTTCCGTTTCATTTTTTACTTTCCTTATCCTATAATAAGGAAAGTAATGTAATCGGCGGAAATTTGACCTAATCAGTTTTTCACATTTCTGGACGAAATATAGCCTCAGGACACCAAAAAAGTTGTTTTTAGCCATTGGTTCGTGTGTGTGTGTGTGTGTGTGTGTGTGTGTGTGTGTGTGTCTGTTAGTAAACAAGATATCTCGAGAACCGTAAGAGCTAGAGACTTGAAATTTGGTATGCAAGTTACTTGTAGGTAGGGGATGCAGTGCGAAGCTTTTGGTAAAAATCGGCAGTGCCGTTTGGTTACAAGGTCGCAAAATCGGCCTCAAAGCGGTCGCGTATCTAAACGGTTAAAGATACAAAAAATTCATGAGAATAAAAATGATTTGTTATCACGAGATAAACATGAATTTAAAATAAAAGTTGGTAAAATAGGAACTCTAAAAAAAATTGAAACTCAGGATTTTTAACATACCGGATGTTCATAAAATATTTCGGAAAATTTATATTACTGGATAGATCAAACCGAGACGAACAAAAAATTAAAATGAAATTTTTTGATGCCAGGTCAAATAAATAAGTAGCCGATTAAAAATTAATTAAACGGACCAATCACAGCTACCGGGCCGACTTCGGGAGGACGGGGGGGAGCGCTTGGCCGCTAGGAGGGAGCACGCAGGCTGTGCGACCGAGCTCGCACGGTTACCTTCAATGACTTAGCAAAATTGTAAGTACGAGTCAATTATTGTCTTGTACTGTTTATTTTAATCAGCTTTCGAGTGTTGGACTCGCGCCTCGTCCTTTTTAAAATAACAAGTTCTGGGACGAGGCAGCGCAGGGCCGTATATATATATATATATATATATATATATATATATATATATATATATATATATATATATATATATATAATAGGATAAGGAAAGTCGTGTGATGTTCACACCAGATTGTTTTTTTTGTTTCTGTGATTATCAACATGTCCAAGTTCATTCCATTAAATTATTTTATTATTTATTTTGTTTTTAGTTTTCCATCTATATATGATCTATGTTGCTATAATGATGCTTTGGTCTTTTAGTTGCTTTCTTCTGATTTAAACTTAAATAAACTGTGTTTTGAGTTTCCAAAGCAAAATTTCCTACTCTACTTCTGTATCCGATAGATTTCCACCCGGGAATCTAATTTGTTTGTTCGATTTTTGTCCTGATACTTTCTTCTCTCCTTCCTTTTTTGTTTTATATGTGCTAAGATGTTAATGCCTAACGCGAAACCCCTTCAATTTGAGCGACCTGCTAATTTTGGTCTTCGAGTATTTTATTTCCCCGGTGCCCACCATATCTGGTGAGTCTTTTCCACCATACGAAGAGGCGCCCCATGGAGAACTAGCAACCTCACACGGATTTATCAAATATATTATTACTTTCTTCGATTTACATTTGGGCCTACTTGTTTACATAATTTTTCTAGTTGCGTAGTTATAATTATTCTTCTATTTTAAAAAATATTACTACATAGTCCATAAGTCTTAAATAATATTTTGGATATCCACATTTATACCTATATCTCAGTCAAATAAAACTAATTGAAAACATTTTCTAATGCTAAAGTGAAGATTTTCGGAGGTAACGTATTATTTTTTTTTAATCTTTGTGATTTATCATATTTGGGTTGCTTTATATACATTTTGTATAGCCGTAAAGTAATAGGTATCAATTCGGGAATTATCTATAGCTTGTAGCATTGCCACAATTTTAATTATATTAAAGGACTTCTCATAATCAATAAAAGCCGTTACTAAAAGTAGGTTATATTTTTACTATTTTCTGTAACTAGTTTGATCTTTGCAAATGATCGCTAGTTCCAAAACTTCTTCTATATTCTGTTGGCTATAGAAGTTGGCAGTTATACAATTTTTTCTTTAGTCAGTTGGCCAGAAATTTCAACGGACAATTAAAAACATTCATTGAATATCATTTCTAAAGTCTGTATTAACTATCTTTCTTTTCTATATGTGTTGGTTAATTACAGAATTATTTCGGGCATTATTTTATTTAGAAAACGTTCTTATGCGTTTATTGGTTTGCTTGTTGCTTTTCCGGTATTTTTCTGATCCTACATTTACGATTTTTTCTCTATCTCTATTACCGTTTGTTCTTTGTATATTTCGTTTATATAAATTACTAAAAATTTTTTAACTGTTTCTATATTCTCTTGTTTGTGATGTCGGTACCATCTTGCTTTCTTAGTTGAAGTATGCGTTTTTTATTTAAGTTAGTTTTTAATTTCTTTATATTAACCTTTTTTCCGATAATTATTAAAAATAAATTTTTATTGCATCTTTTATATCTACTTTTATATATTTTTTGTCTATTTATTTATTTTAATGTATTGCATTGACTCCCAGTTCTGATCTTTTCTTTTTTACTAATCTTTAGATTTCTTATCTTTTATTTTTATTTGTTCAAATTTTTGTCGTAGCTATTGCTGCTTCTATTATCTCATTTTTAGATGATTTAGTAGATCATGTAATAATTCGTTCTTTACCATGTTATTTCATGCTTTATCTACTTTTTCTTTCACTACTTTTTTTAACACGTCTGATCGAAACTCTTTTTTATGGTAAATTAGTTTAGCTTTTTCTTTTCTCAAATTAATTTATATCTTTGTTCTTATCAACTTATGAATACTATAGATGATCATAAGTTGTTCACAGATCCTCTAATATTCTGTATATAATTTAGGACAGATACATATTTTATTGTAGTCTTATTATTAGTTATCACAAAGTCAACTTCATTTTTTATTCAGTTATTTGAATTTCTCCATATCTATTTGTTTTGAGACTATTTTTCAATAATACAAGTATTATTTTGAACACTTTAGAAAATTTAGATTTTAATTTACTATTTTTAGCTCTAATTCGGATTACTCGAGTCTTTCTACACCTGCAATACATCTAGTATTATACGTCGCCAAACTCATTCTATTAAAAAAATTACGGTAGTATTATATATATATATATATATATATATATATGTATATATATATATATATATATATATAAGGATTCTACAGCTGTCGCCGTTTTCCTTCCTTCAACCAGGTTCTCCACGCTTTTCGTTCTCGCCAGTCATTCTCCTCTAAACCTCTCCTTTCCATCGCTTCATCCACTTCATTCCTCCACGATCTTCTCGGTCTTTCTCTCTTTCTCCTTCTTGCGGGACTCCAATCTGTTACTCGTTTGATCCATCTGTTGTCATCCGATCTTCTTACATGTCCGTACCATGCGAGTCTCTTGTTTTCGATACTATGAATTATGTCTGTCTCTACTCCCATTCTTCTTCTTATTTCTTCATTCCTGGTTCTTTCCACCTTGGTTACCCCACAGCACCTCTTCCAATATTCCATTTCTGTCGATCTTATTTTTCTTTCATTTCCCTTGTTTATTACCCAGACTTGCTCCATATATATATATATATATATATATATATATATATATATATATATATATATATATATATATATATATATATAATATATATATATAATAGTATTTAAATATATAGTATTTAAATGTCAAATACATTTGTGTTTTTGATGTGTGGAATGTGGAATTTAGGGTTTCCCTTTCTACGCATTTGCATTATAATTCCACACTTTGAGAATTTTAGAGTTAGTCAGACATAATGGAAGATGATTGAATTGATTAGGAACTTTTGACAAGCGCAAATAAAAGTTATTTGGGACTTGATTTCTTTAATTGTAAAAGGAAAGCTTACGTGGACAGTATATATTTAAACTCTACCTAGATCTCACAGGTATTACTTGATTATCAGTTTGGTTAGAAGAATTGATTCAGTTCATTTAGCAAAATTGACATTCGATAAACCAAATTCGTATTACTATCTAAAAAATATTTTAACAATTATATTTTTGTGCTTTGGTCTACCTGCTACTTTACCGTAAATTCTTCTTCTATCATCATTACTACTTTAAGGTTATTAAACAATTTATATTTTTTTGTGTTGCTACATTATCTCATGTTATTAATAAGTAATTAAATTAATGCATTTATTTCACTTTACACTTACTTTTACTTAAAATGTATTTACATCAAATAAATATTGGCGATAAACTTACTAAGACAATCAATAATATTTTAAAGTATCTCAATCTTTTTTATATATTTTTTATCAATAAAATTAAATCTTTTCATATTTCTTAAAACTAGTTATACTAATCTTAATCTGAAAAGGTATTAAAATAAATAGCATAAGTTATAATAAATTATGGACTTATACAATCTTATACATAAGAACTAATTAACTATTACCAGAGGTCACAATGAAATTCGCTCAAGCCAAGATAAAACTGCAAGAGCTGAATATTGCGTTATAAAGATTTAAACGGAAAGTTTTTCAGTCTCCTTTACATTATAATGTTACTATAACTTAGATAAATACTTGTAGAAATTCGAACTTGTAAAGGTTTTGCTGAAAAGCAATTAATAAAACTTTACCCCATTTTGTTAAATATAGAATAGTTAAGCTAAAGTTAAACATAATTAAAATTTAGCGTCGAATTCCTAACAAAGAATTGGTATAATCTTATTATAAATATAACGTAACGGTTTCTTAAAAGTTTAAAAACCTCCAACATAAACTGTAACGTTGACTAAAAATCTAAATGTACTGATAATAATAATCTACATAGGTTTATAATACAAAGTGGCACATTATCTGTTACTTCAGTAAATTTCCTTAATGATTCTAGACATTGCATAAGCCACCCATTATTTCGTAGATGTAAAATTATGTTTAAATGCGATAACCTTATTGTAGTCACGACTTAACTTAAATAACTCACATCTCTTAATTACTCACCTTTATTTGAAACTTTATTTTCTACTAATCATTAAAAATTGTAAAAAATTTATTCTAATTTAATATTGAATTTTACTTATATTTTGGCAAATATAGACTTTTGCTTCTAATTTATTTCGAAGTTATTTAACATAGAACATAGTTTAGATTTAGATTAGCAGTTACGAATGCTAATTTTTTTCGTGACTGCTTACATTTCGACTATTTATACTCGCCAATTCCAATTCAGAATGGCACTAGAAAGACTAGCAATCGATTTTCATGTTATCGTAAAAAATGTATAACTTGTTGTCGAACAAATTTATATTTACTTTTACTTTATGGTGCAGCTTTACAAATTACCCACGTAATTATAAAACATAAACTGTTCATTGTCATGTATTAAAAGATATACAAAAAATGCATGCGCTGAAAATTACTTATAGTTGTAAACTTTAAACAATCTCACTCAAGGTTAGGATTATTGTTTTTATTGACTGCTATATTTACAAAAACGGAGTTATAGCAATAAGTTAATTATTTAAAAGTAATTTAGAATAATTAAAGCTAATATTCAAATTTTTATCGTAGATACGGAAAGATATATTATTCCTATAAAATCAAGGTGAAATGCATAGTGAGGTCGTAATACTGTTCGTTTAAGAACAAATATTTTTTCATGTTTCGTGTGGTCTAAAAATGGAGGAAATTGGATAACGGAGGGTAGATATATGGTTATAAATGTATATTAAAATCTGATTTTGTTTATATCAAAACAATATATAATTGATACCCTTGAAACAAGAGATTCTTATTAGTTGCAATGTATTTTTGACTTCGTTGTATGGCATATAATTTCTTTAGAAAGTAGTAAATAAACAGTAAAATTAATAATATTGTCGAACATAAATTGACAGCACGTCATATAAACATAGATTCAAAAAGTATTTGATATGGTGAGCTGAACCAGAATGTAAATAAAATACTCCAAATGTAAATTGTTTTCCGTCACTATTTCACTTCATTACCTTTTAACTGCCATTATTTATAATCTTCAAGAAACTCACCATAGAATTTAAGATCTGAAGATTATTTTTTATTTTCACATTGAACCTCGAGAACTAAATTGTACAATTAGTTAGCAAACGTTATTTTGATGATAATCACGAAATACTTAAATGACAATTATAAAATTTAGCATTTTAACTATTCTTTAATTTTTCTTGGTGGGCTATATAAAATATAAAATAAAATATTGAAACCTTTTTTATCATAACAATCATAATATATTGTAAAACAAACTCACCTTTACTATTATGCGCTTGCATTGAGACCAAATAGTGTATCTACACAAAAACCAATGAGGCACCTGTGGCTAAATTACTCTTTAAATTAAATACTTAGGATTCTATATTATCTAATTCACTTATTTTAATTTTTTAAAGTGATATAAAAATATATTACTATACATATTCAGGTATTAAAAAGGTGAGGAGGTGTCATCGTGTTCGCGTCATTTTATAAAGTAGCAAAACGCTCTATACTTTAGAAAGTAGCAAACTTAAACAATGACATTTTGTTCAAAAATCGGTTTGGTTGGGTAAATTTTCCCGCTATTTTAGCAACTTTAGTAAACAATATTTTATGAAATTAGCCGTCTTATTCTATTTTTTTAATTATCGAAGTGATATTTGATGAAAATGAAAAGATAAATGAAAGTTAAAGGAAGAAATAATTGAAGCATGGCTTGGTTTAATTAAGCGACGTTCCTAGCCTGCGTTACTTTCTATGGATTATATCTTATTTTAAAAAAAATGCGTTGCTAGCTTGAAGGTATGTGGAGCGATGGGGCTGTAAGTATAAAACGTAGAAAACTGAAGAAATTAATTTTTGTCGCCCCTATTATTTTAACAAAAAGTACGAAATTCTAGGTAGTGTTGTTGGATCCATATTTTAAATGTTTTACCATACTACATATCGTATTATATATCCGGACTGGTGGAGTAGCACTAATTATTCGGACCAATATGCCTCATGATGAACCATCGGAGCATCAAATTAATGAACAATCTGCAACTATCCACATCTTGCTAAACATTAGTCCTTTATATCTCACTAATATATAATCCATTAAAACATTCAATTAAAACAAATAAATACAAAATATTATTTTACCAACCAGGAGAATTAGATTATTAACAATGAAAAACTCGGGTTTAGAACAAAAAAGTGTTATTATCATCAACAATTGTATGTAACACCCTGCTGGAGAGCCAGCGTATTAGCCAACAAATTTGAAAAATTTCCGCCATAATTTACTTGTTTTTAAATAAACGCATCATCAAACTATTTTAAAGTAGAATCAAATTGGATTCTCTCGACAGATCCTATTTCCATCATTGCCACCATTAGCACACACATCATTAATAAGACTGAAGCTCTCAAATCTGGCATCGTTTAAAGCAAATCGGAATTATTTTCGAATCTACATCGAGGAAAACATAAATCTAAAGCACAAAATTAAGCCATCTGACAAAATTAAGAGGGCTCACATTATATTACGTCTTTAAGAAATCTGTTCTCATAATAGCACAAAAATAAAGCAACAGTATTATTTTATTAAATTGGTGGTGAGCAAAAAGGCAAAATTTACATCGACAGAAATGAATACAATAAGTTAACAAAGATTAATAATTAATGAACAATTAGGTTCACAGGTTGAACCGCGTCGATTATTGGGAAATATATCAAATATACAAAAGTATCACTTCTAAAACGTTTTACCTTATATCAAAGGCATTACTGATAGAATAACCGCATACTGAGTAAACGAAATATACGAACAGTCTTCACGATCAACAATAAAATAGCTGACTTTATCCGCTCAGCTAAGGACCATTGCTCCCACAAATCCCAAGGTGTCTACAAAATACCTTGTGGTAACTGTAGCAGAACTTTCATAGGCCAAACAAACAGACCAATATCTAATCGTATATATAAACATTCTTTAGCTGTACGTAAGAGTAATATTTCTTCTACCTTGGCCAAACACAACAAGGAAACCGAACATACCATTCATGTATCAAATTTTAAAACATTCGCTCTCATTTTATATACTACTAGTAAATTAAAAAACATCCTCAATGCTTCATTACTTGAGACGATAGTCAACACTTGCCCGCCATTTGAAACCGTTAATTATCGCACGTCATCACTTACGTGACCAGTTACACACACAAACTTTCTCCAACCCAGTACAAATCAATTTTTCTTTGACTCATAGTTCTCCTTGGGGGTAGGCAGATTGAGACCACAAGTAAAGAACTAAACCTTTTAAAAATGGCATAAAAAAAACTTCGATAATTTCCCAATAATCGACGCCGTTCAACCGTGAACCTAATTGTTCATATATATATATATATATATATATATATATATATATATATATATATATATATATATATAATATATAACCACAACCTGGTTTATCACATGGTAAAAAGAAGAAGCACATCCAGTGCCAGTTTAACAGTACATTACTATTCTAATGCTAGAAGACACACTCGAGGAGAACAGAGATCAACGTTGCGACGGTTGCAAAAATGGTTTGAAACATCATTCGACGCAGTTATTATCAATTAAAAAGCTGGTCTTCTAATTTTGAAACTTAACTTCCTTCCAATGACGCACCTGTTATCACTGTAAGCCCAGACTCGTTCGAAGGGGTTGAGAAGTGGATACAATATTCACAGAACAAAATACACATGAAGAGAAAAGGATAACTTCAGCCATCCACAGTTTACTCCTCAGGATAACCCAATTCAAAATTTCACTAATTTCAAAATTGCAACATGTCCAAAACCTATCTGCCACTTTAAGAGTAGAATTCCGAAAAGAGCCGATATCCAAGCAAAAACAAAGAAAAATTTACACACACTTATCCATGGAACCCAATGCAAAGTGGAACAAAATTAATTTCAAACTCCTTTAAGGATCGAAGACATCAAATCAAATTTAAAACTTATTGCATGGGGAAAATTTTTCAAATCTGGCCAATCTAATTTGATCTTAACAAAATAATTGTCCTTGTACAATTCTGTCAAGAATAACATTCATTCTCTAGAAGTTTTAGAAATCAATCCTGTCCAAAATAAGAATCCTGATGACCAAAAAAAAACTATTTTCAAAAGGTGAGTGGAATCAAAAAGGTTCAGAAGGAAACATTCTCGGAGCAATTAAAATATTATCCACAGATGATCAGCTTGCTATTATAGACAATAGCACTCTCCAAAAATTGAAGGATAAACATCGTCCTCTATCCAGAACTCTAGGTTTTCCTGATCCACCTTTCCAAAATTCTAATTATTTCACCACTACTAAAGAGGAAATCTTAAAACCAGTTTTTTCCATTCCAAATGGCTCTGCAGGGGCATAGACGGTCTTCAACCACAACATCTAAAAAACATGCCTTTTCCATCTAATTGGTTCAGCCAGTTCAGATCTTCTTTCCTCCCTCACCAATTTAATCAATTTTATGCTGAAAGGTCAAGTATGCAGTAGAATATGTCAATTTTATATTGTTTATACGGTGCAACCTTATATGCCCTTTCCAAAAAAGATGGGGAAATCCGTCCAATCGCAATAGGTTGCACATTTAGAAGACTAGCGGCAAAAACGTTTGTCGCCACGTTGGAACTTCTATTAAAACTACCTTCAGCCACTACAAGTTGGTGTAAACTGTAAGGGAGGTTGTGAGGCAGCGGTGCACGCGAGGACTTTTATAGAAAATAATAGAAATACGAATTTCGTACTCTTCAAAAACGACTGCCGTAACGCTTTTAACGCTATTGATAGAGATTCAATGCTTTCAAAAGTTAGAGAGTTGACTCCAGAACTCTACTCCTTTTTGTGGCAATGTTATTCGGCACCATCTTTATTTTTACACAATTGAATCTCAAGTCAGGGCTCAATAAGGAGATTGCTGTAGCCCATTTATCTTCAATACATAAAGTTGTATTATCTTTAAACTCAGATTTAAAATTCTGGTATCTCTATAAAGGAACCTTAGCTGGACACGAGAGACAGTCTTAGAGAATTTCCTGAAAATCATAAAAAAATTCAAAGAGGTCGGTTTAATTATCAATCTAGAGAAATGTGAATTATTTTTTCTGAATGAAGAAGAAATACCGTCAATTTCTTCGGAATTTAATAATCTTCTCCCTGGAATTAAGATAATTAAAGATCTCGACCTGCTCGGCTCACAATTAGTTGACAGTGCTTTTACAAAATAATTTTTCAAAAAAAGGAAGAGGTTGACAAACTATTCCATCGCCTTAAAGATATGTACTGCCACATAAGTAATTATCTTCTAAGAAATTGCCTCACGATTCCTAAACGCACATACTTTTTACGAACAGTCCCCTTTTGGAAATATTCAAATCACATCGAGGAAATTGACAAAAACATAAAATCTAATTTGGAAGGAATTATTAACAACTTATAATAGTTGGACTTGGTGGTCTTGGAATTTATAAAGTAGCAGACATTGCTTTACCAACATCTATCAGTTCCGTAAACCAGGCTCATCAATAATGTTCTCAAAATTTACTCAGATGAGATCCTAGTTGCTAATTATACCGAAGTAGAGGAATTATGATTGAATGAGGATCATTTTTTTACCAACAATCAAATCCTCACAAACAAATTGGGACAATATCCAAATTTTAAAGATTCAAAGAAAAATTAATTCTCGAAAATCTAAATTTATAAACACGAATCATAGCATTTGAAAAACCAGAATTAAACCAATGGCTTAACGTACTCCCTTATAGAAGCACTGGAACCTATTGGATAACAACTCCTTCTGTATTTCCGTTACAATTCGTATTGACATAATAAAAGTCATCTTCATCAATATATCTGTGATGAAACCGTGAAAGAGAATGGAATTAATGGTCTAAACTGCTCAAAAAGCGGTGGGCGTCACTGCCGACACCAAGAACTGAACAATATCATCTGTTGAGCCCTAAAATCTGCAACGATCCCATCAGTCCTGGAACCAAGCGGTCTTTATAGAGACGATGAAAAGAGACCAGATGGAATAACTTTAACTCCTTGGAAAAGGGCCAACTTGTTGTTTGGGGCTCTACTTGTGCTGATACTCTTACTCATTCCTATTCTGACATTAGCTCTAAAGCGGCTGGTTTAGTGGCATCCAGAGCAGCTTTGAAAAAGATGTTTAAAAATTGTTTACTTGTAGTTTACCACCTGTAGTGGCAGCATTGGGTTATATTTTTTATCGTATCTTGAGAATCATAAGAAAAACTCATCATTGTACTCAATTATACGAACTTATTACAGATGGACAACTTTTTGAATTTACTTCCGTGGTTTGTCTCAATAATAAATTGTATTAAAAATTTGGTAACCTTGTAGAAGAACTAACTAATTTTTGTAATAAACATTTTGACCAGATGTATCTTACACAGAGGTATCTGACACCACTGTATTTTAGATTCCTTTACCCAACAAGGTCTTACACTTTATTTACATATCACTTATTTTTTTATCACTTTAAAGGCTCCTAGAAACATTGTGCCAAATACGTTGATATGTAGAGAAGGCAATTAAATAATGCGTCAGAAAAATATACGCAAAATTCAGCATGGTGCAAAATTACATAACAAAAAGAAAAAGCGAAGTGCAACAACCAGATGTAAACAGAGCTATCCTGAAAGGCAAGTACTTTCATAAAAGATAAAATACTATTTAATTATGGTATATAATTATAAATAAAAATATATAATACCTTGGCTATTTCCAGACTAACATAAGTTATTTAAATCCACTAGAATCATAAAAGACGATTTTGTATCAACGTTTAAGCCAAATTTCCATTTAGAATAACAATCTGTACAAATTTCTTTTATTCTTATTACATAATGTCAGTTAAAACTAATCACTTAGTATACTACCTCTTCAATCAATTATTAGTTGATATATGCCTCATATAGAAAGCAAGTGATTAAACTTTCTTATAAACAACCACATACTGCTCAAGACGGACAGTTACATTCATCTTAGATATGATGAGGGGAAACAGGACGCTGATGCTGATCAGTCAGTTTAGATGGTGATACTGTATATTTATTTACCAAAGGATCACGTTACATGCACGAAAGAAGTCACATCTATAACTGCCTGTCCTTTTTATGATGTTTACCTGCAACTAAATAACTAAATAGATTTTCAAAAACTTTGCTGTGTGTTCAAAGTTCTACGACGAATCTTCCATTTACAAGTTGAAAAAATGATGAAATGTTTTATGTCTTCTGTGAAATGGCAGATGTAGGTTCTGTCTGATTTATTGTATTTGACTAATCAATTAATTCTTCCGCTAAGTTTGAGGATCTAATTTGCTAAAATTTTTCACCCTAACAAGATCATTTTGCCCTAAAACATTGTTAAATCTAACATAATTCATAAGCCCAGCTACAGTACAAACGACAACTCGCTCAGCGTTAAAAAAAACTGTTACAACAAGAGATACTTTTCAAAAACATCCAAACAAAAAAATTAAAATATCGACAAACATCTAAATCTGACAATTACTTTATCATTGAAATAAATGGTAAGCAATTAAATAACCGCAGAATACTATTCTATAGTCCTCTGTTTTTTCATTCATAAAATGCACGCATTAATATAATTTATCATAACGAGTGCTTTATTACCCGCTCTCAAACGAAAATTTTCTATCGCTTGCGGTTCCGGAAATATAATACCTCGGCCGCGCCTGCCGCCAAGCCAGAATTTGTCATTCGGAGGCGTTCGGGTCGGCACGGAAAGGCACGAACAATTGTGTGACAGCAATAGTTGAACTTTGACCTGTGTGACAGCACCCATAATTTTTTTTATATATATAATTCTGCTAATTCTACAAATTATGTATACTTACATAAGGTAGCAACAACACGTTTCGCATTTGAGAATAAAAAAATAAAGTACAAGTTTACCAAAATAGTCGATATATTAGCAGTTTTGAGTTGGTGCGCTGTAGCTTGACCTTTGGGATTTATACGAAGTACCCAAATGTATTCCATCTCACTGTGTACTTGAAAAATGATCAAAAGGTGTATTTCAGTTCGATTAGTATACCTTATAAGACCTTCCTTTAACAATGGTTTTTGTTTTTCAAATTATTCTAATTTAACAACTTTGTAAAGACTTTCCTAAAGCCTAAAATAATAGGTTTGAAAGTAAAGGCTAGAAGAAAATATTAAAACTGAATCTAGAATCAAAAAGGTTTTTCTTCAAAAATGTGCACACAATACACCACAATAATACAGAATTCCTTCCGTCTGTTTTTATATGAATTATACTATTTAACATTTTTGTTTGGCCTAAAAATTGTAAGCGGTATCGTTCCACATACCAGTTTGCATATTAATAGCTCAACGTGCTGAAAAATAACAAACATTGTGTTAGAGGAAGCTACTTTGCGTGATTCTCCTTACAAGTTGCGGTAATTCACTGTACCGTTGTTGATATTACGCTAAATCACTAAGGCTTTGATTCTTTACAAAATATATCAAAACTGTTACGCTGAGGTCATCACATAAATAAAAAATTGCAAGAAAATGCATTGTAGATGATGGATATGGTATATAGGATGTATCTGTTGCTGAAAAAACAAAATTTATCACAGCACAGTTTGCTTTAAGCTATATTTGAATTAAATTTGGACAATAAATACTTAGAAATAGAGACTTATTTATATAACAACTCTTTATTATTAATTAATTAATTTTTCAAGATTAAATATAATAAAAGTCAGTGATGTTATTTTCTATTTACTAATTGAAAACGCAATAATGTTACCTTCAGCATAATTCACGATTTAATTTATGATGAAAGCCAACGTTAATTGAACGAAAGAGCTAGCTAACAACACATCTGAAATCTTAAAATAGTTTTTGTTAACCCTGCTGTTAGATTAGGCCCATTTGGTCCAAATTTTTTTTGTAATCTCAATAACTTTTGAACGGTGTAATATATTGTTTTGAGGTTTCGACTCACGTGTTTTATTTTTGTAGCAATATTATTTTGAAAATATTAGGCATCTAATTTAAAGCTGTACGGAAAAAACTAAAAAGTTACTAATCTTTTATCAGGGACCATTTGGTCCAGTGAATATATCAATTTAATGGAATACAAAATACGAAGCTTTTGTTGCGTTTATTTACAAAAAAATATTATTTTACTGAAAGTGTTTTTCATTACATGCTATACAAAATATTTTCCGGTTTATTTTGCAAATAAAACTTTCGCAAGTGAAGCATTTTATGTCAGATTTAGCCTTACAGCAACTACAGATTCCCCGCTTTCTTGCCCCCGCTTTAGAAGAAGCAATTTTTGATGAATTCGCGGAAATTGAAGATGAGGTTTGTATATCAGTCAATAACTTCGCTGACAACTGTTGTTGTGGTAATCTACTTCGTTTCATCATATGCGCGTTTGCCAAACAAAGTGCTAGTTTTCGCAAAAACTCTGGTCTCCGGCGATTTCGATCAGCCGGTACCCATGAAGCATCGATCTCAGAAAAGAGTATATATGCGTTCAAAGCAGATATATGCAGCATATTTGCGTATGCAATATTTGGCCATCGATTTGTTTTACGTTTTGTTGTGTAGGAGCTAATCATTTGGTCAGCAGTATCTACTCCTCCTATAAGAAATAAAACATTAGAAACTGTAGACGACAAGCATCAAAGCATACCTTTTGTTGAATTGTAGTAGGAAACAATCTCCGGTTTCTTCTTCGCTCCACTATCGTCAACTGCAGCTGTTTTATGCATTGAGCTTATCAATATAGTTGCTTTATTTTTGTGGCTGACAAGACACCAATGTCGGAATGTCACAGAAAGCAAACGTAGATTTGTATAAAGGGAGTTGTTTTACATTCAGCAGCTTTGGAGGTATGAATGTTTTATTTTGGCGCACTGTGCTTACATACGTAAGCTTCCTTTCAAGTAATTTTTTCACTTAATCAAAAGAGGGAAAAAAATTGTCGCCTGTTATATTTTGCCCCTTTAATCCTTTCGTCAGCTCCAATACAACTCGCTGTCTTTGGTTCTGTTCAGGCTTTGCATTTTAGCTTTTCCAAGATATGGCTGTATTTTCCAGGCGTAGCCAGATTTTGAATCTACAGATAAGCAAAATTTCAAACCATATTTTGCAGGTTTTGGAGGCATAAATTGTCGGAAGGAACATCGTCCCCTGAATCCAACAAGCTGCTCGTCAATTGTGACATTCTCCAGACAATTGTAAAATGTTTGGAGAAGGACATGCCAATGCTCCCACAGCTCACGAATAGGAGCAAACTTGTCGTTACTACGCATTTGTCGTCGACTTGCAACATTATCAAAGCGGAGCGCACTTGTAATCATGTGGAAAGTACCTTCAGACATTATTGCACGGAAAATTGGGCGACGAAAATTTGCATCAAATAGGCCATGAACATCTTCGTTTCTTCCACTGTCATGTACAAATTTCACATATCAATCGTGTTAAATAAATGAAACAAGAATATACATACCGATATACTCCTGCAAGAATGAGAATAGCAATATAAGCACGAATTATGTCTTCATCAATATCTGTCCATTTGTCATCAAATTTCACTTTGCCATAAATATTTGTGTTTTCAACGATTATTCTTTCTATTGACGGTGGAAAAAAACACAAAAATGTTGATAGTATATCATTGCATCTAGATGTTGCAAATCTAGTCGGGCCCGGCTGTACTGTAATAATATTCTGAGCAGAAGTTCCAGTGGGTTGTTGTAATGGAGTAGCACTGCACACCATTTGGTTTTTTGCTATAAACAATGGGTCAGCACTAATTGAAGCCACATCTGGTCTACTTTCTCTTTCAAAATCACTTATATCATCATTTTCTGAATCACATTCAACATCAGAGTCTGAAATATCAGAGTCACTTTCTGAATTGAGCACTGCATAAATATCATCCTCATTCAAATAACGTTGTCTTTCCATTTTTTCCTAATGTATAAAAACCATGCAACTGTTACGAGATCAAATCACAAACTAAACAAAACAGTGTGCGTATGCATACGTTTTCATAGACAAATGAAAAGGGGAATCCAACAACTTTATACAAGTCAACCAAGTGAATTTACTTTACAAGGTGGCTGCGTGATAGCAACAAGTGCAATAACACAAACAAGCTGGATGTTTGAGCTAGTAAAACTATATGACAGCGCATAAATAACCGATAAACGGGTTGTTAGTTGAATTACCAATGGATTGTAATTACGTTTATAATTTGCATTGAAGTATTCAATCATATTACATGCGAAAATAGGATTAAATGTGTATGTACGTAATTTAGACCAAATGGTCTCTTAATACAGGATTCGCATATTTTTTTTAATCTAACATCAGGGTTAAATAATTTAACTCTTGCTAATGTCATATTGTCGAAAGATTAAAGAATAAATGAGATATTACAGACAAGAAGATTTCAATACTTGAGAAAACTAAAGACCAATAGCAAAGAATACTTCTAAGATGCCAGTGGTTTCAGAAAATGTTTTATTTTAAATCATAAGAATTTAGTCACTTTTAAGAACTTCGACAAAAATGCAAACACAATGTTTTATACAAGGAAGATAATAAAAGATTAAAATAAAAACCAAAAGAAAACTTCTTATAGAGATAGCAATTTTATCTTTAAAAATCTTTATGTAGTTTTCAAGACTGACAATACTTAAAGAAATAATTTTATTTACTAAAAACTTATTTTATTATTTAAAAATAACCTTTTGACATCTTAACGTATTTAAGCTAAACTTTAATTTGTTATATTACGCCAAATATGTAGTAACTTTTCTCAAATGTACTTTCTGTTGCTAAAAAAAAAATTCTTCTTACGCGTATAAATTGAGTACAATTAAGAAAAATATTCTGAAGCACAAAATAGGAGTAAACCATATAATTCAATTAAGCACTGTATCATAAAAGTTGATTTTTACCTTGTACAAAAGGTGACTGAAAACGTACTAAAAAATTAAGTTTGTTTCTCACCTAGAATTATATTTAATTATACTTACAAACTTATATTTTAGAAATTTAAATAAAACAATGACTATTTAAGTACATGTTCAATTTTTATAGGCAGTCAAAGCTCGTCTCAAATATGGAGCATTAGCTCTTCATATAAATAATGTACAGGTCTGTGAACTAAGTCGTTTAAAGTAATAATGCAATTTATTGTTTTTCAAGTTTTTTAACAGATTAAACTTTTTGGTCTCTCGTAATACAGATTTTTCTCAAAATATTTTTTAGGGAACATCCACCCGCTCCAATTCTACAATGGTACCACACCATGAGTGAAGACTTTACAGAAAAGTAGTTGAAGTTACAGTGCTAATCGAATTACCCATCAAGAATCAATGTTTAAGTCATGGACATCACTTATATCGCTAAAATATTCATTTTTTTCCAGAACTAAATACTTTAATTACTATTTTTTGTTTGATTGCATATCCATTCCTGTAATATACTACAATTAAGTCACAGATGTATATGGGACTTTTACTGTTTCACAGTCTTATATACCAAAAATTCTAAAATCTATAAAATAAAGCCGTAGGCAAAAGCTAGTAAACAAAAAATATAAAAATTTATTTAAAAAACTTTTTTTTTCTAGACTTACTGCTTCCATTTTTGGAGTATATAATTAGTGTACATTGTCAACTATAAATACAAAAATTTTAGCTAAATATGGAAGCTCGGATTATAGTAAGCTCTAATATTTAAGCGATTTCGATTTTTTTGGATTGTGTTGGTGCACACATTCTTATTATCAAAGCTGCTTTGAGATTGCACAACTGTTGTAAACGATGTCATGATTGATTTCAAATTTTGAATTCAAAACACTAACTAGAAAAAAATAAACCTCAAACAAATTTACTTATTACCAGAAATTATAATAATATATCTATCCATTGTAATAGTCAAAAATATTTAAACGCGTCACCCAAACTGTTTCAACTAAAACGTGTTGATTTACTTAGCCAATTCAGACTTAAGTTATCGAGCATTGTTTAGAGCGGCCGAGGCGGGCGCTTCTGAAAAGAGCACTGGAAGGAGTGTTACTAAGGATAAAAGGGGTAGACCATCAAGTGAAGAGCGGAAAATGGGTAATTATGAGAAAAATCACGAAAGCTTTCGGGAATATTGACGGAGAAAATGATCAGCCGTTAAGAACGTGCTGGATTTTCTCTGCGCGCTGTCATTTGCAACTTGAGGATGGAGAGTGCATTAAAAACAAAATGTAATTAGTGAAAGTAGTGACGCGTACACGATACCTATTTTTGTTTAGTTGGAAATTAAACAAATGAAAGTAATACTACTGTGAAGTGTAATAATAATCTTTTACTTTGTTTACTTAGCAATTTACACAATAGTTATTAAATATAAATAGGCATTTTTAAAGATATGGAGATTTTTCTGAATTAACGATAAAACATACAAATAATGTAAAACTAGCTTTATTTTAATAAAATTATAGAAATGTTAAATATTGTCATCAAATTATAATTCTCTTTATTTTTAATGTCAATTAAAAAATCTAATTCTTTGCTCAGGACACCAATTAAAACATTAATTCTCTGCATTTTAACAATAATATTATATTAATTTTATTGTTTTAAATATAAGTTGCATTAGTAAAGTCACCACATTAAATTTATTTAAATTATTTATTTTTATCATGAATGCGAGATGCTTTCTAAAATATGAAAATTAATTTGGAGCATTAAAAACTAAGCTACTAATTTTAGTATATTTATTCAATAGGTTTTTCAGTACTTCAATAGCCTCTTGAAAAAAAGATTGTCTCAACTTTGCTCACCACTTTTCTACATCAGAGCTACTTAAAATTTTCTTTCTCTGTAAATGTCCTTTTGTAAACAGTCTACAGTCACAGAGTACCCAAGTTCCAGTTTAAATCCTGCTTTTGCAACACAAAAGTTGTAGCTGGAATCACATTGTTGAGGTATCGGTGTAATATTCAATATAAGTGGTGAGCAGGCTTCCTCCCGAACAATAAAAGTTACTTGAACCAATTTCGATGTTTTTTACTGGAGTATCAACGATGCTGTTGGTAAACCGCTGTACGATACTATAACTGCAGTGCCATTTGCATATTTGGTTACTAACGTTTGTGATGTTGTCTGAAAATCCGATGTGCACAGAATCTATAGAACAAGACTTATAATGCTATTTTGGGATACACCTGCTTGGATCGTTTAGGTTGATAATTGTGAGCATTTAAATTTAACATGAAAACTTTTTTCCACATATAATTTTTTAGCAGTTCGTAATATTCTATTGGTAGAACTTTTTTGATTTTGTATAACTCGGTATGCGAAATCGTATCGAGGACTTGACTATTATCTAAGCATACTGACGGGTAGTACTATTAACCAAAGCCTAAAAATATGTCACTGCGAAATTGAAACCAATTTTACAACAACAAAACACTATAATTTGGTTTTCGGAGAGGTCATGATACAATAAAACAAGTGCGCGGAGTAGCCACAATAATTAATTACGAAATTTAAATAACGGGTAGCACTGTTGCTGGTCTTGTAGAATAAGCGATGTCATTAGAATACAAAAAATTCTTTGTCTACTCGATAGGATGTACCTTAGGATTAAAACACTAAGGTTAAATTATCTGCGAAAGTATATGCTTTTTTTGTTTTGTCCTTACCCAGATTCTATAATATTTTTAATAGATTTTGATGTTTTTAGTTTCCTGGCAACTTTTCATAAAGAATAATCAGTGCTCTCAGAGGGTTTTCCATGTAATTTTACACTTTTTGGTTAACATATTTTTTTAATTTACGAGTAGCATAGCTGATTTTTAGTGATTTGTCAAATTCTCATTAGTATTTAATTTCCTTTTACTTTTTCCTTAACGATATTAAGACAGTACTCTCTAACTCGTTGATTTTCGTATTGTGGCGTAGTTTTCCAAGCTAATTTTTGTGCGATTTAATTGAGATGCTCAATGGCACTAAACAATTTTTTCTCTGTTTTTAATAACTAATTACCTAAAATAGTTCCATTCAGTATTTTTTGAAGATAGCGTTGCTGATTTTGGAATTTGTAATACTTCTGTATTATACTGACGAGTTGTCGGAAAACAGACCCGAGCAATATTTAGCTCCTGAATAGTTTGATAAAATGCTATTGGTGGTGCAAAAGGTCCGATTGCCAATACGTAGATTCAAATGTGCTAAGTATTGTGATTTGTGCTTCCATGAAGCAAAAGAATTAGCCTAATATCGGAATGGAAAGTGTTTCCGCGAAGCGACCAAATTAGCGTAATGCCGACCCGAGAAGCATTCCCAGAAACCGGAAATTGGGAGTGCAAGCTTGCCCAATCACGCGATCTTTTCTAGAAGGAGCCACCCCACACGCACAATCCCTGGGGGATAAAAGCGTGCCTCACGCCAGTCCAAGACAGTTCGCTGAAGCTAATCGAAAGCCTTCGAACTGCCCTTGCCGCTGTCTAAAAGCCTTGGCCCTCATCGAACAATGCTTACCGAATCGTGAGCCACCCCCGACAACACCGTGACCGTGGTCTATGGCCCCCAGGAGGACCAGCACCAACATCGTCCGATCGACACCTCTGAAAAAGTACTATCGGGACCAGTGGCGAGCCTACCGCCGAATAACGCCGGTACCAGAGCCGCTGTCCCCGTTGCCACTGATGCCCCAGAAAAGGCTTGCTGAGAGGCGTCAGAAAAGACCCGTCGAGGGACACCGGACATGGCTCCTGAAAGAGCTGTTCGGTAAATCTCCATCCCCCGTGAAACTGGTAGCGACTTCACCGACTGAAGAAAGATTGCATCGCGTCTTGCGAACACTATTTGGGCTACCACCGGATCACAAGAACCAACCCTTAGCATACGCCGACGCCACTGACACGACCAACTGCCTGCCGGAACCTCAGCATTCTCGTGGCCATAATAAACTCTTGTTGTAAATAATGTAAAAAAGCGTCTGTAAATAAAAATATGTGAGGAATGTTCGTTATACTGTCCCCGCAGAATTATAATTTCTGCCAACTATGAATTAGGGTCGAAGTGTGTTAAAAAGTTATGCAAATTACTGCTCTTTAATATTATGGCGTGAAGGAAGAGAATATGACGTCTCTGTGTTTTTCTGTTAGTGCACCGGTAGTAACTTAAGATTAATCTAATTAAAATTTTTATAGTCCATAATGTTTGATTGAGGTATATATAGTGTACCTTGATATCCTCAAGTAAGGTAATAGTAATGGAATGAGCTTTAGATATTAACATAATGTAATATCTATGTTGTGTATTGATAAAAATATTTTCACTTTCATGTTGTACAAAGTCACGGACATTCCATATTGTAATTTTTAAGATGTTAGGCATTATAACTCATGTTATTTATTATAGTTGTAAGTAGAGTGACTATTGTGTGCACCATTTCCATTAGTGTTTCTATTTTGTTATTTATTTGTTATTGAAGTATATTTTGAGTTTATTCTCTGGATATTCTTTGCGTCTAAGCATTTCCTGTAGTTTGTTGGGTGATTGCCCCGACAGTTAATGAATTTCACATCGTTACTTTTGGCCTTTCTTTTTCAGTTTTTCGTTAAGTTTAAACATATGTTGGTGTTCTATAGCAATAGTTTTTTAAGTAACCGTAGCTTTAATACTTTTGACATTGAATTAATTTGTGGTGTTTCAAACCTTATCCATGAATTAATCAAAAGTTTTATATTGTAGATATTTAATGTTTTCCGACTGCTTTAGTTTTACAAATAGCATTGATAGTAGCGTTTTGAAAATTGTGTACCTAATATTGTAAATATTAGAAACATGGAATGCATAGTTCAATAGCACTACTTTGTCCTTTTATTGTTCTTACGTTTGTAAAATTTTGTTTTTTCCCTTAGTATTTTAATTATTGTACAGTAATCTGTAGCTTTATTTAGTTGATATTATTGATTAGTTTAACAACAGAGTTATCTTTCTCAAGCCTATCTATTAAGAAGTTTCAGATTATTTGCGCAGTAAATAAATATTTGTGTGCACAAGTGTATTTTAAAATAACCTAAGAAAGAAACTAATAAACTGCACATTTTTAAGAGCACCTTGTATAAGATGTTTTACTTTAACTCATGTATTTAAATTTGTAACCTTTCTGTTTATTTATTTTCACTATAAATCTGTGATTTGTAAATAAAATGTTGCTTTTAACAACTGACATTTTTATTGAATTAATTTTTCTGTAATCATCAACCGGCCAGCAATAATGAATTAATGTTTAAATATGTGTTTGACATTCATCAATCAATAAAACTGTAAAAAAATGTACATAGAGGTACACGATCATTTACTCTAAAATTTCTACATATAAATTTAAATTAAATTTTCGGTCAAATTTAGTAAAAAATTTCAACGTTATTTAGTTCGACCTTCAAAAGTAGACAATAAACAGCAAATACAAACATAGAACCAGTAAACTAACAAAATAAATACAATGTTGATAAATCCAATAAGAAAAATAGGCAACATGATTGATCTACTCATCATCGTCATTTCTAAACGAACATAATGGCTGTATTTCTAAATATCGTACTCGGCAACGGCAACAGCGTGGCTCAACATAAGCAAAATATTAAAACAGTCATAAATAAAAATGTCAACATTGTGCTCATCTCAGAAACGCATTTTATTTATAAAACTGCATAAAAGTGCCTAAATATTTCATTTGTGCTACAAACCATTCAGGCAACACTGCTCATAACGGCATAGCAGTGATTGTCAAGAACTAGGTTCGGCACTACGTTGGTCATCAGTACCAGCAAAAACATCTCCAAGCCCCGTGTATTGCAGTTTCAAAAGTCAACAGAGACATACCCCTTGCAGCAGCATGCCCTTCGAAACACAAGATTAAGCAAGATAGCTTTGAACTTTTCTTTCACATGCTCGGACCTTGCTTTATTACTAGAGGTGACTTTATTACAAAAAATCCACACTGGAAATCCAAATTAATGTTGCCCTGTGAATCTACGCCCATATCCTAAAATCCCAAACTTTCTGAACTTTTGCATTACAAAAGGGATAGGGGAAAACAACATAAAAACAATATTATGTTTCGATCTATCGTCAGATAAATCCCCGGTAACTATCAAACATAGCAGACAAACGTTGAAAATGGCAAAACCCGATTTACTACACAACAGAAACACAAACTGTTATACATTTTGAGAATTAATCAGTAATAAGATTTAACTAAAAAAAGGATTTACAAAGTAGTGAAAATTTCATAAACTGCTGCTCGTACCACTACTCCAAATAATAAAAAGCAAGAAAACTTAAAAGATTGTCCTTTAATTATTAAACAGAAGATAGCTGAGAAAATAAAATTCGGAAATATACGGCAAGTTTTCAAGAACCTTTAAGACATCCACAAAAATTAACAAAGTTACTCAAAATTTAAAAAAGATTTTTTACAGAATAAAAAATCAGGCACTCCTATAATATTTAACGAACTTTACCATTACAGAAAACATGCTATATTCATTATACAAAGCTAAAAAAACTAAAACAATTGCAATAAGCACATCCGCCTATCAGACTACCCAATGGAAACTAAGCTAAAAGTTCTGAAGAAAAAATGGACGCCTATATTCACTTAGAACAAGTTTCTCGGCTCTTACTCTAGATTGATTCTTTAGAGAAAGACAGAACAATCCAAGATTATTACAAGGAGCTGGGTATTATTAGGAATTCTTAAACCTAAGTTGCTAAAACAAAACGTACTATGGCAAGCCCAAAATTAAAATTATAACTTTCAAATCTCTTAACGAATTTTCAGAAAAACAAGTGAAAATGATCACCTACATATTCAACAACAGTAATGAAAAAGTGCGGAAATTAACCCATTAACCTCCTTCCGGTTATAGTTAGAGTTTTACAAAAACTAATCCTAAAAAGTATGAAACAATTCAATTTGGATTTAGGAAAGGACAAGCTACCACAGAACATGTCCATAGGATTGTCACTAGAGTTAACTATAAACTCCAGCTAAAAAATACTGTTCTGGAGTCTTTTTAGATGTCTTACGAGAATTCAGCAAGATGTGAAAAACTGGACTTTTATACAGGATAAAAACAAATTGATCTGTTTTCTACATATTCTCAAAATCATATCTGAACGAATGACACTTTAAAGTAAAATATCAAACAGAATTGATGTCTTTTCTTTATATATGGTAAGGGGTTTCACAGGGAATACTTGTGTACTTGTATACAGTCTATATATACTATATACGACATTCATTCCATAAACAAAATAGACATTGCTAACTAATAGCCTCCCACACAATGATCCAAACACTACATAACAAATATTCCAAGATAGCGAAGTATATTGGCATACATTTAGACAGAAGGCTTAACTGAAAACGCACATATTGAAGAAAGGTTACAATTAAGACTAACATTTTGTCGAATCTACTGGTTAATGTTATACATTATGTAACAAATTATAAATATTTCTTAGATCAATAAAAAAAATCTTTTACAGCCTTTAATTTGATACATAGCATTTTACGAAATGTCATGATAAGGTGGTGAGTCTCCCTTATTGTATTAGGAATTTATATTGTGCAAGATGATAATATATATATATATATATATATATATATATATATATATATATATATAATTGCTTTATAAACAAATGTTTACCTATTTAAGTTGATAAACACTTACTGAGTTTTATTTTACTATGAAGTAGTAGTATAGTTCTAACTATATTTATATTACAAAATTCTTTTGTAATTTTTTTGATTATTAATAATTTACGAGGTGTGACAGAAAAGCAATGAGACTGGCAACACTGAAAGCTATCTGGTAACGCTACGCTGTTGTCCTTGATAGAGCATAGAGTATAAATACCCTCCCATAACTCAGTCCGAGTTTCAACTCGTTCCGCTAACTACGTGATTTTTGTGACTGCTATTAGTAAAGTTGTATTTTGGTTATGCGCCACGCAAAATGGAACAGCGGAATTTGGAGCAACGTTGTACTATTAAATTTTGTGTTAAGCTTGGAGAATCGGCAAGTGTGACGTTTAAAAAGTTAAAACCGGCCTGTGGGGAATATTCTTTATCCCGAGTTCAAGTTTTTCGCTGACACAAATCATTTTTGGAAGGCAGAGAACACGTTGAAGATGAACACCGTTCAGAGAGACCTTCAACTTCGAAAACTGACGAAAACATCGAACGTGTGAACACTCTTGTGAGATCAGACCATTCGTTTAATATTAAGAATGTTGAGTGAACAATTAAATTTGAACAGATTTACCGTTCAACAAATTTTGACTGAACATTTGCACAAGCGAAAGGTCTGTGCCAAAATGGTGCCAAAAACCTCACAATAGAGCAGAAGGACATTCGAAAAAACAAGTGTCTTGATCTTTTTGACAGAATCGTTAATAAGCAAGATTACTTTTTGTCATTTTAGGACTTTAGAAAACATTCAAAAGAGTGTAACGGACATGCTGAAGACCATACTGGTTGAAGACATCCAGCGCTGCTACCAACAATGGGAACAACGTCTCGATCGGTGTGTAGCTGCCCAAGTGAACTACTTTGAATGGGATAACATTGATGTTTGAAAAAAATAAAAACTTTGGTAAATAAAAAATCAGTCTCATTACTTTTCTGCCACACCTCGTATATATTAATTGCTCCGTAGATAAAACATTTCTTTTGAAAAATATTAGTCTTACTTTTATTAAAGTAGAAGGCAAAAAGTTATAAAAACTTAAATAAAATTATTAACATTCTTATCTTGCTCAATATACGTTTTGCATTTATAAAAGATATCCATAAACCTTGATATAAAAAATATTTTAATTTCTTTATCCAAAAACTGTGGCCGATATAGGTCTATCAATGTTTTCACAACCGTTCTTTTTTGACTTGAGTGGTGATTCGACTGCTTATGAAAATATCTGTTCATATGCGAGTTTACATTGGGACTACTAGCCGAACGGTTACCACCAGGATAAAGAAACACTGTAGACCACATCACTTTCCATTCTGTAAAGGAGCACGGACTAGTCACCAACATTAAACGATCTTTTGAGTTTCAGCGTATACAGAAGAAAATCGCTCCTACACAGTTAGATTACTATACGCAAACTGTAATAAACCTTTCCAAAATCGAGCTTAATCAGGAAGCCATCAGTGCTCTCAGCAAAGGTAAAAAGTTCGCGGTAGCACCTACACACATTCCGATTGAGGACATCATAACTAATGTAGAAGCAACCATAAGGACTGTTCCAACGGATGAAGCAGAGGAAGTACGAGTCGAGACTTTACGCATCCTGTACCGTGCTAATCCGTTTAAGAAGAACTTATTATATATATTATTACCAAGGCGGAATTAAATGCTCTACGTAAACTCAAGAATAACGACACCATTATTGTCCTACCAGCAAAAAAAATAATGCCACAGTTGTACAATCACAGGAGAACTACACAAAAAAAATGACCGAGCAAACTAATAAAGAGTCCCTCTATGAATGACACCATCAAGAAGATACTAATAACATCAAAGGCGCTGCGATATATTACTGCGACCCACTGTCAGTGCTGTTGGTGGCCCTACCTACAAGCTGACCAAATACTTATCCGTACATTAGACTTACCATCAGTTACATCCATCTTTAATACATCCAGCACAGGAGGGAGATCTGATGGCTAGTTTCAATGTCGATTCAAGATGCCTTGAATCACCTGAAGAAAATTTCTCCTAACGATATCTTACAGCTATTTCAGCAGTACTTTACATCCAATTACTTTATTTAGCGGCCCACTTAGCTCTGTAATAGCCTATTACCACATGGAGAAATTTGAAGAGATCGCTATCAATACAACATCATTAAAAAAAACTTGTATTTAAATTGGTTACATTTGGGAATGGGTATTGGCGTTTGGCTTGGATGTATCCACTCCTTATGGATATCTGTATTACAAAAGATGATTCGTTTTACATCACACTTACAATTTGTTTGATGAACAACAACGGATTTAACCAAATCCGTGAAATGATTATCTTTAAGTAGTGTCAATTATTGGTCATTTTATTTAAAAACTGGGATACGAAGATGCCAGAGAAACAGAACACCCTCTAGAGTGTTAAATTTTGAATTAAATTAAGTAGTAATTTAGACACTATTATTTTTACACGTCAATCTAAGCGATCTCTTAAGCTGTATCATAACTACAGCCATATAATTGAAGCACTACCTACATTTTTATTTCTTCCCAGCTCTTCAAATTTTAGTCAAACTAGTTTTTGTTTTGAGAACCATGTTTTATAGTTTATTAAAATCCTTCTTTACAACTAAAATTTTAGAACAAAATTGACATACGAGGGTTATTTTTTTCAAATTCTGATTGGTCACTAAATTAAAATCACAGTCAAAATCAAGAAAATTTTATATGGAACAATGTGTTACAACATTAAGCTACTTTTCGTCGGAATCGCTGTTCCGATTCATACATTTGTCGTAGCGTGGTACCAAATTTTCCAATACTTTCATCATAGAAAGCAGTCGCCTGTGTTATCAGCCAATTATGTACGCTAGTCTGCAGCTCCTTGTCTGTGGCGAAAGTTTGTCCTCCTAGCCAGCGTTTCATGTGGCCAAACAGATGAAAATCTGAGAGAGCCAAGTCAGGACTGTATTGGTGGGTGATCAAAAACTTCCCATCGAAAACGCTGCAGGAGGATCGTTGTTGCAACTGCAGTCTGCGGCCGCGCATTGTCTTGAAGGACAATGCCTGACGACAACATTCCTCTTCTCTTGTTCTGAATTGCCCTTCGAAGACGTTGAAGAGTCTTGCTGTAGGAAGCTGCAGTGATGGTTGTGCCACGTGGCATGAAGTCCACCAAGAGAACACCTTTACAATCCCAAAACACTGTAGCCATACACTTTTTGGTGGAGAACGTGCGCTCGAACTTCACTAGTGTACGACTCGGGGAGTGTGAATGCATCCACTGTTTGGACTGCTCTTTCGTTTCTTCAGTTTAGACCCGTGTCTAATCTGCTGTGACAATTTTGACCAAAAACTCATCTCCGTCGTAATGGTAGCGCTGAAGGAAGGTTAATGCGGCGCTCATTCGCTGAGTTTTGTGATGGTCAGACAGCATCTTGGGAACCCATCTCGCGCAGAGTTTGCGGTACTCAAGTCTTTCACTCACAATGGTATAGAGAGCTGACCGTGAAATTTCCGGAAAAAATCATTCAACCCAGAAATTGTAAACCGACGATTTCCGCAAATCGCTTGATCCACGCGCTGAACAAGATCATCGGTTGACACTGGCTTCCTTCCCTGGCCGCTTGCATCATGAACATCTGTGCGTCCAGCATAAAAGTTCCTGCACCATTTCCGCACTTTGCTGTCACTCATGAACGTTTCTCCGTACACTTTACTCATTCGTCTATGAATTGCTTCCTTTAGCATGCAGAAATCGAATGACTGAACACAATTCACATTTGACGGGAGACTCTATTTTTCGAGGCATGTTTATGTGCTCCCTACGTACTTAGAAATGACAACCGCGAATCGACGCATTTCCCGGGCCAACTACAGATACAGCGCAAGACGTCTGCGCACAGACGTAGCAGATTTTCCCCGAAGCTTTCCTTTAGCGACCAATCGGACCTTGAAAAAAAATAGCCCTCGTATTTCCTTATGTAGCGTGTTCTAAATTGGGAATCACAACTTATCATTTAAAATATTAATATAAAGAAGGCCAGATATTCAATTGACAGAGTAAATTAAGTATGTTACGTTAATTTAAATCAATAAATAGGTTGTTAGTATTACAAGATGGTGAGAAAAGCTGAAAACACCAATCTTGACTATTTAAAGCAATACTGCATAGATACGTAATAGGTATTTACACAGATGATTTTACTGCTTTTTCCTCTATATGATAAAGATTATAAACATTTTTCGATTGATGATTTTTACTATGTATAAGCTCTTATATATGTAGTTCAGATTACTTCTTAATTTGCTTCATCTTTCTACAATATCTGCACGATTTTTGTAATTGCTCTATTTTATTATAAAGCTTAATTTTTTGCACTTTCACATCACTAACAACTGCCAATTTAATTATTTTTTTTTACCAAAAGAGGTTTTTGATCTTTATAGTTTTACACTAATTATACTATTATACGTAATCTGATATTCTATATGTTAGAAATTTAAATGTATTAAATTGTCTGTATTTTCTAACAGAAACGATCACTTGCCTTATTTTATTTTATCAATAATTTTCCATTATGTTTTGTTCTTGTGATAATTGTTAAATATTTCTAAGCTATACCTTTTTGGCGCTTATTTCAATAATCTCTTTTATGAATTTTCTAATATCGTTTATTTTATCATTATTTGATTTAATTGTAGAAAGCAAATTAACTTCATCTAATAGGTGAGAGCACGACAGCCGCGAGGTAAAGGCCTCAACCTGCCAAACTGGCGCACGGCGGCTCCGGGTTCGAACCCCGGCAATGACAAAAACATTTAATGCTCTCCGGCCGTCATACAAACACCTTTGGCGGTCGTAAAAAGTACATTCACTATCCACTCGCCAACCCGCCCGGCAAGCGTGGCGTTTAATTGCCAACCTCCCCCCCCCCCCCAAAAGGGAGGCCTATGCTCAATACTGGGCGCTACAAGGCCGAAGAAAAAAAAATAGGTGTATAAATAAGTTCTCAGCTTTTTTCTGCAAACTTAAAGTTTTATTTAAAAACAAACAAAAAAAGCTAAGTATCAAAGTATTCTCCGTTGGCATCGATGACCTTTTGCCATCTTTCGGGTAGCTTGCGAATTCCCTGGTAATAAAGTTATCGATGCATTTTGGGACTTCTTCTGTTTTGAAGTGCGTATCGGCCAAGTGATGCTGTAACGACCGGAATAATAATAATCGGAAGGAGCCATGTCTGGGCTATACGCCGCATGTGGGAGAAGTTCCCAGCCCTCGTCTGCAGCTCATCCGTGTCAAATGTTTGAGGACGTCCAGCGCGTGGATCATCTTCAAGACTAAACTCTCCTCCGCGAAATCTTTGATACCACTTTTTGCACGTTGCACGACTTACAGCATTATCACCATATGCAGCATAAATCATTAGGGTTGCTTCAGCAGCGTTTTTCTTAAGATGAAACGCGAAGTGGATAGAAAATCAAATATGCTCTTTTGTGATTGCCATCGTGAACACAGCTGATTATTGAGGTTATGTGCATCAAACGCCAAATCGCATGATGTTTCGAAAGACCAAATGTCATTGCTTTAAAACCGCAAGAGGGCACACTAATACGTTACATGTAAACGGTGATTTGCGCCCTGTTAAATCTAAAGCTGAGAACTTATTTATACACCTATTACGTAAATAAAGAAATATTAACGCGACTCAGCTTTTTAGTTTATTTATTTATAACATTTATAATTTTCTGCGTTGTTTATTTAACATTTTAACTTTTGTTTCCTCTAATTTAGGTAAAAAAAATTAAAACATTTTGCTTTACCAGATCATTTTTAGTGAGACAATATCAGGATAATCTTAACATTTACTAACTATATAGAAGGAGAACATTAAAAATTGGTAAATGTTGTGTGTGGTATTTCCTAATTTATTTATAACATATACATATTTGTAACTTGCTTCTATATGTTCATTTCACAAACCTATAGCTTTTACTCTATAAAATAAAGGTCAATCAAACAATAAAATAGCACTATTTTATTTATATACAAAACTTTTATATTTAATCGATAAGAAAGCTGGGTTAAGTCTCACAAAAATATCGACGGGTATAAACTAAACAGTCATAAACAGTAAATATGATACAATTAATGTACAAAGCTCCACAGGTCACTTGGTATTTTAAATATGTAATATAGGCATAAACAATAAATATTCAGTTTTAAATTTTGAGACGATCTTAGTCGATTTTAAATCATTTTTTTATAAACTTTTTATTAATTTTAATTTGTTTAACTATTTTATTATAAAACGTATAAAGTTGAAGGTAGATAATATTTCATTATTCGATATTACGATAAATTAATATTACAATTGTATTTGAAACCATTTATCGCAAACACATGCAGTTAGTAGTTGAAAATAAACTTTCCGTGTTTCATGTAAACCAACATTAACGTATGAAATATCAATAAAATAAGAAAAAATCTAAAGCTGCTCTTGCTGCTGTCTCATATAGCAGGCAGGCAAAAATTTATTGCGGTTTTATTCACACTATGCTAGGGGAGAGCTCCATTTCCACTGTTTTACGAAATAGGTTGTTGAAATAGAAACTTGGGCGGAAGCTGTCTACTACAAGTAGTATCTGCGATAGTCTGATATCTTGCGCTAGTATCGATCAGAGCTTGTTTCACCATTCCGGCGAAGTCCTCGGGGGGGCTGGCGTGACCTGCAACCCCGAGTCCGCCCTTGTGCTCCTTGCTCACCGGCTAATTAAAGGTCACGTGACGCTATCACCGCGTAAACTGCTCTTATATTAGCAGCAGCCTTCATGAACAAGTCTATTTGCAACGAGGAGGAATTATGAGAGCGCCTTTCGCTTTTAATTCCCATTGAAGCCGTAAGGCCTATAAATTACGCTCTGAAGCCGTGCCTATCGGGTGTGAGACTTCGAAAAGGTAAATAATATCCGCATTTATGCGATTACTCTGCGTAGGGTGGCTGCATGCTTTGTGTGGTTTGATACAATGGAAGTAAGAGCGGAGAAGTAGTCACAACTGCCATATTTCGAGAGGCAATTTTAAAATTGAACTTGAGAAAGCATCCACTATTTTACATCTTTTTGTAATGATTAATTATGTATATCTGTGTGGTATGATTTTTATTTTTATTAATAAAAGGAAACAGTACAAAATACATTATTATATCTATTAACAAATCACATGCCTACAGAAACATAAAACTTCAAATCGAAAATGAGAAATAAGTCACATTAAAATAACTTTCTAAATAAAATTTACTTTTTTAAATTTTAGCAAAATATGTCTTAAAAATGTTCTGAATGATATAAAAAGTTTGGAAAAACAATAAGTAGACAATATAAAATATATTTGTATGCAAGGAGTAAAAAATATTCAAAATATGTACAATTATAAAAGGCAACAAAAGATGAGAAATAGAGGATAAGCTTGCAAAAATAAATAATAACTAGGAGAATTTAATGAAAGAAAATCAACAATCAAACATAATTTAAAAAATAATCTTTTAAGTAAACGAATGTTTATGTGAGACTAAAGGCACGTAACTGAAATAGAAATTTCAAACTAAGTGCTAGTAGTGTAAATATCAACTTTTATATCACATAAACATAGATTGGTAAAAAAATGGTCAACTTTTCCTTTTAACTTGCTAAATATTTACATAAACAAAGCTCTTGGTGCTTTTAGAGTGAATTACAAAAAAATGGTATGCATAAATTGCAAAGGGTTTATAATCATATCCAAACACTACATCCCAATGCAGGCACAGTGATGAACAAAAAGTTTTTATAGAAGTACAAAAAAACTAATATCTTCCAGAAGCAAAAATCCGAAAATCCTGTTACCAACAAAACTCATAATTACTCAATGAAAAACAAGAGTTGCTATAATGTACCACCCAGATTAATTTGACAGTTTTAGAGTAACTCCTCTTGCAACAGTTTCTGGATGGATAAACTAGTTTAGTAGCTGCCATTGCCGGTTCTAAACTCGGATAAAGAAGAAGAGTTAAGAGATTAGCCCACCGACCTGAATTTTTAAAAACAATAGAATGCTCAGAAAACTGTTAAAGAAGCCTCGAAACGCAAACGGTCTACAGCAATTAAAGACACTGAAAAAGAAAAAAATTACGACTAGTCTGCTAAAATACCACAACCTAAGATTTTAAAGACTAGGAAGTCCTTATGAAGATTATTAACAATAAGATAGCTATATGGCAGCACAAGGTACCAGAATTTTATTTTATTTTACAATGGAGTTCCCGAAGGTTCTATAGCACAAGCAGGTATGGGAATCATTGTACACGAGAAGTTTGAAAGTTTGGTGGGACATGTAAATTACCTTAACCAAAATATGATGTTTATAAAAATGAAACTGGAAAAAGGTCCACTTCGAAAGTGTTTATACACCGGGCATAACAAAGCCACGAGAAAGACGGGAACAATTTTTTGGTGAATTACAGGAGACATTAATCCGAAAAGCGATAAAGTCTTTATAATGAACAACCTTAACTTGTGTATCTGTAATGAAATAATCCCATGGGTTATGTAAAGACACAATGAGGAAATAGTAAACGAAAACGGAAGCACACATAAGTTTAGAATTAATAAAATATTTTTGACCATAAAGACCAACATAAATACACATTCTCCAACACGAAGTCACAAATCAATGGTTGACTATGTGATCACAAACCGAAACATACATCCTAGATAAATACTTGATCTAAGAACTTTGACTTCGACTAATCTAGGAACACGGTATGAATTCCGCTTACAACGCACACTTAAAAAAAGAAAAGTGTCTTAATGTATTACTAAATATAATATAGAATCACCAAGATACGATAGTATAAAAATATAGGCTAAACGAGAAAATTGTCTAAAATTGTATCGAGACGGATGAGACTGTAGAAGTAGCCTGGAACAAAATGACAGATAACCTAACAAACAGTGCAATAGAAACTCTAGGAAAAAAATAATCAACATCAATGACAAGCAAAACAATAAGCCATGGTTTACTAATGAAGTGAAAGAACAAACGAAAGAAAATAAAAAAGTATATATCAAATATAATAACAGATTACCAGAATAGTACAAAAGATACGAAAAGACTGGGAATAAAACAAACGACAAACAAAACAAAAATATATATTGGGAGTGGTCTTCGGCTGACATGGAACACGATTTATCTAGAGGGCATAAAAGAATCTGGAACATGTTATAAAACAACGAAAAAGTACAATTAAACAACGTAACACAAAAATATGTGCAACATATAGTAGCAACCAAAATTCTATTATATTATACATTTTTTCTCTTTTCCTTCCGAAGCCTTTACAGATCCATATGAAACATATGTTGTGTTATTTAGGATGTGATCGCAAAGATTCCCCCAGAAAGCCAGAACTTTATCGATCCCCGTTTCTGAAAAATTCTGGAAAACGAAAATTTGCTATAAAAGCGGGTTCCTTCAATTCAGTTTTCAACGTTTTATTTTATTTTTTCGTGTTACTAGATGCTGTTGTCTGTGCTGATGATCCCATTCCAGACCTGCTAGGCCATAATGAGAAACTACCGGTAATGGATTCACCCAGTTCCAGCTCACCTAGCCGGCGATATCGAACATCCTCAAGCTATCCTGTACTACCGGACTCTCTCGAAGATCAAGAAGAGTGGACGTCTCCGCTGCACCTCACAACTTACAGACAGAAGGATCTGTCGTGAGGCGAAGGCCGATTCTCGCCTCACCGTCGTCGACATCGCGCCAACATCTTTTCTGCCAACATCACGTCTCCAGCTTGAGTAACTGGACTGTCAGACGTCGCCTGGTAGCCTAAGGACTCCATGGAAGAGAGCCGGCCAAGAAACTCCTCGTCGACCAGAGGAACAGGGCGGCCAGGATCGAGTTTGTGCGGGAACATCTCTATTGGACGCGCCAACAGTAGAATGAGGTCATCTTTTGCGACTAGCGACTAACGGGTTTCTCTGCTCGACTGGCCGAGTCGTTCTTCCAACCTAAACCCCATCGAACATTTGTGGGAGAAACTGGCAAGGCGTCTCGACAAGAAGAAGACAAAGAATGCGGACGAGAAGTTCAAGAGGCTGCAGGAAGAAGGATCTACAGTGGAACAAGATCCCCCAGTCCACCCTCGACGACCTCCTCGACTCGATGCCTCGCCAGTGCTAGGCAGTCATTGCAAACAAGGAATATGTCACCAAGCATTGATGTTAGATATTTACTGTTATGTTTTAATTATAAATTATTCTAATTGAATTGCATTCTAAATAAAGAAAATTATTTGAATTGTGGGATCGAAAAATCTGGTTTACCCCCATAAACCAGATTTCTTATAATAATTTTTTCTTCGTCCTCTTGGAGAGCATCATCTCGCGTCTTCAGTATTTTCCTTCTCGAATGCTGGAAAATATTCGCATGGAATTGTTTCTCCATGTGTATTTTTGAAAAAATTTAAACCAAAAAATGTTGAATATAATAGAATTTACTATGAAATAATTACTTTTAGAAATTATGTAACAACTCTGAGGAAAACAGAAAATTAAGAAAAGTCTATCTGGTTCACAATAACAACGATATAAATGATATAACAATAAAAGAAGTTTGTACAACAATAGAAAATCTTAAGAATCATAAGTCGCCTGGGTAGACAATATCATCATTGAAATGATTAAATATGACAAACAAAATATTTAACAGGAAATAACTAATCTATTACAAAAGATTATAAGAACGAGTGTAGTACCGCATGAATGGAAGATTAGTATATCTATACCCATTTATAAAAAAGAGAAAAGAAAGACTCCACCACTAGAGAAACATCACCATATTGAGCTTAATCCTCAAATTATTTACTAAAATTTTGATCTTAAAAACTCTAAAAAAATATCTCCAAAGAACAACAAGCAGCATCACATTCTTTGCGCCATGCAAAGTGTACTGGAGGACATTTTAAATTATTATATTCACACCTTACAGTGCAATAGCAAAAGTGGAAAAAAACACTATACTGTAAGTATGTCTGTTATGCAATACAAAGCTAAAATTATTCTACAAAATATTTTGATCCCTTCAGATAATTATACGTCTAATACACATATACGCAGATGTGCTGCAAAGGATTCCACATATTAAGTATTAAACATAACAACAAAAAGATTATTTTAGCAGTAATAAGAGCTTAGAAGATTTGTTAAACATTATACAGTTAGATAAAAATGGAAATATTTATAATAAGAAATTGTTATTTAATTATTATTTAACAAATAATAGATTTTATATAACTTCAAACAATTTTCATACACAATATTTTTTTAATCTCCAGATTTGCTTTGGTAAAATATATTAAACATTTTTACAGGTATTTAAGGCAGAAAACTTCTATTAAGGGTAAAGACCATGCCGCTTTAAAATATTTACAGCTGGTAAAATAGATGATACCCTTCCAAGACTATAATTTTCTCACGAAACGCCAAAATGAAATCAGTTACCGCAATGCAAACTCCTTGTCAAGAAGACCATGTCCGAGGACCTCTTAATTGTAGTGGTTGTTTTAACAGAATAAGAACTTGAGAATAGTACCGACCATTATAGACTATTATAGAAGAAATCGGAGCGTTAAATCCAGTAGAAGAAAATTATTAGGCACAACACACTTCCATAAAATGTGCTGTATTATGCAAAATTACTAGATTTTATTTATTTATAATGTAACAGTTACTTGTTTGGAAAGATAAGGAAAGGATTCTTTATATATATTTTTTAATTATAGAATTATAAAGCCATTATATATGACTATAAAGGATGGTTTCTAATCGTATTTATCAAATTATACTTAACCATCCTTAGTGAATGGTAATAAACCTTGTTAAATTTGAGATGTACAAAAATAGCTCTACCGTAGCCGGCTCCAAGTCTAATAAAAGAAAGGAAAAGGAAAAACGGCTGATAGAGATGCTATAGCATTGTATATATATATAGCACTGATGTAGATAACTATACTTCAACAGTTGTTAAAAAACATTGATAAGGACAAACTATCAGTCTTAATCAATCAATAGGTGCATTTAAAAAAAAATTATAAAACTAGGACTGCGTAACTAAGGGAGACAACCCTACAGAAGATAGAAGTCAAGTGTCCTAAAAATCGTAGACCCGTCATTTGCACTATCTAGCTATAAACTGGTACCCTATGCTTAGAAAATTTAAAAGTAAGCAAGGATAAATAATTTTATATAGAACTGCAGTAGCTACGTGAAATATAACGGAAATGGGGACTTAAAAACAGAATTAAATAGAATTCTTAAAAAACAAGAAATACATATTGTAGCTATAACATAAATAAGAAAAGAGTTGAAATGTAGTAGAGATTTAGATGATTACAGCGGGGAGCTACAAAATAGCCACATATGTTGTTGAGTGAGAACAAGCCACGCGTATGCAAATAAAAGAACAATGACATACGTTTCAAAATTAACAAGGGCCTCTTAAATATCATAGGTATATGTGTGCTAAAAGATGGAAGGAAAGAAGATCCGAAAAGATTTTAGATCGAACTACAAGCATCATTTTATGAAAGTAACAGATTATATTTAAACACCTGAGTAGAAAATGTTCCCATACCTGTAATGGTGGAAACGTATAGAGAAGACCAAGTAAATGACAACAGGGAAGAACTGGGGCAATTTACAACATTTAACAATTTTAAATTCCTAATATGTGTTTCCGAAAAAAACAGATATCTATAAAGATGTATCTAATGTCAAATTTCTAAAGAAAAGCTTGATTGCAGATGTAAGGGTTTATCAAGGTAATTATATCTATATAGATAATTACACTTGCTGATGTCTAAAATTACATCACCAGCATTACTTCAAAGGCGGAGCAAACCAAAAATAAGAACCGTAACTTTAACTTAAGAAATATATTTACCCTAAAAAAGTATCAGAAATGTATACAGAAACAAAATAAGCAACACTCAGTAACACGACATCATCAAAGAATGGTACAATAGAAAAAATAGCATACGAAAAACCGTAATTGAACTGACAGGAAAGAAGAAGAAAATACTAAACAAAAAGGCTTAAAAATATGGAACAAAATATGGAAAATTACAGTTAGTTATAGACGAAAAGCAAAGTGTATATATAGAACTTCTGTAAAAGAATAACAAGAAACAAAAGACTAATATATTCGAAAAAGAAACTGTGCCAAAATCCTGACAAAGAAAGCTGACCAAAAGTGTCGGGACCAAAAATTAGCAAACAAATTTATTTAAATTAAACAGAGAATGGTGTAACGAATTAAACATAATAAAGGAGGAACATTGGAGAGAACACTATAAATAACTGTGACACAAAGAAGTGGAAATTAAAAATATCAAAATAGACTAATGATGACAGTAAAGAATTATCAAATCTATAGAGGTACCAGCCTGTTGAATACTGCATAAAAAATACGCAAAAAAATACTTAGTATCCGGCTGAAAGTAATAACAAAAACACTTTTACAAGAACAAAATTTATTTCGACAAGGATGTTGATCGAAATAGGCTTTGGACGATAATGATAGATAATGGATACCCATCACATCCTATAAAAACAGTTAGAATCTTGTATTACGAGATGATAATAATAGTAATAAACACAAGTACAAAAATCTCATACAATTTTTAACTTACACCTTGATGAAATTCTCAAATTTTAGAAATCATTCTTACATTCCGAAATACAGCTAGCTCGAAATACTTCCCTAAAAACATTACTATTTGCCGACGATAAAATAACAATACAAGCAAACGAAGACATACTCCAATCCGTCGTCTACCCCAAAAGTACAGAATATTCGATGCCATGATATCTTTGAACAAGACGAAAGATCTTTAAAGGTAAACATTCCGTTTGGTCAAAGTTAGTCTTTGATAATAAACCATTAGAGTAAGTATAGCATTTTAAATATTTGGGCTGTGACATAAATCTGTGATAAAATATATAAAAAATTGAACAATACAACCGGAAAAGATGCAAAAATTAAGTTTCTAAGACTATGGTTACACTAGTATTAGATGGAAGCTACAGTTGGGTAAACACTAAAAAAGACGACAGCAGAAATTTGATTTTTAAAAAGAGTTAAAAGATGCACGAGCAGAGATTTAATTCAAAACAAATACATATGTACGAATCGAACTAAATATCTACCATATATACATATAAATAGCTGATTACAAAAAAACTTGGAGACAGTACATTAAGAATAAATAAAAGTCAAAAGATATTTAGTCTAGCAGAGAAAACAGTGATCATAAACAAAACTTTGTAAACACCTAATCCCTGTAGTGCAAAAGAAGAAAATCTGTCAGCTCTATATAGAAAAATTACATCCGATATATTGCCAGTAAGAAAAGAAAAAATAAGGAATTACAATATTTATTAGGAATTGCAATAACTAATGTTTGTCTGTGCAAATATATTTGACTTTGTAAGAACATTTTATGTACTAAATACTAAATAATACATTGATATATACTAATTCAATTAAAATTGTTAAAATATTCAACATTTTAAATTAATCAGTATAAGTTCAAGAAGGACATATTTACAATTTTAAGCATCACCACACTTTTAAATCAATAAGATTACATTTAAGTTAGATAGTTTGTTTAATGGTTAATATCAACTACTAAAAATATCAAAAAAGCATGTTATCATAAAATACCATGTTAATTTACCATATAGAAATTACCATAAAAATAATTCATAACGTGTTTAGTTTAATCTGTTACCGTTATCAACAATTTCTAAACAAAAATAGGTAGCAGATTCACCATGTAATTCATAAGTTACCCGTAACTCATTACTACTACTTCATACTCAAGTACTATTATTAATTTAATTTGTTTTACCAATTTGTAGGGTTTACCTATAACTGTGAAAAAAACATTTTTACTTCCTTATGTAAAAGTTTGTCAACAATAAAGTAATAGCGTCAGCCGCGCACAAAATACCGAATGTAAACTAAAAGTATATAGAATATAACGTGTACGTTTATAGTTTGAAGTAATAACCCTTAACATTTCTGTAACCCACCTACATTCAGTTACTAAAACGGCTAAGGAGAGTAAAGGGTACTTAGGGAAAAGCGTTTCAGCACGAGTATTAACTTTGAACTGCGAAACCAAGCTACACGTTTTAACAGCTACTGCAAATTAGTTAAAACGTTTTGATAGAGGACACTGTGCTCAATTGTAAACCGTTATAATAACCAATACCTTTCGACGGTTGATTAGATGTAAATATTAAAGATGAGCAATTGTAAATAAAACCATGTTATGGAAATAGGATTATTAAAATAAAACATTAAAATATAGTTGACTAGAATTTTGTAATTGTATGGAATCGTTTTATCAGCTTTTGTACAAAATTTTTACGTTATGGAAAATTAATATACAAATGTATCTATTTTCTTAATTGCATTTAAAATATTATAAAGAATTGCTTGTTATATTAATGACCTCTTACACAAACCTTCAATGTGTCAATTTAACTGTTACACCCAATTTTTTATAAACTTATATCTATTACATTTTGCACTACTGCGGCAGATTTTTAAAAACTATATACATTATTGTGCAATCTATTTATTTTCTAGTAGATTCAATTCTGTTCAGTCATAGTCTCGACACCAGCAAAAAACCTAAAGGACGGTGATGCAATAATTTTTATTGTTTTTACTTCATATGTGGAAGCTGAACTTCGCTAGAAGAAACTTTTTTTACAGCAGATATACTAGCGTAAACAAATTATACAGATCCGCCAACACATTTTGAGGATATACATTTATATCTACAGGGTGGCCCAATAAGTACGCTAGACGGGATTTTTATTTTAAATGGATGTGCTCAACTCCCTGGCCACGAATCCGCTTATAAAAAATTCCTTGTCTAGCGGGGTACTTTTTTCCCGTTTCGAAGGTCAAAATTACAAAATTTAAGATTCCGTGATTTTGAGAGATTCAATGGGCAAGTTGGGCGCTGTGTTTAGGAGCAGGCGGACGTGTGCCACGCTCCGATATATCAGTACCTGCTATTTTAGGAATCATTCGTACGCCAACTGATCTTATAAAGTGAAATCTTTACGACTGCTGCAACAAGTCAAACACTGCAATTAAAACCCAGACGTGAAGGTCGTTGCGGCCTTCTGTCAGCCTCCTGGAGGGATGCAACCCTCACAAACGCAGCCTCAAATGGTTCTACCAACGACGATGATAATAAATATAACAATCAATATTTTCAAACATCAGATAATTCCCTTATACAAGCACAGCCAATGCTATATTCCCAACATTGTCAATCAACGCACTTTACGTAACTTAAAACGTCTCTCTATTGAAGAAACACTAATAAACAGACTCACATAAAAAAGATAGAACTTCTTAGAATGATATCGAAATGCCCGCTAAACATATTTAAATTTAAACACTCGAAGAACAAAAGAGAAATTGTACAATGTGCAAATTGCCAAAGATACGGACACTCTAAACATTTCTGTTACCAAAAACCAAGATGTGTTAAATGCGCCGGTGGCCACACTACAGACTAGTGCTCCAGAAAAACAAGATCTAGGTATTTTAGCTGTGTATTATGCGGAGGAAATTATTCGACGAATTATAAGGGTTATACCATCTATAAAGAGTTGCAGAAAAAGCAATTTACATCGCTTTATCAAAAAATATACGCACCACCCAAACAAATCAAAAGTTACCAACAAATTCTGGACAAATTTATTCCAGAGATATGCATGAGCTAAAAAATATGATGAAGGGATTATTCTAACAAATAGATACCATGTTAAACATTTTCATAACCGTGATTGCTAACCTTAATTAATGGATAATCTGCTGCAAATGGCTCTGTGGAATGCTAATGGCTTGTTGCAACACATAAATAAATTAAAAGCATTTATTTTATCTCACAATATCAACATTATGCTAATTTCTAAAACCCACTGTACAACAAAAAGCTACCTAAAATTTCCTAAATATTCAATTTACTTTACAAATCACCCAAGCGGCACTGCGAAAGGAGGATCAGGTATTATCATTAAAAATATAAACATCATCAAATAAATAACTACTGTACAAATTACCTGCAAGAAACTAATGTGGCCATAGAAGATTCCACTGGTCCTTAATTACTTTAGCCCTCTACTTCCACCCAAATATAGTGTCAAACAAAAACAACGCCAAGATTTTCACTACACCCTGGGACACGGTTTTCTTATTGGAGGAGACTACAATGCTGAACACACTATATGGGGATCTAGAATTATGACAACGACGTGAGCTACTTCAAACAATTGAAAGAAATAACTTACAACATCTATCCGCTGTCGAGCCTACTTACTGGCCAAGTGATCCAAACAAACTACCTGATTTGGTAGACTATTGCGTCACAAGAGTTATCCCGCAAGACTTCGCCGTTACTACCTCCTGTTTTGATTTGTCTTCAGATTATTCTCTAATTCTTGTCAAATTATCAACAAGAGCGATAGATGTTCAAAAACAACTAAGTATCAGCAATAGGCATACAGACAGGCACGAATTTAGACAACTAGTTAACAGCCAGCTGACGTTGAGTGGTCCCCTTAGAACTAAAGAGGATTTTGAATACGCAGTTAAATACTTCAACGACACAATACAATGGTCGGGCTGGAACGCAACACCAGAATAAACGCAAACTTTCAAATTCTTTAGTTGTCCTTTATCAATTAAGCAGAAAATTCCGAAAAAACAAAATCTTTGTAGACAGTGACCAGGTTAAGAACACCTGAAAGCAAGCGCTTATTAATTTTTATTAATAAAAATAAACGCATACAAACTTTCCTACAAGGCCTTACACCCACTGATACTACTGAGTATCCCCTCTCTCGCAAACAACTAAAAAACTAAAAACCACAAAAGCCTTTCCACCCATCAGAACAAGTCATAGAACCTGAGCAAAAAGCAAACAAGAAAAGACTTGCGCCTATGCAGAACATTCCTGCTCACTAATTTGACTTTAGACAAATGCATGCCACAACTGAACAAATACATCTTGTTTGGAAAATTAATGATTGATAAAGTCTGGCATGTTGGACTGTTATTTAAGTTGCGTGCTCTTCTCCCTCTAAATTACTTAATTCTCTTCAACATTTCCTAGTCTAGCTCTAAACTGAGTATACAGAACTCTATTTCATAAATGATGGTGTACCTCAGGGCAACGTGCCTAGACCACTATTATATCTATTATATAACAGAGATCTTCCTATTACACCAAACATTGTAACAGCAACTTTGCAGATGACACCGCGATCCTAGCTTCTGATAATGACCCAGAAATAGCTACACAGTTACTGCAAACAAATCTAACAGAGATCCAAAACTGGCAAAAAATAGAGAACGCAAATAAACGAATCCAAGTCTACCCACGTGACTTTCAGTATAAGAACTATCCTTCGGTCCACATAAATAACCATCCGTTACCCCAACAGGATGAAATTAAATACCTAGGACTGCATCTCGACAAGGGATTAACCTGAAAAAACACATTTTCACTAAACGTAAACAGTTAGGGCTAATTTTCTCCAAAATGTATTGGATGTTAGAATGCAACTTCAAACTCACTACTGTAAATAAATTCCCGATATACAAAGTGATAATTAAACCAACCTGGTCTTACGACATCCAACTCTAGGCAACAGCATCCACATCCAACATCGAAATTCTTGAAGGATTTTAAGCAAAAGTGCTGCGAATGACAGTGAACGCACCCTGGTTCGTGTCCAACGCAGTTATACGCAATTATCTTTAAATTCCAACTGTCATAAAGGAAATCAAACGCTTCAGCATCCAGTATAGTGCTAAACTTAGTATCCACTTTAATGATTTGGCAACGCATCTTCAAAAGCAGTCTATAATCAACAGGAGGCTGGCTACAAAGACACCAGCCTAATAATCTGCCTACCAGATTTTAAAGTTATTATTATTTATGTTAGTTCCAGTTTTAAGATTTAGTATATAAGTTCTATTTACTCAATGTCACTTAAGAGATAAAACCTATTATTACAGAAAACTGCGACTAAACAGTCTTCTACATGTCATCTCCCCGATAATGAATATACCGATAAAAGTCTTGGAAAGTTAATTTTGTGTTTACTGTTTTTTTTTTTTCTAGATTTTGTACAATGGAAAAATACACCATAGAATGCAAAACTTTTATTGTTCTGGTGCGCCATGTTAACCAGTTCCCAGCTGAAACGGTTTATCAGTTCAAAAATAAGTCTGATAACCACCATTATTTGAACAATATGACTGTTACCCATTGAGTCCGTCAAAATCACGGAATCTTAAATTTCACAATTTACCTCGCTAGATGAGGAAAATTTTTATATCAGTGGATTCATGATCAAGGTGTTAGGAACAACGATTTAAAATAAAAATCTTATCCAGATTACCCATTGGGTCGCTCTATATTTTTACATTAAAACAGTTCAAAAATATTCCAGAAGAAATGTAACTAACTTACAAGTGCCCCAAAAAGACTCCAAAACAGATTTTAAAGGTATGAATGGCATGCAGTAAGACAGTAACAGTTAGTCGAAGCTAAACCGTTCAAGTAGAAAATAAATTATTTTGCAAATAAATAGACATTTTATTTTGGTGAACACATTTTTGTTGTAAATAAGACAGTTCTTAATAAGCTATCCTGAAAAATATGATTTTGTATCTAAATGACACAATATTGATTGGAAAAGCAATTAGAAAAATATTTGAAAAATTTAGAGCAGCTATTACAACGACTCAGTGCCAAATTGAAATTAATCCAAAAAAAGTGCTGTTTCTTTAAGAATAAAGTGAATTATCTTGGACATGTGGCCAATGACGAAGGTGAAGCAGCTGATCCAGAAAAAATCAAAAGAAATTGAAAGAATGACAACGAACAAAAGACAACCACAAGATCAAAAGTTTCCTAGAAATTTGCAATTATTACAGACGATTTGTCAATATTATAAAGTCTTTGACGCTATTAACAGAAGAAAGCCGAAATTTTGAGTAAAACAAAAAATTCCAAATAGCTTTCGAAAGTCTGAAACGTAGATTAATAAGTACATCGGTATTGAGCCACTCATAGTCAGAAGGAAAATTTATTGGGACATAGATGCAAAAATAACGTAAGAATTGGAAGTGTACTATCACAGTTACAAAATGGTCAAAATTATTTTCAAAGCCTAAACCCAACTATTGCGTAACTAGAAAAAAACTACTCGCTCTTGTCAAATTTGAGGAACACTTATAAATATTTATGTAGCAGAAAGTTCCTTTTGAGGAATGATCATGCCGCACTAAAGTGACTATTAAATTTTAAAAATCCGAAGGGCCAAGTCTCATGATGGACTGGAAGACTTCAGCAATATGACTGTAAAAGGGAATATAGACCCAAGAGTGGTCATTGAAACGTCAACTCTCTGTCAAGAACACCATGTCCAAAACACTGCACCTATTGTAGTCGTGCAGAGGAGAAAATGGGCCCTACTTTGAGAACGACTGTGACTAATTACTTCTGCAACCTAGTTAAAACGTGACACGAAAGAAAATACAACTTTAAAATATGTCTGGGAATGGAAGGAAGCTGGAAAACTTTACTGAGCAGAAGTGGTTCCCTGTTCGACAGAAGTAAAATCATATTGGGATTTTATCATAGTGAAAGACGATGATAAAATGGATCTCGAAGAAAACTTGAAGTACTGGTTCTAAAGAAGAGAGTCTCAGATGTATTGCAACAACTTCATGATGGTATGTCTGATAGCCATATGGCGATTGAAAAGACTTTGGAGAACGTCCGAGAAGAATTTTATTGGATAAACTGCATAAAAGATGTTAAAAACTGGAGCCGAAAATACGTAGTATGTGCAACGAGTAATGGCCCATAAAAGAAACCGGAAGCACTAATGAGACAGTATAACGTCGGAAGTCCTTTTGAAATAATTACTATTAATAAGGCTAGTTTGCTTTCTACGTATGACAATTTTTTTCACTTTAACTTCCCAAATTAATTTACAATCTGTAAAATAAACTACAATAAGTAAATGATATAATAAATAATTGTTTAACATAGAAGATAAATATTTATTAACATTTTCCTATAAATTTCATTATTTACAATGGTGGGTTCTTCCGGGGGAAGAACAAAATTTAAAATCTGCGAAGCAGATCTTAAGGAGCTTCTTTCTTGAGTATTTTCATATTAGTTCTTCGACAGGCTATTAGAGTGATTTCATGTCTACTTTCGTATTTTTGTGCAAACTTAATTGTTTATTCTTTGACGTTTGAAATTTAAAGATTAAAGGCGATAACTCGATTTGGTACATACCAAGAAACCCTCTTTATTAATCTGAGAACTTTTGACTTGAACTTTTCCAGAATAGAAGGTAGATTTGACTGCAAATCCCCATAATTGGTTTTAGAATTGCCTTACAGGCCAAGAGTTTACAGTCAAGTGATAATTTAGCTTTTAGTGATTGTGTAGCTTTAATCCGAATTATTTACATTTTGTATGTGCTTTTTCCAGGAATGTTCACGTTCAAGGTACATGCTTCAATATTTGACATAATCATGTTGCTGCGATTGGAGTTTATTATTTGTAGTAATACTCAGCGGGGTTGCTAGATCCCCAACTGAGCGCCTCCCCAGGTGGCGGATAGGGGAACGCCTGCTAGATATAGCGGGTACCGGGGAAATAAAATACTCGGGGCGGACCAAAACTAGCAACAGCAATGGCACCGATAACGCCGGTATAAGCGGTCTCCCTCAGCAGCCAATGGTCTGACAAGAGCGGATGAGTAACTGAGGTCAGGGCACTCTCTTGACCCAGGGGAGAGAAATCGCCCCTAAAGGCAGAAGAACCAAATAGGTCAACGGCAGGGGAATGCAGAAGGCAAGGGGAAACCACTGCATTAAAGATCCACAAGGATTTCCCTAGTGCAATCATCATGGCAAAGTTCAAATCGAAGTTTTCCGGAGTTAATAGTCTCCCAATCGGATCTCCGGGGGAGACAGTTTTGAATGAAGCTAACAAGTTAAACAACATAAACAAGAGAAGAAAAAAGAACATCCTTAAAATCGGAACGTGGAATGTAACCAGTATGTACGAACCAGGTAAAGCCCACAATGTCGCGCAAGAGATGAACAGAATGGATATAGATGTTCTGGGCATCAGTGAAACAAGATGGACAAAGGAAGGAAGATGTCAAATTGGTAGCCAACATATAATTTACTACTCAGGTAGTAAGGACAATCAGCACAGACACGGAGTGGCAATCATGCTAAGGAAACACTTGTCCAACTCAGTCATAAACTTTATTCCGTTCTCTGAACGTGTGATGCTATTACAGATAAAATTAGAACACAGGAAACTAAATTTAATACAGGTTTATGTACCCACGGCGGACAAAGAGGACGAACAAATAGAAATATTCTATGAAGAAATCGACGATGCCATTAAGCAGACAAAAAGTAGAGATATTACAGTTCTATTAGGCGACTTTAACGCCAAAGTTGGGACAGGCAGGGTGCAAAACGTTGTTGGAGATTATGCCTTAGGGGAACGAAATGAAAGAGGCCACCGACTTATTCAGTTCTGTCAAGAGCATGAAATGGTGATTACCAATACTTTATACAAATTACCGCTAAGAAGATTGTATACTTGGGTATCACCTCAAGACAATAAGGAAAAAATTGTCCGTAACCAGATAGATTATCTACTAATTGACAACAGATACAAAAATAGTATAAAATCAATAAAGGCATACCCAGGCGCAGACGTGAACTCAAATCATAATCCTATAATTGCAAAAATGGAAGTTCGGCTTACAAAATTGCCAGCAACATCAGTTCATACTCGTATTGACTATAAGTGCCTAGAAAATGAGGCGTACAAGGAAAAAGTGAAAAAGGATATCGATAGGAATTTGAAAAGCAGAAGAACTTCTCCAGATGATATCAACCTAAATTGGCTGTCATTCAAATCTTCTTTAGTAACACCAACAGAAAAACATTTACAGAAAAGAAAAGAAATAAAAATAAGGGATGGATGACAGAAGAAATCTTGGCACTTGGACAAACGAAGACATAACAAAAACAATAAGAACGAATACAAAACACACAAAAGAAATTCGCTATAAAATTCGACAGGCCAAGGAAGCTTGGTTTACAAAAAATGCGAAGAGATCGAAAAACTAGAAAAGATCACGACGCACATAATCTTCATAAAAAGATAAGGGAAGCAACAAGACTTACAAGAAAACAGGAAACCATGTATTTATTAGACAAAATGGGAAGATAATAGCAGATGTTGAGAGAAAATAAAATTGTGGAAGGAGTATATAGAAAAACTATTTCAAGACAATCGGGTGAAAGACGAAGGAAGATAGAAGAAAGTGGCCCTGATATAACTGTAGAAGAAATAAAATATGCCATAAAAATACGAAAACCGGAAAAGCACCTGGACCAGACAATCTCCCAAGTGAAATTCTTAAGCTGCTAGAAGAAGAACATATTAATACCTACAAGAATTATTCAACAGTATATACACAACTGGCATTATTCCGGAAGAATGGTTGATCTCCACATTTGTAGCCATTCCAAAAGAATAACGCCCGACACTGCAACGAGTATAGGACAATTAGCCTTATGTGTCACACACTAAAAGTATTTCTTAAAATTATCCACCACAGATTATATAGAAAACTAGAGGAGCACATAGGGAACACACAATTCGGGTTTAGGAAGGGACTGGGAACGAGAGAAGCACTTATGGCATATAATATATTAATCCAGCGGTGTCTTGACATGAACCAAGACGTCTTTGTCTGCTTTATAGATTACAATAAAGCATTTGACAAAGTAAAACATGACATCCTAATGAAATTTCTGAAAAATTAGAATATAGATACAAGAGACCTCAGAATTATTGCCAATCTTTACTACAATCAAAAAGCGACAATACGTATAGAAAACCGAACATCAGAAGAAATCGAGATCAAACGAGGGGTCAGACAAGGGTGCGTCCTATCACCAGTTCTATTTAACTTCTATTCAGAACCTGTAATAAACGAAGTATTAGAAAATGAAACGGCGGGCGTGGGAGTTAATGGAATTGCAATCAATAACATCAGATATGCGGATGATACCATCATAATCACAGAATCCCTCGAAGACCTGGAAAGAGTAATGAGAAGAATCGCGGTGGTTAGTGACGAAATGGGACTAAGCCTAAACACAAAGAAAACAAAATTCATGATTATATCTAAAAGAAACTACTATAACGTTAACTTAAATATTCAAGGAGAGCAGATTGAAAGAGTAAAGAAATACAGATATTTAGGCACTATAGTCAACGATAAAAATGATAATACCAGCGAAATAACCTCTAGGATAGAACAAGCAAGAAATGTATTCTTAAATATGAGAAATGTCCTATGCAGCAAGGACCTCTCCCTAACACTTAAATTACGAATAGTAAAATGTTATGTTCACTCCACACTTTTATATGGAATGGAAGCATGGACATTGAACAAACATCTATGAAAAATTAGAAGCATTAGAGATGTGACATATAGGAGAATTCTGAGAATCTCATGGGTCGAAAAAATAAGGAATACGGATGTCTTAAACAGAGTGAATAAACAGGAAACGGAAATATTGGATGAAATTAAACGGCGCAAACTTCAATATTTGGGACACGTGATGCGGGGGGAACATTATTATCTGTTGCAACTTATCATGCAGGGAAAAATCAAGGGCAAACGTAGTGTGGGAAGAAGAAGGATGTCGTGCCTGCGCAATCTTAGAGAATGGTATAACTGTAGCTCCAATCAACTCTGTAGAGCAGCAGTTTCAAAAGTGCAAATTGCTAGGATGATTTCCAAACTCCGTAGCGGAGATGGAACATAAAGAAGAAGATTTGTAGTAATAGGAAACATTAGAAACTATAAGATGGAGCACTAAAAAAGAAAGCTCAAAAAAGATGAAGTTGAAAGACCACTTTCGATCGAAAACAGATGGAAACGTTCGTGATTTTTCGTTAATAAATAATAAAAATTCCAATATGATTGCAGCTTGTACCCGCATACACACGAGATTAGTTTATTGTAGTGGTCCTAACAAACAATGTTAGTTTAGAGTTCACTGTGTTCACTGCTAACAATAACTCACCACAGGAGCGTCATTTCCACTCAGATTTAAAGGGACAAACGCTTCAAGGTCAACAAAGCAATTTGCAAAAGAACAAAGAATTCTAATCTTTTCTGATAGAAAGACAATTGACTTAGCGACTTGTAAATGTGACTTGAATATGTTTTATTTCATTAATCCGGATTTGTCATTTTAATAGTCAAATTTGAATTTGGTAGAGATTCGTTTGCAAAAGTTACGATGCATAAGTCGCTGTTATAACATTTTGTGAAGAATGCAGATTAGCTGTATAGATGAGATATAAAACCGAACCAAGCACTTTACCCTGAGGGGCGCCAGCACAGATTGGATGACGGAAAGTTGTTTCATATTGACAATGAACAAGATAATGCCAATCTTGTAAATAAGACTAAAAATTTTGAAATAATTAATTAGAAAATATTTCTTGATTTTATAAAGGAGACTACTGTGTCAGACTAGTAATTGTCTGTGTAACATCTAGAAAGACCCCAGCACAAGATTTCATTTCTTCAAGTGATTGTCGGATATAGATACGAAAGCGATGGATTTGCTCAGTAGTTGCATGATGTAATCTAAATCCGAACTGGTGGTTGGGTGTTGCTTGACACGTAATTAATATTGGCTCAGCGTTTCCAGTAGCTTTAGCAGCGTCGGGAGTAGACTGATAGGTTTATAGAATCTTATTTCCTGTAATGGTTTTCGAGATTTCTGGAAAAAATTATCTAAACTACTTTCCGCAAAAAAGGAAAATATCCGATTAATAAGACTGGCTTGTAGATCTGCATAATTTTTGTAGACCTACCATCGGAAGTTACCTGACCTTACACCTTAATCAAGTCGAAGCCTGGCAATGTTTTTGGATTAAAGTAAATTTAGGTAAATATATTCTATATCGTAGTTGTTAACTACAGTATAGGTTAAAAAACAAGTGACAGTGAAAGTAACTTTATTCTAATGGCTATGAATTGTTTCAGCAAATGAGTCGAAGTCTATGCATTGACAAGCCAAGAATCTGCAACCTACTGTGGTATTGGTAAAAGAATTAATCAGCAGTTTTGGAGTGCCACTAAAATTACACTCGGGAGAGGACAAAATTTTGAATCAGTGGTGTTCATAAAAAATGCGAAATACTAGGAATTAGGAAAACGAGAACAACGTCATTACAAGCTCAGTTCGATAGGATAGTTAAGATCAGGAATAGGACAATAGAAAGTATCTTTCAAAAGTTATTTCTGACCATTAACGAGACTGGAATCAAGATCATAATGTGTTCTTGTTAACATGACGTTTATCTGCCTGTGAGTCCAATGATCAAACACCGGCCAGTGTTCTCTCCGTCAGTGAACTGAAGCTGCGGTGTGGTTTGTTTTCAAAAATAAACGAAGAGAAAACATAGACGAAGGAGACTACATCAGGGATTTGATGAAAAGAATGACAAAGATATAATATGCAATACAGCATGAGCATCGCATGATGGGTTGAAGGATCGTTATAATATTAAAAGCTAGTTATGAAAAAGGTAAGTATAATTATACAATTGAAAACGACAACGTAAATTATTTTTAAACTCCCAACGCTCATACGAAGAACCATAAGAGATTTCGAAGAAAATAAACGATATTGTGTGCCAAATCTGGAAATTAACAAGTGATAAACTTAAGATCGTGCATTACAATCGACTGTGTCCTATTATCAAAGATAGAATACTGTAGTTTGTTTAATGTTTTTAAAGTGTAGGCCAGGATTTAAAAAATTCATGGGTTTAGTGAGTGAAATTGGACAAATATGTTATACTGTAACAAGAAAGGTACAATAAAACTTATTCAGTATACCAGCGAAAGTGCACAAGCCTATGTGAAGAGCGAAATTTAAAGATGTCCAAAGGAATTAGAAGAAAACAACGCCCGAAAGCATGAAAACTGAATTACGTCACGATGAGAGAAATAGCAAAACTGTAAATTTTCGAAATGAACCAATTCTTAAGGTAAGGCCAATGTAATAAATTTCTGAGCACCTCCATATCACCATAAAGTAGCTGTAAATATACGAGAAGTATAACAGTTAGAGAATGCAAACTTAAAGGCGATATTGCATATATTGAATCACAAGAATTGTTAAAAGTAGACATCTGTTAATTTAATGCTTCGTATCTACTAAAAAGAAGTTTAAAGAACGAAGATTTGCCGATTTTAGTAGTACGCACACACTCTTCGATGAAGCTCATTATCAATAGATTTTTTTAACCAACTGTTATGACTAATTGTATGTATGTGTTTAAAAACGTTTTAAATAATATTCTTAACGTTAGCAAAGAGTTTGATTATCCTAAATAATGTATACTAAGAATTTCACATCAAAAAGTAGTACAACAAAACTTGAATATTTTCCTTTAACTTGTTTTTAAAGAAAACCAGTGTACATTAAAAACAATATGCTTAATACCTATTGTTACATAACTTATATCATTACTTGCTGAGTTTAACTTTCAATACAACCAGTTTTAAAATTTATTTTTATACTGTAGGTGTAATACTACCCAGAATCTCCTAGTTAGCTATAAACCTCCTCAATGCATAATTTGGCAACCTTGAATTGGAAATACAAGGCTTAAAGCGTTTAGATTAGAATAAGCAAGTGGCAATACTGTTATAAATTACCGACTTATTCTTTCACACAATACGACATCCCACGATTAAGTTCTGCGTTATTTCGACTGCATCATTTGTAGTGACACTAATATAGATATCTGCTGCTAAAGAGGCCGTATAAAGTCTGACGTAATTACAATTTACTATGACCATAAAAGCCTGGCTGAAATCATAGAGGCCCTGTTGTGTCGCGCTGGTGTTGTGCACTTGCGCCTAATTCATCAAAAGGCTTTTAGTGACGCCATCGATCTGTGCGGGTAACATTTAATAATGGTTACATTACGTATAACATATAGTTAACTAAATAATAATACCAATGTTGCAGATACTAGCTAGTTGCGTGGATGAGGGTTCAACCAATATACTCATCTTTGTTGTACATTCTAATACAAAGATTCAAATATTCTGTAATTTGCAAATAAAAATAAAGAAATATATTAAACAATTTAACATCACTGAATTTAGACAATAATTACATATTGTCTCTTATAATAGAAGTATTGGTTTATGTTTCATTATTGTAACCAATGTATTTTTTTTTTTTTGTTTTATAATATGTATACAACAGTGTAGCTTTCACATTCAATTAAAATTATATAATATAATTATATAAATATCAATAACATTTATGATAAATTATGATAAACTATTTATAAAGAAATATAGAGTTTACACTAAATTAATTAAGTAATTAAGATATTTTATTAATAAAACTTAGTAGAAATTAATAGACAGCGACTAAAGCAAAAATAAGGTATTTAAAAAATATTTAAAAAAATTAACGCTTTTCTAGCTCAATATTAATAAGAAATCGTTTTTAGATTTCTAAAATACTCCAAATATTATTATTGTTTTTTAGTGCTACTAGAATAAGTTAAAATAAAAGTTACTAAACCGAATTCTATGAACTTATCTCAAATATGTTTGCTTTGAATAAACTACATTTCTAGAAAACCGATTACATAAAACAATACTTTGACATAAAGATTATATTATACTAAAATAAAAGTTAAGGGACTAAAATTTCTGTAATAATTTGTTTTTAAATTATAAATATTGGCTGAAGTGCAAATTGTAAGTATGAGATGCGTTCAAGTTCTAAGGTCTGCACTGCAATGGCGGTAATTCGATCTGTGTACATTGTGTGGTACTGCTACCTATATCACAAGTTCAGAAATATTTCCCGGTTTTTAAAATTAACTGCATCTATTGGATGCATTAATATAAATTACAATTTAAATATTTAAGTAATATTATAAAAACAATTTAAAAAGTTTTATTTAAACCATTTTAATTTTTGCAGAAGTGGGAATTATGTGTACAGCTCTGAACATTTGCCTGTAGGACAGATCAACAGGATAATTGAAAAACAATTTAAAAATTGAAATTAGTTTATCTATTCAGACGGAGCGGGTGTATTGTACTAGTTATATTTGCGATAGCGACTCCATTTTAATTTTGATTAGTCGTAGTTGTTATTTTTCAAACTTATTTTTGTATATATTGTAATAGTTTTCCGAATGCCCTCCGTAACACGGCTCATTGACATTCGCATTGTGTCACAGTCGGCGTCCAACACTTTTAGGAATCCAAATATTGCGCACGTGTTCGCGAACATTCCAAGAGGTACTAGTGCGGCGCTTTTCGATGTTCTGAAATGTTACTAAATAGACATAAATAAAGCCCGACGGTACGGCTGGACACCCCAAATTTCGAATTTGACGTGATGCAACGAATGAATTTGTGCAGGAGAAGTGTGGGCATAATAGTGTGCTGTTTAAGTTCATAGTTCCATGTAATGTGTATATAAATAGCGTTGTCAATCTGTATGAGCTGTAAGTAGTTTTAGTAAATTTTCACGAGAAGAAATCAAAGAGAAAATTAATGAAGTAACGATAATACAAAACGAGAAAATTGATGCTCTGAAGAGAAAAAAAATTTGGAAGTAGGTTTAGTGCTCCGATTAAGATCACTTTCAGTGGCATGCCTGACAAATCTAATGAAAGCAGTCAAAAAGGCTGGTAGGTGCAAGGATCATTGTGGACCACTGATATAATGAGGATCAAAGTCCAGCCTCTAATTTTTGATGGTAAGACTTCTTGGACCAATTACCAAAACAGTTAAAGACGTAAAAGAATGGCCAATACCAAAAAACAAGCACAAAGTTAGAAGATTCTTATGACTATCCGCTTACTATCAATATATATTTGATTTGCCAACATTGCAAAGCCTCTGACGTGACTAACGGAATAGGGTCAAAGTTTTGAGTGTCAAATAACTTTCGAGAACCTAAAGCGTGCCTTAGTAAATGCACCAATACTGAGTTACTTGCAGCTAGAAGAAAAGTTTATTTTGGATACAGATACGAGTAAGGTGGAAATTTGGAGCGTGTTGTCCAAGTTACAAGATGACCGAAAAACAGTCATCGGTGATTTCAGTAAAGCATTATCAAGCCTAAACGCAACTATTGCGTAACTAGGAGAGAGTTCCTTGCTATTGTCAAATCTGGTAACACTTTCATAAATATTTTTAATGCAGAAGGTTTCTTTGCAAATCTGGAAAGCAAAGTACCAAAATAAATTAAAAGACTCCAGCAATACAACTTTGAGACGGATCATAAAGCTTAGAGTAGCCATCGCAACGCCAACGTTTTATTAAGAAAACTATGTCCTGTAACTATAGTCACCGAAAAAATAGCCCTTACGCTACCAACAACTATGACTAATGTCAGGGCAACTCATCAATCTAAAAGTGACCAGAAAGAAGGCCCAATTTTAAAGTATGTCTGGGAATGGAAAGAAGCCTGAAGAAAACCCAACTGAACAGAAAAAGCTCCGTGTTAGCCAGCAGTAAAATTGTATTAGATACAATTGAATTCCATCACCGTAGAAATCAATGTTTTACAGTGCCTGCTAGAGGGTGAAGATAGGTTTCAATGAAAACTCCTGTTGTTGGTTTTAACAAAAAGGGTTCGAAAAGTGTTTCAACAACTCCATGATGGTGTGTGTGGTAGCCATATGGGAATTTCAAAGACTTTGGAAAAGGTTTTACTGGGCGAATTGTAAAGAAAATGTTAAAAATTGGTGCCAGAAATGTATCGTATGTGCAACGAGCAACGGCCCCCAAAAGACGTCAAAGGCACCAATGAAACAATATAACGTCGGGACTCTCTTCAAGAAAATTGCCATTGACATAGCTGATCCGTGTCCTACAAGTGATATTGGACATAAATTTATTGTAGCGGCGATATACTATTTCAGGAAATGTGTTAAGGCCTATGCATTACCAAATCAAAAAGCTACATCCACCGCAAAGGTGTTGATAAAAGAACTGAATAGCAAATGTGGAGTGCCACTAGAACTATATTCCGACTAGGGTCAAAATTTTGAATCAACGGTGTTCACAAAAATATGCAAACTACTGGATATTCGGAAAACTGGGGGTGTAACGGAGTCGTACCCCCAGTCAGATGGAATGGTCGACCGTATAAACAGGACAATGGAAAAGTACATTTTAAAAGTCGTCTCTAACAATCAACGAGATTGGGACTAATACCTCCATCTGTTCCTATTGGCATACGTTCGTCTGCCCATGAGTCTACTGATCAAACTCCAACCAATTTTCTCTTTGTTGAGAACTGAAGCTACTCTGTGACCTACGCTTTGGAAGTAAACCTAAAGAAAATATAGTAGGAGAAGACTTCGTCAGTGATCTGAAAAAGCGAATGAGTGAGATCAACGACAACGTACGATGTAACATCCATATCGTAAGTAACCGGATGAAGGATCGCTACGACGTCAACGCATCGAGAGCGGATTATAAAAAAAAACTACCGAATATGGCTATATAACTATAACGTGGGTTATTCTTACAAAGCTCCATACGAGGTACTGAAGAATATAAACTGCAAACTACCAAGTTGTAAACCTAGGGTCGTTCATTTCAATCAACTGTGTCTTGTCGAAGATAAAACGCCGCGGTCAGGAGATCTAATGTCCTTGAAATGTGAGGCAAGGTTCAAAGACTACAAGACCTATTCCATGTACTGACAAAATATGCACTGGCGTATTGTCTAGAGGGATCGCCAGTGTATATCGAATAAAATTGAGTTTGGCAGGAAAATTAATAAAACAGCGCCTAGAAGTCTAAAAGTCGCTGCTTGCATAATGACTGCAAGAATATCTATTACCTTATGACCAAAAAATCTTTAGGAGACAAACTGACTTATCGTGCATTTTGACAAAGCTACGCAGTCATCTGTTAAATGAAAATATTTGAAACCTCTCAACATGAAAAAATGCGTACAGGAGGGGCGGCCTTAACCAAAGAACAGTTAGAAACATAATAGAAGAGCTGTTTCGAGATTCTAGCATCAATGCTCTAGTTTGTAGTTATCATTTACAGAAGCCGGTAATTCTGTAGAAGACCGTGCAATGCGACAAGGTCAAGACTGCAAGTACCTTACTGCTCTATCAAAACGTCGGGAAAGAATCATCCGAGACAAATCATTCTTAAGAAGGCGGTGCAGCAAATTTTCAAACGCCCCCCGTAATACGGCTGATCGACATTCGCATTACGTCACGGTCGGTGTCTGACATTTCTAGGAATCCAACTGGTGCGCACGGTTTGCGAACACAAGGTACAAATGGTTCGCGACTTGTTCTGGAATATTGCTGAACAGACATAAATATAGCCCGACAGGACGGCTGGGCATTTAGAATCCCGAGTTCAAAGTAACCACCTAATTCGTGCAGGAGCTGTGTTGGCATAAATGGTGTGCCGTTTACGTTAATAGTTCCATGTACTGTGTATATAAATAGCGTTGTTAATCTGTATAACCTACAAGTAGAATAAATGAGCAGTTTTGGTAAATTTTTACATTTTTTCGCCACCGTAAGGAGAAACAGAATTTAAAATAAGAGATCACGTGTGTAGGGGGTATCTTATTCATGAAACGTCAAAGTGGCGTAATTGTTAAAGCAAGTGTAGACCGCTTGTTAAAATATTATGCCTCTGTGATATAATTTTAAAAGGAGTTTTACTGTGACGTCTAAAGTTTGATATTTTGTATGCATCAAACCCATAAATGGTTTACGATAACAGGATATGCACTCAGAAACATCTGTGTAATACCAAGAATTTCCTCTAGTTCCAAAGTATCCTCTGCTTTAGTCTTCTTTGCATGAGATGCAAAACGTTTATCTTACATAAGAGAAAAACTCACCAATTCTGAACAATTACTTATTGAACATATGTGATAATTTTAATGGAATAGCTGTAAAACTGCAAAAATTTAAAAATGTTTGAAGATCGTTTTCCTTCACTCATTTGAACAATTTCGCCCATTAACAAAATCAGCCGAGACATTGAGTCAATAAATGTGTGTGTAGCCTTTCATTCAAATCCAATATGAATTACAGCAGTTAGCATGTATATAGGTAATATTTCTACAAAATGTATCTAAATAGTTAACGGGATTATTGGAACAGAAAATAGATTCAAACAATCGCCCTTATTTTTCTATGGAATTCATACTCTAAAACCTCCAACAGATATCTTAGATAAAAGGGTGTTCTGCAAAGTATTATTTTGAAATTAACAGGTCTGTTTTGTTTTCGTTATCTATTACAACTCCAATTAATTTGGCACTGGTTGTTTTTACAATACATTATTTTGTTTTGGGTCGTTTTTGTCATGGAACAGTTTAGAGCTGAGTCGCGTGTTCTTATTGCTAAAAAATTTTATCGATGCGGTAGAAGTACCACGCAGATAAACTTCGTTCGATTGTTGGGAGAAATAAGGTGTCCAACGAATATACAGCCCGAAGACTATTGAGGAAGTTGAGACGACTGGTTCAGTGTAAACGGTGAAATTGATTCGTCGAACAGAGCAATAAACCACTGTTTTGCAAGACCGTGTCACTGTGAGTCTTGAAAAATAGATTCATCGACGTTCAAAGTACTTAAATGCAGTTTTCTACCACATAGACTCAGACAAAATTTGCAACTGATGCAACCAGATATATTAAAAATTAACGTCACAATGGATATTATATATATTAGTCAATTTAAACTAAAAGGTGCTCATAAGTTAATGTAGTAATAATTTTTTTCATACTCATGAGAAATAATTTGCAGATTTCTTCACAAAATCTCACAAATGATATTTTAAAGAAAATTCTTAACTTCAGATATAATGAAAAAATTTAATTGGATTTGGGTGCGGCGTCATTCGATATAATATTAAAAATAATTAATACTTATAATTATTACAAATGTTTTTAAATAAATTAATCCTAATTATGAGCTTGATTTCATGGTGAACATCTAAAATTAGAACAACGTATGACGCCAACCAGATTGCATCTGCAGCTCAAATAAAATTAAAGAGCCAAGGTAAAACAGCAGCAGCATCTCCTATAAAAGGAGCAACCAAAACAACTCTAACTCGCGCCTCAGGAATTTCAGACTTTTGAAAATCAATTTTTAGTTTTATAAAAAAACAATACCATAAAACAGATTTACAGGACGGTCACAAACAATACTTATGACCTACAACTACTATTATATGTCTTGAAAATCTGAAAAGACATTTTAACTTCTAAAATACTATATCTTTATTTAAAATAATGGTTGATATTGAAGAACGTTAAACATCTTTTACAAATATTTTCAACTGTTCGTCAAAGTCTAATTAGTACTAAAACAAAATTTAATAAATTGAAAATATTTCCTCCCAACTTTATTTTTCCATAAAAGCTTCTTATTCTGAAAAAATAATACGTACATTTTGTAAAAACTAATCGGCTCAATTTATCTTTACCAATAACAACAAATGTACATTAACAAGTCAATTATTAGTTTAACATATTAACATAACATAATATAAAAATAACAGAAGATAAATCTTAAGTAAGTCTAAGTAAAATTGAACTATTTTTAAAGAAAATAGCACTGATATCTACATAACTATAGAGGTATCTGCTATGATCTGAAATTATTAAATTCAAAATATTGCAGAACTTTCAAACCAAAACCTTTAAAACCCCAGTTAACATTTCCTAATATGTTATCAATTACACACTTTTTATGAATCTATGCAATGTTTCCATATCAGAGAAAACATGAACTTAATAAAAAGAATCTTGAATTACTTTCAGTCTACGAAAATATACTAAATATGCAATTTAACTTAAAAAATCGGTAAACTGAAGAGAACTTAAATATATGATCCAACCAAAATCAATGTATGTTTATTTTAAAAGAACATAATATATAATTTCAGTGCGTCACAGAAGCATTACTAATTAAAAAATTAACGTAGAAGTAAAAAAAAAATCGACTTCAAATTAGGACTATCTATTATTATTGACAAGTGACTTGTTCGTCTGAAATTGTAACATTATTGGTCAATTAACATTTTTCCAAAGATTAGACTTGATAATACGTAGTGCAATACTTCCAATAAAAACTCACCAATGTGGCCAGTTAAGGAACTTGGCTGTGGTGCAGACGGACCCGAATTCAATCCTGATTAGGGTGACTTTCGGTTAGTTTACTCAGTCATTAAAAATAATTGTATGAGATGTTAAAAGCGAGCATTTTAAAGCCTTTACCTCTTAGTTCTCAGGCTGTATTCACGAACAAAGCTTTATATCCTCACTATTAGTATGAAAATACTATAAGGAAATATTAGATCTAGGACCCTGCTTCCTAGATGTCACCTATACAATGAAGGTAGTGTTCACATCTTTTTCATTTTAGACAATTATATAATTAAAACTATATAACTTGTACCTAACATTTTTAGCAGTTGGCTATACTTTATGGGTTTGTGTTTTATTTTCTTTTGTAATAATACTAGGTTAAACAATAAGAAGATAAGTTTCATTGCTAAAGCACTAAAGCTACTCTTATATAATCCTGCAGGGCGTTAACATAAACTAAGAAAATTAAGAAACGCTCTACATGTAAAATTAGATCTATAACTGTTTTTTACCCAAAACCACTCAATAATTATATAGAAATCCTACAATAAAAAACAAATTAAACAATCGAGTAACGAAAACTTCATAGCAGATAAAGGCCTCAAACAAGGATGCTACATATCTCATAGTTCATTTAGAATATGTGGAATGTGCCCTAAAAAGAAAAAAAGAAAACGACATATGCAGGCATGAACGTACTATTGATTAATCAATCTCTGTACTCTTTCAATTCGTTGACAACGATGTTTTATTAGCACAAGATAAGAATTAGACTATAAGACTCAAAAAATAAATAGTCTAGAATTAAACAATGGCGAAAGATGGCGAATTACAAATACTTAGATGTAAGATTAGAACAAGAAGGAAAAGACAAAAAATATAAAGGCTGAATGAGATACATTGCCATAAATATAGAAGTTCGGAAGAGAATGTAAGATCTGCAATATAATAATAAAAAGCTCAGCATTTTATGGCCCACAATTATGGAGATGGACTGAGGCGGAAAAACAACGACTAAAGCGATGAAAATGGACGTACTACGACGGTATTGTGGAATATCAAAACTAGAAAAAGTAAGGAACGAAACAAATCAGTGACGTATTGGTTCGAACACAAAATCGTAAAAGAAATTAAAAAATAAAACTTATAATGTAAACACATGTAAAAAAATATGGTGTGAACACGACACGACTTTTCTTACCCTATTATTTGGGTAATTCTGGCAAAAATCCTGGGCTTTAATTTTTTTTCGAGTTTCTATTTTACCAACTTTTACTTTAAATTCATGTTTATCTCGTGATAACAAATAATTTTATTCTCATTAATTTTTTGTACCATCAACCGTTTAGATTCGCGACCGCTTTGCGATTGATTTTGCGACCTTGCGTCCCCTATGTACAAGTTACTTGCATGCCAAATTTCAAGTCTGTAGCTTTTACGATTCTCACGATATCCTGTTTACTGACAGACCGACAGGCACATACTCGAACCAATGGCCTAAACCAACTGTTTTGGTGTCCTGAGGCTATATTTCGTCCAGAAATGTGAAAAACTGGGTAGGTCAAATTTCCGCCGATTACATTACTTTCCTTATTATAGGATAAGGAAAATAAAAATAGGAAAAGAAAGGTTACAAAAGGCAACATAAAAATGGAAGCCCTAGACAAACAAAAGCGGGGAAAACCTCAAGTAACTTGGAAAACCAACGTCAAGAAGTCAGTGGGGCAATCTGTAAGAAGAGATGTTAAGACTAATAATAATGAAAGAACAGTCTAGAAATAGGTCAACGTATGTATATTTAACATTTTGTCCCATTATTTTAAGGAGTTATTTATTAATTTCAATTTACAAACAGCGATATAAGTAAAATTTCTATACTATTATTTTATAGATTCAATATTCTAAATTTGGGAATTGGAAACCCCAATTTAATAAATCTGTAAAAATTTACCATTCAATTTGTATTTCTGAATAAAAATAAAAATGCGGTAAATATGACTTTTTAATAGATCTAATTAAATTAATAGATTTAATTTTTTTAATAGATCTAAAAGTATGCAGAATGACACACAATATATTTATTTAATCAAGAACCCTTCTACCAATTGGTATAAGATGACACACAATATAGATAACCCGTTTTTGTGACTGGCAATTTGGTAGTTTGCACAAATTTTATCTTCACATTTACATCACAGCTTCTGCCTTTCTAAGATAAATAAATACAACATTCTCTTATTACAAATACCTCATCAACAGTCAAAGTTATATCGAACAGTAGTCAAAAGTGTGCTTTTTAAAGTATATTCATTTTAAAATGTGTCTTTTAGATATTTCTAATATTCTGTTTTTTTTTTCCTACAACTCTTGCTGTGTTGATGCACATTTTTTTATAAAATTACTCGCTTGTTAGAAATATACGAATAACATATATAACTTTAAATTATAAAGAAAACTAATCCAATGATATAAATGTATATATAATGAGCACGGCTCTAACGCCCCACGTGGGATCATGAGCTGCAAATTGAGAGGTTAAGGCTCTCATATATTCGCTCACTGTGCATCATCTCTAATACGGCGCGATGTGGCAAGCACCGCGCCTTAGACGACCGTCATCATTACCCCTTGTTTGAAGTGAACGCAGGTACTCAATTATTTTTAGTGGCTGAGTAGGCCACCCGCCAGGCATCAGAGAGCACGAAGAATTGAACCTGGGTCCGTCCGCATCACAATCCACGCCTCAACCACTGGACCACTCTGGCGAATAATGATATATAATTATAAACTATAAATTACTTAATGCACTATTTATAAATAAATAAATTTATTAAAAAAAGTATAAGCATATGGGTGTAATATTAATTAGCTACAAATGTATAAAATCATTGGATATAAATTTGACTTACGCTGCTGTAAGTATATAAATTAAAATTAATAAATCGCTTCTTAAAATAAAAATATAATGGCAAGAGTATCAAATAATGAGTTGCTCTTAATTTATAATATCGTTTATCAACACAAAAACTACATTTTAGTTGGCTTATTTCTGGAAAAACGTGTGTATATAAATGAATATATTAGAGAATTACAGTCTCTAGAGTTTATATATCACTAATATTATAGCCAAAATATTACTGATTTTGTTTCAGAAGTCAATATGCATAAAGTGTTGTAAGGTGTTCACTTATTAACATGAGCGCACTTAACATACTGAAATAAATTATAATTTTCTATCAAATAAGTTATTCCATTATTCTAGAAGGCATGCGACCCGCTAAGATCAAAAATAGCATGCCGAATATTTAGAGAAAGCAAGTTCAATGATTTCTCAATCTTAAGTAGATTTGATACTCCGAGTATAAATTACCTAAATTTACAAAAAATATTTCAAAAACTTCCTGAAAACGGAAATCCAACTGAAAAATTACATAAATACATAAACCTACCTTAAAAAACAGTTAATATATTTAAATTAGTTCAAAGTATAACGTTATTAACTTATACAAGGTGTCCCACGAGAATGTTCGAAGACCCCATATATAGCTTTTTTGAAACATTTTAAGCAAAAAAGTTCCGATAAACATGGATCTAATTCTCAACCATTTTTGAGTATCATTATTTTACATGGTATTATGGTAATCACCGTAGTTTGATTTTTATTACTAGAACATTGTTTGTCACCACTGAAAATAACAAATGTGATACGAAGAAAATTTAATTTAGGATTTTTTCAATTAATTTGCCTTGTATTTTTAAATTATTTTGATATTCGTGGAAGAGAATCGGCAGAAGGGGTACAGAGGAAAATTGAAGGGAATTCTTGAACCAGTGTAAGTTAAATTTTAGCAGCTATAAAAGTTCAACTGTAACGACCTTACAAGAAAGTGAACTCTATACCTACCATATCCAACCGGTCCAAAATTTGCTTCCACTGATTTTGCTCCACAACAGGCGCTTGTGTAATTAGTTGACTGAACACGATGGTTTAATTGATGTAATTTTGTTCTGTGATGAAGCGATTTTTCTCGGAATAAACATCCTTCATGTATAAGCGCTTCCAAGTCCACATGAAACTACGGAAAATTACTTTCAGTATCAATTTACGGTTAATGTCTGGGCTGAGTTAGTTAAAAATGCTTTGATTAGACTTACATCCTCAGGGAAAACCTAAATAGTCAAGTGTGTCCCTAGTTTTTAGAACACGACTTATTGGAGGAAGTTCCTGTAGGAATTAGAAGTAAAATATCATACTGCCAAAATGAAACCCTTCCACATTACAGCCAATTTGTTACTGATTGTTTGAATAATAAGTTTCCTTGACGATGGACCAGAAGGAATGGCCCCGTAAAATGGCCCTAAAAGTTCCTTGATCTCAATGTTTTGAATTTCTTCTTTTGGGATCATGTGAAGTCACTTGTGTATGCTGTAAGCAGGCTTGATTTAAGGTAAATACTTATTGCAAAAAAATTGGGAAGTTTTCGATGCGATTCGTCAATCGTGCATCGTGTAGTTGGTTCTCGGGTTATAAGGCCGGGGTCGGAGTTCAGAAACTCTTGTCGTTTCGTCCACAACTGCGGCGGACATCTACAGAAGAAAATCTTTTAAACATTTTTAGTTGTTGGCGAAACGTCAAGAGTTTCTGATCTCCAACCACGACCTTACAACACGAGAACTAAGCACACAATGCACCGAAACACCGGCCGTGAAAGCCTTCGCATCTATTTGATTCGTGAATCGATTGAAAATATCAACTGACGAGAAGGTCTACGACGTCGCATTACTTTACGTTCAGAAATTGTAGAACGCCATTTTGAACAACTTTAGTTTATACTAACTTTAATTTATCCTCATTAATAATTTTTAAGTTGTTTTCTCATAAATTTATTATTTTAGACTAAGAACTAACCTGTTAAGTACATCTAATTTATTTAGCAACAAAAGTTACAATGATAATACTTGGAGGAAAAATAACATGTTAGAATGGCCAAATACCCCCAAAGACCTCTAACTTGTATCATCGATATCTCAAAAACTGCTGAGAATTCGGCCAGTGTTTGTTGAATTTTTTTTGCTTACAATGTTTATAGGTTCCTTAAAACGCGAAGTTTTGGAGCATCCTTGTGGGACACCCTGTATATAAAAACCAGATTTTTTAAACCCAACTTATCCTAAACTGTTACCATAATAATTTGCAAATTTGATTTTTATAACAGAAATAATTGAGAAATTAATTTCAAATATTCCTTTTGAAACCGCTAGGAAATTTGATTTAAAAAATAAAGCGTGTCAGAACTATTTTGTCTTCATTATATGATATTGTGCCTTTCCCGTTAACAAGCAAATTTTTTACATCATCAGACCCACTATTTTCTTTAAAAATGTGTCGACGTTACGTTTCAACCAATTTTTACAAAAGTATCAAGTATGTACTTACATATTTCCTATCTGTATATTACTAGAATTTATAAAACGCATGCAATAAATAGTATTGCTTAATTATTTCATTTAGTCTTACTGTTAATTTCATTTATGATTAACCTGCATTGCATTCGTATCAGCAGACAATATAACATGGGTACTATTTGATTTACTGCAAGTAAAGCGCAGTCCCTTTGCTTTTCTTTAAATTATAATAAAACGCAAACCTTGTGCCTAAATGCAACTAGAGGATTTCGAACAATAAATCAGCCGCCATTGCTCCTACACACGACTTATCCGCATACATAATCTACCAAGTAATTATCCATTACCTCGCGTAACCTTCAGTCTCGTTTGTTTACTTGGCTATGGCAACAGAGTCACGTAGAACTGCAATAATTTTGTGTCCTTGCGGCACATTAACAATAGTTGGGATTATTTCAGCTAAAATTTTATTTCCTGACGTCGGTGTTGGAGCGTTCGTTACGTAAGTGTGCCGCGATAAATAATTAATAAGGTATGGTGGAAACCTTTGTATTGCAACGTAATCTTAAAGACATTCGATACTAAGGCGTAATAATACCTAACGAAAAATAGCATTAAAAAGCTAAAAAAAAGTTTTCAACAATAACTTTGTTTAAAAAAATGAAAGAATAGGACCTGCAGCGATTACTGCACTGAAACACAATGAAAATAGTTTTACACTTATGTGAGTTGTTTGCTTTTATTTATAAAATTAAATATTATAAGCATAAAGGGAAACCCTGACTTGCATTTCTTTCCGTTAATCGTTGTATTCTAAAAATTCTCATGACAACATAAAAGTAAAGAGTGACCCAAAATTCACGCAAGAAGTAATTTTGATAAAAAACACGGGGTTTTAATTAAAAATTGTATTTTCTATTGATTCATAAAGTATACAGTGTAGGGTTACGTATGGAATAGAATACCGGATAAGCGGCCTCCACGGCTTTGCTGGCACATGCACACTCTTTTGTTAAAATTTTCCATAACCGTTTTACGTATGAATATAGTTGATACAGCACTTCATTTCTTCTTTCAAGGGGTAGGTGGTAGTGGGCTTATTGACATAAACTGTAGACTTCAAAAAACCGTAAAGAAAGTTCAACGGCGTTAATTCGCACGATTTGGGCAGCCAATTGTGATCATCAAAATAGGAAAATTACATGACTAAGAAATAACTGATGCAGTAATTGAATTGTTTCGTGGGCTGTATGGCACCATCTTGTTGAAACCACATGTCATCTACATTCATATCTCGCTATTAAGGCACAAACAACTGGATTATCATGTCGCGATAGCGAGCACTATTAACTGTTATTGCCTGCCCAGCCTCATTTTCGAAGAAGAATAGTCCGATAATTCCTCCAGTCCAAAATCCGCACCAAACAATGACACGTTGTAGATGCATTTGTTGCTCAACAACCACTCGTAGATTTTCTGAACCCCAAATGCGACAATTTTGACGATTAACGAAGCCGTCAAGATAAAAATGCACCTCATCACTAAAAATCGTTTTGTCTGAAAAATCAGCGCCCACTTGTTCCATACTTCATTCAACGAAGTCTCTTCGCTGTGCGTGGTCAGTAGGCTTCAGTTCTCGAGTCAATTGAACTTTGTAAGCGTGAAAATGCAAATCTTTTGTGAGAGTACACTGTAGAGAGCTTCTCGAAATCTCCAATTCTTGACCACGGTGCCGAATTGATGTTCCTGGACTATCAGCAACAATCCCACGAACTGCTTTGATGTTTTTTGTTAAACAACTTATTGAAGGGCGACTAGAGTGTCTATTGTCAATGACTGATCCAGTCTCCCTGAATTTTTTTAATTAATTTCTGCACAGTTGATGAATTTAAATCACTATTCCGATCATGTTTTGTACGAACTGTATCTGCCAAACTTTCATTGTTTTTAAAATATTGCATTATCAACAATTAAAACGCGTTGCTTTTTCGTGTAGCGCTTTTTTTTAATAACCCTCAACTGTCAGCTGTCACGCTGTCTCTTTTCTTCGTTGGCAACACTTTAACACAAATGGCACGAAATTCAAATCTTCCGTGAATTTTGGGACACCCAATATTACTTGCTATTTTATGACAGATATTTTAAATCTTAAATGAAATCTAAAATAAACTAACCTGTTTCTATCTTTAATATGTGGCTGAAATTAAATTGTGTATTTATATATTGTTTAATTATCCAGTAGAAAGTAATCAGTAAAAACATGGGGCCGGCGAAGAGATTGCTCTGTAAGCAATCCCAGAACGAACTTAAAAAACCTTTCGACTTCTCGAAAATTATTCGACATAGAATTTTTTCGACTTCATTTTCGAATTCAGCGTAAAATTTCCTATAAGAATCACATTTAAAATCGTAATGTCGAAAATTTTCCCGAAATTCGAAGTCGAATATCTCGAAAACTATTCGACATAGAATTTTTTCGATTTCATTATTGAAATTAGCGTAAAATTTTCTTTAAGAATTACTCATAAAATCGCAATGTCGAAATTTTCCCGAAATTCGAAGTCGAATATCTCGAAAACTATTCGAAATAGAAACTTTTTGATTTCGATTTTGAAATCAGCGTGAAATTTCCTATATGAATCCGTTTTAAAATTTTAAAAATCCATAATTTTGTGACAGCGACAGACAGGCCGACAGACATATAGAATTCAGTAACGAACTTTTTAAGTTCGTTGAACATTACATTACAACAATTGAATATTTTTTGACGTCAGAACCCAAAATTTGTTCTGTTCCAGTGCAACCAATTTTGTTTATCGACCTTTCAAATTAAATTGGTTTTACCGGATCTTAAAATCTTATGGAAGTCGACAAATTACTTAAATATCACATTCTTGTAATTTTTGCGCCACCAAGGCGCAGTAATAAAACTTATATGGATAAAATTTTATATCGTATTTCAAAATTTACTCCAAATAATGCGACGGTTATAACGCAACCGCCTGCTTGTTAGTTGATAAGCTCGGATTGTCAAGTACCGAAGCGTTAACTTGCTCCACGTGTTTCGAACTCCTTGACGTCCTTGAATCTCTGTCCCCATTTAATGGTTTTTGGTGCATTTATATATTCATAAGTGTGTAATAAATTTTCTAAAACGTGCATGCTTTTCAACAAAATTATCACAAATTATTGAAAAATATTTTATTGTTTTTATCTACTCAGCATGCATATAAAAATATATGTTTTAAAATCACAGAAAAATGAAAATAATAATATAAACAGTCATGCGAAATTTGAACATTAAGCAAATTTCCTGATTCATCATGCATTACTATTATCATTAAACAATAATTAAGTGTCCATACATCTCGTCACCAGAGGAAATATACATGGTGATTGTAAAGGAACTCCCTGTTAAAAATTGCTTATTACTTTGGTAAGTAACTATTACTGGATTTTTTAACAGCAGAATTTAATTATTAATACTTAGTTTGACAGTAACAAGAACAGTCTATAATGACCTTGCACTTAATATTTAACATGCAGAACCAACTAACCTTCTGTTACAAAAAATAATGTTCCCAAGGCCTGATTAATGTTTTTATCGCCACAGACTGGCAATTTTTTGCATGTATGGGACATTATCTAAAAATATTTTATTAGGGCGCACTTACCGGCACTGCAGCTTCAAAGACCTATTGTGCCACTAGCATGCACTTAGCTAACTTAACACTAGAAGTTGCTTACACCCATGGGTTGATTGGGATTCGAACTCGCCTACGCCTCACGGATAGAGCAGTGCACGGTGAGATACTTGACATAAAGCGACAGCCCCGTTACATTCATACATTTCAATACAATGTTTACATACAGCAATGGGAAAAAATAAAAACAAATGTCCACCGCATCTAAAATTTATATCTTTTGCTGGCCTTAGAATAACCTTCTAGATTATATCATCAAAAAAAATGCTGTGTAGAAACTCATTCTTAATAAATAAAAGTGCAAAACCTGTAATTTTGTCTTGTTTTAAAGCTGATCTCAAAACTTTTCTTAAGATCTTCTGTTTATTTAGTATCTGCCATAAAAAATAGACTCTACGTCCCATGACTTCAATAATATATACTAGGAGTCTTTGTGATGCTAATTGTGTTTTTGGTTTGGTATTCTTATCTTCTCTGTCAATACTTTCCTTAACTCTTAATAACACTGTTAAAAGCGCACATTCCCCAGGAAATGTTTTATCTAAATCAGAAGCATACTTTCCCAATAGCCGATTTACCTTCCGTCGTGTTCTGTTATTTTATATTTACGTTATTTTCCATAGAAATCCGAAATCGTTGTGTGTCGTTTTTTTGTACTTAATTAGCGTAATGTGTGTCTATCACAAAAACTCCTAATTCCCATTTTTATTTTCACCAAAAGTAACTTTTAAATTCCTCTTTCTTATAACGTCTGTTTTGTAGACGATAGTTTCATACATAAATTTTGGCTTATTTTCTAGCTTTTAATACTCATTTTTGTTTTTAGGGGTGTTTATAAAAGCTACTAAAGTACTGCATGGAATGTATTTATTGGGTATGTATTTTCTCCATGCAGCCTTTCACTTCTTGAGATTTTACAAAAATATTGTTTCAGAAACTTATTATAAATGCCATTTAAAGACTCTTAAGTTTTTTTAATATTACATTTGGTTCATGCTGTACGTCCTTAGACTGATCACTATCCTGAATAATATGTGTCAGAACGTTAAGAACTTCCTGGTACGATTTCTATAGTACTTGACTGATATCAGCACGGATACTCTATTGGGTTATCAATAAAGTTTTGAATCATAAGAGGTACTTTTTAAGGACTCTTCAAAGTATCCCATCTCTTAGTTAAAAAAATTAAAAATGTTATAAATTTTTTATAAAAAAAAAGTTTAACAAAGTACTTGTTGCTCTCCGCAACATTACTATGGAGTAATACTTAGTATTCACAATATCTGACTTAATTTGGTCCGCTAACTGTATAATTAATTTATTGACAGTTGTACGTGATAAGTACGAGAAAACACCTCTTTCGTTATTTTCAAATTTTACTACATGTTCCGACCTAAGCGAATCGAATTTTGAGATCAGTTCTACACAGCCAAGAAAGTTATAATTTCTTACAGAGTCCATAGGAAGCCAAAAATTTTACAAATATACCTAATACAAAAGTTCTTCCTGGTACTATTCTGTTGTTTTACAGCCAATTTTTTATAAAACTCGACTTCCACCAATAAATTTTGAGAGGTATTTTCTATGTTCAGAGCTGTCATGATAGTTTATTACATGATTATTTTTCCAATAATCAAATTCCTTAGTTGTTAGAAAGGTCCTTCCTCCCAATTAAAGAGTTTGCACGGCTCTAGCTCTTTGAGAGTATTTTTAAAGCTTTATGGCCTCGGAGCTTTTTGCAGTTGTACATTTAATGCATTACAAGTTGGGCTTAAAGTCACTAAAGTCGATGACGACGATTGTGATTACACTACGTGAGAGAAAAGTATCTTGTTTTGGTATTTTCTGGATCAAAGCATCCTGACATTTAACACGCTCTTTAAACCATTTTCTAATTTTTACTTTACTTTTTTCTTTAAATGAGTATCAGCCATCTTTGTAGCGCATTGCTTAGTCTTTATGATAAATAAAATGTAAATTGAACGACGGCTTAATTCAAAACTAAACTTTATTCACAAAGGCTGCACTGTTATACAATAATTAGATATTATAATACTATTAATGCAATAGTCAACGGCTACTATAACAACTCTAATTTATTTCTCCCACTGTTGTTTGCAGTAGAACTTCTTCTATTCGAGTGCCATGAATGCCCATCTACTCCATCTTTCATTCAAAGGCGATTCTAGAATGAATGAGAAGGTTCTGAAATTTGAATGAAAGGGTGACCCTAGAAAATTTTTTTTTAATTTTATTGGGTGTTTTAGAGGGCACTGAATTTAAATTGAATGCCAAACGTCAAGAGCTACACCCAGAAAAGAAAAAGGTGCTTCCAAAAAACTTTGTTTTTGCCTTAGACAAAACGAAACAAAATTCAAATCATACAAAATCTGCCTCTATAACGCTCTGCCTAAAATATGTACTTCATAAAAGTGTGATTATAAAATCAGTAACAAAATTTTAGAACCTTTATAAAATAATTTAAGACACCTTTAGGAAAAAAATTAATTATACTTTTCCTAATATCAATGTCTTTTGGATGTTTGTATGAACGCCTAAAAATATTATAAAATGACTATATTTCTGATTAGCCTTTAGAGCATAATTAAGTTGATTATCTTTGGCTATAAAGTTCACTTTTTAGATGAATGCCTCTGTTAATAATCAAAATTGCTGGATTTTGGAAAAATGCAGTCAAGTGATCGAACTTACAAAAAGTTATTGTTTGTTAATACACTCTTATGTGTCTCAAAATCAAAGAGGTGCAAACAGGTCCTAATTAAATAACTCGCAAGATTTTCAAGGTACATAATTTTAAGTTCAGTAAGCAAAAATCTAAGATGAAACCTTGGAAGCCTTGAGTAGATTATAATTAGTAAAATTTCATCGTTCAACAACAAATCATAAATTCTTAAAAATATTTATATTGAAATAACATATCACAGAGAAATTATCCAGGAATTTTACAGAATAATTGATTACTGTTTACGCCATTTCTAGGGGTGTCTTTGAATTCAAATTCCAGAGCTTTCTAATTCGTCATAGAAGCGCGCGTTTGAATACAAAGTGGAGCAGATGGGCATTTGCAGTACTCAAATTAGAAAATTCAAATAAATTAGTGTGGTTAGAATAACTGTTGATCGTTGCCTTAATAGTATTATAAAATATAATTATTGGGCAACAGTGCAGCCCGTGTGAATAAAATTTAGTTTTAAATTAAATTGTAGTTTAATTTACGTTTCATTTATCATAAAGGCTAAACAATAAGTGGGCAAGATAGCCGAAATTTGTTTTAAAAAACAAATGGAGAAGAAATCAGAAAATCTTTTAAAGAGAATCTTGAGCAGCAGGATGCTGTGATCAAGAAAATACCAAAATTAATACATTTTTCTCGCATAGTGTGTAGTAATAACAATCGTATCCATCGACTTCAATGATTTCAAGCCCAAATTGTAGTGCATCATATGCATTGCTGCAAAAAGCTTCGAACTCACAGAGTTTTAAAACCCGAAAAACTTGCAGAGGTAGACCCAATTATATTACTCAATGGTCTGGCAGTGTGGCGCATAAATAATAAACTTCGTGATTGGTAGCCTATAATGGCATTCGACAAAACGATCATGTACTTTGAAAAAACTGAAAGACAGTGTGTCAGTCAAAAAGTTTTATAAAGTTTTATAAAAAGTTAATAGTTTATTGAAAATTCGATGGATGAGTATTTTGTGCTCCGTGCAAACTCCTTAATAGGAGGAACGGTATTCTTACCAAATAAGAGGTTTCATGATTACAAAAATAACATTATAATAAACAATCACAACTCTGAACACAGAGAGTGACACTTGAAAAGTTATTATTAAAAGTTAAGTTTCACAATCACACAATCACAAAGATTGTAAAATAACAGAACAGTACAAGTAAGCAGTTTTATATTAACAAAATGTTAAAATTAATAACGATAATGAAATATTAGGTTCTGTAAGAAATGGTAATTTTTAAGTTAAACTTATTTTAAAATTCGATCCCTTTGTGGCCGAGAATGTAAAAAAATTAGAAAAGAAAAGTGTTTCCTCATACTTAGCAAAAGTAAAACAACCAATGAATTCATTATACAGTTAGCAGATTAAGTTAAGGCAGAGATTGTTTAAGACATTGTAAACGCCAAATATTATTCTATAATTGTGAACGCAACGCCAGACATGTCGCATGCAGACCAACTATCCTTTGTAGTACGCTATGTGCCACTTAAGGCAACTCTTGTTGAAAGATGTTTGTTATTTATTTCTAACTGTGGCCATAAAGGCAATAGATTTTATAGGTCTTGATCTAAATAACTGTAAAGGATTGAACTATGACAATGCCAGTAACATGTCTGCGTACTACGAATGTCTTCAGACTAGAATAAAAGAAATTAATCCTTTCCCACATATATGTATCCTTTGCGCACGTCTCACTTTATAGCTAGTTAGCTCTGCAACTGCAAAGAGAAGTAAGTAAGTAAGTACTCTGTTCATTTTTGATAGAACAACAACCCTTAAGCTCTTTATGTGATTCAACCAAAATATTTTACAATCTCGCCTTAAAGAGGGCTTCTTATCTTATAAATCCTTGTGGAAAGCCCGATAGAATACCCGTGCTAATCTAGCCAAGCATTATACAATTGTACCAGGAAGCTGTCGATGCTCTGACATAATTACTCATGAGTGATCAAACTAAGAATAGAATAAAAAGTTTTGTAAAGTCTCGAAAAGTAAGTAGAAGGCTTCAAGAAGAAAGTACAAACACAAAAAATGAGCATTACTTTATAGTATAATAATGATAGAAACATATTATGACACAAATGATTCTCTGAAGCTCAAGTATAAAAAAGGAAAATTTATGATTTTGGATTTATATGAGAAATCATTCAAAAAATGACAAAATACAACAAATGGCAAATCAGCTATTTATTTAGATAAAGTATATGCATTTAGTGCCATTTTTAATAATTAATAAAAATATTGACAAAGATAAAAATATTAAACCAAAAACATAATTGGAACCACAAAAAACTCCTAGCATTATTGAAATCATAAGACGTAGAGTCTATTTTTCGCAGTATTATCAACGTTCTAAAAAATTTTGCATGGCAGTTACTAATTGCATTGGAGAACGATTCCTTTCACCTTTTAAAAAAGAGAAAATCTTTTGGAAGTCAACGTTAAGATAAGAAAAAATGACGGGTCTACTTTTATTTATTGAAAGTGAGTTTATAGAGTCTTTTTTTTATGACATAGTCCAAAAGCTTGCTAATTTTAAACCAAGAAAAAGATAAAAGTTTTTAAATGAAACATTTGTTTTTAACTTTTCTCATTGATGTGTGAATGTGTGTAAACATTCTATTGGTGTGCATGTGTGTAGCAAAAATTTAAAAAAAATGTTTTGTCTAATAAATTCACTTTACAATTTTTTGATTCGACTCTAAGAGGCAAAAATTTGAGAAAAGTTTTCGTAAAAAATTGCCTGTCTAGGCGTTAATCAGGCCTGATAATGACGACTGTAACTGTGACTGTTACTAGTAAGCGGTAGCATTCGATGATGTTGCCTTTTCTTAGACGTACTCATTTCCATAATATGACATCACGCCTGATATAACTATTGTTTTATTAAGATCGATTTGCAGCAATAAAATTGTTTTGTCATTTAACTATCAAGCCATATTAAATATTTTATGTACTTTAAGTGACATCATTTTATGAATTTTTAAGTAACATTAAATTACACATCATCTAAGATATTATTAAAAAGGTGCGACACGATTTATGTATCAGTAGCATCAAAAATTGGATTTGTCATAATCAATTTACCCACTCGTCATTTAAAAGATGTACCTCATGTAAAAGGTTATTTAATGTATTTAGAAAATATAAAAATGTTACTACACAATATTATTTCAAGACCTAAGCATATATTGAACTAAACAAAAAAAAATACTTTTAGAGTACTTGCAGCCCGCTCTCTAGTGTATCCTCAAGAGAAGTTAATCGTCGCATCTGGTATGTCAACATAATGCGGCAATTACCTTTGCAACCAGCAGTGCTTGACATCATTTTGTAATTAATGAGTTATTTAATCAAATGACAATAAAGAATGGGGTTATGCAACGAAACCTCAAACGTTACGCAATAATTGGCCTTACAACTGATCAAACGCCGATCTTTCGTGAAACCTGCAGGAGGTGACAACGCGCAATTGCTAACAATTTGCGTCGCAAGATTCGAAAAACAGCCAGAGCTCGCGACGAAGGTTTCGGTCAAAAAAGCGCTAATTACGCGACGAATGGGGTATAGCAGAGTACAGAAGCCGGTCTATTAATAGGCGCTACTATTTAAACGAAAATGCAAATTAGGCAACGAAACCGGTATCGAATCTGTAATTTACGAACGTGTCGTGGCTGCTAGTTCGGCACGTGACAACCCATCTATACTGATTGACACTGACAAGGTGAAACCTCGCGCACGCCACTTATGACGACCCGACGTGAAGGTGAGCAGAGAAATATGCGTCAAGGTGGAACTAACAATTATCCGCTCTCTTCGTTAGCGGACGTCGCTACTGCGTTACATTTTTTGAATCATCACTGGATGCCGTTAGTTCGGATTTTAAAGAGCCTTCGGATTACTTGCATTCTTTGTGACAAAATTATATGTAAATTAGGTACTCCACAAAGCATTACAATTGAAAGCCTCGAGTGCATGCACGCGCGACAGCCTACGAACTGTGATATCACATCAATCTGTGTGGTCCGCAGGTAGATATCATTTAATAGGCTTTTGTGATTAGCGTTCGCTTCAAAGTCTCCCGCCCATACGGAGTTCCCTCCGCGTTTTTTCGCGCTCCTAAACCAATTAATCCTCTAATTTTATGGCTTTGTTGTGCAAGCGTGATGCTCCATGAGTTACATAACCGAAACACGGAGTACTCCTTTTTGCTGGTCCATTAAGTTAATTACGTCTCAATGTGTAACCATTGCGGCAATTTACCGCGAATTTTTCCATTTTGCCAGTCGCGAAGGTGGATTTATATTAGCGGCTAATTAGATTGTGCAACGTTACACACAGGACGTTAAATTTGTTTTGCGCTCTTCACATCAAACACAGACGTGTTGTGAAACTATTCGGTTGCTTTTCTCTCTCGCGTCTGCAAGATCATTTGAAATTAGATATTCTACAAGAACATTCATTTTTCCTACAAACAAGCGTTACAAGAACCGCGCAATATTTTATCATTAAACAGTTTTTATGGAAATGCAAGGAAATCTGAAAAATATAATTAAAATTCCTAGTGTTTAAGTAGGTCGTCGACAAAAGGCAAAATAATGTTTCTGTGTAACGTTTTTGGATTTAAAATAAATGCAATAACCCGCAGTATTCTGTATAATTTGACAGGGAAACGACGAGACAAAATTATAGAGCACAATTAGACTTCAGTTACGAAGGATATTTTCATGAAATTTACTTAATCACGGATGAGAGAACTTGGCGATAAAATAATACTTTTTTGTTAATCATCACACGCTTATTTTAATATTTTTAAAATAACGCAACACTTTTGCAAACATCTTGTTTTTTAGTTCTTAATCAGAAATAGCTCTGTTTTTATAGAAAAATTGTAATTTAAGAATTTTCTCAATATTTGATTAGGACTATTGGGCTAATATCATAATTCTATACCAAAACAATCGTTTTGACATAGAAAATTTTTTGAGCTTTGTTGTAATGAAGCATTTTTTATAATCATCGTTGTTAAATGAAATATCTTTATGTAAATATTCAATTAAGAACATTGTAATCACAAGCTTGGCTGCCGAAAATTTCCACTGTTTTTTTATGAGTGAAAATCTCTTCTCGCGTGTTGGTGGATGTCAACAACATAACTGTTCGTGTCTCAGCATCAACTATAATTTCCCAAAAATGTTATCAATTAAAGCTGGCAAATTTTTTTCTAAAATTTGCCAGCTGCACGGTTTTCGCTCTAGCGTGGCCAAATTTTTATGTATTATTTTGTAAAAGAGGTATTTCTAACATTTTATTTGCAATAACTGAAACTTTTAGCTTAAACTCTGTCATTCATTTATTTATAATTGTTATTCTTACTTTGATCACTTCGTCCACCAAAATATTTTCTTTGTGTTCAAACTTGGTAAGTGGGAAAAATACAACTTTAATTTTACAGTTTAGTAATTCAGCATAATCAAAGGAGATCTGAATTTGAATCGAAGTATGTACACCAAAATGATTAAATTTTGTGTTGTATTCAGATTAGTAAGGTTTAGCAATCTAACCTAATGCCTTTCAGCATGGATTCGCCACTCAATGTTGTAGTCATCTAAACTTATTATAATATATAAAACTATGATAATCAAAACGGAGCAAATTGGTCAACAGTTAATCTAATGATAAAAGCGTAACAATACAAAGTTTTCAAACGAATTTTATGATTAAGATTTATCAAAAATGAATTGGCGCAATATTTTTGTTCAAACCCAGGTACGTGAAATTATGATAGAGAAATATTTTTCTACAAATTACGTGAATATATAAATAAATTGATCAAATATACTTTCCAATTTCTTTAATTCTTGTGAAATTATATATATTATAAATATAAATATATATTATAAATTATACATTTTTATTTCAATTTATTCCGTGTCCAAGTAGTACTAATAATTCTATTTTCTCTAAAATTTTAAGAAATAATAAATTACATAACAAAAATAAAAAACCTAAAAATAATAAAAAGCGTAGGTACAGTTAAATTGGCACTAATAATATTTTCACAGATGTGCATATAGATAAGACGATATCATTTTAATGCACTTGATTAAAGTACCAACTATAAAAATCAATAAATTAGCAATAGAAAGAGCTGCCTTTAATAATTGATCTTATAACTTCCAAAACAATTATATAAATAGAATGGTTAGGGGAAGACCAATATCTCACGTTTATAGTCTAAGATGAAATAAGATTGAGCTATACATAAAAAATGCACTCAAATGCTTCGACAGAAACATCAATGTCAAATCTTCGTCCTTCGAGTGATTCTTTTAGTAGTTCAAGACGAGTGATAATCGTAGAAAAATAATTTCAGGCTACAGGGAGGGTTCTAGTGTACTTCAAGACAAACTCCATTTTTTTTCAAGTTTGGGTAGCTGCATAACATTGGAAATTGTCACGTTCAGAACAAACCACAATTCTTTTTAAGTCTGGGCAACTAGATACACATGGTCGCGAAGCAAGATAACGTTTTGGATTTCCTACGCATTGCGACAGTTTGCTCGGACTTTAGAATCAATTTCAGCAACCGTTAATCGCGGGTCATTGCTGAGAAAACGATGAAGAATGGAAATGTTCTCTTCGCTAATCCTCGGGTGACGTCGCCGACCTTCATTTTTAACTGCTCTTTGTCTTTTCAAAAATTGTTTATGGCGTTGCACGCTTGAGTCTTAAGGGAATTATGTTTTAAGTCTTTTCTCCAAATGTTATTACGGGATTTGTCATAAAATAACTCTTAGACTAACATCATGATATTTATGCAGGAAACGATAATGCGAGATATCCTACGAGGCGAACCTCGTTGAGACGTCCCTACCTATAACGTTCAGAAGTGACGTTATTATTCATTCACTTTATAACGTCTGAAAAAATTCCGATTTATATGATTCACCCACGTGTTATTATTCTTACGGACATAGTGGTGGTCTTATCAATTATTGCTTATTATCTTATTTATGCGCGCTTTTGTTTTTCTACTTATTTAATTTTATACATGAAGGTGTGACATAATGACACAAAGAAATTTTTCAAATTGTTTATAGCTAGCTTCATATCCATCACTAATCTGAAAATTACTAAAAAAATTTTAACAATGTGGAAAGTTGAACTTGTTGAACGCGGAGTTGACTAAAGCATCCCGTGGCCAGATCTGTGAGAGGGTAGGGAAGAGAGGGTAAAATTTGACGTCCCGTGTTTCTTAGAAACTCATGTACTTAAGGACTTGTAATTTATATTAATAATATTCCCATACAGAGCTGCACCTTTTTTCCTTACATTTTTTCGGAAGGGCTTAATCTTATATAACACTTAAGGTAAAATGCGTTGTCTATTCCAAGAACATTGAGCAATATAGTACTAAAAATTACAATTACAATAATAAACATTTATATATCAGTAATAAAAATGAACAAATATAGAAAAAAATGTACGTAACCTTACTCCTTTTTAAAACAGAAACCTTAAGATTCCAAATACTTTTTCAAATATCACGATTTAACAAACTTTTATTTGAACTATTGAGTTTTTGTTTCCCAATGATAGCTAAAGAACAACTCAGGAACTTTGGTAACAAATTAAAGTAGATCATTAAATAATAAGCAGTGCAATAAATTTTCAATATTATACAACACGTGTTTATAACTCATATAGATATAAATTACAGTACTTTAGGGGCCTGATGTAGAATTTTCTTGCGCATTTTTTGATATATAACACTTACGTGATTTTTACAGAATGAAGCTTACGAGAAAATGTTCGATTGTTGTTGGAATACAAATTGATACCACAAATGAGTGCTACTAGGGCCGACAGAAAAGTTTGAAAAGCTTACAGAGACGGTATTGTTGGATAAACCAATGTTAGACGTTGGTTCGCAAAGTTCAAAGAAGTCAAAGAAAGTTTGGTTTTCAAGGAAGGTTCCGGACGCCCGTAAGAAATTGATCGACAAGCTATGCTCAACACAATTGAAGACAATATATCGATGACTTGCCGCATATTGGCCGATGACTTTGACTGTAGTGATTAAACAATTTGCAAAATTTTTCAGGAAGCAGGAAAACAACGGAAGAAGTCAAAGTGGATATCACATGAATTGACTGTTGATCAGAAAAAGAAACGCCTTGATGCATCTCGTCGCTTGTTTAATCAATCTAGTTGTAACAATTTGTTTTGAATAACATCATCACATGTGACGAAAAGTGGGTGGCTTTTAACAATCCTTCAAACACAACGAGTAGCAGTCGCTTGGTCAAAAATCAAACTTTAGTCAAGAATTTTCGAAAAGAGAAGTAAATTGTTTATTGGAGCTGTGATGTATCGGTTAATTATGAATTACTCATAAAGGGTCAAACCATGGCAGCCGATCGGTACTGTTAAATCTTGCGACGGGTTCAACGGGTGTTTGGGCTATCGTCAGCGAGTCATTCTTCAATACGACAACGCTGCCAAAATGATAAAGAAGCTTTTAGAAGAGGAATTTGGCTGGGGGATCCTTGGACATCAAGCAACTATAATCCTTTCGTGAAATGGAGCATTCTTTGAGAAATAAAAATTTCAACTCCAAAAATCCTGAATGCAATCGCCGCAGCATCGAACTTTTACCTGAAAAATGGCAGAAAATGATGAAAGTTGAAGGAGAATACTTTGATTGTTAATTTTGTCATTTGTTCGAACTTAAAGTGAAAATAATACTTTATAAAAGACCAATCAAATCACCTTAATTTTTTTCTCTGTGGGAATATATTTAGTTTTGGGGGATAGACTGAATACCAAAAACAAAACAATTATCAAATTTTCAATCCTATTGCATGTCGTATGCTGAGTTAAGTTTCTATACGATTAAGGAAGTTTTTATACTTAACTTTTATCTCAACCACCCTCGATCACCAAGCAAAGATAGAAAGCACGTTTATTTCCTTATACAATTATTTACCACACGCCTTACATTTCTGAATTGTATAATTTATAATACTTCTCCCTCTTACAGGGTAGAACAAGTGACGGAAGTTTAAACAACAAAAATAGTTTTATCCTTTATCTTTACAACAATATATAATTCTACTTAACAATCGCCAAACAAAACAAAAAAAAATCTCGTGCTGTTCTTATCGAATGATTATCCTAATGTTTCTGAGTTTTAACGACGCACGCCCGTTTTTCCTCCTTTAGAAGATAAATTTTTAGTTAATTTAATTTTTTGGCATTTAAGAAGAATTCATATCATAATAATTAACGTCCTGGGCTTTTTAGAGGCGCGGACACATTTTTTTAATTTTAGCCCTCGAAAAGTGTTTTCGCTGTTTCGTCCCCTTAGGGATTAAAATTTAAGAATTTAAAAATTTTGATATTTATGCATTCAGTGGTTTAGTGGGCGATATCGAGTCAGTCAGTCGATCAATCAGGAAATAGGAATTTACTAATTAAAATTTCTAATAAACGAGAATAGTGGATTCATATTACGCAAATTCACTTTAACAAAGTTGAGTACTTTTAAGTTCAAATAATCAACCAGGCATTAAAGAAATAACCTCGTAAATATCAACAACAACCGCAGCAATATAAATTTTACGTAATCATAGTAATTTTGAATGAGTAACAGTAAATTTGTTACATGTATACACTGTGGAAATAAATTATGGGTAGAATTGAAAGTGTTTAACTGTAATAAAAACACAGAATACACACCTATTTTCATCAGCTTTCTACATTGTGTAAACGATTACTCGCTTTATAAGAAAAATTACTATAATTAATTACTTGTTTGGTGCTTCATGGTTTTGAAAAATGCAATAAAATATTTTTGGTACTCTTTCTATCATTCCAAATTTCTTTGTTGCTATTTAAAAATAGTTTTAATCTAACTTACACAAATTTGAAAATTTTAACAATATAATATAATGTATAGTTATTTTGTTTGTAATTTATCGTATGCACGTGTTGAGCGATAAATAAATCTAATAATGACTTGCAATAAAGTAATGATTATGGTGCGACCAGAAATGTTAAACCATCTTCCTAAGAACATCACTTTACAATTTAGAAACATTATAACAAGCGAATTAATTAATGACCCCGAGTATCGGCGTCCCTTAGATGGAACAGGGGTGCGAAAAATCTCAGAGCTTAGTATAATGGGCAAAAATGTACTAAAGCTAGCAACGTGGAACACCCAAAGTTTGTGTAAAACTGGAAAGACACGTAACACAATATTAGAAATGGACCGATTAAACATACTAAACTCTACAAAAAAAGAAAATCTTTATATTATAATGCGAGACTTTAACTCTAAAATTGGAAACATATTAGTAAAGAATTTTGTTGGGGCTTACATGCTTTTAGGAAAAAATGGAAGGAGAAGCATTTGCTAGAATTTTGCCAAGAAAAAAAATTTATAATTACAAACACATGGTTTAAACTACCAATGGAAACCAAATTGACTTCATCCTTATTAATCAAAGATTTAGGTCAAGTATTAAAAGCTCCAAAACCTATCCTGAAGCTGATGTTTTTTCAGATCACAACTTGCTTACGATACAATTACGGTTGAGATTAAAAAGTACGAACCGAAAACGTTCAAGAAAAACAGATTTACGAAAACTAGAAGACCAGGAAACAATTGAAATGAAATAAAAACTCCCATCTGAACTTTCAAATATATAAACCAATGCCCTGAGTGCTAAGTATATAAAAAACAATGTCCTGAAAATAGAGAAACAGTTACACAAGCCTGATAGAGAAAAAAAGTTCCGGATAACAAACGGAATTTTTTATTTGATGGGTAAAGAATATGGAAAAATACAGATCAGAATAAATACAATAAAGTGCATAGACAAATACGAAGAAAAATAAAGAAGCGAAGGAAAAATGGATGGAATTTCAATGTGATAGAATAAACTTACTTTTAAAGAAACACGATTACTACTATTCGTGCATACAGAAATTGAATAAACGTTACACATACATAGAAACCCAAACACACCGACTGGGGATCTCGAATTATAACACCCAAACTTTGATAGCAACCTTTGCCGACGACACTGCAGTCTTAGCATCTGATAGAGATCCCAACATTGCCTCGCAGAAACTACAAACTAATCTCACTGCAGTCCAAAACTGGTTGAAAAAGTGGAGAATTAAAGCCAATGACACCAAATCCGTTCACATAACCTTCACCACTCGCAGAAACACGTGCCCACCTGTTTATCTAAACAATAGCCAACTTCCACAACAAGATGATGTGAAATACCTCGGACTACACCTCGACAGAAGGCTTAATTGGCGCAAACATATATTCACAAAACGGAAGCAACTAGGATTAACCCTTACTAAGATGTACTGGTTAATTGGGCATAAATCTAAACTCTCGCTAGACAACAAACTTCTGGTTTACAAAACAATAATCAAGCCAATCTGGACGTATGGCATCCAACTCTGGGGGACTGCGTCCACTTCAAATATCGAAATTCTAGAGCGTTTCCAAAGAAAAGTGCTGCGCATGATAACAAACGCACCTTGGTTTGTACCAAACACGGTTATCATAAAGGATCTTCGTATCCCCACAGTCAAGGACGAAATTAGGCGTTACAGCTCCCAATACAGTACTCGACTTAGCGCCCATCCCAACATCCTCGCAATAGATCTTATGGATCCGCCCAGCGACAACAGGCGTTTACATCGACATGTGCCAAACGATCTGCCAACCAGATTTTGAATTCTTAGTTTACTTTAAGACTAGTTATAAGTTGTAGTTTGTAAGATTTTTCCCGTTTGTCACACAAAGCCTATAAGCTTATCTGTTATAGAAGTATTCTGCTGAGCATGCTTCTACACGTCTATTTAATTATCAAATGACTTTGCTAAATTTACTTGTACAGTTGCAAATAAATGGGATGTTATAAAAAAAAATACATAGAAACAAAGGAAATATGAAACTATTTGATGAAAATAATGTAGGACCACTTATTACTAACGACAATGAAATAGAACGCAGATGGCAAGAGCATGTGGAGACTTTATTTAATAAAGATAGGAAGTAGATTGAAGTCGATTACAAAGGCACAGATGGCCCGCAAAATATCTTATGATCAGAAGTAGACTATGCAGTAAAATCAGATAAAACAAGAAAAGCTATAGGCCCAGATGAAATGTCAGCGGATATAATTCAATTAATTGGTGATAGCATAATAACAATATTAACTAATCTGTTCAAGAAAATATGTAACACAGGGAAATTGCCAATCGACTGGTTAGAATCAATCTTTGTATCTATTTTAAAGAAAAGCAATCCCAAAACATGCAGAGATTATAGATTTTATTAGTATGAGTATGAGTCAAGTACTTAACATGTCTTTAAGGATAATTCATATCAAAGAATCTATAAGAAATGCGAAGATTACTTCAGTGAATTACAGTTTAGTTTTCACAAAGCAATAGGTACTAGGAAAACGTTTTATAGTATACAAGTGTTAGTACAAAAATGTCTAGATTATCAAAAACCAGTATGTATTTGTTGTAGAAAGTATAAGAGTGAAATATGAAGATCTACGTATTATAAAGGAACTTTACTAGAATCAGACTGTAATTATAAAAGTAAATAACATTGAGACCAACATTAATAAGGGAGTCAGACAGGGGTGCATACTTTCGCTAACATTTTTTAATGTTTATTCAGAGATTGCCGTTGCAAAAACCTTAACCAATGAACCGAACAAGATAAAAATTAACATAGAATACCTCAACTGTATTCGATATGCAGACGATATGGCAATTCCTACAGATAACATAAAGATCTAAAACACCTATTAAAAAAGATGAACGACGAATACACTAATATAGGTCTGTAAATTAATAAGAAAAAACTAAAATAAAGACTTAATAAAATCCCCATAAACAACGAATTGCCTCTTTTAGATGGTAAACCAATTGAACAGTTTAGTACATATAATTACTTTGGTAAGTAAACGAAACCTGGATTCCAGATCAAGAAGTTACAATCAAAATAGAGATAGCCAGAACTGTTTTCACTAAATAAAACAGTTGGTCCAATGCTATGTATTGCCAGTTTTACTTGATGACATCGAAACATGGACCCTAAAATGAGAATGGTGAACAGACTGGAGTTATTCGAAATGTGAATGTATCGCCAAATTATCCGCATCCCATGAACAGCTAGGGTTACAAACGAAATGCTGAGAAGAATAGGAAAGTCGTAAAGTCGAATACTTTGACCATATAATGCGCAACCGTAAATATCATGTGCTCCAACTTATCACGATGGGTAACATAGAAGTTAAAGAAGAATAGGTCGGCTAAACATGTCTTGGCTTAGAAATTTGAAAAATTGGACTCGCTTAGGAGTGCAGAAATTATTTAACGTAGCTCAAGACAAAGAGTGGTACAGTGAAATGATCGCTAACATCACTAAATGATGGCCCTTTAAGAAAAAAAGTGAGTCAAACATGTGAAAGGTTATTCAGACTAATAAAAATAATAAGTAGCCACTAATGGATAAAAATCTGTGGTCTGTATATTTAAAATTGTTTGAGTGAGTCAAGATTCATTATTAACACGTGATTAGAAGTTTACTAATAATAATGAACTGGACAGTGTATTAAAGATGCTTTATGAATTATAAAGAAAAGGCTATTAGTAAATTACAAAAAGTTTTTTACGTGTTTGTTCAAAAATGTGCAGTTATTCCTATTAATTTTAACTAAAATTGCACATATAATTAATTAAAAATTAAAATAACTTTACGTATAAGTAAAACCAATTTTCATATACAGACAATAAGAAAAGTAGTTAAACTAACATTTTTAAAAATTAAACTTTATTATTTATACAGTAATGCTCTGGACAAGCCTTAATTGACAAACTTACGCAGATATTGCAAATATTTTGTTGATGATTGTGAGGCGTTCTTTTTTGTAATTTTATGAAATCTGCATCTATGTTGCTAACTAAGCCTTTCTGAACATTTGATATTTTACGAGAAATTTCGGCATTTTCAAAATCTTTAAAAATTGTTCATAATCATAGTCCCATCAACTAAAGCATAGCAAAAACAAAAACGTCTCTTTAGGACACTAAAGTGTTATTCCAAATATTAATAGATATAAACTACAATATTTTTTCATTACATTATATTATTCTTGTAGACTGATATAATCCATCGAATTTTTTAACTAAAAAAAAATAATTATTTCGTTTGGAATACATATTTTGGAGTTCCCTTTATGTTTATCAAATTCTTTTTATATTTGAAATTGCCTCTAAAAGATTGCTCGTTCTCTATATTTATTTTTAATGATTACTATACACTTTTTATAATTCAGACTGATAAATAACTAATCAATTATAGATACATTGTTTTATTTTGTCTCCCATTTCGCAAATATCCAAATTGGTAGTAATTATGGACATCATTTTTATTTGAAAAACGCATTTGATAAATGTATTACATCGTTAAATATTATTAAGAAATTAAATTTACAAATTATTTAACAGACAAGTAAATAAAATTCAATAACAACCATTTAATTTCTTTATATATCATATTCTATTTTTCTATCAATTAACAATATAAACATCAATATTTTTAGAAAAGTACAACAATTATAGTTATTTAATTATTTAACTTAACAAACTGAATAAATAATATATCTGCGCTAACCACGCGTGACCCCATCCCACAAAGTACATATCTAACAATGTTTTGACACTACCAGCTCCTGCAGAGTGTGTTGCCTAAACATGACAAATGATCACATCAATCAACGAATCTGTTAGTTTGTGTTGTAGTACTATTGCGCCATTCACTATTTGCCCTTCTGTGCTTTAATGTTCATACCACTACACATAAATATATTCATTTTTATCTTCGATAATAAATTTGTTAATTCATTTTTAGGCCACGGCAGAATGTATTACGCTTCAACTATAATTAATGAACCTGTAAATATTAATTAGCGTTTATTAATAGTAGTTGGAAAAAACTTTCGCTTTTAGCGGTCTTTGACGACTCTGGGTACATCGGTTTTCTTTATTTCTGTGTGCTTAAATAGTTTTTTAATTAGCGGCTGAATAAATATAACAAAAACTAAATAGCAACGCCATAAATAATCTAAATTATGCTCTTAGTTTAAGCAAACAGGAGCAGAGAGGATTTATAGAACTCGTAAAATATATTTTTTATTCTTCTGAAAGTTATAGTCATTTTACAATAGTTTCTTATTTTAGGCAAAATTTTAATGTTTCTGTTAATTTTTCAAGTTATCTTGTGAATCATATTTTTTATAGCATTTTTTATTATTTATAAAAAATATATTAAAAATTTTAAGTACCTAAAATTAACTAAAGTTAGAGTTATTAGTATGAATTATTTAGATCGTACAGGGCGGGGCAATAACAACCCCTATTTTAAAATGCAAATCAAAATTTTATTTTACACTTAATATTAATTTCCAATATTTATTTTTGTTTGAATAATAATTTCTAAGAGTTGTCGGCTTTCATTTTCTATACAGCGCTGAATTTTTATTTTAAAAATTTGTATTATTTATGGTAGTACCAGTGGTCCCAGTTTGTGTTATATGGCAACTTGCATTTATTAAATGATCTTTTACGTTTGAATTTAGCTTTCTGGAGTTGTGTAGAAAATAAGTTACAAATAAAGAGGTCGAGTAATCGCACCATCCGACGCTCGGAATGGCATGAAGGATTAGAGAAGAGGAAGAAGGGAGTAATCGCACTTATCACAGCAGGTTGCTCTGGAAATATTTTGTTACTTGTGTGAGCAGTGGTATTATTTTAATGAAAGCATGTAATTAGATTTTCAAACCCATTGAATTGGATATTATCTTCATATAATAACAATAGATTGGTTACTGTATAAGGTACACTCAAAATTGTAAAGAGGCTTCTGTAGAGGTGCTGAGAAAATTACTGAGCCACTATTAGTAATCCTTATGATTGGTAAGCTTCGTACCAACTGAACAATTCATATGAAGTCTGGAGGCCGCAAATGCTAAGCAGCATCTTGTTGATTTAAAGTGTTATGGTTTATTCCTTAAAACACAACTTGTGACCTTGAAATTTGTTAGTCTCAACAAGATGGTCTTCTAGCAAGGTGATGTGATGTTAGATCTAGTTAAAAAAGTTTTAATAACAAAGAGGTACTCTAGCATACAACTCCTATTCGCCTCGCTTCTTAAATAGCGATGGCGGTTATTTCTTCTGCACTCAATTTGTATAAATGTGTATTTATCAAGAAATTACCCTTATAATATTATTTTTATAAAAATTTTAAGTATTCTAAAGCAGTTAAATAAACTGCAAGTAATCTATCTTTTGCAATTTTTATTTGTTCGCTTTTTGTTAGTTTTTGCTTTTGGTTAAGTTGCTACATATGATTTCTGGTCGCTTCATTTTAAGACAAATTTGGAAATATTTATTCCAGTTAATGTAGATTTTTGACTTGGTCGTCTTATTATTTAGTAGTAACTGTGTTGCGATAAGATAAAATTTATATATCGACAAATTAAAATTAAATATTAGGTACCTAACTGCAACTTATAGACCACACTATTATAGTTTAGCATTATTAATTATTAAATCTTCTTTATTAGAAATATTTTGTTTTACTTAGTGTTTTTATATTTCTTTTACCATCCCAACTACTGATGTTTTCTTTTTTTTAAATATCTCTCGCAGCCTCTGTTGGAGATATTCTGCAAATATCAAGTAATGGTCGATACAATTTTTTTATAATAATATAGCAAGTCTATTTATTAGTCTTATTACTAAAAATTTTCTCAAATGAACGTTTTATAAGTAGTCTCCTATACTAGATATGTTAGTAGTTCCTTGCTTTTTACATATTGATACTTCACATATTATATATTTTGTTGTGCTTCTTTCAGGATATGTTAGATTTAGGACTCCTTAAATATTTTATAATATTACATTTTTGTTAATTTATTTATTTAAAATTTTGTTTATTAATTTATTATCGATTATGCGTTATAATAATTTTAGTGTAATCTTATTTGTTATTTTATTTATTCAATTTGTGTTGAATTGCTTCAACGAGTTGTGATTTACAGTTTGCTACTTTTGTCATTATTTTTCATTTATTATTATTGTCCTTTGTATGTACAAATAAAAGATATTTACTTCTTCTATTTTGCATGTTAGTCCCCTTCAATTAGATTTAGATAATCCGGTTTTTCTTTGTGGTGTGTTGCATACGTTAATATATTATTTTAACATATTTATTTTGTATCTTTATATACTTTTATTTACATATTTATTTTATAGCTAACACATTTACTTATTTTGTTTTTACACGATGCGTGTCTAAAAATTTTGATGAATGGTCCTGTATCTCAACTGCTATCCAAATACACTTCCCGAAACATCACCTAATGTGGAGTACACATGGCTGTCAAGGTAATTCCGTTGTAGATAGTTGAACCCAGTCAATGTAAAAGGTAGGGCCACAGTGCAATGAAGCAAAGAGTGAACATCAAATTTTGATATAAATTAGAAAATAGCATGCATTTTTGTAGCGTGGGAAGAACAGAAACCGTGTGCAGAAAAAGTGTTTACGACTAGGATCAAATACTTTTGTGACGGGAGAAAACGACTGAGGACAGACTACGTTTGGACCGACGTTCTACAAGTAGAAGCTCAGGCTTTGTCTGGAGAGTGGGACAACAAGATGGGCTAACTCTTCAATTGATAGAGGAGGATTCAACATTAGGAAAGACACGATATGCATCACCTACGAAGATTTGTTTCTGGTTGGTTATAAACGTTATTGAAAGTGTGTTGTAAAGAATGACAATTATTTGGAATATTGTTTGTTCTTTCTTTTTTGTTTATTTTGCTACTCAATTCGATGAATTTTTTAGCCATGCGACGTACATCAAACAAAAATGGATTACCTATATTTTTTATATGTGTATTGCTTTTGTCATTCCGTTATTTTCATTTAATCTGCTTTAGTTTCTCTTAAGTATATTTGCATTAAAAATAGAATAAAAAAGTAATAGCGGGTGACTATGAATAAAAATCAAAGTTATCGTTAAATTATTTAGCATTGAAAATATAACAAACATAAATTTACCACAGCAAATACCAATTAGTGAATATTGTTTCCATTAAGATTAAATATTTTCAGTACTTTAAAACTGAAGACGTTAATTTAGACCTCCGTATACATCGTTATTTGTGTTATAAGACATTTATTTTAACGATTGTAAGGATCAAATAACTTCACAAATTTCTACGAGCTCTTATCACTGTATCAGTTAAATTAGGAAGAACTGATTTGGTCTATTGCTTCTATAAACTTTAGATTTTTAATTTGCATGCTCAAAATATAAACACAAAATTTAACCAATAAAATGTCAAACTGATGTATGTATTTTGAAGTATCATAGCAATATAAAATTTTCTTGTGATCCTGTATATTATAATGTTCTCACCGTAGGGTACAAATACTCCAAAGCATCACCAATGTGAAAAATAAGGTTTCACCAGGTACGTCAAATTTCTACGAGGAATTTGTGCAGCACTTACACCAAGTTTCAGGTCCTACTGCTACCCGTTAGGAGGTAGGGAGATTTAAAGAGCCGAAATACATTTTCTAAGCGTCTTCAACTTTGTCTTAAAATATTGGATTACTGAACTACCATTTTCTGGGTTTCTGATATTCGACTGCTTCTCGGGTTAAAGGCTAACTCATAATTGGCATATTTTCTTATGTTAATCTGCAACGGCTCGATATACACTAATCTGTTTTAAATTAGTTATGCTTCAAATTCAGATTACACTTGACTTCAGATATCAACACATTTTTAACATATCACATTTATAACAGCAACTTGCTGCGTTTTTGCATCATTTACCTAGCTTATATTAAAGCTTACAAATTATGTCTCTGCCTTAGAATATGCCAAACAAATATCAAACCTCTACTAGTTTCAATTTTAACTGACACCAGAGATCAAATATTAGAAACCAAAAAGACAGCCAAAGTAATTGATTGTCAGTAATTTAATTTAAATTTAAGAGAATCGGTCCAGCTGGTTAGAAAACATGTGTTTTTAAAAATAATGTACATTCGCCTCTTTAAAGTTCCTTTACCTCACAAAAAGGGAAAAGTAAAGATCTGAATTTTGACAGAGATACGGTAAACACTCTCTATTGAAATTACAAATCTATAAGATAAAATCGGGTGCAACCTTATGATTTCATGTATTTTCACTTCATAATTAACAGCTATAAGCTTTTGGGTAAACTTGACAGAATTTTTAAGTTTTATTTTTTAAAAAACAAACAATGTATATATCATTATATCTTTTTTTCTTCTTTAGTGATTATTCCATAATCTTTGCCGTTTTCTGTCTTTCCAGTCTGTTTCTGCAGACCTCTTTCTTCTATAGACAGTTTTCCAAAAAAAGTAGGGCTACTTTTCCTCCTCCCCTTTGAAGACGACTGGCCTATTTCTAAGACCATCCATTATCTGCCATTCGTCTCACATGTTATTACTATTAAAAAACTCTATTTTTCAACGCTTTGGTCATTGAATAGGTGACATTTATTCTTCTCCAAACTTCCTCGGTTTTCAGTCTGTCCCATCTTGTAACTTGTAAAATGTAATCTTATTGCTCTCATTTTATTTCTTATGTTCTTCGTAATCGACTCCATACAATCATGTTCTTGTTTCGTATTAGTTAGTGCAATATTTTTGTTGTTTTCTTTTCCAAGATAATTCATTTGTTGATGTTCATCTCGCATGTACATGCTGAACTCTTTAACCTCTATTCTAATATCCCATACCTCTCTATCTACACACATATATTGTATTCTTTGATGGATTTAAAACCCCACTTCTCAAATCCTTAACCCATTTTAATTCTCATCTCTGAGCATTTTCTGTACCACATCTCTAGTGCATCTGTTTATTAAAATTGTAGCACCGTTAAAAACAAATTATATTGCATTAAAACCAGTGAATAGAAGAAGGTACACATTTGCGACGACCGGGGTCTAGAGTAGTACGCAAGACATCTTCAGAGATTTGCGATTACAGGCACTAGCGTGACTTCAAGTGCCTTAGCATAGCGATTGTAGACTATTACGTGGTATTGATTTTCACCTCTTTTGTTCGACGTCGATTAGCAATAGAACTAACAGCACGACATCTTTTCTTGCGACTACTACTGATTTCTTGGTACCGGTAGCAAAATGTACAATAGACAACCGAAAATCTCGTATCTGTAGATACACGAGTAGCATAGAATGAAACAGCATTTTGTTTAAACCGAGACGACCGTACAAAAAAGGAGCAAGAAGACTGCACTCCTACGAGGCATACAACACCAACTATGGTATGAGAATTTATCAGTTATGATAGTAGGTTGCCTGTAATTAAACTTAGGGGCCTACATCGACGCGATTTTACAGCTCGTAGTTGCTTTCCACCAGAGAATACCCCAAACCATATTTCAGCAGGATAACGCTTGACAAAATGTAGCATGTAATACATTAAACTTCTTTTAAAAAAATAGTGTGGAAGCTTTCCGATAACCGACCCTATCGTCTTACATTTTACAGACTGAAAATGTCGAGAATATCATAGTGCGAAGTGTACATCGGTAACCGCCTCCTTTAGGAATCTGGATAAGTTATGGGATTGTGTCAATAATGAATGGAAAACAGTTTATCAAGACACCATTCATTTATTGTTTAACTTGTTGCCAAGGAGCAGGAGATAGGACCATTCATTATTAAATAAATGTAAATGTTTATGGCCAAAAGATTTGTAAATTTAGTCAGTTTATACTTGTTTGAACTACTTTTTCTTCTCATAACTTTCCATAGTTCACAACTAGGTACACTAGCGTATGCCTTTCTAAAGATCTCTAAACGCTGTGTATCAGTATGTTTGTTCCTGTTTTTTTATTAACTGCCTAACACAATGTGTGTTGTAAAAACACAATCTCTTTTTTGTAAAACTAAATTTGTTCTTTACTTAGTTCTAGATGTTGTTCTTCAATTATACTTTCTAGGACATTAGAAAATAGTTTCCCTGTGCACAAAATAACCCTATAATTAGAGCAGGGCTATTTGTTTCCTTTTTTAAAATTCAGCTTACGATCTTTCTGAATTTTTAATTTTTTTGTATTTAAAAACTAATAGAAAATAAATTAGTGGAATATATAAATTTAAACTTTATTTTTACAAAATGTCAGTAGAGAACAAGATACATATTGGTAATATTTTTCTTTGTTTTTTTATTAAATGAAATTAAAATTTACTGTGGTTGCTTCTGCATATAATAAATCATAGTTATTCACTAAAGACTTTCTTTAACTTTAATGTTTTGCTTTTATTCAATGTTATTTTATTAGATTTTATAAATCACAAAAAAAATTTTTTTCGACATTAGTAAATCACAGTTTTTAATTGTAGGACAATTTTATTTAAGTATTTTATGTTCTGTAAGCTTCATAAAAAACATATTAATAATTTTTGTGATTTTTGTGGCATTTTATTAGCCTGTAAAGATAAAGTTTATAACATCGCCGTATCTCTAAAACGATATGTTCGATTTTAATTTTATTATAATCACTTGGCTTTCAGCACCTACGCGCACCTCTGCCCAACCATCCTGTTTACAAGCTGCTCGCCGCCAGCTCGCCCGTCGAAATGAATAGGCTGCGTTTTTAACGCGTTTGTTTAAGCGATGACTGGTGTCGGTAGTTTGCGGTGGCTGCTTCCTTCCTGTACCCTTTTGCCTCCCGTCGCCAACCCCTCCATGCGTTACATCCTGCTCCGTGAGAACAACTCACCACTTTCAAAGGCGACTGAAACTTAGCCGTGGGAAAGGCTAAACAGACGTTAATATTGGCAAAACATTATCTACGTGAAGTGGCCGCGAGGCGCCTTCGTCTTCTGGAAAGAACTGCTGAAGATACACGCGGCTTAGCTTGCCAAGTCTTATCGCCCAAATTCTACGTTTACATAAATAACGAACTTTTAGTTAAAAAATACGTTGAATATTCTAATTTTGCAAATGCGGCACGTATTCTATCCTAGATATGCAATTTTATAATAATGTAATACAAATTACTTTACCACCCCTTGCTACTAGTTACTTCTTAATATTCAACACCGTCAGGAGAGGGTACTGCATGTTTAGTACTTGCATTTTCAAAGAATTTGTTTGATATTTAAATTTTTAAATTAACTTAGCAGTTATGAGCATAACTGCACGTGGAAATAAGAGAAAATCCTTTTAATTGACTAACTAAAAGAGGCGAAACATTAACAACAATCGGCAATTAAAATCCACCCTTGATCCCTTTATAATGACTATAGCATAGAAATGATTTTGAAGCATGTAATTCTGTTTACCGAACGAGGGCAGTCTGACAGCCACGTGGATCGCACATGACGTCATTTCTCAAAGCATCCCGTTTCAAATTCTGCCGATCATTAGGGGCGCGCGTCTTCATTTTCATGCAGGAATTATTTAGTAATATCTTTCTGCAGTCCACGGTGAGAGCTGGGCTGCTGAATCACCTGGCCAGAGAAAACGGGCCCGAAGTACAGTGCGCCGCTAAAAACGTTATTCGCCAAAATAAAAAACAATATAATCGACTGCCCTGCATGTAATTGAAGAATAGAACGGAACAAAAGCTGTCTGGCTTCGCGTAATCAACTCAGAAATTGGGGGATTCACTTAGCAGGGGTTGTCAGCGCAAGGGGACCGGCATGTATTGTCTCACATATGGGCTCCCTTCATTTGTTAGCAACTGAACCGCGACTCATATCGGCATATCGCTATCGATTATGATTGTTTGACTAAGTTCTGCCTTATTCATACTTTGATTGCGAAATTATATGCAATCAGCGCGCGTCCGTTCCGTTTTCCTGCAGTTAACTAGAGCAGCGTAAAATGTTACCCTTTACGTTTACAATGTACTATACTTCAAATATAGCGGAATATATATTTGTTTCATTTTATATTATCCATTTTAAAAAAATAATCATTATTTTAAAAACAATTGCAATTTTTAATCTCTTAAAAATATAGTTGGGTGAAAATCATAGAAATCAAAATTAAAATAAGAACAAGTTTCATTTATTTGATCACAATGAATTATAAGCAAATCAGTTATAGTTTCTATAGTTCTGTAATCTACTCTTGTTACTTTAGGCGTGGAAGTAATAATGATACAATAACTAGTAGGTAAAACAATTGTATTATTAAAGAAACACCACAGCTTGCATGACAAAATTATTCAACTAATCTTTATTTTGCTTAAAATTACCATTTATATACGTAACTAGCGTAACTCCTAATATTAATTTCTAAATGTATTTTTTAAAATGTTGAATCCAAGCGTATTTTATTTGCTTAAGGAAAATTATTCTTCTTCTATACATAGAAGTTCTTAGAATGTGTGCCAAATGGCCAGAGTTCTTAACTTTTTTATCAACTTTATCATTATTTGTTAGTAATTCTGCAACTTTAAAATCATTTAAACCGCAACTAATAGATTGGTTGTTCCATAAAATCTTTAAGGTCATATTTTTTAAGTTGTTAATTGTTAATTTGCATATATTTTAACTTAAAGTTTATAATTTGATGTTAAGATCTATATTTGGTCGTTACTATGATTAAAAGAGTACTTAGTGTGTGATACGTTTTTGCATTCTTTTGTCGGTGATTAATAATATTCTAGTATTCAGTTTTAGCTTCTTTCAAAACATCACTTTAGTGGTTTGTTCTTTCATTGAAATTCTTCTTCTAGCACATTGTTTAATGTATTTTTTAATTTACTTCTGATTTGGAAGATAATCTTCTTAATAAAATTATCTTATATGTGCTATTAACAAATAAACCTTTTTAAATATAATAAAAAAGCTTATGTTATTATATTTGTGGTTATTATTGCTTGTTGCTGTATTAATAGCACCGCCTTGTAGATTTTAGTTGAAAATGCAGTTATCTTTTCGTTTTTAAAAACTTTTTGTGCACAATAATATATCAATAATGCTATTTTCTGCTCAGTTGAGAGGCTTGGCTTTGACACAGATGGACCTGGGTTTTATTTTCAATTATTCAGTTATCGACGGGTAGTTTACTCAGTCCCAAAAACAAATTGAGTAACTACGTTTAATTCTAACAAGAAGTAATTATGTCATTAAAGATAATACGCAACAAAACGCAGTGAACAGTCTTCAAAATTAAAATCGTTACATGAAACGGATCTGCGACAACAGAAAGAATCAAAAAGAACCACGATGATAACAAGAAAATAAATAAATGTGATTATCTTTATTTTATTAAGAAGCGTAAGCAACTTAAAATTGAATTTTTAAAATGCAAAAGTTACACACAACAAACGTTGTTGAACAGCAACAAAATCTACTCTCACGCATGTCCTCTGTCACCTGTCGAAAAAAGTTTCAACTCCAAAACTCTCAAAAGTTTCTATGCAAAATAAAGGGAAATGTGTTTTTTCTATCTAATGAATTGTAGGTTGAATGTATGGCAAGTTGGTTATCTCTGTTTTATTAATTAGTTTGGTATCACTGGATGTCAACGTTTGTTTACAGTTTTTCATGAATATTATGTGGCTGTAACTTTGTCCTAGAGAAGTTGGATAGAAAGGACTTGACAAACTGGTAAGTGAAATTTGTATACCTTAAAGATTCACATTAATAACCGAGCATTGAATAAACAAATAAAAAATCACATTTTACTAGATATACACTTTTCCTTAGAAAGCGTCACAAATAACCTGAAAATGGAATGACTTTACCCAGAGGCAAAGTCACCTTGTGAAAATAATTTTTGGAATATTTATGAGTTTATTTTCTCTTACTTATGTTCCACATATTGTTGTGAACATGCCACGCAAATACGTAAGAGCAATTGGCAGCCGTCCCTACATAATCTACACAGAAGAAGCTTTAAACTAAGCCCTGGATGATATCAAACAACACGCATTAAGTCAAAGAAAAGCATCTGAGAAATATGGAATCCCTATCAGCACACTGAACAATAAACTGAAGGGTCAACATACCAATACAGTTGGCAAAACATTTTCAACAGAGATGAAGAACAGTGTTTCGTTGACTATCTGGTGAAAATGTAGGAATTTGGCTTACCCGTCTGTGATACAGACTTCAGAATGATGGTCACGTATTACCTAAAATCCAAGGGTATCACAATTGCCAAATTCAAAGATAATCTACCATGGATATGACTGGGTCAAAAATTTCTGCGATATCATCCAAAATTGCCAGTTAAATATCTTCCCAATAAATCAGTAAACTCTAGCTTTGTTGGACAAGCGTTTATAGAGTCACCCATTGCAAAGAGAAACGAGATTATTAGTGAAGAGAGGCCAAAGCAAAAGAGAACAAGGTATTAGTTCTTCCTAATCAGAGTATTACTGGTACGGATGTAAGTATTATGTTAGATGCGCTGTCAACCTCAAAAAAAAACACTATTAAGCAGAAGCAAATAAGAAAGATTAATGTCACATTTGAACATTTATCAGATAGTGACGATGTCGACCAAAATAAAATGGTACTGGATTCTGATACTATGTCTTAATAATTCTCAGTTTCAAGACTAATACCGACGCCCCAGAAGATGTGAAGGTTACATGTTCCGTTAATAATTATGTTATTGTGCTGTACAGTAATGCGAAGCACCCTGGTTTTGATTGCCGAAATTAATGGATAAAGGCTCTATCGTTGACTGCATGGAGAGGAGAAGCAAGCAGTAGAGATGGCCTGCGAAAAAGGACAAGATTCAGTACACCTGGAATTGAGTTCTAAAAAAAATTAATGCTCTATTTTGCACCTACTTCACAGTTCCACAACTGAATGAATACTTCATGTGATAAGTTTAATGTTATTTTGTTATAAAGTGGTTATTCGTACCTATTACTAAGTACTATTTATGTATGCTGTATCCTTTCTTTTAAAATTTCTATTTGAATAAAGTGTTCAAAATATTTTCTCTTGTTTTTTACTTTAACCGACACTAAACACTTTTTTTTATTATGACTTTCTTCCGATTAAATAAGCTGACATTGTCCCACATTCATTTTAGACATCAAAACACCGCTTTTTCAAACGTGGGTCAAAGTCACCCCATTCTCAGTTGACATTGTCTCACTTTTTATTATTTTTTTGCATGTTAAAAAAATAAATAATTGCAAACATGTATTTTGAACGTTTTAGAATATTTTTAAGAGTGTGATTATACCTATATTAAATTTCTAAATGTCAATTTACATATTTTTAAAGAGTGTTGAAAAAAAATCTGAGACAAGTTAACCCCGGTTTACAATTATAAAAAAAACTAGTAAGTAAAGATTCCTCAATACAATCTTTACAAAGCAAAAGGAGGATAAGAAACGAACTGCCTATGCCTCTATGCTCCCTGCTTCAACATGCTATGCAAGTGATGGATATCAGCCTCACAAGAACAGAATAGTAAGACAATATTACTAATGTCACTAATTTTGACGCAATAAAACTACCAAGCTTATCTCCTAGCCTTCCTCTATCCCTCAACACATACACACATATACCGTATTGCGTGAAATCAACATTCGAAATTCTTATTTTTGTTAGCAGTTCATACTCTCTCGCAAAGTACAAAATCTCAGGCATTATATATAAATATTACTCGATCCCCTTTACACTGAAAAACTGACTAGGCGCTGATGTCAGCCCAGGTTCTCGTCTTTCGATTACAAATGTGTTCCTTTAGCCATATAATCTTAGCAGGTTTGTTGATGATAAACCGTATTATTTAAATAGCCCCAGAGAAAAAAGCTAATGGAGTTAGATCGAAAGACCGCGGTGACCAATTGATGTCACCCCATTTGAGATGGTACGACCAGGAAATTTAGTTTGAAGCAAAGTAAGGGTTTCACGTGTTGTATTACATATATCTCCATCTTGTTGAAACTACATGTTCAAATCGTAGAAAAAAGTTGTTTATCGTTTCCGGATAGCATAGCTGGTTTTGTCTTTAAAAAATTACAGACTAATGTTTCTTCCAGCCCACAATGTACACAAAACCGTCCTTTTTTGTGTGCATTGTCTTTTCATGAATTAGATTTTCACTACCTCGGATACGAAATTTTTGACGATTCACAAAGCCACTTAAAGAAGAATGAGCTGCATCGCCAATATTAGTTTTCTGCAAAAGCCAAGATCAACTACCCTGTTCTCTAAAACGCAGTTCACAAATGTACAGCTTTTTGGGGATTTTTGCTGAACTTTGGCATGTGTTTAGATATCAAATACACAAATAAAAAGATTCCATCCTTCACAGAACGCAAACGGTTTGCAATTCAAATCCTAAAATTCAATTTGGATTACCCTGTATACCTTATCTTTTTTAATTATATTATACTGTTATTATTAATTATGAGATTTACTCTACTAGCTAATAATTTACAAGGTTGTTAAAACTTGTTAAACTCATTCATCATCTGTCCATATTATAATTTATAGTAATTCCATAATTTCGCGAACAGTTTGACACAAATGTGTGGAATTAAAGTTACAAACGAAATATAGATACCTAACTATGACAATTTTGCATATATGTAACCAAATAACGTATTATTAAAACTTTTATTATGATTAATATATCAAAGTAACCATAAATTTAATAGCTATGGGTGTCTAGAAGAGCTAAAATGTATTATTTATATGTATATATATATATATATATTTATTGCGAACATATAATATAATAAGAAACATTCCAATTGAATACTAAAATGATGTGGCTGATTTAACATGTAGGTTTTGCATTAAAAAGTTCAGTTCTGTTCCAAAGAAAATCATTACTATTTTCTATAGCATTTGCACCCTCGTCAGGTAATAGAAAAACCATCGAGTAGCACAGCCATTCAACTCCAATCTCAGCCATCTGGTGTAAATATTAAAAATGGCTACATTGCAAGGTATGCATACTGCACGATTTTTGGTATTATTTATTTAATCTTCGAGCCGCTTAAACTATTCATTTGAAAAACATATTCTAATTATTTATATCACCCAGCTCCACTGAAATAATAAATGAACAACTTAGAGCAACTACGCCTCGCTTGAATAAATCAACCAACGTCACCCGATACGGCGAGATACAGCTTAATTAAAAATAGATGCGTAGGCGGCGGTGTACAAATTTGTCAATACATTTGGAGCTAAAATTGAGCACCCAATGCGACAGCTTGCAAAAAATTTAATAAACAACCAAAAACAAGTGGAAATTGCTTGCTCGAAACTTAGAAACCGTTCAAAGCACAGCAATAAAATAGTAGTTTTTGCAAAATTAAATCAGAGGCTGCGTGCAGTTCTATAGTTATGAAAAGAGTTGTACTATTTTGATAAATTTAAATCATACTTATTTTAAATGAGACTAATTTTGTTGAAACTTTTGCTCGGCACATACCTAAACTGTTGGCAGGACGATTGTAAGACATTTTTAAATAAATTTAATTAGAACTGGGGAAACATTTATAAATAATAGCTTTTACCTATTTCCAGTGACCGGGCCTGCCACCTAGCAGCTCATTCTCTGAGTCATTTAACTTAATTTCACGGAAAATTAAGTCTTAGCTGTAATAAATAGGAAACCACCTATTATTGGACTGAGATTGTGAAAATTACTGGTACACCTTTGAAGGTGTTTGACGTCAATGTCGATCTTAAAGGTAAAAGTTTTTGAATTATTCTTTATTGTTCTCAAAAGTTTTCTTTGCTAAAATAAGCTTTTTAAACCATATACCTTCAAAATTAATAATGAAAACTTTAACCCATAAAGTTATATTTACAAGCGTAAAATATTTAGAACAGTAAAATATAATACAGAAGTCATATGATATGAAATAAATCAGATAAATAAAATAAAATATCTAACTACACAAAGGGTAGCAATATCTATGCATAAAACAGTACTTGGCTTTTTAATTGCCAATTGTTTTGATTAATTTGCAAGACAATAATCGTAATCATGACCTATGTTAATATATTCAAGGTTCTCTATTAGGTAACATATAGTCAACAGCCTACAAATATCAATAATTTGAGCCGAGAATACGATCGCAGAACTACTCTAATCTCTTCGTTATGGACAATTATCGACAAAAATTATTGCTTGATTTGGCCACTAAAAATAATCATTGTAGCTGCCAATATTGCTTTTGAAGTGCTTACGTCATACACACGAAGTTTCCGGCCGTGATAGTAGTGGAGCTTGTAAGCAATTGTCATTGTGCCCCACTTCTTTGAGAAAGGCATGAAAGTGACCGCCGACAGTTAAATCAACGTGCTAGAGACAGTTGTCAAACCCTAGATAGAGGAGGTGGCCACAGAGCGAAAGTGTATGTTCCAACAATACTCCACTTCAGCCCGGAAGGCAAGAAAGATGGTTGTAATGTATGGTTATAAAACAATTTGTATTACCACCGATCTCTTTTCAGCTCCAACTAAAATCTCCTTGACTGCTACGAGTGGGGCGAAAGTCTGAGAGGCATTATAACACCAAGGCTTAATGGTCTTCATCATGGATGAAGTGCGTGAAATTCCAAAGCACTTACTTTGAAGGAAACAGGTTTTTGGATTTTGTATAATTTTTACTATATATTTCATATTTTACAATTTTATTCAATATATTTAATACAAAAACAAAAAATAAAAATACCAATTGACTTTAAAATAACATGTTAGTTTTGCAAAATCTTAAAATTAATCAATATCAAAATCACAGTTGTAGCAAGAACTTTTTCTACTCGTGCAATCTCCAGGGGATGACAATTTGCAATAATAAATATTAAATCCATTATTTTCTCAGTTTGGTTTATGCTACACAAAAGAATTCTTTGCCGGACGAACTACAAGAATTTGTGAAAACTTTTCTTTTTATGTTTTAGTCTTTTTAAGGTTTTAATTATGTGGTATGTATATAAAAGATACTGACCTTATTTTTTTTTCGACCCATGGCAGATAATTTTCGTTTTCGAGTTTTGGGAAAAGAGTGGACAAATACATCTAATTTATTGTCGAAAATTAGCATTTGCAGTTACATCTTCAAGACTTATTCACTGTATTGCATTAACTATCCAAAAAGTTGACAATTTTTTGAACCAATAATGAGCTAAAAAGACGATTCAAGAGATAGTAGTACATTTTTCAATTGTTGATGTTTTGGTTTTATGGTTCAATGTCGGAAACTCCAGACCCTTTTCTTATGTATATATATATATATATATATATATATATATATATATATATATATATATATATATATAAATAGATTTAAAACTGAACGTCATAAATTGTCCTTGATTTTACAAAATTATTTACAAACCGAGAATCCTAAAATGTTAGAAGGTAGATTTTGCTTAGCAGCTGGAATTAGTGAGTGAAAGCGGTTTGGTAGAAAATATGTCATGGTGCATTTGCTTGGGAAAAATAATAGCTTTTATTGCCAAATTAAATTTGTGGGTATTAAAAATGTTTTATAAAGTTATACATTTCATCAAACATCATTCATCCTGGCACATTAACAGTACCAATATATTCTGCTTGACTATTACATATGGAATAATTTTGAATTTCTTTTATTGGATAAATAAATTATAGGGGTATAATATAATTGTTTATAATGGTCTAGTTGGTGCTTCTTCAGTTACTTTACTGTTACAGCTTTAATAACTTACTCTAGCTTTATCAAGCTTTCAAGTACAAGCTTCACCAAATTTGTATTTATCTTTCACAACTGCCAGTTTATGGGAAAAAATAATATTTTATTATTGTTAAGGTTGACAACTCTTTGTAGCTACCGATCTACAAATGGTCAGATCTCCATTTTTTATGGCTAATCCTTTTCTACACACTTATTTTTTACGAGTAATTTCAATGTAAATGAGGTACACTAAAAAGCCATTCTGTTAAGTCTTTTAAGAGTAAATCTAAAATAAAATTTGAAGTAACACACCTTACATATTTATTAGACTTTTTTGATTAAAATTAACATAGATGGTTAAGGTTACATTGCAAAGTAAAATTATGTTCTTATTAGTACCCATTAATGTAAAATGCATTTGCGCTGTTATATTATCACTTACATCACAAATTAGTTTCAGGAAATATCAAGCACATTTTACATATTCAGAAAATATAATAATTACTTTACAATTTTGATTATATATAATACATTAATGGGTCTACATGTCTCTTCATACTGAAAAGTTGAAGAATGCAGTACAAACAAATACAATTTTATATAAGTTGTAGTTGTTTGTCGGGTAAGTAAATATAATAAAGCTTTATAGTAGTTTAAGTAATGTCGTAAGAAGTAATAAACTAGAACTAAGTTTTTATTCCACACTAACTGAAAATGCAATTATGGCCTTTTATGTAGCCTGTCCCATAGCTATCGATTAAAAATAACAAAAAACCCTATATATTTAGTAAAACTAATACAAGATATCGGATAAATTGTACTTAGCGTCAATCTTCTTCAAAGTAAACACTCTTTGAAACATTCTGCAAAGTCCTGAATTAGAATTCCAACAACAATTTTTTAGTAATATGCTTTACTCTCGTCGGCGGTCTGGAATTTTTTTCTTTTAAAAATTATGTAGGTTTTAAAAACAATCCAAATATAAACAGATCGGTGGCTGAGTCACCTGATTTGATATTTCGACGAAAAATGTTATACGTTATGTGATAAATAAGTCATTGTGAATCTGTTAATGATTAGTTGCATAAAAGATTTAATTGTACTACATTTATTGCACAGCTCCTAAAATCCTTACGAATTATCTAAACAGTTTTGGTGGACCACTGCTTCAGCTTCGTACAAAATTTGATGCAGACACTACATATGTATGTTCACCTAACGTCATCTAACTTCCAACTGATTCCGATGAAATCGTCCTCTTCATTCTAATCTGGCTTCTACGCTTTGAAAATTGTTTTCATTGTTAACATTTACTCTGTACCTTCGGGAAGCCCATGTGTTTCTCTGTATATTCTTTTATCTATTATGCAGAGAGTAGAATAATACCTTTATCTACTTAATAAGAACAGTTAGAAAATGCAGTCGCAATTTATTGCAGAATGTCTATTATTCTGTTGGAATGGTATAGTTTCTTCCTTTTATATGTTTTTTTGAATTGATGAGAAATACGGTCGCTTCATAAGGTCAGTCTTATTTAGCGAGATATTCTTAGTAGCTTCCAAATTGATGGTTGCGTGTTTTAATCAACGTAAAAAATTTTGCTAAAGCCTTTCTTAAAATTGTCGTTTCGATGTTTGTTTGTGTTTGCGTATTTTACTAATTAACACTTCACGTTTACTTTGTGGGAGCAGGTTGAAATCTTTTTTCTGCGAGTTTATTGACACCACCGTTGACTTTTCATTAGATTTATCTACGCCCGGTTATAAACCAATATGCTTTCATAACAACCAATTTTATTGCTAACTCAAGAAGCTTTCCATCTATAGCTTGCTTGACATACTACGAAATTTCAGAAGTCCAAGCAAATGCATTTTATGCAAGTAAAATTTTTTAAGAATTTAAATGTTGAAAAACAACAAACGATATGTAAAAATTAACATATATTTCAATTCTGACGTAATGTAAAATCGCAGATGCTAATAGAAAAGTAGCACCGTTATTAGATAAAAAACTAAAATTTAAATGTAATAAAAACTACAGCAAAAAATGAAGTTTATCCAGCCATATATCAAAAACAGGAAAGAGATGGACGAAATAGTGTTGTTGTAGATTTGAAATTTATATGGCAAGTTGAAGCCAAAAATAAAGAAATATTGCACTCAACAGTGGACCAAAAAGATATTGTAAATGATGATAATAAATATTAAATATGTAACGGTCTGTTTGTTGTTTTCTCTGTTTAAATTGTTTACCAGTTTTAATTTAAATTCTTAAAACGCGGTTTGCCTTCAAATATTAACTCGCAAGCAAGTTGTCAACAAAGCAAGTTCTGTGTGCACAAAGCAGGAAGCCAGAAAGTAAATTTAATGGTTTTGCAAATTTAGAGCAATGCGTTAAAACAATAAATTTCGGTTAAAAATTACAATTCAAGGAAAAATCCGTAACTTCCTGTTTTGCAGATGTTATGCCACGTCGACTATAGGTATCCGTATCTAGTCGTTTACAGTACTAGCATTAATCACATTTGTCAACATTTGAATTCGTTAGACTGTTGCCGGCAAAACGTAACAGATTTTGTGTAAACACTCGCGACGGAGTGTTTTCCGGCAGTTGGGCTGGAAGCCATTTTCGAGTTCGTCGGAGGCCGCAGGCTATAAATACGCGCCCGAAATGCCGAAAAATAATCGAAATGGAAACCGAAGACGTACTCGCTCTATTTATACGTTTCCAGTTAGTTGAAAGATAATTCATGGGCCGGCGCTTCTGGCCATAATATTTCTCGTTAATTTGTAAGGTCCGGATCTATTTGCGCGCACTTCTAAAAACGCCGTTTCGGCGCTCTGCGCCACCGCCGAATGGTAATAAACCAATAAATAACGCGTCTAATAATACCAGTGCTCAAATAGAGCTTCCTTCCTCGTGTAAAATTAGACGCCGATATGGAGTGTAGGGGCGAAATGAGCGACAGAGGGCGACAGAAGGGCAACCCCACTCGTCACGCTGGCAGATCAACGCTAATAATACACCCCCATGTTGCTAAATACGGACCCTCATCAGCGTTCTTCGAATGTGGATTAATGTTCTAGCTAAAAAGCGCTTTGTTCAAAAGTGAACGGAGTACTTAGCTACCGCAATTACAAATTGTTGGTTTGACAATGGACCAACGGGAACTTACTTGCGGTATACTATACCGCTGCTACTATACTAGAAGAGATAAATTGTATAGCAATTTAAAATTACTTTTTGAATTGTAATCTTTCATTTTTGATAGCGTTTTAATTTATTGCAATTTTTTAAAATAAGTAATAAAGGCAGAAAAATTTGTTTGTAAAAAAAACATTTTATACAAGCTATTTAATCTCGGTTGCTATGATTGATATTAAAAGTTATACTGTATATATTTTGCCCGGATTTTTCGTTTTGTTTATATTTCCATAATCTTTTACCATTTTTGTCAATGATTGAACTGTCACCTTAGAACTTATTTTACTACTTATCTATTTATTTATTTAGTGGAAAGATTTGTCAGATTTACCACAATAAATGTTATGACCACGTTTTCTCTAATAAGAGCCCCATGAAGATTAGCTTATGCTAGAAGTAGTACACAAAGCTATTTCACCCTTTTTATTATTTTGCCTACAAGTGGGATTGTTTCCAAAAGGATCCAATATGTGCATATGCTTAACTTACTAGAGTTTTTAATATCCTGTTAATGTGTAATCCTGTTGCAGTGGTTTTGCTGAAATGTATTTAGCCAACTACAAACTGAGATTTTGGTTACTCCAAACAGTAGTTCAGCTCTAGTAAAAGTAGTTTCTGATCCTCCCTTGCTAGTGCATCAGCTTTTTCATTTTCTTTTATATCGTTGTGGTCTCCATCGTACACTAGTTAATTGCTTTTTAAAATTCGCAAGTATTGTAATGTTTCGCGGATATTTTCAGACCAGTCTAGAATTGATCGGATAGTTGTCTGAATACGTTTATCTTAACAATTCCTTCTTAAATTCTAACGCACACAGACATCTAAAAAGTAAATTTCTGCGTATAATTATGTAGCACAATTTCTCAGATATGTATTCGAATTAAATTGAGGAAGTTCTCCAAATACTCCAATTCTAGTATTACTGTCAATTGTATCTTTATAGCATATTAGTCCTTCTGCTAGTTAATATCTGCATACAAGCTATTTTAGCTACTATTGATTTTAGTTAGCTGACATAATGTCACTGCTTGTTTTCAGTAGTGAGTTTGTGACAATATCTGCTATCTACATTATAATCAAGAACCGGGAACTGCTTTGCCAATTTCTATTGAATTTTAGCCTATAATCCTTTTCTCCTCTCTGAATAAAAAATACCAAAAAGGAGGTTTGTACGACTTTCATGGTTACAGTTCGGATACTTTTGATTACACCTATAATAAATAGGCAGATAAGCCAGCTCTAACTTATAACAATATACAGATAAACATACACATAGGTTTTACTACATCAAAGTACAACCAGTGTATCATCCGTGGGTAAAATCCCTATGATTTACTCAATGCTTACACTGTAGTAATTTGAGTTATTTTTTCCTTATTGACATTTTATGTATCTGAACTCGAAATTAGCTTTGTGCCTAAGGTTACTCTTAAGTACTTAGCCTTCAAAATCATTTATAGATGTTTTTGAAGAGATATCGTAATTTTAATTCAAAAACTATTTTTGTCATAAATGGCACCAATATCGTTTTTGAAAATTTATAGTAGGGTTTGGCTTAGTATATCATCTTTTTATAATGGCCAGTTTTTTGTATAAGCTCTAGACATGTTATATTTTATATAGCTTTAAGTGTAATAGTCCTGCTTATTTGGTTCAATAAAGAGTTTTTGCCCATTGTCAAGCTTCACAGCAAAGAAATAACATTCTCCTTGTGAACATCTATGAGTAGTAAATATCTCCATTGTTTCACCAGATAGTATTGACTATATTTTGCAATTGTGCAACATTTAGCTATAGGTATAATTAGTCCAACAATTTTTACTAAGTTTTTGGGCAGTATCTTCAAAAATCGTGCTGCTTAATACTCGTATTATTTTTAATTGCCTTTTTAATATTAATTATACCCGACACCCGTCTAGGGTAAAAGGGTTAAGAAGAAGAAGAAGAAGAAGAAGAATATTAATTATCTTGACTTGTAAAAGCTATTTGTATTTCTCCCAGTTAATATTTTTTGGATTTGGACTTCAAAAGTAGCCTATCAATATTTTTTATTTTCATTTATATTTACCTAAAATTGATCTACCTGTCTGTAAGACACATGTTGGTCAAATATCTAGAAATTTATACAAAAGGTTGCAACGGCTATGTCAACAATTTATTTACGAATTTATGTATTAAATTTTATTAATTTGTATAATACATTGAAATCATTATAAATAGTAAACTTAAGGAGATACTTACCCTTCTGCTGTTATTATTACATTTTCGCACTGTATGATAAGCATTGCAATCAATTCCAACTATCAGTTGCAGTATTCTAATTGTTATAGTTTATTCATTAGAGACATAGCGCATTTGTGTTTTAATTTTAATCTCCTAAATAAAAATTCAATAACTTTAAAGTATAATATTGTTTTTTGATAAATACTTACGACTTAACACTGTCAAAGTTTCATTAGTATATTAACCAATCCTTGGTTTCATAGATATATACTTTATCCCGAACAACTAACGATGGTTTACTTAAATGACCTTTGTTACCCTCTGATTTGTCCAGATCTTTTTTAGTTCTTATTAACTTTCGAAAGGCTCTAAGTCGTAGGTGAAAGTTAATGTCTGTACCTCTCTCTCGCTCTTTCTGTGTGTGTGCGAGTGTTCTTATTTGGTCAGTAGATACCAGATACCTTAGGTCAATATCTTCCTCTATATAGAATTTCAAACATGTAGCTTTTATTTGACCCGAGATACGGAGATAAGGTCGCATGCATGACTTGCTTCTCTTTTAAAAGTTGCTTTCCGGGTTTTAGTTCCGTCTTGTTTAGTTATGTTAATAATTAAAATTATTATATTTGTAAACTGGAAAATCCATATATTATCCACAAATGATGTTACATCCATGTCAGATTAGTGTTAAATACGGATTTATTTTGAGCTGTAATTGGACCTGATTTTTTGAGGAAAAATTAGGAAATTCAATTATCGTTGCAGGGAATGTTACCGTGATGTGATAGAGAATTCCTTGGTCCCTCAAACGAAGCAACTTAATTTGAAAAACATGTGGTTTTAGCAACATTGTGCAATATGCTATACACCGAAAGAAACAATAAGTATACCAGAAATAATATTTCAGAACGTTTAAGTTCCTATTTTGGTCATGCGGTTTAGTCTTCCAAATTATAAAATGTAACTGCTCCTTACTTTGTTCATAGAAGTTCCTTAAAAATGAGGTTTAGAATATTAAGTCAAATACATATATTTGAGGAACTTAAAGAAAACATACAGGAGGCATATAAAGTATGCTCCTAATGTCTATAATAAGGTGATAGAGAATATGATTCAAAGAGTCCCAAGGAGACAAACATTCATTATGTATTATATTAAAAACATAATGCAATAATGTAAATAAACAAATAGATATATTTCACTGCACCTATGTATGCTTAGATTTTGATGTTTTAAAATAATATATTTCAACTACTCTTAGTGTTGTATTATTCCAATTAGTAACATTATAACTTAGATGTAAGATATATTAACCTTGAAAACTAAGACTGCGCTAAAGAAAAAACTAAAAACAATAATGCCGTGCAAGATGTTGATCCTTTAATTTTATGGCTAAACTACTGACATAGAACATATCTATAGTTAAGTTGACTACAGAAAAATATTACAGAATTTAGTTTCATGCCTACAGAACTACTCATTTTGAATTGCACGGTTCTGGACCTTCTCACCCTATCCACCGAGCAAGTAAACTGAAGAGTGCCGGAGCACCATCGTGCATGAAATACATTTGTAATCTTAATTGATATTAAACTTCTTCTAACAGCAGTGGCACTTCTTTTTCAATAAAATGGCGATATACTTCTCCATTTAACCTCATCGGCAAAAAAATGTGGACTTATCAAATGACCTCACATTAACTAAGAATTGGTGTTGATGACGGTGTATCTTTTTATGAATATGCATTTCAAAGAAACAATGATACATACGGCAAGCATTGGTAGAAAGGACGATTGATTTTACTTGTTTTGTATCTTTAGTGTTTGTTCCTATGTTTAAATAAACATTTTTAAATGTGTATTGTAAATACATTTAATTCCTCTTTATCTACAAATGAGATTGTGTTTCCCATTATGCACAGAGAACTTTTGATTCTGGTTTCTCAAATATCTCTCTCTTTCTCTCTTCAACTTTAAAATTAGTTGCTGATGCTGTTAGTGACCTTCCGGGTATTTTTTTTAATCAATACTCATTCTCAATATAGAAATGAAAATAATCTTTTCTATTCTGTGATTGAAATTGTATTCTTTTTATGAATCGTATTATAAAAGCAATTCACGCCAATAGTACATAATCTATAATAGTTTTTTCTCCAATTGCAATTGAACATTTTTTGAGAAATCAATCATAATCTCTCATAAACTTGTGCAGATCATTTAGTTTCTTAAAAATATATTTAAAAACTTTACTATTTTTAGAACATTCAACAACCAACATATTTTGAGATATAACCCATTTAATTAGAAAATTTCTGTCTTTATTATTTAATATAATTTCTTGATCATTGTAAACTTTCGACAGAAAGCGCGCGCATTACGAGTAGTGAAGTCATAGTGTTGTGACTTAAAATTGTTGAAATAAGTACTTAGTAATAAACATTTTAGTTTTAGTTTGTTAGTTCTTGTAAAAAGTCTGCATTTGTAAAATTTAAAACATAAATGTTACATTATTCAAGCATCATGTAACCACCTGATGATGTCCCCAGCCATGGAGTTGTCATACTGCCAAAATACATGCCTATTTCTTGTAATTCAACACGCCATATATATTTCCACACACATTCTTAGAAAAGTTATGCCGTCAACAACAGTCCAAAAAAGTATCTCATATATGCACTAATTTTTAAGGTTAAACACCTTCTAAAGAAACTTCTTGGTAAGATGTGCATAAAAACAAACGCGAACACATTAGTAAAAAGCCATCTGGTAGCATCACATGGCTCTATAGCACATACATATGCACTTCAAGGCGCGTATGTCAATCCTTGATGCAATCAGAGTCTTGAAAGAAAGTGGCAATCCATTCTTAATCGCTCTAAATAAATAAATTTCTCAATGCACAGTTAGCAATAAAAACTGCAAAAAAGCAAACATGTCACCAAAAGTTACTTTTTTACCTTAACAGGAGAATTTTTAGACGCCTCCATTTGAGGACAGTAGAATCTAACACGCGGAAATTTTTTTTAAGTTTGACTTTCTTATGACATTGTATTACATTATTGTGTACCATGCCTTCTGATTTTGAAGTTTAGAACATTTTAAACATGTCGTTGAATTTTTTCTCTTAGGATATTCTACTATACATAATTTTTAAAAAGTTTTATTTATTTGTATAGGGTGCTCTTTGTTACACTTCAGGAAGTTTTTTAGAATAGAACACAAAACATTAGAATGATTCGATTTTTATTGCTATTAATATAAAGTACAAACTATATATTCTCAATCAAATGCTATCCACGACTCTACGAGGGTAAGGTGAAAAGTTCTCGGCCTGACAATAAAAAACTGCGACTTTCAGTTAAAAAATTATTTTATTTTTTTACATAATCTCCCTTCACTTCAACACACTTGATCCAGCGCCTCTCCAACATCAGTATTCCTTCTCGGAAGTGAGAATCTGGAAGACTGTGAAAATATTCATCAACTTCTTCATTGGATGCGAAGCGCTTCCCAGAAACAATTTGTTTTAAGTTTGGGAGCAGATGGAAGTCTGAGGGTGCCAAATCAAGAGAATAGGGGGGATGGCCGAGCAAATAATACCCCAAATCCCGCAGTATTCCTATCGCCAACACAGGTGCGTTGTTCTGGTGAAAGATGATTTTTTCTTCTTCAAGCCAGGACTCTTCTCGCGAATTTTGGCATTCAGCTGGTCAAGAAGGTTGGAGTAATATTCGCCTGTAATTGTTCTGCCTTTTGCAAGATAATCAATTAACAGGATCTTTTTCGCATCCCAAAACACACTGGCCACCTTTCAGACAGATGTAATCAACTTTGCTTTCTTTGGCGCTGAACCACCGGCTTCCACCCACTTTGGACTGCTGTTTCGTTTCTAGCGTGTAGTGGTGGACCCATGTCTCATCCATGGTGACAAATCGCCGCACAAAATTGGTCGGTTCCCTGTTGAATCGGTCCAAACATTGCTGCGAAAATCGTTTGCGCATTTGCTTTTGATCGGCATTCAGCAAATGCGGCACCCATCTTGCGCACAGCTTTCGCATCCCTAATTCTTCGTGCAAGATGTTTCGCACCCTTTCTTCCGATATCCCCACAGCCTCATCTATCTCACTCGCCTATCGTCCAACACGATATCATGCACTTTTTCGATGGTTTCCGGTGTGGTTGCGGTTTTTGGCCGTCCTTCGCGTGGGTCATCTTCGAGGGATGTGCGACGACGTTTAAATTCAGCTGCCCACTTTTCAACAGTTGACATGGAGGAAGCAGAGTCAAGTTCGGATGAATTTACTTAGAGGTTAATCCATCCAAAACAAAGAATTTTATAACCGCACGATATTTAAGTTTATCCATTTTAACAAAGAAAACATGCAACATGTCCACTAAAAAAATTCGTGTAAACAAACTACTTGAGCAAACAAGTTGAAACTAATCATACGAACTAATGACACATGCACCCAAGCAGGAAGCATAACTGTTTGCCGATTGCTGCACCATCTTTGTGTCAGGCCGAGAACTTTTCACCTTACCCTCGTACTAACTCTCTAACATGCGATCATTCTTTTAGCAAAATTTTCTGTAATGTTTTTTTCGTAAGTACGGCTATATTTCAATAATTACACGTCTAATGGTTTCTTTTAGCTCTGAAATTATAGCAGGTTTATTTTTTACAAATAATCTCAGAGAAAAAAGTCTAATGGAGTTAGATGGAAAAACTACGATGGCCAACATATGTCGCCTCTATGCGAGTTAATACTACCAGGAAATCTAGTTTGTAATAAAGTGTGCAATTTTACGTACTATGTGACGTGCGGTTCCATTTTGTTAAAACCACATGTTATTAAAATCCTTGATAGAAGAAGTGGTTTAGCATCTTCCGATAACGTACACCACTGACAGTAACAGCGTTGTCAGCTTCGTTCTCTAAAAAGTACTGGCACACTTAACAATTAATTTATGTTGATTCATTGGAATAGCATACAGATTTTTATTACATTAGATACAACAATTTTGACGATTCACAAAAGCATTTGAAGAAGAATAAGCTACATCGTTCAATATGAGTTTTTTTTTTGCAAAAATTGTTGCAACTGCTGCGTTTTTTAAACCAATTATTTAGTAACTTTGAATTGTGTTTATTATCAACTGTATAAATGCAGATTTCAACGTTCACAGAACGCAAACAACAAGCATTTCAACTCGTAAATGTCAGTTTAAATTCCCATATATTTACCTTCTTAAATTTATACAAACATTCCTCGTTACAGATAAAATAAATTTACTGTTTGAATTTTAAAATAACAATATATCGTTATCTTTCAATGCTACCCGTTTTTATTTTGTAAAATTTTATTGCCAGTTGTTTTTCCTTATTTTATGTTGAAAAGTTATATATATATTTTAAAACACTCATGTCATTAGTGTGACCTCATTTAACACTTTATTTTTCACATTGTTTTAATTTTCAAAATTATTATTTTCTTGATTTTTTGATTAGTATAGGGACAGTATACCATTTTTCTTATATTGTCAAAAAGTTATATCTGTAAGAAATTGTAATAACAACCAATTTCAGTAAAATAGCTACTCGTAGAAACAACTTAAAGTTTAAAGTTCTAGAACTAATTACAGTTAAACAAATCTATAATTATTAGTTATTATAATTATATTAACATTAACCCCGAATTGTTATCGTGGAGTGTCTTAATATATTTTTTAATAAAGCAGTTATAATTTAATTACAACTTTCTTGTTCTAGGTATATTTCTAACTTAGGAGTATATAAACAACAATGAAAAATCTACGGAAAAAAATTATCAGTGACTGCTTCAGCGCCTAGAGTGTGTCCAATACGTCATGAAAAAAAAATTTAAAGACTTAGCTAGTAATTTTTATGGGAGTAATAGTGATGATAATACTTCAGAAAACAGACCGGTTTCATTGAATAATTTTAGTGACAACCAACTAAACATAGTAACCGCTTTATTGATTCGGAGCAGAAAGCGGAAGATTCTGACGAAGATGATCTCTATCGAAAGAAATGTTAGTAGGGGTTATTACTATGGACAAATGATCCAAAATTCCTCCAGCTCCATTTCGCATACCAAAATCAAATATTATACATTCGCTTGGAACAAAAGGGTTTGCAGCTACAACTAAGCCTTTTACTTCTTCAGGAGTCTGGTCAGTTTTAGTTACTGAGGAAATTCTAGATATTATTTTAGAGTACACGAATAAAAAAAATAACAGGATGTGGAGGACAACAATAGAAGGCATCAAGAACACCAGGAACTTGTAAGAAAACATCAAAGTTGCTGTTTTTTCCCAAGACAAAAAGATACAAAAAAGTAAAAGCAACGTGTTCAATGTGCGAGAAATCTGTTTTGCAGCCACCTGTAAAACGATTGCAATGTGCTGATAGGTAAACACCACTCCTATTTTCTATTATTATTAATCTTTTTTATTTACTATTTCTAATATTATTATTGTTATATTACCAACTGTTGTCCATTTGTTTAACATTAATTTTATAATAAAAGGCTGCGTAAGAATAACACACTATAATTTTGAAACGCTTGCGTTTACAAGATTAAATTGACTAACAAAAATGGTTGTTGGTCATTTGATCATGAATTATAAATTTGTACTGATTTTTGTAGCATGTAAGAAAAAAATAAATATTGATCTATAATGTTTTCTAAGTTAAATGTATAAGTTTATGTATAAGATATATTATAAATAAATAATTATGCATAAATGGTAGTTGTAACTTAAAAAATAATTATTAAATGTGGGGTGCCGCAACACCCCACTATACCATTCGGATTCGTTGAAAATGATTCTAGTTGGGACTTAATTAATAAAACAAATAAAACTTACTAATCTTAAATTTACGTATCCAATCCTTGACTTACTTTCAATGATCTAATTCGAGTGTATGTTATCTAAAGCTTAATTACGTGTAAATTAGCATAATTCAAATTAAATCAACTTACAGTGTTATCTAATTTTAAGGCAGTCCGGTTAGTTTATTTGTATAATGAAAATGTGGATCTTTGTTATGCTAGGCAGGCGACAGTCGCCTTCGAAGTGACTATAATCTATTTGAGCCAGTTTTAAGGCCGCCACCTTCTTTGTGTTTTCTGTTATTATTTGTACCGAACTTTATTGTGGCATTGACATTTTCTGCCCAATAATAACTGTGAAATCGAGCATTCCAGTGCTCTTATTTTATTTACTAGTGCATCCTGTTAACGGTACCAGTGGTTTGGAAATGCTTAACTGTTATTTGAAAATTAAAGTGGATGTTCGGATAGTATACGCGTTGAGAAAAAATTGAACGACGGCGTAGTTTATTACAGACACATTAATTTTAAATGGCCATAATTGGTCAATTAAAGAAGCACGCTTTAATGTACTTATACCGGCGACTTCCTTAAAGAAACAAGTCTAATTAAGGCGGTTAGTAGTAATTGTTCTTATAGGACTTACTATAATCTAAAAGAGCATTTTTATGCAAAAATTGAAGTAGGAAATATCGGCTTTACTTAGTAAAGAAAAAAAATCTGACGAATATCTAGCAGATCTAGAGATTGTTTCGCTTAATGTACATTCTGGAAGTGAGAATAAAATATAAATATCTAACTAAAAGTAAAATATAATGATAAATATAAATAAAAAATTATATAACATCTGCAGAACTAATTTATTTTACTATAAAATAACACACAGATTACATAACAAATAATCAATTCTTCTAAAGTACAGAAAAGAGAAAGAAACTCACTAGTTACAGAATAGTGTACTTAAAAGAAGAAAATATGCTTGTAATTTTTACAATGAGTTATATAGCAGTATTCCAATCCAACAGGTTAATCGTTTTGAAACCATTAGTAGAAACCATAAATAATGAAAAAATGAGGAAAACAAAACTATTACAATAATACTTTCTCAATAATATTCTTATCAATAATATTGTAATTTAATTGAATTTAAAGAGTTAAAAATTATAATGGTTATTGTATATTGCCTTTTAATATTATTCAAGTAAATGAATTATCTGATCCAATTTGGATAATTTATTTCAAATGCCAATTTAATAAATAGTTCAATAATTAGAACTTTAACTAAACATATATTTTGTTAAAAAAACTCATTAGTAATACGCCTCTAAGTTAGGAAAAATTTAAAATCATTAAACTAGTCCCGTCTGTTTAATATTTGATATTTGCATCTGTTAAAATATGATGAAAGACCAGTAAATTAGTATTTTCTAAAGTGAATTATAACTTGTGGCATTACTAAATTAATCGGGAAAAAAGTTGCTAGCAATCCGCGCGCCTTCAAGTTTGTTCAAGCAATGTCCGGGGCGGTAAAAATGCACGCGAGCGTGTTTCGCAATAAGATTAGATTTTGTGCATTAGCTGCACAGGCCTTATCACGCACGGCGCAAGGAGCAGAGTTATGCGCAATGGGGGTCCGGGCAGCGTTCGGATGCAGCTAAAAACAAAGCGATTGACGACATTTTTACAGCTTGCGCAATTACACACGAACGCAATTGTTTAGAAATGGCAAGTGCCACACACAATAGCAGGACTTATTACAGGTTATTACAACACATTGCAAGCCGCGAGACTGTAAATCGCTTTGACACTTTTTATGATGCGTTAAATTGCACAAGGAACAGCAGCGTCGCTTTCATTCTTGCAAATTAATGCGAGCGTTTAAGGATGCTTATAACGCCATAACGAAGTTAAAGAAGCATTAAAATGTCTTCTTGGCGTAAAAGAGTCAATCAAATCAATAAACGCTGCAAATTAAGCATAAATAAAATAACAACAATAATAGAAATGAGAAAACTTGAAAGATATTTACATTTGATATTCTGACAAACATTAAACGATATAAATAAATAACAAAAAAGTACATAACTAAATACAGAAATTCTTACATCCATTTACACTACTATAGACGCCGTCAACAAAATGAGCTCTAGAACAGTATAAAAACTACCCAATTAAAAATACAAGTTTTATATAAAATATAAATTTAATTTATGGTTCAACATTTGTCAAATTTGAACTTATAAGTCAACAAATCAAACATCTATTTGGCAGTTTTTCGCACATATAACTAACTACAAGTTTAGCCCTGTCCTTGGGTAGACATTGAGAGCTTTTGTCTTAAGGGAATGGTACAAAGAAAATTTGAAGCTGTTGTCTACAATGAAGACATACCAGAAAGTATTTCAAGTATGCTACTTAAAAATAGTGCTAATTTCAAGGCTGTCTGGTTTTGTTACACTTTGTATTTACAGATACACAAATAATAAACATAGAAAAATCAAAGAATAAAGACAGATGTCTAAAAAATCTCCATTCTGATGATAACTAAGTAAAAGAACATTACGTTTAAACTAAAGACGATTAAACATGAAAAAGAGAATAGATTTCTAAATTGAGAGTGACTGGCGTTTTTTTTTTATTGAACAGTTGGAAAAAATTGAATTCCGGATGTAATTATTTCAAAATCCACCAATTTTCGTTCAATAAAAAGTAGAAAACTTTACATGTTATATACAGGACAGCACCAAAGAAACGAACTGATTTGAAAAATTTGTAATTTCTTTACTTTAAATCTTTTCTTTTTTCTTTTCAACCCTCGTTGAGGAAACTTGGGAGATTAATTATAAAAAGTTACACACTTGTGTAGTGACCGAAAATCATAGAATTGTATTTTGAAAACCAACGTTTGATACTAGCGACTCAACTGGCTTGCCGTCGCCATTTCAATGTTTGAGGTCCGCCTTCCATTTCCATAATTAGAAGCTTAGTGGAACGTTTTCGACAAGAGGGTTTAGTGTCAGAATCTGGAAGACTACGGTCAGCCAGAAAGAATATTCAACAAGCACAAGAGAGTGTTGAGAAGAAACCAGGAACATCAACTCGAAGTTATTCTCTTTAGTTAAATTTTATTTGAAGATTATTGCAACAGATGTTACAAAAAGATTTAAAACAGTTTCCATACAATATTCAATCCGTTCAACAATTGACAGTTTCAAGAACTGACCTAAGAAAATGAAAACTTTATCCACTTCACAATGAGTGGTAAGGCTTATTTTTTATGACTTTGTTAAGTAATAAGCTAAATTAAAGCTGCTCACCATTTCAAAAGTAAATACATTGTGGCACTGAAACCGAGCTCAATTTTTTGTCAAAATCGATGTGAATAGCAAAATATCTTCTAGCAGTCCTTGTACTACAAAATGAGAAACTGTGTAATTGATTCTATAATAAAAGTGATAATCGCTTTTTTTTATAAGATTATTATTATTATTATTAACACTTCCTTTTATTTATGGAAATGCAATCTTATCACTCAGTCAATATTACGATGTACGTACATTTCTGTTAAATTTATAGCCCATTATCATTACATATATTTAAGATGACTGTTTGTATTCATCTATATCTGTCACAATAAAAGGTCATTGACTTTAAAAGTTTTTTATTTGTATTTCAGGTTTTATATATCAAATGTTACACAATACATACGGGTTTTCTCCTAGTTAGATTTATTCATCCACTTGCACACTCACCTATATAATTTTCAGTAAATATGTTAAAGAAATTCTTATTGTATAACTTACAGGTCATCTTTCTGTTGAAGGTACATCTGATAACAATTCAAATGTAAATGTTTCACTGTAATTGATATCAATTTTAGAGTTTCTGAAATTTTTTTAACCATTTCAAAATTTAAAAATAAATAAATACTATCTGTGTACTGTATATAATTATTTGTTTTAGAACAGCTTCCTCTTTTATATACCCTTTTACCGAGTTCTTTTATAATTGTGTTTAATAAATTGTTTTTAAGTAAACCTAACATTTAAATTTTTATTTTGACTGAGGAATGCTCGGTAGATTCACCACGTATGAGAAAAAATAGCTTTAACGGACCAACAGCCCTAGCAGATGGTAGCAGTAACTACCAGGGCTTCAACTATAGAGGCGACTAAATCTCGGTAGCGCTCATTAGTAGATTTCTTCAAGCGAAGTTATAGTAACGAAAAGCTGGAGTACTGCGGCACGGAAAGCAAAAAGAAATCACTGCACGACTTTCTCAAAAATAGCCACAATGAATAAACAAACATATATAAACTCATATATATATATACAAAGACTCCGAATTTCTTAAATGGAATTATTATTTTTTATTAAGAAGCAAAAATATAAAATATTGCAACATAAGAAGTAAAAACTTAGTCAAATTAGTTATCAATGAAATGATGCGTAATAAAGTGGAAATCGGTTGGTCTTAGTGAGGTAAGGTAACAAAATATAGGAATTTACTCTTCTGATAAATTATGTTGTTCTATTCCTAAATATATAATTGAAAGCATAAAAATGGGATAAAAATACTTATAAGTAAGCATTTAAGCAGAGCAATTTCTAGTTTTATGTATTATAATGACCGTCAAATTATGATACAATTGAAAACTACACTAAAGAATATAGGTTTTATACAGACCTATGTTCCCACAGCGGAAGAAAGCAATCACGAAATGAAATTTTTTATAGAGATATTAACAAGATAATGAATACTATGAAAAAAGACAAAGTAAATTTATTAATAGAGGACTTCTACCAAAAGTTCACAAAAAAACTACGCATGTAGAGGGAAAGTATGGACTGGAAATCGGAAACGACAAAGCAGAAGGACTATGGTTATAATCAATACTTTTTTCAAGTTATTAAAGAGATGGTTATATACTTGAATATTTCCAAAAGAGAGTAAAAAAACTAATTATTAGAAACAAAATCATGACTAATTTGCGACATCTAAATTATATAAAAAATAAACATATCTGCAGACATGGATCCTAACGACATCGTTTTGGTGAAAAAATAAAAATAGAAAGAAAACTAACAACAAAGTCAGATAGAAGCAGAAAAATGCACATGAAACATTTTAAAAAAAGGATGTCTTAGATAAACTAGAGTATCAAATAAACATAAAAGGAAAATGTCTTGTAAACAGAACAACTACACAAGTTAGAAAAGGGGGTTAAACAAATCTAGACATTTGAACTTTGGAATCTAATAGAAGAACGAAAAACACTCAAGAATAAAGATCGGAGAAAGCATATACAAGTAAAGAACCAAATAAGAAAGTAGATAAGAATACCAATAAATACGGGATGGAACAACAAATCAGAAAAATAAAGCTTCAAAGAAAACCACAAACTAAAATAAAGGAAATAACAGGAAACACGAGAAAATAGATCCCATCCATGATGAAAAGTAAACAAGACAATATAACTTTGGATATAAAGAAAAAGCAGACAATTTAGGAACACCACATTACAAAATTATTTATTTATGACAGAGATGAAAATTCTGAAGTTAAATACGCAATAAAACAAATCAATAATGGAAAAACAGTAGATCTCGATGAAGTCCCTATCGAATTGACTAAACTACTTGATAAGGAAAATGTGGAAAAAGTAGTTGGCCTTTTAAATCAAATATACGCAGAAAAGAGAGCATCTGAAGAATAGTGAAAATCAACACAAAAAGCAACTCTAAGATGTATGACTATTACCGGTTAATTATTTTGATGCGCTACATGATAAAGGTAGTGTTGAGGAGAATTCAAAACAAACTGCACAACTCGCCATTTGGATTCAGAAGTGGCAACAGTGCAATGAGAGTGCACATGTTTTGTGGTTCGCTAAAAAGTCTTTTATTAGTACAACACGAAAAATTAATATAATAACTAAAGCAAATAGACACAGACTAAAAATATATAGGATTAGTTGAATACCTTTACTGAAACCAAACTGCAATTGTGAGGTGGCTATCCCAAATTCTGTTAAATATGTATTTATAATAGGTGGATAAATAATTAACGATATATGATTCGCTGATGGCAAGGCAATTCTAGCAGAAAATTTAGAGGTGTTTGATGACAGAATAAAACATTAAAGTGATAGTTGAATTCATATTTAAGGGGTCGATTCTGTAACTCATATAAATAACAAATAGAAATATTAATTAATCAAATACAACTCTAGGGCCTGCAGCAAGAAACTGAGTATATCGACTAGATTTAAATGTGTAAAGTGTTACATGTGATCTGAATTCCTGTACAGTGTTGAAACGTTGAAACAAAAAACTTGAGACTTTAGAAATGTTGATGTACGGAAATATTCCAACGATACTGTAACCGGCAAGAATATCTAACAAAGAAGTGGCAGCTATCAGACAGAGTAAAACCGTCTATTGTTATCACATAATTGAAAAAGTCACAAATCACTATGTAAGACAGAGCTGAAAGGGCGAAAGCTACAAGAATAAAAAAGAAATAATAATTATGTCCACAACTGGACAACAATAAATACTAAACAATTAGTCTATGTTGCAAGAAATAGACAAATTTGAAATGGTGGTAGACAACCTTTACTTTAGAGAAGGCACTCAAAAAGTAGATATCTCTATAGTTTCAGCTTCTACAATTTTCTTTTTCAGCGTCTTTATTTTTCTTGTCACTTGTTAATTATCTTTTAGTTACATTTTACTTTACTTTCCTTTTCTAAATAAATATCCAGTGATACAATACTTTACTATTGGCTGATACTAAATTTTTTTGCCTATTTTTTAAAATTATTACATCGTAGTAAAGACATAACTTGATATATAATCTAAAAATAATTATATATAATAAATAATAAATTTTTCAAATTCCAAGCACACACACATACATATTCAAAAATAATTTGAATAACTTTCGACTAATACACAACGTTGTGCCCATAATGTAATGGTATTTTACATTTGTTTGATCGGTGGCATATTAGATAATTGGACTAGGAGTAGGGGAGTAATCGATGTCGAAAAGAAAGGTTAAATAATCCGTATATAAATAGTCTACTATTGTTGCGTTAAGACACTCAAAGTCGTATTGCGATTTTTAATTGCAAGTCTCTAAAAATGGCAATTTCCTCGGTTAGTAGGCTTGAGTAGTGTTCTAGAACTCAGTATGCTTTGACTGGTTGCATTTTCTCTTCATGTGACGAGAATAAACAACTCATTTAAGAAAATTGATATTGTTATAGCAACCATTTACTGGCTTATTTTTAGCAAGCAAAAGGTATCTTCGTGTAGGCTTATAATAAGTTTTTGCTCAAATTTATTAATTTACTATATACTAAAAACATTCTTATGCGGCTGTAACAGACTATTAATAGGTTTCTAAAAATGACTTTAGAATGTTTTTTGCTTATACAAACGAAAAGGTATGGAATATTTTAGATTTCTTTATTTTAAATTAAGCCTGGATTATAATTAAACGTGAAAATTATATAATATAATATATTTAAATATCCACTACGGCTACGTTGCCAGGCATCAGTACGAACACAGAAATTTCCTAGGACGGAAGCTTCAATCTCCCTTATGATGGCTTGGATGTTATCTTCTAGGACTAGAATATTTGCTGGCTTGTTAGTATAAACTTTACTTTTTAAGTAATTCCCTATACAAAAGTCTAATGGTGTCAGGTCGCAAGATCTTGGATGCCAATTCACATCACCATTCTCTAAATCCCAGGGAATCTTATGCGCAATAACGCCACATTTTCGAGTGTTGTGTGGCATGTAGCACGATTTTGTTTAAGTAAACATCATCAATGTTATTTTTATTTAGTAGAGACCATAAAAATCTGTTAGCATTGCATTACCGTGATTGTCATCAAAGCAAAATGTGCCTATGATTTCTACAGACCATAAACCGCACCGAACCATACATTTTTTTTGCCTAAAGAAGTTGTTTGTTAATCATTCGAGGGTTTTCTTTCCCCCAAATGCGACAGTTTTGTTTAATGTAAAATGAGTATCAGTGCTAAAAATAAACAATCGAGTAACAAAATTTCTGCGACACCGATGGTCCGTCTCTTTCAACTTTTAAGTTAGTTTAGTTTTGTATGTATGTAAATGCAAGGCTTTGTGTAAAAGTCTTCATAAATTGGTTTAAGTGACCCGTAATTCTTGAGATCATAATGGAACTGATAATGGATCATTTGCAATACTTTCTCGAACAAGAACAATTTTTCAGCAGAGCCTGCAGTTTTCGGTCTCCCTGAATGTGATTTGTCGTAAACAATCCCAATTTATTTAAATTGTTTCACTAAATTTCAAATTGCTGGTTCGGAAAAACGATTGAAAGCTCCGAAAAACTCATAAATTCTCCGATGAGTTTCTTTTATGAACTGACCATTTCCATAAAGTTTTTATGATTTCAAAACGCTTACGAAAGGTGGGACCATGGTCAGATTTGTATATGATTCAACTTAGTATATATGAAATTTTACCTGAAACAAAATGAACACTAAGTTTTTTATTTGTTTCTTCTTCTTCTTTTTCATAGGCTCTTGTAACCTAAAGTGTTCGATCTGTCGCGATTCACGTCTTCCAGTCTTTTCGATCTCGAGCCAGCTTATTCATTTGTCCCTCATCCATTCCCCTTTCTCTTTCCATTCTGTTTATTTATTTTATCCATTTTATTCTGGGCTTGTCTCGTCCTCTTGTTCTCCCCGGTCTTACTTCAAGTACTTGTTTGAAAATTCTTTCTGCATCCATTCTAAGCACATGTCTACCAACCCAACTGCCTGTTCTCTATTCTTCCATTCAGGGATATTTGTTCCACTTGCTCTCTGATTCTGGTGTTTCTTACTCTATCTCTTCTGGTTTTGTTGACCATGTTTCTTAAAATTTTTATTTCTACTGCTTGTATGCGGCTTTATGTCTCTCCACCATAGTCCAGCTTTCTCCTCCGTATGTCAGGATAGATACATATACTGAATTGTTATCTGGAGTTTTGTTTTATTTTGCATTTTTCGTTTTTCTACTATGGTGTTGTTCATTTGGTAATAGACGTTGGTTGCTTTCTTAATTCGATTACTGATTTCCGCGTCATTCGTTCCGTTACTTGAGGTAATTGTACCTAAGTATTCATACTTTTCTACTACTTCTTATAATGCTTTCTTGCAGCAAATTCTCTTCATGCTTTTTGTTTGTTATTCTTATTATCTCTATCACGTTTATTACTTCTTGTAATTTTTGTTTCGTATTAATGAAAATCCTATTACCATGGAAGAAATAATTGAAGTTATCAAAAATATGAAGACTGGCAAAGCGAGGAAGACGGAGTAAGCCCTAAAATGATTAAATATGGAGGAGAAAAAGTAAAGAGTTGGATACAACAACTTTTCCAGTTAGCCTGGAAGGGAGGGCAATATCGCAGGATTGGAAATTGAACATAATTGACCCAATACACAAAAAGGGTATTGTGTTTCCCTTTTTGTATGAAAAAACTACCGAGCTATATGCGTGTCCTTTGTAATACTCAAAATATATTCTAGAGTACTGAAGACTAAGATAGAGAATAAAAGAAGAACAAGTAGCCTTCAAACCAAACCAATAAATCCAAGACCACATCTTTACAATACAAAATATGCTTGAAAAAACAAGAGAACGCAACGGAAAATTATATCTAGATTTTATAGACCTCAAAGCCGCTTTCGATACAGTCTTAAGAGAACAACTCACATAAAATCTCAAAGCAGTCATTAGAAATCTATACAAATAAGTATATAGGAGGGAGAACATTCAGAAATATTTGACTTGGTAGTGGGCGTAAAACAGAGTGATCTATGATCTAAACAACTTACAATAGAAACCATAATCGGGTACAGGAATCTAGCACCGATATACATACAAGCACTGATGTATGCAGATGATATCCTTATAATAACAGACTCTCAACAAAAATTACAAGAAGCCATTATATTTGTATCACAAATGTTTATTGTGACGGTCGTTAGATTTAAATGCAGAAGAGGATTAACATTGATAAATAATTACTCCTAATATTTAAAATAAATGAATTATGTATGACGTGTTTTTGTTTGGACGAGTCTTATTTAAGATATCAATCAATATCCAAAGACGCATAAGTTTTGCTGATTGACTTTATGACAGCTTCAGTTTATTCAAGTCATCTGGTAAGTGTTTTTTTTTTGTTTTGACTGTTTTTTAATCTTGTAGTGTGCTTCGAAGTAACTAAATATGTTGAGCACATATACAAAACAATTTTAATTTATATTCTATTTAAATTACCATGACAAATAATTTAAGAAAACCGTAGAGTTGATTTGGAAAAGAAATTAGCACTCGGAGAACAAAATTTTCATTTCAATACTACGCACTATATCTTATAAGCATATATAAGTACCATACTTACTCTAATGCGTACAAATAATTTTTGTTTTTAAGTTCAATATCCATAAAATACTTCATGAAACAGAAAATAAATGAGGCTTTACAAAAATTGGGTGAGCAACAAATGTCCTCTGTAGGAGAACAACTATTTGTTGCATATGTAATTACAATTATTGTATCAGTTTTATATGATAGGTTTTTGATCTACATGGTGTTGTCTCAACTTATCTTGACAAAACGGGTAGAACGGCTAAGCGTTCAAAAAGAAAATAATTTCGACAAAATTGTATTGCTTTTTATGCGACGCCATACTAGTTTTCTCTCTCAAAGAATTCTAAAAATGTTAGATAATCAAGGGCAAACGATAAAAAAGTAATTAACATGTTTTTTCATACTCGGAGAAAAATTGTTAAAAGAAAATATATAAAAGTACAACGAATGAATTTGGTGGACAATCGTGAAAAAATTCAAAACACATTACATTCTACCGATTTTAAAAAATCAAATTGATTATTCATTGCATTATGTTTGATCGCTATCCACTTGCTTCAACCTCTAGACATGGCCTTCTTCAATTAAGTTTAACTGAAGGATTTACAGAATCAACGCAAGCTACACTAGAAAATAAGCGCTCATCGATTCTTAAAGACAAGTTTTTGGTACTTGTAGAAAGCAAAGTTTTAAAGCGGATATGAACACGAAAGTTTGCAACGATTGGTTGCTACTGCAGCTCGGGAGAATTTTTCGCGGATAAGCAAATGTGTGGAAAAGCCTTTTTGAAACCAAATTAACATAGATGACACAGAAAAGATGTACTGATGGATGCAATAAAATAAATGTTTCTTGAGGAAAGAGTATTGGTCCATCGATTGACAAGCTCAGTATTTTAAATGGCAAAAATAACAGTGGGAAACAAAAGAGTACTGTATCTTCTTTGCAGACATTTTCTCGAGCAGAAAGCACGAAAACAGTAAAAACAAAAATAAAGCTACATTTTCGGTTCAAGACTTTGACACCAGTCTGAATTTAAATAAAATTTCAAACAAGAAGATCTCTGGGCAGTTGTATTATTTTGTTCAGAAATTGACTTTTAAGAAGGCAACTATGTTATCGTACGCTTTGAGAAAGAAATATATCTAGGCCTAATTACGAAAAGAAAGGTAGCGGGCACATGACAAAAGGCATAGAAAAATTATAAAGAGTTCAACGCTTGCTGTTATTTTATATTCTAACCAAGAGATTCTGTGCCTTATTACCTTTCATGGTCGAAATGTTGGCTTTTTATAATAATAATGAATAATGGAGCTACAAAAGATACTTTTCGTTAACAAAAATAAATTAAAGAAATGATTGTGATAACTTAAATTATTTTTAAATATGATAATCTTTGAAATTTGTAACAATTTTACAAATGTAAAATTTTTGTTTGTTGTTAGTTTATTTTTAAATTGAGCAGTTTTTAAGTTTAAAATTTAAATTGTGTGATAAGAAGCAGATCAGAATTAGTTGTGATTGTTTTCTTTGGATTAAAAGTTATAGATAACTAGTACGTGTTACCGTTTTTTATTTATGATCTTCATTACTAAATGTACAAACACGCCATTCCTATATCTTCAGATCTTATGATAATCTGAATATATTAAAAACGAGTTCCAATTTAACGATCGCAGGCTTGGTTGTTCTGCTTGAGTTTCAACGTACTCGTGCACCGCGAGCTAAGAATAGATTTTCATTATATGTTGTTAACGAACACTCCAATAATTAATTCGATTAAGCAACCAGAGTTATTTCAAGACCCACATCCACCGGCGTGGACGTATTTATATAAAAATAGATTTAATTTATTTCCATTAAAGCAATGTAATCGCTGCTGGTGGCGGTGGTGCGGAGCCCGCGTTTTCGCTCGCGCCCAAGTCAAACGTTCAACAGCTCGCAGGCTCGGCGCGCACCCTTGTCGAACAGTTAAAATAACAGTCGGCGCACAAAGGCAGAAGTCTCCATAGTTAACCCCTAATGCGACTCCTTTCTTTTGCGCTTGCTTCCGGTTTACCTGATTACCTTTTAAAAGCTTTTGACTGGAAAGACGTTAGCGGATACACAATGGGGTTTAAACGATTACGGCGCACTTGATAGGATTTGTGATACAACTCGGATGGAAAATTATTTACTGTTGAAAACATGCTAATATGTGATCTATACAATAACATAAATTTGTTTGGATTGCCTAAGTCAAATTAAATGGGTGTTCCCTCTAATAAAAGTTACATAAATTAAATTTAAATTTTACAGCATTTACAACGGCGATAAATTGATAATTTTTACCTTAATCAAAACAGGTTCTAGACGATTTCAAGCAAAACATTCGAATTTTACGTTGTACAATAGTTGTAAATCAGTTTATCTATTTTAGAATTTGTTGGCTGCTCTATCACCATAGTAGTTGCCAACAACGTAGTTTTCTGTTTCTGTAAAATTTCAATTTTAAATTCAAAACTCAAGTAGGGTTTTTTAGCTTCTGTTTCTAATACTCTTCTTTTTCACACTTTCTCCTAATTCTTACTCAATAATTTACTTATAGTAGTATTTGCATTGATTGCGACATCCCATCAAAATACAATGAGCGTTAATAAAGGCACTCGATAGAGGCTAAATAAATATCAGAACTAAATTATTAACTAAATTTCTATTAAGTACATTTACAAAGAAAAACAGTCAAACACCACACAACAAATGATTTTGAATTGACGCAACAAATGCAAAAATAAAGCGCAACGTTGCCAAGATTCTTATAAATAACTTAAGCTAATATCAAGTTTAAAAGTATTGTTCCGGAACAAAAATGAGAAACAAGTATGTATAAAGTCGTTTAAAGAAACTTACCAATAATATCTCAAAAATATCACTTTCAAACTTTTGAAAAAACAATAGCAATCTCAACATTCGGTGTTAGATATAAGGGGGAAAGAGACTAATCCTCGAATGTCGTCAGTCTAACGACTGGCTTGTCGCAGCTTTCATATTTGTCGTTCTAAAGACTTGTTTTTAATTTCTACGTAACCACCACTGCCCGAGTCTGTTATAAATTGCTTAGTATATTGTAGACATTGCCTTTCTCTGGGATTTTCCAGATACCTTTCCTTTTATTATAATTTTTAGCAGTTTTTCTGTTCTCATTATGTGTCCTATCCTTTGCATTCGTCATTTCTTCATGTGACTACAAATTTTTCTTTTTTCATGAATTGTTCTTAGTACTTCTTCTTCTGTTTTTCTTTGCGTTCATGATATCTTCAATATTTTTTTGAAACGCCACGTTTCAGAGTTTCAGTTTCTTTTGGTCTACTTTTCCTATTGTCTATGATTCGCTCCTTATGTACGTTTTTGTAAATTATTTTCTAATATCTACTGTTAGTCCATTAGATGTAAATAAAGGTTTCTTCTCGTAGAAGGCTCTTTTAGCCATATTTATCCTATTATTTATTTATTTCATAAATTTAGCATCTTGTGTAATTATGCTTCCTATATATTTGAATTCCCCTACAGCCTTTACTGTCTTCCCATTAATGTAGATATTATCCACCTTTTGGTTTCTTCTTGAGCATTCCATAGCCTTTATCTTGGTTTTATTTAGCTTAATGTTGTAGCTGTTTTTAAAAGCATTGTCTATGTCTTCTATTGCTTGTTGTTGCTACGTCGTTGGCGTATTTAATAGAGTTAATTTTTACCCTGTGAATGTATACGCCTAAAGTCTGTCTTATTAAATTCATTATTGGCTTGTTATATATTCTCATCTGATTCTTGTTTCATTTTTTTCACCATTGCACTATACTACCGGGGTTTGATTTTTGTATAAATTGAAAATCTTCATCGTATTAGTGGAATCTTGATACAATTTGAACAATATCATTAGTTCGATGAGGATCATATATCAGATTTCATAATAATTTAGCCTAGTACTGAAAGAATGGATAGATATATGGGAATGATACAAGAAAGACATAGGCAAGGCTATATACAGACATAATCAATTTATAATAAATGTGATAGAAGGCAACAAGAAAGACCAGGAAGGGGAAGACCACGGCTTGAATTTATAAAACAAGCAATAAAATATGCTAGCACTGATAGTTATAGCAACATGAAGAGAATGGCCGGCGATAGAAACGGATGGAGCGCTGCAAACCAATCTGCGGATTGATTATTAAGAAGACTCTTAGCACCAGTATGCCTGATTTTGTACCTGTATTTCTTCTAAAGCCAAATTGGTCAAATTTTCTTCTATTTGCTTTTCTATTCTTTGAATTATTTTTACTAATATTTTTGATGCGTGTGATAGTAAGCTTATTGTTCTATGTTCTTCGCATTTAAATAGTGATGTCTTCTTTGGGATAGTAATTATCTTTGTGTTGTGAAACTGGTTGGAATTTGTCCTGTACTGTAAATGTATTTAATTATTTTAAAAATTTTATCTAGTGTCTTCGTATATAGGTTTTTAATGATTTTTTCAAGTATATTATCTATTTTTAAGGTCTTTCGCCGCTTTTTCGAATTTAGTTCTTAAGATACATAGATATTTATCTTCTACATTTGCGTACTCAATGGTTCATTAATTCTCTATCGTCTTCATTGTATAAATCTTCTGGGTATTTCTTCTACCGTTTAACTATTTCTTTGTTTTCTGTTAGTATGCTTCCATTATTATCTTGTATTTTACTTTATTACTCTTGAAAATAATTTTAACTTGCCTGTATGCTTTATCAAATTTACTAACACTTATTCCTTGTTGTATCTTTTTACAGTTGTTCTTCATGTAGTGTTCTTGATTCACATTGAATCTTATTTCTTTATATTTACTTCGCCCTTATTCTGTGTCAATGTTTTTACATTTCCGAAGTTTTTATAATAGTTTTATTATGTCATTTGTTATCCACTGTTTCTAATGTTGCATTTTCTTTATACCTAAAACGATTTTATACTTTTTATTATGCCTTGTTCTATTTTATTTCAACTATTTTATATGTTATCGATTGAGTTACTTAATTTATGTATTTCTTCTTTGATGTTTTCTTGTAGAGTCTTAAGTATTAAGAGGCTAATGTAGAATTTAAATTATAAAAAAAATAAATAAAAGATACAAAGAAAATGTAAGTAGAAACCAATAAGTATACTGAAAACATCAAATAATAAAAAAACAACAAAAACAGTATGTAACCGTATAAACAAATAAGTTGGCAAAACGATGAACAAATAAAAATATAAAAACTACAAATAAATGAGAAGTTGTGCTATTTAAATAAATACAAAGAAAAATCAATCTGCAAATGGCAATTCCAAATTTCAGAAGAGAATTAATTCTTTTTCATTTTTGCCGTACAATTGATTGTAATTTAGAGAATGGTTAGGAGTATAAGCTACCTGTGATTGTTGTTGATAAAAGCGTCCGCTATTTGTTTGCGTGTTTTTTTGTTCCTCAATTAAATATTGTTGCAGTACTATTAAACCAGATTAGTCAAGGTTCAGATAACACTTGTCACGTATCCGCGCTTCATATTAAAATTTACTAATCGCATAATGCACTCTTAGAACATTTTTTACTTTAAAATTCAAGTTGAAAACTAAACAATCATCTCAAAGTATATTAATAAAGAAGTATATTGCATTAAATTAAAAGAATCAGCTTATTTATTCATGTTAATAAAGGTTTTGTATAAATTGTATAAATATTTGTGTTGTGGCTAATACTTATATCTCTAAATACAGATATTTACAATTACACTGTAATTAACTATACTACAGTTGGTATGTTAAATAAAATAACGTTACACAGCCTTTGTACATGTAGATAATAAGAAAGAAGAAACTGAATGAATATGTAATAATTATTAAGACAATATAAATTACCTTTATTTTTAAAAATACTAATATTAACATCGCCTAACAAAGAGGAACTTTTACATCAAAAATAAAAGAAAATAAAAAACAAAGAACTGTGTTTGGGGATTGCTGACATGTAAACGTTTATGAGCAGTAGGTTAAGAAAACTTTATTTTAAAAAAATATATATAAAATTTGGTCTTAAAAAGATAATTCGTATTGTGGCAACTTCTAAAACAAGATATGTCTTCAATGTTTTTCCGTGCTTGAATTCGTTTACTCATAATCAAATAACTTAAGTTATACGTGGAAAGGCATATTTGGTTTTATTTTGAGGATAGCGTAAACAAATCAACTTAAGCAAGTTTAATACTTGAGAAAACTTCACTAATAGTTGATTGACTAAAAAAAGTCGTAAATATTAAGTCAAATATCTGTAGTACAAATATTTAGACTTTTTCCGGGTATCAAGTTTCCGAACTGTTTTTTAAGTCAAAAAAGCATGTGAATAAAAATATTAAAAACACAAACATGGTTCATTTGACAAAAATAATTCCTACTTTTAAAACATAAAAACATATCTAGAGTCGTCGAAGTAAATCAGGTTTTTTAGGTTGTGTTGCGGGAAAACCGAAATTTCGACTTGCATGTGCAATTCCCTATTACGTAACGCAATAAGATAGCTACGCATAATCAACAGCCTAAAATTGTCGACAAAATTAGCCGAGAAAACAACCGCAGAGCTGTTATACTCAACAAAAATTATTTTGTGGTTTGGCTACAAAAATACCCAAGTTTACAACGTAGCCAAGAAGTACACGTAATTTAATTACAAAGAAGTGGTAACTGCTGACAGGGCAACTCACAACAAGTGATCTGATCACAAAAGAAGTGATAAATTAATCCACAAAATGAAAGAAAATATGGATCAAGGTCCTAAGCAAACTACGACTGATTGTGCGTGAAATGGACATGGCAAATTCGACGGTGAGTCTAGTAGTGTATCCGGATCTGCAGTATAAATCTTTCGTCGTGGGAAAGCGCCAACTATTGATTAAGGAAACCAAATAGATAGGACTTTAAAGCCCAAACACTGCTGAACGATATGAAGCATGAAAGCGCTGGCTTCCTAAAATTCTTTTGAATAAAAAAATGTATCCAGTACAAAAGGTGAATTTCTAAAATAAATTAGAAGTTGGATCTGCCAAGATGCCTCTGAAGTGACTACCGTCATGCATATAAAGTTTTCCTCCCCTGAAATGATGCTGGAGCTTCTGAACAGCAAAGATATCATGTCGCTACATTTACTTGAGTACATGTTCCAGCAAGACTCAATGCCAGTCCACAAAGCAAGAAAGACCAGGTATAACTGTACAACAATTTGTATTGCCAGTGGTCCCCTGATTCATGGCTACTCTTCAGCTTCGACTACAATTCTCTTGGCCACTACGTGTAGGGCGTGGTCGAGCTGATGGTTAATGAGGGAAATGATAACATCAAGGTCAACTTAAGGAAGTAATGACACGTATCAACAAGAAAAAAGTTGTGTTGACTTGCAACAACTCAAGAAGATCGTGGCCGCTACGATGAATAATATGTTTCTCAATATTATTTACTTTAATTGTTTTAAGTTTAATGTAAATAAATTTAATTAATTCATCTTATTTTTTAATGTTCTTTTAATTTTTTTTTACTTTATTGATCATAATTAAGACAACTTTATCAAATACGATTCAATGTCTTTTCATGCATGAAATTTTGCTGTATATTCTACGTGTATTAATAATATTAAGTAATATTAAGTGACAATATCCTTGAAAGTGCTATTTGAAAACCCGCAAATAAAATAAACAGTACAAAATGGGAATTTATATTATAAGACTCCACTAACTGCAAATTATTAAGATAAAACCTATTTGAGATATATCTGTAGACATTTTCTTAGTTTTGTTTATTTTAGAGAAAAGAAAAATTTTAAAATATCTATAACTTTGTTTTTGAAATTCCGGAATGATTCTGCACATGTCTTAAAAGACAACTTTTAATGTATTTATTATATGTAAGTGGTTTTTTGTACTTAGTAATCCCTTGTATAACAATAAAGCTTTAATATTAATATTATTATTGAAAAACTGGTACCTATAATAAATGCAACAACTTAATATCTCTTATTTGTTTTTCTTTGTGTGCCTTAGTAGAATTTTTAAGCGTTGGCGGCTTCTATTGTGTCTTAATTATTGCAGAAAATATATAAGATGTGACTTGAGAAATTGTAGTAGACAAATATAGCACTTACTAATTTACCATTAACGTGTTAAGGAAAAGGAGATATAATAACATTTCAATAACTTACAATGGAAATTGAACACTAGTTTTCTAGTCAGGACCCAAGTACATACAAGGAAGCAATGCGAAGCAACACCCGGATTTTCAATTCTCTCTATGTGAAATCGAATAAGTACTATGAAATGACTTAAGCATGACAAATACATTTTAGCTTAATTTTTAAGATATTTTCATTTTTTAACTCCGCAAAACTTTTCCGAAATCAACCATCGCAATGTATTCGCTTGTGAGCAGTCAATATGGAAGTTTAAACTTTATTTCCTGTCATGCCCCTTCGATTCTTTTTGCAAAAAGTTACGTATACATTTACAAATATCTACTTTTTTCAGATCGTTTGCTTTTGTTTTCTATTTTTATTTCCAAACTAAATTTATAAAAATTTAATATAAGTAATGAATTTGTCCCGTGTGGGGTTGCTAGTTCCCCATCGGGCGCCTCCCCAGGTGGCGGATAGGGGAATGCCTCCCAGATATGGGTGGTACCTGGGAAATGAAATACCAGGGCGGACCAAAACTAGCATGGCATAGGAAGCAGCTGTGTCATTAATGAGTCAAGGCTGCAGAAGAATGACTTCGGTAACAGGCTTGTCATCATATACTTACAGGTGGCTATCAAATTATGATACACCCGGCTGTAACACTGCGATGAGAAAAGCAACGGGAAACTACCTCATTATATTCCCAAGAAAAATCAGGATGGTAGAGAAATAGATGGGCCAGACTGATCGCCAACGTCCAATGAGGATACGGCACAAGCAGAAGAAGAATGAATTTGTGCTTCTCAATAATAGAATTTATTTCAACTATTACACTATCTAAAATTCAAATTACGCTTAGCTAAACAGGTTTTAATCTGATAAATCTGTTCCAAAGAAAAATTAGCGAAAATATTATTGAAAAACGTGAAACCTACACAATATTTATAATGTCCTGATCGATTCCGTGAATGTAATTTTAATGGTGAATGACATGAATGTATTAATTAGCTATTGTTATTATAGTGAGTTAGACAAAGAAGATTTTGAAGAATAGCAGAAAACAATGAGTAATAAAGGGTTTTCCAATAAGAATAATATAATTTTGAAATAAAATGTCAACCATACTTAAAATGTTATAAATGCAACTAGTTGTCATTTGTGTTTAGTTTACTCTGACAATTTATCATGGCTAAGTACACGCTAAGAACGTTTGATTATTGTCCAAAAATTTTATGAAAATAGACGATCTTTTGTAAACACTCAACGTATACTTCGCGAAACCTATGGTCTGTATAACCGCCCTTCTGTGCTTGCTATTAATCTAATCGTTGAAAATTTTAAAAAGGATTTTACTTTTCACAATGCGAAAATATCAACAAGACGTAGAAATGCAAGAAATGTAGAGAACATTACTGCTGCAAGAGATAGGGTTGCAGAGGCTTTACGTTTATCGATTCCTTGACGTTCTCAAAAAATTAAGGCTTAAAAAACGACATTTGTGTTTACACCCGTACAAGATTGTGTTGACCCAAGAATTGAAGCTACTGAATCATTGTATGCACGTGACTTACTGCTTAGTCTTTAGAACAAATTAAAACGGATCATAATTTTAGACAAACATTATTTTCTTAGATGAAGCTCATTTCTGGTTAAGTGGAAATGTAAACAAACAAAATTGTCACTTTTGGTGTGAAATAAATCTACAAGCCCTTGCATTCACAAAAGGTCAGTGTATGGTGTGGTTTATGGCATAGTAGCATTACTGGACCATTATTTTTCCAAAATGAGGTAAGAGATGCAATTACAGTGAGTGGTGAGCGGTACCGATTAATGTTATTAGATTTTTTGTGACTAAATTTAGACGAAATTAATTTGGAGGACATGTGGTTCTAACAAGACGGTGTCACATGCCATATTGCTAATGCCACATTTGAGTATTGCAAGAAAAGTTTGGTAAAAGTATAATTTCAAGATATGCAACTATTAGTAGGCTTCCAAGAAGCTGAAATTTAACTCCTTTAGATTACTTTTTGTACAGTTATTTAAAATTTACAGTCTATGCAAACGAACATAAACCCTTGATGCATTAAAATTGAACATTGAGCGCTGCATTCGTGATATTAGAATCGAATTATAGCACGAAATCATCAAAAATTGGGTTAGTTGAATATGCTTGTGTGCTCGAAGTCGAGGTGGGCACTTAAATGATGTGTTATTTACAACATAATGTAATAGAATATGCTTCAAAGTAACATAAAAAGTTTGGTTGTATCTCAAATAGTTTTTATTTTATTTTAAAATCATATTATTCATATTGGAAACCCCTTTATCAACCGACACTATGTGCAAAAGTATATCGGTTTACCTCAAAAAAGTACAAGTGGAAAACTATATATGCTATTGCTACGAAGCACAAGGAAACAAATAACCAACTTTTTATTTTTGAAAATAAACTATATGTTAGTTCTCAATAATGCAACTGATTGACGATTATGATTTAGAAGAATAAGCGATGGATGCTGCTAAATTATATTGCATATTTTATTTCGAAACTTCTAAATAAATTGTCAGCAATTGCAAAAAATACAACTTCATTTCATCGCAAACAAAAATTCTACATTAAAATTAGTTATAAAAATAAAGCAGTAATTTGCAGAACAGGATATATCTTGGTCAGAGGTCGGTGGCCTTTCAAAATTGATCATTTTAAAATTTGGAATATTAGTCAATTATACTTTAATGATAAGTTCACTGAAAATCATACTTTTGGTGGTCATGTTTACAATTTGACGATAATTTACGACCTAACCAATTAAGCACGGGCTGAATTCTTCAACCTCGTCATGATGACAATAGTGCACACTTTAAAAAGGTGCTCGTTTTATTTAAAAAAATCCTACGTAATTTTCTTTTTTTGTTAACATTTCCAATTGAAATGATCAAAAAATCGATAATTTTAAATGAACAGTATTCTTGATATTGGTATAAGTGAAAGTATTACAGTAATATTATAAGTTTGTTTATCTTTCGCAAAATTGCCTAAAATAAACATTTTTTGTTTTATTTCTATACCATGTAGTTGTGACCCATCAGTTTATTAAATAAATAATCTAATCGAACAGGTTCGAAATATCAGCATTACTCTAAGAATCGGAATATAAAAACTCTGAAACCAGAGGTTTTTTTTTCTACAGGCAAATGTTTAGAACATGTTAAGATACTATGAGCCAAAGCGATCTCAAATGTCCGGATATTTTAAGTATTAAAGCAACCAAACAGTTGCATTTTTATAACACAATACAAATATTGCGTTTTAGTGAGGTTTAAAATATCTACAACTAATTATGATGCAGCAAGGTTAACAATTTCTTATATAAAAATTAATTTGTAGTTATATGAAAGCTGGAACGTCATTGAATATTGAACCTGGAAAAGTCATGTGAATATTTGTTGGAATAGTTTGAGCACCAAGTGCTCGAGTAATTGGAGTAATTGAAGTGTGAATCCGCTTGCTAAATCGCTTATAAATTGGAACATTTTAATTTGACTATAAAGTCGCCATTATATTACTGAAAGTGCTTTGGGTAATTTATAATAATAAATCTCAAACTTTTTAGTTTTGCAAATTTTGAAATATTTTTTCAAATATTCGAATAGTGAAATTGCTAGTCAAATATTAAAAAAATATTTGTATTGCTGAAATTTTAAAATGTTAGAAGCACCATATACATTTAGACTATTACCATTCATTGGTTAGGAATTGTAATTATTCAAATTACATATATTTTAATTCTTAGTCTCCTATTATTGGAACATATGAATATCTGAATTCAAATGAAAATTCTACCTTTATGTTATAATTCAATCTTGCTGTATAATATTGTTTTATAGTTTTATTTTATTAGTAAAATACTATTTTATTTTGGAAGACCAGTGGATGCTTTCCCGGGCTATGCATCGACTCTCGACTCATACATTTGTATCTTTCAAGTACTGACTATCAATGACAGAATATTTGCTCTAAAAACCTATATTTTTTTCCAAGAGAGAAGTGGATAATTTGAACCAAACGTATAAGAGAAGCCTCTTATTTTGGTTATTTATGACTCTAATGTTTTAGTTTACATGCAACAATGTATTTATATATTTATTTATATATTTTTACTAAAATGCACCATGATAATTTTGTCAATTAAAATATATTACTTGTACTAATGAAATCTAAACCCTGAAACTTCATTCTTGCTCCCTTTAACGCAATAAATTTCAGTGCGGCATTTTGACTGAAGCTCTCTTTACATTTGGATCATAAAGAAACAAAAGTATCTTTTTACTTTCCTTATCCTATAATAAGTAAGTAATGTAATCTGCGAAATTTGACCTACCCAGTTTTTCATTTCTGGACGAAATATAGCCTCAGGACACCAAAAGTTGTTTTACATTGTTGGATGTGTGTGTGTGTGTCGTGTGTGTGTGTCTGTCTGTCAGTAAACAAGATATCTCAAAACCGTAAGAGCCAGAGACTTGAAATTTTGTTAAGTTACTTTTAGGTAGACGCAGTGAAGCTTTGGTAAAATCGACGTGCCGTTTGGTCACAAGGTCCAAAATCGTCTCAAAGCGGTCACGTATCTAAACGGTTGAAGATACAATTTATGAGAATAAAATGATTTATTATCATGAGATAAACATGAATTTAAAATAAAAGTTGGTAAAATAGAACTCGAAAAAATTGAAACTCAGGATTTTTAACATACCGGCTGTTCATAAAATATTTCAATTTATATACTGGATAGATCAAACCGAGACGAACAAAATTAAATGAAATTTTTGATCCGAGGTCAAATAAATAAGTTGTAGCCGATTAAAAATTAATTAAACGGACCAATCACAGCGCGTCGATACGCCGACTTTGGAGATAAGAAATCGTGTGATGTTCAAAGATTTTTATAGATTGTGATTAAATCATACCTTTATCACATAAAATCTGTTTGTTTTTTTCTGATTCTCCCTGTTTTCTTTGTTGCTAAATGACTTGCGTTTTGTAATAAATTGCTTTTCCAAAATCTACTTTTTATTACACCCCAGTATTTTATCTTTTTTTTTCTTTTTTCTTATTGTTAGTAGGCAACACTGCATGTTTAATTGATAGGTTTATGCGTTTACGTGACGGCCCGTATTTTTTCGATCCGATGGTAATTTATCTCTGGTTGTTTTTACTAACCTGTTCTCTGTCATTCTACTTGTGTAGTTGTTCCATTCCTTTTTTCTGCCCAACGTCCATTTGTTTGTTCTCTCGATGTTGTATTTCCTTCTAACTTCATCACTCCTTACTTACGCTCTTAGAGTATTTCTAGTAATTCTTCTTAATATTTTCATCTCTGCTGTTCCAGTAGTGATTAAGCCTAGGCTGTGTCAGTTTCTGGTTTCTGCCGCGTAGGTCATTATTGGTCTCCGTTTTGATGTATTTGTTTCTCCAAATTGTGTTGTTCAATCATCCAGCTATGTACCTCATTAGCTTTTTGCACTTGTTCCTTAATTTCTTTCTCCAGCTCCCCGTAACTTGATAGTATGATCTCTAAGCACTTCAATTTTATGGTTTGTTCTATACTTGTTCAGTCGATTTCCAGTTTAAGTCTAATAGGCTATAGTTTTTGGATTGAGATGGTCATATTAAATTTATATATATATATATACATATATATATATATACATTTAACCAACTTAGTTCACGGGATGAACCGCGTCTATTTTGGGAAAATTCTCGACGTTTCGGCATCGGCTTTGCTGCCATTTTCAAGAGGTTAGCTCTTCACTCGGGGTCTCAATCTGCCTACTCCCCAAGGAGAGCTATGAGTCTTTGAATAAGACTGACCTTTTGTGTGACCTGCTTGATCTTTTATAGGGCTGGAAGTGAAAGTTTGTTTGGCGGGAGATGCGTTGGGTTGGGGAAAGTTTGTAGGATTAAGGGTGTTGTGTAATTGGCGGTGCGGAGTAATAAGGGATTTCCTTATGACAGGTAAACGTTGGCTGTCATCTCTTGTGTTGAGGCACTGTGGGCGTTTTTCTATTTCAATTGCCTCACGTATTATTCTGCTGGTGAAATGGGGGCAATGGTTTTAGCCTCAGAGAAATTAATTTTGTGCTGTGTTTCTTTGCGGTGTTTGGCAAGTGCCGAACCATTATCGCCATTCCGTACTGCCAGAGAATGCTCATATATTCGGCTAGATATTTGCCGATTCGTTTGACTTATGTAGGTCCTTTGGCAGTCTCCACAAGGTATTTCATGCACTCCTTGGAATTCATTGGGGCAGTGATCCTTTGCTGACCGAATAAGCCCAGATATTTGGTTATTGATCGTAAAGACCGTGCGGATATTTTGCCGCATTAGTATGTGGCTTATTTTATCGGTGATGCCTCTGATGAAAGGTAGGAATGCTTTTTGTTGGTCAGGAAGGTTTTGGGATTGAGAGTTAGTGTTTTTATTTATATTTTTGATTATATTAGTTAACGATTTGTTGGAATATCCATTTTGCAGTAGGGTGGTGGTAATGGAATTAATTTATGTTTGGCGATTTTTTTTATCGGAAAGTCTGATGGATCTGGTTATGAGGTAGTTTGCAACCGAATGGATTTGGGCAGGGTGGTGATGGGATTTGGCATTTAGGTAGCGGTTAGTGTGAGTGGGTTTTCTGTAGATAGTGTAATAAAAGCTGTTATTAGAAGGATTTCTTGTTATGAGAGTATCTAGGAAGGGAAGAGAATTGTTATGTTTAGTTTCCATGGTAAATTTGATATTGGTGTGGATTTGGTTGAGGTGGGAAAGAATTCTGGAAGGGTATCATGTCCATGAGGCCAGATAACAAAAATGTCATCGACATATCGTATCCAGCAGGTAGGTTTAAGGTGAAAGAAGGCGAGGGCTTTTGTTTCAAAATCGGTCACAAAAAGGTTAGCAATGACAGGTGAAAGTGGGGAACCCATTGAAACACCATTAGTTTGGCGATAAAATTTATTTTGGAAGGTAAAGTAAGTATTGGATAGGCAATGGTTTATTAGGGAGAGGATATTGTTATTTATATTATACGTTGACTTTAATAACTGTAGGGTATTAGGAATTAGGATGTTTGTAAACAAAGAAACGACCTTTACGTATAGGGAAGGTTTTCAGTATCTCTAGGAAATGATAGGAGTTACGGACATAGGATCATGCCTGCTCTGTGAGAGGTTGGACTAAAAATTTGTGACGTTTGCAATTTAAATAACGAAATATGCAATATTCTCATGCAAGTTCGAAGCTGCAATTTCCTAACCCAAGGACTAAAATATGTTAATGTTTTGACTAATCTTGTAAAATGTAAAGTTGGTTTACTGTGGGCTTTAACTCTGTAGCACTTTGAAACCCCTTGTTAGAATTAAGTAAATAATATGACACAACCTTGGAAATTTCCTATTAATATTTTTCTTCTGTTTGTTTTAATCAGTTTATTCACTAGGTTCTTTTTATAAATTTATCGCAATGATAATTTATATAATTATTATTGATATTTACATCATTAAAAAATTACTTATTTAAACGATTCACCTATACTGTTTTAAATTACAACGGTTTCATTCAACTATAATATTAATAAACCGCACTAAACTATAATCTTAGAAAATTTTTATGTCTATTTGATTTACATTTACAACTGTGCCATTCAAATTCCCAATTTAAGAATATTAGCTTCATATTTTTGCCTATTATTAAATTTTTTTCTGAATAATCACGTGACCATTTTCAAAATTGCCAGCAAGTTTTTATTTAGATAATATAAAATACGTTTATAATTATTACACTAAATATTTTCGTGCCGAGATAGAATAACGTATATTGCAAAGTAAAAAAAAAGATTTATGTAAACTTAGGAATACAAAAAAATTAATTAAATTTAAAAATTCATGCTAATATCAAGAACGCTACTAATTATTCTATTGTGTCTAAATACGAGAGACAGTTAAAAAATACCCGCACTTTATTGTTTAAATTGATGTACACAAATGTAAAGGTTAAAGAACCATATCTTTCCTACACACTCTCCTTCAATTTCGATTCTCTTGGTCGAGTGGTCCCAGAAGAAGGTTTTTAGTTAGCTACCCAACCGTTTATGTTAAGCATCTTGGAATGGCCCAAAGATATTATAGTTGTAAGAGGCAAGATCTAAACTGTAGGCAAAGTATTCCAACACTTATAAACTCAAATAGGCAATGGTTTCAACGGTCTTATCGGCCATGTATGGGGGTGCGTTGTAATGCAACAACAATTATTAGATAATAGACCTCGGCGTTTGATGCAAATTCAGTTTATTAGTTAGCAAATTACTATATATTTGCACTATTGAGCGTACGCTTATTTTCCAAGTAATCTTTCAAATTTCAAAGAACGGTTAGCATAATCTTTATCGAGAAAGGTAGATCCTTGAATTTTTTCATTGTTGGCCATTTTAGGATTTTCTACTTCACATTTCCTTTCTTGATCCTGGTTTATAATAATAGACCCACATTTTAAATGTTGTGATTATTCTGCTCTAAATTTCTTCGCTTTTCATTATTGTAACACTCAAGCAAGCGTTGCCAAGTCTTAACATGTTCGCGCTTATGCTCTACGGTAAGTTGTTTTAACACCCATCTCGCATAAACTTCATGGAAGCCGAGCCTATCGTGGATGATTTGATAGCAGAACTGTGACTAATCTGGAAAGAACACATTGCATTGTCGATAGTAGCTTGTCGGTTTGCCAGTACTATTTCTTGAGCTTGCTGAATATTCTCGTCAATGGCGGATGTAAACGGGCGCCTTGTTCTCTCTTCGTACATCATGCTTGTCCGGCCACTTTTGAGTTTCTTCGTCCAATTATATAGACTTTTATGTGGTGAAGCACTGTCCTTGTATTTTGTTGTAACATTCGATAAATTTAAGCACTAGCATACCTTTTGACTAAAATCCTCTTCATTGCATACTGATAACGAAGTGCTCATGTTTACACTAAGCAGAAGCAAGGAATATGACGCTATCAAGCATTGATAACGTAACTACAAGGATATCAACTCTAAGCATGCATGCATAGAAGGCAGTATGACAAAACTAAAGATGTGTTAAGACAAAAATGTAAATAATTTTTGAGTTTCCTTTGTATATATATACGATAAATGAAGAAATAACGACATTTGTCAACAATAATTTCTTTCACCCAATTTCAAAGAGAACTGTATTTTGCAACCAAAATGGTAAATTTCAGATTATGAAAGTTAAAATACGATTCTTGTTGTTGGAGTGAGTAGAAACTTTTAAAACACTTCAATTTCATTTTATTGTTAAAATGTTAATGATGGTTCCGACTTTTGGCTTAAGTTATTCCTTCATTCATATTATAGAGAAGAAAAAATCACTTTGAATGTGAGCTTCAATTCCATGGTTTGCTCTTGAACAAATGGCGGCAGAAAAAGTTAATAAATCTTTTGTTATGTAAGTGGCACTGATTATATCATTATTTTCGTCATAAACACCAAGGTTAAGCAAGAGTTGTAAATTAGTGCATTTTACAATACTAAGCTAGATCTATGGCTTCTGTGTTGCGGGTAACATTAAAAATGATACTTGCCAAGTTTGCGTTGCAAATATATGTGACCATATTTGGATAAATTTAGAACCTGCTCTCATAACTGATCATAACAAAACACGGTTTTGTTTTCTTTTGTGGTTTACTACATAACTGCATATGCTGTATGTAGACGGTTCTTAATGATTTATATTAACACATTTGTCATCTTCACATTATGGATACTGTACATTTTCCAAACGTTGCTTTTGAGAAAACTGCTATGTAGGTTTATAGATAATCAATTTTTTAATATATCTGTCAATTCTATCTTGTGCCAATCACCTGTTGTGCTGTTTTCTCCTAGATATGGATGTAAAAAACTTGAAATGCTAGAATAACTCGTCAACATACAAATATTCCATCTCTATTCAAATTAACATAGATATTTAGGATGTTATGTTTCGTGGGTATTATTGTTATTTTTAAATTTCATAACTTTTTCTTTGAAATCACTTGATTTGATGCAGCCAATTCTTGTTAGTAGAAAGATTTTGATGTAACATTCTTCAATTGCTGTTCTTAATAAAATACAGAGTGGCCTGTGTAAATACGGAATTTAAAAAAAAAACAAAAATTTGTTTTATACCTATGTGCAATCTCCTATTACATAACACATCAACTTAGCTTCATATAATCAACAACTTATGATAGTCGGCAAAATGAACCGATAATACGTTCGCAAAGCTGCTATACACGAATCCTTTTATGCCGTAAAATTATCATCAAAAATTATTGCGTGTTTTGGCTAAAAAAAGACCTGAATTTAAGGCATATCCAAGAAGTGCAAATTATTCGACCACCAAAAGAAGATAACTGTTGACAAAACAACTCACAGTAAGCGATTTGATTGAAAGAGAAGTGATGGATTCACCGCAAATTGAAAGAGATGATTGATCAGGGTTCTGGGCGAAGCATAATTGATCTGGCAAAAGAAATGGGCGTGACGAGGTCGGCAGTCAGTATAGAAATATACCGAAACCTCCACTACAAGTTTATCATTCTGAGGAATCGCCAACCATTGCCTGAGAAAAGCAAGATGAGTAGGAAAGTAAAGGCCCAAGCATTGCTGAAAAACATCAAGGGCGACAAGCATTAGCTTCCTGAGATTATTTTCGTACGAAAAGAGCTTCATCCAGGATGGAAAGGAGAATAGCCAAAATGACCATTGGATCTGCATCTGAAGTGCCTATCATTATGAACACAAAGTTTCCCGCCTCTGTGAAGACCCAGGGATGGTATTACCCCTGGTCTTCCGGCTTGTGGCTACCCTCCAGCCTACCTCCTCCTCATAACAACTACAGTGTGGGGTATGGTCGAGGTAAAGCTCAATGAGAGGCATCATAACCAAAGACATCTAAGAACCATCATTAATGACATATAGACAAGATGGAAATTGTGTTATGCAGGTTTAGGTCTTGGACCGAGAAGAATTTATATTGAATAATATGATTCCCATTATTATTTACTGTAATTGTGCTAAGTTTCATGCAGATAAATTTTCCTTGTATTTTAATGTTATTTTCATTATTTATTTATTTTTCGGTTTTGCCTCGCCGACCGTGTATTTTATTGGTGATCTTCTCATATAAATTCCCATTATTACATATTTAAAAAAATGATCTTAGTAAGGATTTACTATTAGACAAATTCTGTGCTGTAAAAATTAGAAACCCACGATTTTTTAGTCTTCTATGTTTTGTAATTGTAATCATTTCGTGAAATCATTAATAGCTTCAGTTTGTAATAAACAAGATGCAAAATACGATTCCCGTTCTGTTTCTATTTAAAATCATGATGTCAGTTTTAGGGTACACAAAATTGATGTTATGCGCATTCTTGGAAACGCGCAGCAGTCTGTTATTCTTATCGAAAACAATATTGGAGAAATCTCATTTTTTGTGGCAGCAACGGACGTTTCCCATTGAAACGCAGATTTGCAATGTTGCGTTTTGCATTTTGCAAATGCGGATTGCGGTGACCTTCAGAGGAGTCCGTCTTCAAGTCAGTTAACCAGCATTTTAACATTTCTTTGTTTTGCTGTCTGTAACACTTTTTTGTCGCGTCTCCCTCGCCACACACTCATGTAGCAACGTATGTGATACGAATATCAAGGGCGTAGAGCAAAAACCGCGCGGCGAGCGCGAGCTTTGTTTTTTGAGTTTATTTAGCGATCAAGTAGCAGATTTAACTTTTATTGTTTGATTACTGTTATTTTGTTAAACGCGGCACGGAGCGGGCCGCTCGGCAAAAAGACGCCGACGTTCGGATTCTAACTAGCATTTTGTAGGCAGCGCTGCCAGTAACTTACTCTGCACTTAAACTTTGATATGGCATGTTGGTGTTGCATTATTATTATGGTAGGTACGTTTTACATTGTAATTTTATTAGTTGCTATCGGACTTTAGGGCGGATCCTCGCATAGTTGCTGAACGATAACGTTACTGTCAATTTCACCGCTCATGTTTTAATAAAATATGCCCGGCCTCGGCAGCAAGTCGTTTCTCAGAACTTTTTAGATGATGCATATGATAAGTTACATATTTTAAACTGTATTTTTCATTTCTAATGCGAACTCCGCACAAATGCCTGGGTAGTGTCGCTCCAGATAAATTACATGCAGTTAGAATGAGGCCGCCCATGTGTCACCGGCTCACAAATCTGCAGTTGCTTCATTTATATATATAGTAGATATGTCGAATCGTGATGTAATAACGCTCTATTTATTATCCAAATAAATATAGACTAATTATAAAAAAGAAACACCCAAACTGATAAATCATTGCTCAAAATAAAAAATAAATATTGAAACTAAATTAAGAACATAATTTTCTTTATTAATTACATTTATTTTGGTTTAGTAAAAATGCTCTTTTCATAATAAATATAAAATCTTAGTGTTCCTCAACAAAGTAATAAGGAAGAATGATTGGTATTTAAACAGCAAAAGTAGTTTTATAACAATCTAATATACACAGAATATACAATAAAAATGGTGATGATCAAGAGAGTCTTATGGGTTTTTGTCTCTACCCTTACAAGAATCGCTATATCAGTCTGAAATTAAATGAGATAGAGATTTAGAGAGTATCCCCCGAACTACAAACAAGATTACACTCACATACGGACTGGCAAAATCATTTACTTAACTTTATATCAATATACCCACTTATTCATCCCTTATAGTCACCTAGTAAAATCAATAGCAATTCATTTCTTTTAACTTAGCCAATAATTTATCTTTGAAAATAAATAGATCATTATTATGTACCCCTGGGGTAAAAAATATCGTAACTGCATTTTGCAATATTTTACAGAAACGGGTTATAAAAATTTCGGCCACCTACTTCATTACTTCAAAAATATACTTAATTGAATACAGTTAAATATTTTTTTAATTTTTATACTTTTTATTGTTAAAATTTGATCTAATAAGGATAATGGAAGGAGTATTTACGACAATTTACCTCGCAGAATTTTCTGTTGATGGAGTTGCGAGTATTTCAGTGATAATTGCGAAAACAATAATAGCAAAGTCTTGGTAAGAAACGTTAAGAATTATTTATTTGCATTGGAGTTATTAAATAACGCAATTGAACTTAACAGTAAATAATCAAAAATTATTCTTTAAAGAATATCTTTTTTCACTCCACCGATGCGAAGTCTTCTGCTCCTGGTAAATATGAAAGACTCATAAAAATTATGAAAACTCTCCCATTTTAAAAGTGTCATTAAGTCTTAATACTTGCCACTACTTTCTCTGAGGAATGTTTTTAGACCAGTTTGTTACTCGTTTCACGCCAGTCTTTATAACTACCATTAAAGTTTTCATCAGAATTGTAAAAGAAATTTTCTTTTCCCCTTCTTAATTGCAGATGTCCTATCGCATTGATTTTAAAATATTTCGAGATACCAACTGTAAACACAGAATGTGGGGCTGTCGAATCAGTAACCCTGAAGGTACAAAACTCGAGCAGTATTCAACTACTTTTACCTTTAAAATTATGTCTCCAATGGATATACGTACTATCTCTACCGGGAAGACCACCAACCTGACATACTAAATATTGTTCTTCAAAAAAAATTTCTAAAGCAGATAAATCAAGATGTAATAATGGACTTAAACTCTGACCATGTACCTGTGTTAGTACCTTTTCTGGACATACCACAAATTTAAAAAACCTCCTTAAAGTCTTACCAACGGCTGAATCGAACACTTTCCAACCCACAAAAACCGTTTAAATGCGAAAACCCTGAAGATTTAGATTCTGTCGTTTCTAGCATTATAATATCAATTACGGACGCTATCAAAACATCTGCCTCATCTCTTCAAACTATAATTACCCACCCAATTATATATTAAAACTGATCAAGCAAAAAGTCAAACTAGGCGGCTATGACAGAGAACCAGAAACCCAGAAGTAAAAAGACTTCTACACAGCCTAACCCATCGGTTTAAGAAAGAGGTAAATGAGCTCAGAATTGAGTCATACCAAAAATATATTGGGGATATTAGCCCTGGCGATTCTGGCATGTGGAAAACCATCAGAAGGATTCTAAAACAACATAAACTACCAACCATATCAAATGGAACGGATATCCTTTACACGGATAGAGAAAAATCGCAAGCTTTTGTTGATTACCTCGAACACCAGCAAACATTTGTGGCACTACACATGGACTTTATGTATTAAACCATATCGAGCGCAATAATCCAATTATCACTAAATACATCAATCTTGTATCACCATGTGAAATAACCCAAATCATATCTCTCCAGCCCAAACGGAAGTCTCCAGGCCATGATCTTTTTTAGCGCGCTTATCGGCATTAAAGCCTCAAGGACTTATTGTGCCTACTAACATGCACTTATTCTAGGACATTGAAAACACCCTTGCGTTGAGCGAGACTCGAATTCGCCCGTGTCGGCTCAAAGTCAGAGGAACAATGATCTTGACCACCGAGCCACCGCGGCTCCTGGCCGTGATCTTATAACTAACATTGTCCTGCAACACCTAACCAAAAAATGGATAGCATATCTAGCATCAATATTTAACGCATGCCTTCGCCTTGGCTACTTTCCATAGAGCTGGAAACATGCTTACATCCTCATATTTGCAAAATTGAGAAAAGTCAAACCCTATATTAAAAATTACCGGCCTATTGGCCTATTCATGTCTTCATCTAAAATTCTGAAAACATTTATGTTTGTAGAAACTCAAAATATATTACCATCATTTTAATTTGGCTTTAAGAAAAGGCATTCAACCTGTCACCAGCTTCAGGAAATCAGCGAAATAAACGAAAGGGACTATACTACAAATATCTTCATGGACATTGCACAAGCCTTCGATAAGGTTTGGATTGAAGGTCTAAAAAAATTCTTTACACCAAGATACCAAGTTACCTGTAAGCAACAATTTTCTCATTCTTAGAAGACGGAACCTTCGCCCTTAAGGTCAACATCAAGGTCCAACATCAAAGCAATATATGCTGAAGTCCCCCAAGGAAGCATTCTTGGACCTCTACTATTCAATATCTATATATCAGATATATCAGCAACTACAGCTACTATAGGCACGTTTGCGGACGACACGAAGATTATCACTTAAAACACTAACTTAGACAAAGCAGCTGAACAGCTACAAATTTAAAATATTCAAGCTAACCTTAATAAATCTCAAAGCAAAATCTTCACGGTGAGGAAAATAACTACCACATCCAACATTAAAATTAATGACAAATCTATACTACAAAACCCCAGAGATCAAGTGGTGAAATATCTTAGAGTTCACTTAGATACACGAATAAGTTGGAGCTTTTACGTAAATAATAAACTCCTCCATGTCAACAACAGAATGCGTCAGTTATACCTTCTAATCAACCGCAAGTTATCGCTGAAGCTAGAGTGCGCAATCTTAATGTCTTCTAATCTTATGCACCTATTAGGTTTGGTAGATTACGTCGAAGACAAAATACAAAGATTTCAAAATGAAATTTTACGCACCGTAATAAACGCGCCTTGGTTTATTCGCAATAACCGATTACACTAAAAACTAAAAGCTTTACATGAGCAAGACTATATCCGGAAAAATGCTAAAAAGTTTTTACAAAACGTGGGTGCGTGTGATGGGGTCAACCACTACAGCCTATACAAGCCAAATAGACACACCAGGCTAAAACAAACACTACCTTAAGACATAGTTGCCTCGGAAGAGCATAATTATTAAACATTAACAATATTATCAATCAAGACGTTACAAATAGTGTTGTCTTTTCATTTACAATTATTTACAACTTTGTCAAATATGTCACGTATAACAATTTTATTGTTGATCTGATAATAAAGCCTATTAAAAAAACTCCCCACTGTATTTTTTTAAATAACAATTTTTTATAACAATTTTTTGGATCCAATTTTATTCCACTACATTTTATCTGATCTTTTTGAGTCATATCTAAATATCTTTTACCAAGTGCTCTTCGTATCTTTTTGCAAATCTTGCTTACTTTCTTCATTATCGTAAATTGTTCACTCTATCATTCACTGACAATTTGAATGAAAAATTGAATTTGTCATAAAAATATAATTATATAACCATTCTTTGATTATCTTTGACTCGTATATTTTTTTCTGTGCAATCTTTCATGTACAACGAATGCCTCTTTTTATATTAAGTTCATTGGCTAAGTATTTTTTGGTAGGAATTTCTCTATTATAATGGCTTTCCATGACTGGGAAGCTCTTTAAAATTTACAAATGTTTTTTCGTATATCTTCTGGTATTTTAATGTCTAGCTACTTTCTTCCTATATGATCAGGCAGTAGTAAGCCTTCTCCAATTCTTTTTTGGTTAATGCATTAATGCAGTTTTTACAGTAGATTTTAAAATACCCATAGTACTCAAAAAGTTTTGCACACTTTAATCTTACTACCATGTACATCAAAAAAATACCTCAAGGTTGAATTTCATTCGGAAATATTTTGCTGTGTAAGTAAAATGCTTGTTCTTCAAGCAACAGCATTTTTCAAAACGCATGAAGCTAGAAACTGACACTAATACGCATTACTGTCACCCTCTCCATAAACATTATTGAAGATATTATGTCTGGCATTTTCATCGATATTTTCTGTGCACTTCTTAATATATGACGGCGTGCATGGAGGTTTCAGGTTTACCCGACACAAAAACCGTTTTTAGTTCGGTATTCTTTCCTGCTTTTTTATTTGCTTTTCATATGATCGTTTTCTAAAACTTAATGTTACATTTTCTATTCTGACCTCTCATAGTTTCAACGTCATTATTGCTATTTAAATAATAAATCGTTGATAACACTAAACCTTGGACTTTATTTAGTGTGCTGCCAGCAAGGTTTTCTTGTTCAGTGGTACTCATGGTTTTCGAAGTTTCAGAACGGCATTCCAAATCATGATCTAAATCGTAATTAAATATATTAATATTACTTTGTTCCAAAAATAACAATAATACTAGTAAAATAACTAAACAAAAACCCTACCAGAAATTCAGAAAAACTAATATTATTATTAGATTTAGAATGCTTACCTTTGTTGTAGCAGAAACTGTTAAAAGTCATAATAGGATAGTATAGAGGCCAGATACTAAGTCTTGAGCAACATCCATCTCTGTACTCTCAGCCAGTACTTCTTGTTCTGTAGTCTTCATGGTTTTAGAAATATCATTTTGTTCAAATGTAATTTTATTAGCCTTAAAACAAAAATGATAATAAACTAGTTCATAATATTTCTAAAACCGAATGCCAGTTAACAGTAGGTTTCGAAATATTTACTTCTGTTGCAGAGAATAAAGCCAATTGCTTATTAAATACATTATTCGTTTTTTGCATCCATTGTATTAAAAAACCTGTTGTTCATTACTTATTATATAGGGTGGATCAGCCACAAATGTTAAAATCACAAATAGGAATTGTTATAAAAGCAAAAAAAAGTTTAGTTATTTTTAACAGCTTCTTCTTAAAGTGCTATCTCCTATCGGAGGTTAGCAATCATCATAGCTATTCTAATTTTTGATGTAGCTGCTCTGAATAGATCTATTGATGAACATCCAAACCATTCCCGGAGGTTCCTCATCCACGACATCCTTCTTCTGCCTCTCGATCTTTGTCCTGAGATCTTGCCCTGTATGAGCAATTGCAGCAAGCAGTATCTTTCACCTCGCATGACTTGTCCGAAATATTCCAATTTGGGTTTTTTCAATGTCAGTAGTAACTCTCGTTCTTTGTTCATGTGATGGAGGACTTCTTCATTGGAGACGTGTTCTGTCCATGACATTTTAAGTATGCGTGTGTATATCCAGAGCTCAAAGGCTTCCAGTTTTTTCATTTGCTGTTGTTTAAGGGTCCAAGCCTCCATTCCGTACAACAGAATCGAGAAGACGTAGCATCGTACCATGCGCATTCTCAGATCTAGCGAGAGATTGCGATTAGAGAAGAATTGCCTCATTTTTACAAACGCTGCCCTCGCCATTTCGATTCTTCTATTGATTTCAGTAGCTTGGTCATTACAACTGTTTATTATGGTCCCTAAATATTGGTATTTGTGCACTCTTTCGATTTCGGTGTTTTCGATTTTTATTTTTATATTGTTGATGTTATTATTTCCTATTTTCTTGATGACCATGAATTTAGTTTTCTTACAGTTCATTTTGAGACCATACTCTTTGCTAACTCTGTTGATATTTTCTAGCATGTTTTGTAGGTCGTCGAGATTGCAAGCTATTATTACAGTGTCATCCGCATATCGCAGATTATTGATCACTTGCCCATTCACTTTTATCCCTCCTTGTTGGTCCTCTAAAGCCTCCCGGAATATACACTCAGAGTACATGTTAAAGAGGGCAGGTGATAGTACACATCCCTGTCTAACGCCCCTAAGGATCTCAATATTTTCGGACAACTGGCCATTAACATTGATCGCCGCATGTCGTTTCCAATAAAGATTGCAAATGATGCGGATATCACAAGGATCCAAGCCTTTTTGTCTCAAAATTGCTATTAACCTATCGTGTTTTACCTTATCAAAGGCTCTTTCACAATCTATGAATCCTATAAACAAATCCACATTCATTGCGAGACATCGCTGTATTAGAACATTTATCCCAAAGAGTGCTTCTCTTGTCCCCATGTTGTTTCGGAATCCGAATTGTGTGTCGCTAATATCTGCCTCTAATTTTCTGTAAATCCTTTTATGTATGATTTTCAAAAACACCTTTAGAGTATGGCTCATAATGCTTATTGTTCTAAATTCTAAGCAGTCTTTGGGGTTGTTCTTTTTGGGTAGAGGTACAAACACCGATCGTAACCAATAGTTTGGAATACTCCCTTTTTTATATATATTATTGTATAGATCTACAAGTAAGTGTAGATTTTCGTCCTCTATTAGCTTTAGAAATTCTACAGGTACGTTATCTGGGCCTACGGCTTTATTGTCTTTGGAGTTGTATATAGCATGTTTAACCTCCTCTAGCGTTATATCCGGGCTATCCGAGCTGATTTGATTATTTTCCATTTCTATTTCTGACGTCCTGTCGTCGTCAAAGAGTTCTTTTATGTATCCCTTCCATATTTCTATTTGCTTGGTTATGTCTATAATTATGTTGCCATTCTTGTCTTTCATAATACTTCTCTGTCTCTTCTTTGCTACTCCCGTCATCTCCTTAACTTTTTTATGCAAATTGAATGTATCATGTTTCGTCTGAAGCTCCTCTATTTCGTTACATCTGTCGGTCATATATTTTTCTTTGGCTTTTATAATTTTTTTAACAGCTAGCACAAATTAAAGAATTAGTTTAAATCCTCAGTTTAGATCATTTGATTATCTACACTACGAAAATTATTGTTTTCTTTTCAAGCACATTTAAAATTATTATGTAACCCCCTCTGTTGGAATATATAGTGATGTCTAAAATGACGTTTAGCACTCAAGGTATCCGACATATCTAAAAATCTTGTAATATTTATGTACAGGATCGTCAAGGTAAATCCCGAAAATATATAGACAATAAAAATAACATTAAAATACAAAAAAAATAAATTCATTTACATGAACTTTAGCACAATTAAATGAAATAGTATTAAGAATCATATAATTTAATGTAGCTTCCATTAGTGACTACAACCTTCTCGAACCAGGACCTAAACCTGCTGTAGGCCAACACAACTTCCTCCTTGTTTATATGTGTCGTTACTTCCATACTGAATTTCCTCAAGCTGTCCTTGATGCTTCTGGCTGACATTCGCTTCGACCAAGCCCTACACGTTGTAGTAAAGAGGATTGTTTCCAGAATATTGACATAGCTGTCAGCGGTCATATTCCGGTCTTCCTCAAAGAAGTAGTATGCTATGGCATCTTCACAAGCTTCAGCGCAATCACAAAGGCGAAAAACTTTGTATACATGACTGTAGCTAGTTCAAAGACGCCTTGGCAGATTCAACGGTCATTTTGGCGATTTATTTTCCTGTCTTGAATGAAGTTCTTTTTTGTCCTAAAAGAATCTCAAAAAAAACAGCGCTGTTGTGCTTGATGTCGTTCAGCAGTGATTGGGCTTTTAACTTCCTGTTCATCTTGTTCTTATCAGTCAACAGTTGGTGATTCCTCAGGATAAAATGCTTGTAGGTTCCGATGTACTGCTAGACTGACCATCGACCTCGCCACACCCGTTTCAATTCACTGACGAATTCATCACTTACCTTGTAATCAGATCTCTTACTGTGAGTAACCCTCTCAGTAGTTAAGTCCTTCTGGTGTTCAAATTCCCTGTACTTTTTAGCTACGTCATAAAGTTGGGTCTTTTGTAGCTAAACTATGCAATACTTTCTGTCAGAAATTTTTCAGTGAAAAAGAATTCGAGTATAGTAGCTCCGCGAATGTATTCTTGGTTTGTTATATCGACAATCGCAAGTTGTTTATTATTTGAAGCTAACTCGCTGTGTTACCTAATAGTGGATTGCGCGTGGGCATAAGACAGCCATTCGGCTTTCCCGAAAAGCAACCTAAAAATTTATTGTATATACCTAACTACTCTGGATAAATGGGTTATTAGTATAAATATTTGCTCTAGATGAAACAAAGTTAAACATTTTAGAAGGAAGAATATATCATATAAATTAATTTATTCAAGAAAAATAGTCTTTACTCCTACAATTTGCTGGTACAAATTTGACACGATTTTATCCAATCTAGCTTTGATCTTCGTGACCAACCGCTACTTTAAATAAAAATATGTGGTCAATGCACCTAACCGCGTTTATTATTGTACTAAATAGTAGTTACGCATTAACTACGCGTAAAATTTGAAGCTTTATTAAAAATAAAGAGTGCGGCAGGTATTATTATTGACAAATTAAGACCGAAAATTTCCCAAAATTTTTTCAATACTGAAGGAGTTCGTTTTTGAATTTGTTATATTTACGAACAAGTTTTCTTTTGTCAATTTAAGTATCTAGTGCTATACATAAATTTTCCTTTACATAAAATTCTTTGAAGTCACTTTGTGAACAGGCAACTCCGACACAAAGGAACGCGTGGAAGCAAGAAGTGCAACTGTTATGGTATTGTTTTTGATCGCTCCCCGGTGCGATTTCGTGCAGCCAATTTACAATAGTTTTAGCATAGTGCGAAGAATGCGGGATACTTGTTGAATGGTAATGGCCATTATCGGCTATTGTAATCTTTGCGATCTCGCTGCCGCCGGCTTCCAGAAGACGCTATTAGTGTCAGTCAGAAGACCGAGCTTTCAGATAGCATTGCCTTTTTACGCCGTTAAATCTTTTTCTGCTTCGAGGTCTACTAGCTCACACGTGAACTTTTGCAAAGTGTACAGACGTTTAGGATGATACGTTTGATTGGAAGGTTACTTAAATACCAAGTTCATATTTTGCTTTTATGTATTAAATTTTGATATTCTAGTTCTCGTTGATATTTTTTCTATTATCTTTAGATTTTTAAAAATTAAAAAATCTTGTTTTAACATTTGTTGGGGCAGAAATTTTAGCGAAAATATGAACTTATTATAAAGTGATTAAAAGGTAATAATATGAGATTCAAATAATTGACGACCGGGGATCGAGTGTAATATATAATAAGAAAAATGCAAATAAATATCACAGCTAACACGTTTTTTTCCATAAAAATAATGCGATTAAAATAAAAATTAAATTTTTCATATTTTATAAAAGATAGAATAATTATTAGAAATCAAATATTTTATTAGTTTTTTTTCTATATTCTGCTACTTTCTACTTTTTTCTAAATTTTATTCTAAACAGTGACCTTTATTGTTATTTTTTTAATCATCTCGCCTGTAGTATGAAGGAGCTTTCGTACATCGATAATTTCTTCTTAGAATGTGCTTATTGTCATTTCCCATGTCATGATGTACAGCAAAATTGCTATTCAATATCTTAGATTTAGCTCTAACTATTAAATTATGAGAGACCTTACCGAACGTTAAAGAGTATAGCGCATAAAGTCAAGTATGTCGTAGTAGACAAACCGCGTAAAAAACCGTAATCATTCAGAAATAGTCCGTGATAATCTAATTTCAAATTCTGAAAATGTATTGTAGGAAAAACTGACTTGACTAACAGCATTACGATTCTACTTTCTTTTAGGTTTATTAGTCAGGCATATATTTGCTATACGGAAAATATTAAAAAATCAGAGATATTTAAACTTTGTTTAAAAGTTAAAGTGTCTATCAAGACATTTTCAGGATTTTTGAAACGCATCGGTGCAGGATACTTTCATATCAATACATTGCATATATGTTACACGATTTGACTATTGTGCCTTACTTAGTCTGGTGGCGCAATATTTTTCTCCGAAGGGAAAAAAATACATATGGCAATAACCCTTAGAGTCAAATGATTATAACTAAAACTAAGATTTTTAGAGTTTCTAGAGAATTATAAGGCTAGTGATAATGTACGTCAAAGCTTGATTTCGAAATGGTTTATTTTCTGCTATACCTTATGATAGGGATGGAGTCTTTTGGGGAAAAGTATTTTCAACTTGGGAATTTTAATAGTTTTTTGGTAATCAACCATTCAGTGATTGTTTAGAATTTTTTAGGATGTATTTTACAATAATTTTTCAAAATAGTATAAAACAATACGATTTAGAAAATTCATTACATCTTACAACTAAACGGCAGTTAAATTTTGCATGGCACTAAAGCAAGTTTAAATATATACTTTATACGTTTATAAATTTTCCAAATTAACAAAATTTGTCAAGTGTGTTAAATCAAACAATATTCTTAAGAATTACTTTAAAAGGCATCTAGAAATTCAATCATTCATCCGAACGATACATAGTAATAAATGTCTAACTATGTATAATATGCTGTTATTAAAGATTTTTTTGGATCTTTCTGAAAGATAGTTATTTCGGTTGCACTATGAACATTGTATGTATTAATGACAGAGTAAATGTTTACTATTTTATCGTATTCAGTTGCAAAATCTTACTGCTTTGTTTGCTTAGTAAGAGTAGTCACAATATTTTAGATACATTTAGATACATGGAATTAGAAATTAATTATAAAATAGTTGAAACTTGTTAATTGTCTTTAAAATTAAGTTTTTATAACTTAGAAAAACTTATTATTCCAAGCTACAGGTTTAATTTCTCTTTTAAATTATGCCTAAAAACAACGCAATGCACTATTTTACTGTTAAAAATTATAATAATAATGGTAAGGCTATAACGCCCCGCGTGCCAGCATAGCCTGCGAATTGAAAGTTAAGGCTCTCGTATGTTCGCTACTGCGCCTAGTTGTCGCGCACCATCTCTGATGCGCAGCGATGTGGCAAGCACCGCGCTTTAGACGACCGCCATTAGTACCCCTTGTTCGAGTGAACGCAGGTATTGAACTATTTTTAGTGACTGAGTAGGCCACCCACGCGCCAGACAATAAGAGCCTCGGAAATGGAACCCGGGTCTGTCTGCACCGCAGCTCGCCCCTCAACCATGGGACCATGCTGGTGATTTGTTAAAAATTAATATATAAAATATATAAATCAATATTTACAAAATATTACTTGCTTCAACATATATATTAAATTTTTTGATAATGGTTTTATGGTAAATTCAATTTTTTTTATTTTTTTAAATTCTTATATAGTATCTATTTATTAAGTCATATCTGAGGAAATGTTCTCATTTAGAAAAAGAAGCGTTAAATTAAAATTATGTATATCTTCATATTATTCACTTAAAAGATGGATCTTTCATATTACTTATACTACATCATTTATATTAAATATTTTGCATAATTGTTAATCCATTACTATAATTAATTATTGCTACTAAGGTAATAGTATAGGTAATAATCATTTGACCAATATGTTCTTTTAATAAATATCAAAATACTTACAGTATTAGATTGATTTTTATGGATTTTATGGTATTTAGATGATTAGATTATATTTGAAATTTATAGTCTTTAACTTCTTGTTCTATCTTTGAAAGATATATTTTTAGAATATTAAAATTTTATATGCTCATATACGTAATAAGGATGACTCACTTAAGATAACAGTTTATTAATGGTTATAAGAATAAAGATATAGTAACTTGGTCAGGATACACTAAAGCAGCCCAGCAACTAAAATAAAGAAAGGTACAAATTCAGGGAATTATATAATTAAAAACAAAATTTCAGAGTAAATTTATTATAAAAAAAAATTTAAGATTAAAAAAAAAAACTATCCAAACAACTTAATTACAACTAATAAAGTTCTATGAAAATATCAAAATTAAAGAAAAACAGAGACTACAGAAACAATTATAATAACCACTATTACCTTTAAAAGGTAAATGCAGTTTAACATAACTGGCAAAAACTCTTTAAATAGATCAGCTTTTTGCCTTAAGGGAAAAATAAATTCCGGTAAAATTAAAGCATCAATAACTAGTTAAAATAGGTCAGTAAAAATGATTATAAAAAAACCAACGTCATTAACCAATAGAAAATAAAGTGGTTATTTAACATATAGACTGGCAAAAACCTGATTTAATTTACAGAAAAAGCATGTTTTAGCACTACATAAAAAGGGGATAGACGTAATAAATATCAGAGAAGTATAGAGAGAAATGAAAAGAATTACAACAAGACTAATGCATATATACATATTATTAGATAAACTGTAAGAGATTAAGTCGGATGCAGTAAAACACAAAAGAAAAAGGATAAAAATAACGATGCTTATATTTAGTAAGTTCATTTTATAATATCAGTGAAAAAACCTAACCAATGAATTTAATTTGACAGAAATGAGATCAATATTTAATGAAAATAAATCTACTAATAAAATCACATAAGAGATTATTAAACATTGAAGAAAAAAAAGATAACTATGGCGCAAATCATAAAGGAGTTACAATGTAGCAGTTATAGTAAATTAAAAAAACTCAACATAGACCATAGACAGAAGAAAATAGAAAAATATGGTATTGAATCAAACTAATCAATAGACTAATAACTACAAAGAGATTAGTAATTGGTTGGTATCAAATTTTTTGAACTCTGAAATCAGCAAATTGAAATCTAAGTAGGTGAAAACTGTCTTACGTTTATAAATTTCATATAGTATTTTTTACAGTTGAAAAATGTTCAGATTATACCAATGCATATTAAGCTACCCCTAACGTTCTTACATAATTGGATTGTACATACCGTCATGCTTGTCATCATAATTTGTCTTCAACATGATTATTTCCGGTATCTTTTATTATATACATATTTACTTGTGTCTTATTCAAAATGTCGAAACTACTTATAAAAAATTTACATTTACCTTATTACCTTCTTTAATGCATTTAAGCTACCTTTAGAACACTTAGACTTTATGTTGGATGTTGGTTATTAAACAATATTTCTGTAGCAAACTAAAAAATCCATAATATTAGTAATTTTAACAATTCCTTGCTGTTTCTTTGTATATTAGTCATGGAAGCATTATTAAAATAAAACTAAGATTTTATTTTGTAATTTATTATTGATGTAATACTATGATTATTGTAAACATTTATTATTAGATACATTTTGCACCAAAATTATTAAAGAGAATATAAAATTCACATTAATATATAATCATTGTTAAGTAACTTCAAACACGATCTAATAAATTAACACTTCAAATTCAATAAAAATAATTAACTTAAATATAAAACAGACACATTTTTTGTTTTCACTTACTATTTCTACTAATTTTGGCAATTTATTTAGTTCTCATCTAAATTGTTACAGGAAGTCACGTACCAACACACTACGCAGCTTAAATTATTCATGCAGCTTAATCTGCCTTAAAATTGTTGTAGAGCAAGAAAAGCTGCTAGGATATTTATTAAAGAAAACCTGGATGTAAATTATGTTAGGTTTTTGCACAGCATTCTAATCAATTAGGTGGGAAGACAAACTGATATGTTTATTATATATTGATCTATGTTACTACACTGCAAATAGAATATGCGAGTAAACTTTTTATGTACTCCCACAATCATAAGCAACTTTTTAAAACAAATAATAAAAAAAATTCCTAATTTTCATCTGCAATTATGATTTTATGCAGAAAATATGCATTTGTTCTTTTAAAAAATAAGGCTATTTTCCTCCTTATACATATATAGATTAACAGGTATATTGTATCAATCTTCAAACTACATAAAATTATGAAAATCTAATCATGAACACTAAAAATGTGAAAACATTGCAAAATTTATTTAATTAAATTTTTGAAAAAAGTGTGTAGCATTAAAGCACGAGTGTAATTTGTGCACCTCATATTTATTTTGTACTATACTCTATAGCACACTTAATTACAGTTTGGTACAGTTAAACCTTTATAACATTTTTACTATAATTGTGATAAATTATTTTCGAAATGTAATGCGTTTAATATTGTTATGATTTTGCATATTTCTCATTAATCTTTCACTAATGAATTATTAAAATTATACACTTTGTTTTTGTTTAACTTATATACGCTGGTTACTACATACTACGTGATTTATTTACAGAGTACGCGAGACTAAAAATAAAATAATCTGCGCATCCGCTGATGATGTCATTTTCGATATAGTGGCCTTAAAGGAATGCTCATTTGCTACAGAATTAAATACTTAAAGGTTTTGAGAGCTAAATTATAATACTGCTAATACAACATAAAAATATTGCAGTATATACCATCATATGTCATTATATTGTGCGATTTTTGTGATCCGTAGTACTTAATTTTAAATTATTATATTTGTGGATAATTATCTGGAATTGTTTTAGCTCAGTTAGGGTATTTAAATTTCTTTGTAGTTGATATATTATAATTTTAATTAATTAAAAATTTGTTCTGAAAACCATATTCATGTTCGTCACATACATTACCATTTAGAGAGAGGATGGAAAGCTATTCAGTCATTTCATCTCAACAAGCTCTTCCGCAAAGAAACAATTAGTGAAAGTCAATGTAGCAAGTGATTTCTTTGCTTCAAATCTGCTGATACATGCTGGAAAGGCAAGTTAGAAAGATGTCAGCCGTAGGATTTTGACGACCAAATCCTTCTGGAAAATGACTTCAAGATTGATCAGTCCATCATCGGCTCAACAAGCAATAGTAATTGGAGGTGATGGTGGTTACGCTCCAAAATAATCATTCTAACGTGTTTGGTTTTTCAATAAAAATTATCTTAAAAAAGCACTGGATAGTGATGCAATAACCTAATATATTTGTGAAACCAAAACACTTACAAGAATGAAGTCTGAATTTCTAAACAGTGGGCACCTGGCTTGAAGCTTCTTGCTGCCATTCCTGTCGTTGTTCCTATTCCGCTCCCACTGCCACAGTCCTATTTTGAGGGAAAAGAGCATTGCAGCGGGTTCCTTGCAGTCGAAGCAAAGCAAGTATAACAGCTGTTATCCTATGTCAGTATGTGGAATTGCTGTACAAAACCACATAAATGAGCTGTAAAAATTGGGTATTATGTTGGTTATTAAGTTTTGGCGCTGTGCCTCCAAGGGTAGTAGACGTATTACCTGCGTTATCTAAGCGACCCTATACTCGAGGCTAATTTAAACTGAAATAGATACATTAATCCAGAATCACTTACACATGTCGTTTTCAATTAAAATTATGCTTAAAAAACGAATTATTGATGCAGTATCCAATAAATTTGTCAGTTCCAGCAGAAACTGCAAGAAAATCTGAATTTCAAAGTGGGCAACCTGTGAAGCTCCAATTGCGCCATTCCTGAATCAGTTGTTCCATCGCCACTGCCACAGTCCTATTTTGAGGAAAGAGCATTGCAGCGGTTCCTTGAAGTCGAAGGGCAAATTTTGAAAATTAAACAAGCTTTTATCCTATGTCAGTAATTTGGAATTCTGTACAAAACCACATAAATGAACTTGTAAAATGGATCATTAATGGAGAACGCGTGTAAAGACTACTCTCAAGGGTAGTATTACCTGCGTTATCCGACCGACCCTACAGTCGAGGCTAATTTAAACTGAAATAGATATGACTTACATTAATCCAGAATCATTTACACAAGACGCCCAACAGTTTGTGCTTATGCAAGTAAAACAGAATTATTAATTCAGTATCCACAACAAAATTATCAGTTCCAGCAGAAACTGTCAACAAATAATATATATCCAAATGTGCAACTAAATAATATCCCACAAAAACAAAAAAAAACAAGCTCTACGAAACAAACAACTACCAAATGCAAAATACTACACAAAGCAACAGCACCAACAAAACCCTTCCTATGCTCAAGTAGTAAGAAATACCACGAATATGGCTGGTAGTAACATGACTTAAAAAATCTACCAAATCTAATGATTTAGCTGAGTTAAAAAAAATGTTAAAAACCCTAATGGAGCAAATGGAAACCTTACTAAATCTTTTAACTATTGTCGTCACAAAACTAAACCATGGCCCTGCAGCTTAAAATATCCGAGTGGAATGCCAATGGCCTGACGAAACCATAAAGACGAGCTAACAGCATTCCTTACAAATCATTCCATCAACATTATGTTAATATCGGACTATCACTATAAAAAGAGATTTAAAGATCCTAACCTACACCATATATGTCACACAACATTCCAGATGGTCACTGCACATCCTGGCTCAGCAATTATAATCAAACACTACGAACTACCTAAATACAACCCAGAATAACTACAATCAGCAACGATTACGATTGAAGATTAGAAAGGCCCATTAAACAAATCAGCAGCTTATTATCCTCCAAAATACAACATTGAGAAGAAGAATTTCGAAGAATACTTTAAAATATTGGGTAACAAATTTATATCGGTTGGAGCCAAATACGAGTATTGGGGATTAAAAGTGCTGAAGGCAATAACAAACAAAGGATTATACTACCTGTATTGGCCTTCAGTCATGACGGAAATACCTGACCTTCTAAACTTTGGTATTATAAAGGGCATTAATCCAAACTATTGCAAAATTGAGTCCTGTTTAAATCTGTCTTCTAATCACTCGCTAATAATTATAACATTGTCTACTCAAGTACCACATATAGAAAATTCTATTATTCTTAGCAACAACTTTACAGACTGGAATCATTACAAAAATTAGTAAATGAAACATTATCACTCAATATAACTTTGAAAAATTATACGAATATAATAGCAGCAGTAGAATACTTCAACGGAGTAATCCAACAAGCAGAGTGGGAAACAACACCAAAGAGAATGCTAAATAATATACACCCAATTTTCCCCATTGATATTAAGAAAAAAAATAGCTGAAAAGCTCAAACAAAGAAGAAAATGGCAAACAACAAAACATCCCGAAGACCAAAGAAGGCTCAACAGACTAACAACAGATCTCAAAAATTTGCTTTTCGATAAAAGGAATCATTCGATCTAAAACTACCTAAAGCGTCTTTCACTTATCGAGGCAACAAAATAATCGCTCTGACAAGCAACAAAAAAATTTAAAAAACCCACTAATATATATAGCCGATACAACTAGAAAACGATAGCTAGGCTAGAAGTAACCTTGACAAAGGTGCCGCTCTTGCAACACACTTAACAAAGGTATTTAGTCCATTTGAATCGCAATCAACTACACCGAAGAAGACTATATTCGACAATATCTCGATGCGCTATTTCAAATGTGCCTACCAATTATATCTTTTACAGTGATTGACATCAAGGCAATAATTATATCAAATTTGAATCCAAACAAAACGCATGGTTACGATTTAATCACGGAAAAAGTTCTTAAATAGCTACCAGACAAAAGCTTCAATTACATTATTTATTTATTGAACGCCGTGATAAGACTACAATACTTACTCGAACAGTGGAAAATTGGAACTATTATACCGATACTCAAACCGGGCAAACCAAGCGATGAGCTATCTTCTTATAGACCAATTAGCCTTTACCAATATTATCGAAGATTTTTAAAAAGTTATTTTTGCAGAACTAATGTCTATAGTTCTGGAGAATAATATCATTTGCAACCATCAATTTGCCTTCCGCAAGCAGCACGCCACAATTGAACAAATCCATAGAGTTGTGGTTACACTATTAAAAGATTTCGAAAGTAAGAGATATTGTTCAGCCGTATTTTTTGATGTGAATAGGCCTTCGACAAGGTCTGCACAGGTCTGTCCAATATAAAGCATATCAAACCATACAGATATTTTATCTAAGTACAGATCTTAATACTTATAAATTCAAAAGTATTTCTCAAAAGCGTGTTGCCTAAAATTAATCAAACGTATATGCTGATTTACCTACCTCAAAAGAAACTGTAGTCGCTACTTTCCTGATGATACAGCAATTTCATGTTTATCCAATTATGCATTTTTTTATTAACAAACGTGTTTGCAACTTAAATATAGTTTAAAAATGGCTTTTCCATCGAAAGAAACTAAATTACAGTAACTTTACAAGAAAAAACCTGCTAATTATAATTATAAGACAATTTCCAAAATGATAATCAAATTAGTATCTAGAGGCGTCTTACATCAAAAATATATTTTGTTAAACAAACAGTAAAGATTGAAATGATCGGCGTAATTGACGCAAATCACAAAGCTCTTTGGAGATTTCTTAATCATATACGCCCTATTTGGTCCTGTTAAATAGTTTGATACTAGCAATAATCAAACATCAACATTATTAAAAGATTCCAATCAAAAGTCCTGCATTCCTTAGTAGACGCCCCTTCGTTCGTTCCCAACGAGGAAATACAGAAGTGCAGCGTTTGCTATTATGACAGAATAAGTGTTCATCCTAATTCGCTGGTAGAGGATCTATTAAATCCTGACGATGAAGAACCCAGACTTAAAATTTAAGCCAATGAACCTACCAAATCGCTTTGTATAAGATATACTGTAGTTAAGTTATTTGTTAATTACCAAATCTGTTTGTATTAATATAGGAAATTTTTGATGGAATATTTTCTACATGTGCAATATAAAATGTCAAACCAGTTACTGAATGTTACTAAGTGACAGATTGTAAACTTAGAAACTTAAAAAAATTCTAAATAATTACACTGAACACAAAAAAACAAAAACGTTTTTTTGTAACGCGCACACAAACACACATTTATACTTGTATACGTCAATACAAGTTTACAACTTATGGTACAGTTATTTTGCTGTTGAACTGCCTTTGTTTATGTTAAACTAAGTATAAGAAATTTTCATGGCGAATAGAGTAGTTGAAAATAACAGAACATAATATCAAAAAAAAAACTAAAGTAAATTAATAATTTTAGCTTTCTCCAAAATTATACAAAGTTATCAGCGGCATTTAGCATCTACAAGAGTTTTCTCTGTTGACTCAACAAAAGATGAAACGATCCCGGCAGTATATTGAACTGCAAATAAAAAAGCTCTCTGCATTTGCTAAATACGCATCTGTTGTTAAATAGTTTGTTACTAGAATTATATAGAAGAAATTATAGTTTATGGATATTTTAGAGCACAAATCAAATAAATTCAAATATTAAACGAAGTAAGATATGTAAAAAATTCGTCACGAATAATTTTATTGATCTTGTTATCATTAATAATGGTCTAATAAGCAAAAACTGCTTGTAATGCCTGCAAAACAAATTATCAAAACATTTTGCTTGCATTTCCCTGAATAAAGAAATAAGATATATGAGTTTTAACAGATATCGAAAGAGAGAAATTAGAAAAAAGATTTTAGAATAGGAGGATCAATAATAAAAAATACAACTAATATTGATATAAATGATATCGTAAAACAAGAAAATAGAGACCAGGGATAAAGCAAGAAACGCTAAAGAAAAAAATAATTAGAAAACAGGCAATTTGCTATATAACGTTATGGGAGTGTTACACACTAAAAAAAACAAAAGATATAACGAAATTAAAAAATATATAAGCAAGCGAGCGATCGTCGGGAAATAAAGAGAAGAAATTAAGTAAGAAGGAAATACGAGTGAAGGACACCTACTCAAAAAACCAAAAGTCAAGAAATCAACAAAAAGCAAGCACATCGATAATATTAAAAAAGAGTAAATATAAAAATGTAGTGCAAAGAAATGACAGAATAGAAATAAAAATTGTTACAAAGAATTACACCGTAAACATGAAACATAGGATGTTATAATATTCAGAAAAATGAAAAAATAGGATTACAAATTTCAAATATAAATATATTACCATGAAAATAAATTAAAATAACTAAAAACTAAATAACAGAAAAAATTATATATTAAATCTAAATAAAATGAAAAAAAAAGGAAAAGATAGGTTACAGCTGATAAATCATATATTATACTGGAATAAATATACAACAAAAACCAAAACCAATGGTGGAAATAATCATTACAAACAAATTAAACAAAAAGTAATTAATTTTAATACTGTTGATGTACGGAAATTAGTATATAATATCTAACTATATGAAAAATTACCGTACAATTTATGGTCTAATAGAGAAAACAGTAAAGAGAAAGTATTTTATATAAAACTACAAACAGTTTTAGGTGCAGTAAGAGAAGAAAATTAAAAGCAATAATAATGAGAGATTACAATGCACTGCAAAGGTATCCATGGCGGAGAAACAATAAATATAAATAGAATTAAAGATAACCGATTTTTGTCCAAGAAATAATTTAATAATAGGAAACGCAAATGAAAACAAACAATAGAAAATAAATACATGTTTGTTATAGTAAAATGCCAAAAGTTTGATCTACTCTATAGCACAAGCTCAAAACTTATCCGAGAAAATTCAATAAAATGAAACAGTGTAAGAAGCAGATATAGACTAGTAGTAGCAAAATTCTTTATAAAACCAATTACATAGAAGATGACAAAGAATATAACAAGGTGGTAATTTATAAATTAGAAAACAAACAAATATAAAAAATTGGACAAGCAAAAAATTCTAGAATCTAAAAAATAAAAAACTGTGAAGATAAATAATCTTTAAAAATGCTATATAAAATATAACAGAAAAAATATGTGAAAGAAACAGAATTAGAATAAACACTGCAATAACAAAATTAGGAGTAACGAAATAAGATACTAGTAAAATAAACGAAAAGACTTTGGAAGAAATATATCAAAACTAAGACGAAATAATAGTTTATAACAAAAAGAAAAATAAAGTAAAGGGGTAGACAAAAGAGCGAAAAGAGAAAATCGGAAATATTTTGGGAAAGACAAACACGCAAAGTAGAGAATAGAATTTTCTATGAAAAATAAAAAGACTACGGTAGCACAAAAAAATAAAAGCAAAAAGAAAGACAAATATAATTATTTACAAGTAGAAACGAAAAAGTTTTACAAACTTTGAAACAAAGTGTTTCAGAAAATTTTGATACAATGCTATGGAAAAAACAAAAGAAATAACTGAGAGGAAATAGAAAAGTTCCTCAGAAAGTTAAAATGTCAAAGACAATAAATAAAGGTTTTGAAAAAAAAGTAAATACTATAGACCGTGAGTATAAAAGCATGGAGTATACAAAAGATACTTAAAAAACGAAAAAAAATAACTGTATAATACTTATATACTGAAAACTACAGAATAATGTGGTATAGTTTATTCCAGTTTTAAAGAATAAGAAAATATGCAGATTTTAGACTTACTAAACAGGCAAATAATATAAAGGGAAAGAAATGTTTCCAACGTGCATAGTTTTAAGAGTATTTACTACAGTAAATAGTAGAGAAGTATCGAGACGTTTAAAATAAGTAAAAGTACCTGATATATTAATTAGAATAACTTAACGTCCATATGAGAAAATCAAGGACAAAATAAAAACGCGAGACAAAGATTAGAAGAATACCAATGAATAAAGAAATAGAACAAGAGGTCACTTAAGCCCATTGCTATTTACAATTCTTATGTATAAGTCAATTAAAAGTATCAAAAAAAAAGAAGAACGGTTAAATACTATAATTTGATGCAGAAACTTGGAACCAACTAAAATGTGCAGCCTGTTATATTTAAATGACATAGTTTTAGTAGCAAAAACAAAAATTTTAAATAATTTAAAAAATTAATTTTAAAGTGCAAATAAATGCCAAAATAATTAAAAACAGAAGTATTCAAAATAATAGACATTAAATATAAAGAAAGCTATTGGGACGAGTAACAGCTTATGAATATTTGGATAGTATTATACTGGAAGAAAAATAAATGTTAAAATAATAAACAGAGTAAATAAACTACAACAAAAATTTGCTGTGCAGCAATTCAGTATTAGGATACAAAAATCAAAATTAATGTAAAAAAAATAATAAGATGGCAGTAGCGTCTGACTCAGATTGAGCGGCTACAAATAGGGCACTCTTTTGCCCTGGGATCGAGAACGGTCCTAAAGGCGGAAGAACTACGAGGGTGGTCAACGGCATAAGGATACAGAAGGCAACGGGAAACCACTGTATTAAAGGCCCATTTGGGCATCCCTAGTAAAATCAATATGGCTGAATTCAGAGCAAAATGTTCCGGAGTCTCTAGTTCCCCGTTCGGATCTCCGAGGGGAACGGTTTTGAATAAAGCTGCAAGAAAGAAGAAAGAGATGAAGATAGCTACATGGAATATTCAATCTATATATGAAGCAGGAAAAATCCACAACGTGCTTCAAGAAATGGAACGTCTTAAAGTTAACATAATGGGACTGAGTGAAACCAGGTGGCCAAGTTCAGGGGAAATGCAAATTAACAAAGCAAAGATATACTACTCAGGTAACAACGATCCATACCATTGGAATGGAGTAGCAATAGTAGTAGACAAATCCCTGTGTAAATCAGTAATTAGCTTCATGCCTGTCTCAGATAGGGTAATCGTGTTAAGAACTCAAACACTCCAAGGAATAATGAATATAATACAGGTATATGCCCCTACTGCAGATAAGGATGAGGAAGAAGTAGAACAATTTTATAACGACGTTCAGCAAGCTATAAATATCACAAAAAACATAGAAATCACGATTGTCATGGGGGATTTCAACTCAAAAATAGGAAAAGGAGAAGTGGAGGATATCATAGGTAATTACGGACTGGGACTAAGAAATGAGAGGGGAGATAGACTGGAACAGTTCTGCCAAGAACAGGAAATGATAATCTCAAATACGTTCTTTAAATTGCCAGAAAGAAGGCTATATACGTGGAGAGCACCAGCAGATAATAACAACAACATAGTCCGAAACCAAATAGACTATGTATTGATAAATAAACGATATCGCAATTCCATCAAGTCGGCCAAAACATATCCAGGCGCAGATGCAGCAACTGACCACAATCCGGTGATAATAAAATCGAAACACGATTAAAAAACTTACATCACAACAGAACAAAAACAACTACAGATATCACAATTAAAAGACCAAGCAACAAAGATCAATTAGCGGTAAAAATTAATAAAGAACTAGAAGAAAAATAGATAGAAACTTGAGGAGACCCAAATAACAAATGGGAAGCATTCAAAAAAGCAATAATGACCCCAAGTAGAGAAATATTAGGAGAATCAAAGGTAAATAACACAAATAAAATATGGATGACGGATGAGATACTGGAACTGATGGAAAACAGAAGACAACATAAGAATAGAGACAATGAAATGTATAAAACCTTACATAAAGAAATAAGATGGAAGATTAGAGAAGCTAAGGAGAAATGGTACACAAATAAATGTGCAGAAATAGAAGAATTGCAAGCAAGACATGATGATTTCAACTTGCACAAGAAAATAAAGGAAATGGCGGGAATAAGAAAATCAAATAAAAATAATATCCTCTTGGACAGAAATGGTAAAATAATACCCGACATCAAAGGTAAATTAGAAAGATGGAAAGAGTATATCCAGGAATTATTCGAAGATGAAAGACAACAAGAAACAATAGAAGAAAATACAGAACGAGACAGTGGACCATATATAACAGAAGAAGAAGTAATACATGCAATAAAGTTGGCAAAATGCAAATAGGCGTGTTGGTGGATTTACATAATACAGTATATAATACAGGAATAATCCCTACAGAATGGCTCAGATCGACATTCATCGCTTTACCCAAAAAAGCCAACGCAAGAGAATGTAATGATCATAGGACAATTAGTTTAATAAGTCACACTCTTAAAATATTTCTGAAAATATTGCATAAAAGAATTTTCAGAAAGCTAGAACAAGACTTTAGTGAAACCCAATTTGGTTTCAGGAAAGCAATGGGCACAAGAGAAGCCCTGTTCGCAGTGAATGTGTTAACTCAGAGATGTATGGATATCAATCAACCAATATATGTCTGCTTCCTCGATTACAACAAAGCATTTGACAAAGTCAATAGATATGAAAGATATTAGAATAATAACTCAATTATATTTCAACCACATTGCTAATGTAAAAGTGGATAATGAGTTCACTGAAGAAGTACATATACAAAGAAGAGTAAGGCAGGGATGTGTGCTTTCGCCTTTACTCTTCAACGTATATTCTGAGGAAATAATGAAGAACGCACTGAAAGAGGTATCAATTGGGATTAAAGTTAACGGGAAATATATAAACAGTATTAGATATGCAGATGACACTATACTCATGGCAGAGTCATTAGAAGATTTACAAAGGATATTAGATCTAGTAGTCGAAAGTAGTGAACAAAAGGGTCTGTCACTAAATATCAAAAAGACTAAATTTATGACAATCACAAAATCACAACAACGACAAGAAAATATATGGATTAGAGGAGAACAAGTGGAGAAGGTACAAAATACAAATACCTGGGAACTATTGTCAACGAGAACAATGAATACACAGAGGAAATTAGAGCAAGAATTGGCCAGGCCAGGACCATATTTAATAAAATGAGAAATATACTATGCAACAGAGACTTATGTCTACAGCTAAGAATCAGAATGTTGAGATGCTACGTGTTTTCAGTAGCATTTTATGGAATGGAGGCTTGGACGATGAAGAAAAACATCAATGATCGACTGGAAGCATTCGAGATGTGGACCTATCGAAGAATGTTGAAAATCAGCTGGGTGGACAGAGTGACAAATGATGAGGTACTCAGAAGAATGGGGAAGGAAAAAGAAGTATTGAATACAGTTAAGATACGGAAATTACAGTATCTGGGGCATGTGATGCGGGGAGAAAGATATGAAATCCTACAAAATATCATGCAAGAGAAGATACAGGGTAATAGGAGTAGAGGAAGAAGACGCATCTCCTGGTTGAGTAACCTGAGACAATGGTACAATTGCAGTTCTATTGAATTGTTCAGAGCAGCAACGTCGAGAATACAAACAGCCATAATGATAGCCAATCTTCTAAGAGGAGACGGCACTTAAGAAGAAGAAGTAATCCGCAATTATGTAACACCTTTATATATTAAGAAACACAATAAGGAAGTTTTAAAATGCTACATAAATTGATTACTGCATAAATTCACAACGTGTGGACATCTGTCAAAATCTATTTTACAATCTGTATGTCGAGCGTTTCATCTTCCAAATTTCCACCTGCATTGAAAGTTTGAGTTTAGAATAAATGGCGAAACTAAACGAATTATTTGGTCTGAAATGAAGTGTAACTCATTTTGAGTTGGTCTCAATAACATTATACAGCACTCTAAAACATTAGCTTTTGATTCACTTTTTTGAAATAATTTCTTTTAGAAACACAGTTTGTCCAAACAAATTCAAGTTTATGTTTTTTAGTCTTTTCTGCACAAGTGAAATACAGTGAATTGCCCCTTTAGAGTCAATAGTTAGACATCAATTATGTGTAGGTGTCCGTGGTGATAGTTTTCAAGAGATTACTTTTTACGGCACATAAATTATCCATTGTCTCTGCTACCAAATCACCCAATTCTATTGTGTAGTTAAATTTTCTAGGCTGATGTCACACAGTTGAACTAAATTCTTCGGCCGTAAGTCGAGTAGTCCCGTATTTCAATTACTTGCAACAATGGCATTTGCAAGTTCAATGTCACCATAAACAAAGGGGTAATATGTACATAAATCCCGGCGAATAATAGGAAGCGTAAGACAAAATTAAGTTTTAAAAATGCAAATGCCCGGAAAGAATGGAATCCCATCGCGCGCCGTAATCTGACAAATATCACAGTTGTTTAACAAACAATAGCGTGCAATTCAGAGCTGGGTACAAAACCCCGCAATGTGAGAAACGCACTGAGAACCGCGAATCCGCGGAAGGAACGGCGCGTTTTCGGAAAGCGATACTTATAAACGAATTACACGGAATGGGAGCAGTTCGTTAGCATAGGGCGATAGTCACACACCGCGTGTCGATATTTCCTGTTGAACGTCTTTGCGGGTCTTTGACCATGGCATTGTGAAAGAGACGCGACGATCGGCCGCCACGAACCAGACGAGGACGCCGTCGGAAGGAGACGCTCAAAGCGTGACTTGTTCGCCATACGCGCGGGCTTTGTTGGCTTTACGGCCACTTTTCTCCTCCTTTGGGCGCATTCGACCGCTAATTAAGACGGGTATCGATACGCAAACTGCGGCCGAGCTTCTTAAATAATAAGCCGCTTTCGGGGGTCCCTGAAACCGTCGTTGCAGGCTAATGGGCTCGCATAATATGCGGAAAGCGTTAATGTGACCAGGTACACAACAGCAATTACGAGTTCGTGGCACTTCCTTTCTTTTAGGCTTGAATGATATTGAGTAAGTGGCTGCTTCTATACAGAAACTTGGGAAGTGTTTTAGTAATAAGCGTTTCGTTTAAATTGCGTGGCTGTTCCGCAGGTATTTAGGAGAAACTCATTAATAGATGAAGTTTGCTACGAGCTCTCTATCAAAGCACTACTACATATATATACAGTATATTCATGTACATAGCAATGAACGGTATAGTGATTACACTAAAACGCATGGTTATGAAATGAAAAGATGTACCGGAATGGATTTTTCCGCAGATTCGAAAATGTCGTTCAAAATTCCGTATCAAACCAGGGTTTTCCACAAATAAATATATAATTTTTAAATAACATTGATACATGACAACGTTTGTAACCTGTGAAAATGTTCCCTGGAGGGTCGGAATAAATGTGTAACGAATAGATAAACATAAACACATATTTAAAAGTAAACATACCTAACATTTACCATTGCCCCCCCTCTCTTGAAACTTCTGCTTCTTGGATTGTCTTCGGTATTCGTCCGTACAGTACAAGATTGTCAGGAAAGTAAGTTAGATGAATATGAAGAAAGTGAACTTTGACGCTTATGTTGCAACCAAGTAGTTTATAGGATTCTAAGATCTCCTCGACTTGAGGTGCTGTAATTTGCAGCCTTCATGTTCCCCAAAAAGCTTCGTACCACATTTCTGAATGCAGTCCATGCTCACAATTCCACTCACTCTGCTATTGATTTTTGTATTTGTGGCTCTATCAAAATGCTAGCTTCAATTTTTTCAGGCGTGATTGGTGAAAACTTAACACTAAAATACTGAACGCATTTATTATACCTCCTTAAAGCTGTCACGAATTGCTTCAGTAAGCCGAATTTGATGTGTAAAGGTGGCAACAGTATTTTTTAGGAATCAACCAGTGGAAGTAAAAAAATGTTTTTTCGCCATGTGTGAATATACTCCTGGCTAGCCACTCCTTCCGAACCCAATGTTTCGTCCTAGCTCCGAAGTCCCGTATGCACAAAAAGCAAGGAATTTTGTGTTGTCTTCTTGTTGACCAAAAAATATTGCAATCAGCCCTGCACATGAAGTTTGTACTGTAGACTTTACAGTTTCATTTTCGTTATTAGCTATGTATTTATGTATATTTATTCCTTGTACATATATATATATATATATATATATATATAATATATATATTATATATATTTTATCATAACCTTTCCTACCATACAGTGTAAAGGTATGTATTTACAAATAAACTAAACTAATTTTGACATAATATTTAAAACTAAAATTATTCTTGATTTCACCTATGTACTAATCTGGTCCATAATTTGTTCTGTGCCATTAATTCTTCTTGCCATGTTATTCCTTAATGAATGAAGTTTTTTTATTGTTCTTGTCCATGTTTCGTGGTCTTCCTCTTGTTCTACTAGGTACTAGATTACTTATATTCTTAACCTGTCTATGCTTCTGTCCATTCTAAGTAGATGTCCTAACCATTGTAGCTGTCGTTTTCTATTTTTTTCCAGTGGTTCTACTTAAGTTCTTCTGAATTATTTGATTTCGTATTTTATCCTTCTGGTTACCCTAGTACTTTCCTCAGATAATTCATTTCCATACTTTTAGTTTACTTTCCTGTCTCTTCGTTGTTACGAGTTCAAATGTCAATGTCGGTAGATAAATTGTTTTATATATGAGTTTTGTTCCTAGAAATCTCTTTGTTGTTCAAAATGTCTTTCCTAGTGCATAGTACAACTTGGCAGTGTTTTCTATTCGTTTGTTTAGTTCAGCTTCGGTCCTCCTTGCTGTCTAAGTAACTCCTAAATATGTAAACTTTTGACTTGTTCTAATTTACTGTTGTTGATTTATAAGTTTGTCTGATCTTCATGTTTACCAATTCCATGACCTTAGTTTTGCCTATTAATTTTCATGTTGTAGTCCTCTAACGTTTCTTTCCATATTTCCAGATTGTATTGTAGGTCCCTCTCCTTTGGTGCGAATATCACAACGTCATCAGCAAACGCACATTCCGAGATGTTTATTCGTTGCATGTTTCTGTATCCTACACATAATTTCGCTACTTTTGACCTACATGGTTAATAATGTCGTCCATGAGTAGTTGAACGAGAGGGCTTAGTACACCACCTTTTCTTAGGCCATTGCTTGTTATGAACTCTTCCGATTGTGAGTATCTAGTTCTTACATAGTTTCCTTGCACATACGCATGGTTATTTAGATTAAACCACAAGTTTTTGCTTTCAAATATTTTGTCATATAATTTCTAAATTTCACGGGTCGTGCCAATTTTGTATTCCAATATATATTTTTTTTCTTGAACAACAAAATTAACAAAACACCTATCTACTAGGCTTATGAGAAATTTAGTTAAATTTTTTTAAACATTTTAATTAATATAAATAATGAGTAAAGCTTATTATTTGTGTTTGTCTGCGGGTTGCGGATAGATACTTTATTTCTGGAGCGAGTCTTGGTTCTCTCTCACACTCTAATACTGACAGGAATTATGTTCTATCACTAAATCCTATCTATCCTATATTAAATGTCACCTGTATCCTATCTGAATAAAGTCAGCAGTTTATGCAGCATCAAATGGAAGTCACGAAAAAATTATTTCTATTAAAGTCTATTAAAGCAGCATAACACTCCGATGAAGAGGGTAATAGGAAACCACTTTGTTATTTTCCCAAAAACTACAACTACAATAGAAATAGAAGTAAATGTGGTATCCGATATCATTTGTATGTGATAGGGGTGGACTAAAAATTCAAATGTAAACTCTTTAAAGATTGATAAATAGAATATGAAAATACTATTTCAATGAAATACAATATATATATATATTATATATATATATATATATATATATATATATATATATATATATATATATATATATATATAAGGTGTTCCAGAATTAAAGCAAGATTTAAATTTGCCGCCATTTATGCAGTAAAGTGTTGAGAACCCTAAAACAAAACAAATCGACAGCTGACAGTTTAGGGTTAGTAAAATGGACGTTACACGATACAACAACGTGTCTTCATTATTGAACAATATTTCAAAAATAATGAAAGCTTGGCGGCCGCTGTTCGAAAATTTCATACAAAATATGGTCGGAATAGTGTTTTAATTTTGTCAACTATGAAGAGACGCCAAACACACTGGTCGTCCAAAAACAAGCCGTTCAAATGTCAACATCGAAGCAGTGCGTCAGAGTGTCGGTGACAACCCAGGAATCTCAATTCGGCGTCGTGGACAAGAATTGCAAATTTCAAGAAGCTCTCTACAGCGTATACTCAATAAAGATCTGTGTTTCCATGCTTACAAAATTCAATTAACACAACAACTGAAGCCTAATGCACAGCGAAGAGAGTTTGTTGAATGGATTATTGAGCATCAACAAATGGATGCTGATTTTTTGAGCAAAATCATCCTAAGCGCCTGTAGTAACGATGTGGGGTAGAGATTCACGCAAGTGACCTCGCCGGCAACTCGTCAAACGAGGCAGGAGAAATCCTGCCAACACGAGTACTATCGAATGGAGTATTTGCTACATCGATTAGGCCCAAGGCCTACGGAGACGTTAGACCACATGACGTTATCCCGTTAAAACTGTTATACAGGCCATCTGATCCCACATTTGTGGGCAAAGGACGCCGGTAGCAGTAGCGATATGTGGTAGAGGTTCGCCCAAGCGACCTCGACGGCTGCTCGTCCAACGTGGTGGAGAAAATTCTACCGACACGAGTGGGGCTGCGTTTCACTCTACGACGCAGACTCGTAAAGGTGCTTCGAGCCACCCTATCCCACAATAGTGTGGGTAACGGGCGCAACAAGTATCAACAGATGTAGAGTAGAGGCTCACGCAAGTGACCTCGACGGCCGCTCGTCCAACGTGGTAAAGGTAACTTTACCGACACGAGTGGGTAGTGCGTCTCACCCCGTGGCGCGAGATACCCGTAAAACTGCTAGTGGAGCTACCCAATCCCACAATTGTGGGCAACGGATGCCGCTAGTAGTAACAGAGGTGTAGAGGTATCACGAGAGTGACCTCGACGGGTACTCGTCAAACGTGGTAAGGGGGACACGAGGACTAAGGGGAGGGGGGTAGCCAACCGGGGCGGCTTCCCGGTTCCCCCTCATTGGTGTTGGACTCTTAGGGGTGGTGGCACCGCTTTAGGAACAGGTGGGACTTGTTGACCTTTGTGTGAGCATGCCTTATGCGGGGAGGCTGGCCTGCCCCACCGCCCGTCAACTATACCGGCCCAATGTCGGTCTGGCGGGCGGAACCGTAACACCTCCGGTACTCTGATCTGGTGAAATAAAGAGCATGGTTCAGTATCTGAGCTTCCCAGCCTCGACTTGCACGTTTGTCCGGGTGCATGCTTGTTGGTGTGCGGACCTTAATTTGGTCGTACTGTAAGGAGGGTAGAACCTCCCGGTTACTACATCCGGCACCAGCAGAATATGGGTGTACTGGGGGGACTCAACAGCCCCCCCAGACCCCCTGTTGCGGTCGTAACTATGACTCTCTTAATATATATGTATACAGGGTCCATCCCAAAAGAAATGAGCCTTTTTCAAAAAAAAATAGTTTTATTGAGCAGATCGCTACAACACCTCAAAATTCTTCAAAATAGGATCCTCCTGCATCAATGCACTTTTGGAGACGGGTCTTCCAAGTCCGGAAGGCTTCCTGGTAGGCCTCCTTAGGGATGTCCTTGAGGGCTGCTGTGACATTCTCTTGGATGTCCTCAACCGAGTCCCAGTGCTTGCCCTTTAGCACTCTTTTCAACCGCGGAAACAAAAAGAAGTCCGGGGGAGACAAGTCCGGGCTGTAGGGAGGCTGGGGAACCACGCCGAGTTGAATCCGGGCCAGGTACAAGTTTGGCGCACACCTTCCGCATCGATAAATCCTCGGAAATGACTCGATGTACTGTCGATTTCGGAATGTTTAGGGCATCTGCTACTTGATAAACACTGAACCGACGATCGGCGTTCAAAAAATCGCGCACTCGCTGCACGTTCTCGTCGGTTCGGGAGGTTGACGGTCGTCCAGACCGAGGTTCGTCGGCCACCTCTTCCCGGCCCTCCTTAAATGCTTTGTGCCACTTTTTAACTTGCGAGTACGATAAACAATCATCCTTGAAGGCCTCCTGAAGCATTCCAAACGTTTCGGTAGCATTCTTGCCGAGTTTGAAGCAGAATTTAATTGCGTAGCGTTGATCGATTTTTGAATCCATCGCGCCGTGTCGAAAATTGAAAATAGACATTCACGGAAACACCGTCCTGCCGCTCCGAGAGCTCAGAGCCGACTTGCACCGACCGCGTATGGAAGCTAAGACCCCCACCACCTGCCCCAAGCGTCAGAGCACGCCGGAATGTACACTGCGTCCGAAAAAATAAGGCTCATTTCTTTTGGGATGGATATATATATATATATATATATATATATATATATATATATATATATATATATAATTCAGCCTTGCACGCTTTAAAGACCCATGACTTCTATTTTCTTTATTATCTCTTTCCACTTTCCCTTGTTCCTGCTTAGGTTATGCTACCTTTCTATCCCCAGTCCTCTCAAGTCTTCTTCGCATGCTTTCAGCCATTTTCTTCGTGACCGTTCTCTCCTTCTTCTCTTTCCTTCTCTACTCAAGGAAGATGCAATAAGAGGACCAAAAGGGCATAAAATCCAATCAATTACTAGAAATCAATGAGATATGCCGGAATATGCAATTTTGATGATACCACAACCTACAATTACAGGGGGAATAATAAGAAACATCAAAAAGAAGTTATTTTCAAATTAGAGGTATCATTGCAAAAAACAGTAATTAAATTCTCCCTCTACTCAGAAAACTTAGCATTGTCACAACTAAAAGAAAACATAATAAATATTAATAAAATAAGTCAATAAAATAGAAATAATCTTATGCATCTCAACTGATTTTAAGATTATTATAATAAAGAGTGATTTTAACACCAAAGTTAGCAAGGATGCACTCTTGGAGCTAGCGGCGAGCAACGATAAAAATGAGCTTCTAATATAACTCTACCAAGAAGAAAGACTAACTATAAATCAATACTATAAGATACCTGTACCAAGACTATAAACATGGATGTCTCCGCAGCACACGACATAAGCTATAGTGAGGAATTAGATAAATAAACGTTTCAAAAATAGTGTTAAAAGATTATACTTTATTAGTAGCAGAAGTAAATTTTAAACTAACAAAAAGAGAAAATGAATTCCAAGTTAAAAATCCCTAGTAATAAAGCTTAAAATTACAGAAAAAGTTCGGGGGCAAAATAACTCAATAATTAACAAAAGAAAAGATGCTTATTTATATAGAAATTGATTCGACAATATACAGCAGATAGTTGAGAGGTAAAAAAAGGTACTAAACATAAATGAAGAAATACTGACACTGGTAGTTGAACGGAGGTGATATAAGAATTGAGGTAATAAGAAAAAAAATTAATAACATGCTTAAAAGGAAAATAAAACAGAGAGAAATGGTTAGCAGAAAGATATGCAGCAATGGAAAAATTAAAAATGTAACATGATAAACTAAAGATACATAAAAAATTGAAAGTACTAAGTGATTACAAAAGAAAAACCCCATATATTCTTAAAGACGACAAGAGTGATATAATTATTGTAAGCTCAAAACTTAAAAAAGTATGGAAACAATGCATAGCTCAAATTTTTGACGATAGCAGACCAGAAATAGAAAACTAAACAAACAGCATCTCTGAGTAATTGTAAATTCTACAATCAGAAGTAGAATATACAATAGGAAATGGTAATTATAATAAAAGGTTCGACTAGATAATAAATTGTTAACAAACCATCTTTATCATAGAGGAAAATTTTTTAGTCTATTCGTTGATGTAGATGTTTATTCAACTGTCTAAGAAAAATAATGCAAATACGTATAATGATTTTTGATTAATCAATCTGCAGAGCCACTATAAAAAAAACATTCAGAACCGAATTCACAAAAATGTTAATCTATAATTGATAATTTACAGTTCAGATTTAAAAACTAATTAGGAACAAGAGATGCATTATTTACCAGTTATGTCTTACTGCATGAATGTGATATGGTAAGGCTCTACGCCACGCGTGGGAGCACGGCCTGCGAATTGAGAGTTAAGGCCCTTATACGTTCGCTCTCTCTGCCTCTCTGTCGTCACGCACCATCTCTGATGCGGGGCGATGTGGCAAGCACCGCGCCTAAGACGACCGCCATTATTACCCCTTGTTCGAATGAACGCAGGTACTCAATTATTTTTAATAATTGATTAGACCACCCGCCAGGCATCAGAGAGCACCGAGAATTGAACCCGGGTCCGTCAGCATCGCAGCCCGTCCCTCAACCACGGGACCACGCTGGCTCTGCTGCATGAATGTAGATACATTTAAAAGCAGATATTGTATATTTCAACATGAGAAACTTAAACAAGCAGCTTAACAAGTTAAACAAGGGATATGACTAGATAGAAAAGATATGCGATTAATAAAAAACTTATATTGGAAACAAACTGCAATGTCGCGTGTATAGGAAGGAAAAATGGAACAACTAATCAAACGAGGCGTAGGACAAGGCTGTGTCAATTCACCGGTTCTGTTTAATACATACTACGAATGAATATTTCAAAGGACATTGTAGGAGAGAACCAAAAGAATTAAAAAACTACTGCTATACTGACTGAGAGCTTGGAAGATTTGCAGCTTCTAGGTAACAAGGTAAATAGAGATATGGGACTAAAAATGTATACGAAAAAAACTAATTGTAAGTAAATGTTTATTAGTAATCACATAATAAATACTAGCATATAATAACTATTAATGGCCAATTTACAGCAAAATATAATAGTATTAAGTATCTGAGTTTCTGGATAAACGACGAACTAGACCCAGACTGCTATATGACAATCACCTCCAATTTTCACTTAAAATAAAATTTATTAAATGTTATATATGGTTAACAGTACGTCATATGACATGAAGTCTTGGACACTAAAAAAGAAAATAACACTTCTAAATAAAGTTGAAGCATTTGAAATGGAGACAAACCAGAGAATTCTGCAGATTCCATGGACAGACTAAATAAATAATAATAAGGTATTAAGAAGACTAGACGTACAAAAAGAAATAATTAGAAACATCAAAAGGGGAATAACGGCTTATTTTGGTTATATGCTCGAGAACTGTAAACATAAATTGTGGAAAACTATTGTTAAAATAAGTTTACAGGAAAAGAGACCAGTGGAAAGGAAAAACATGTCTTGGCTACTCAATATTCGTAATCTGACTACAAAGTTAGAAAAGGTGAAGGCTCTGAAAATGGAGAGAACAAACAATAAAATAAGTTGTTTTTATACAGAGTGTTTACGGTTCACTCGTAAAGTTAGAATACATGAAATGAAAAACTACAGTAAAGTCGCGGGTGTTGTCTTGTTACGTACTGTAATTGTTGACGCTCCCAACAGCCAGATCTTTCTAATAGGGCTGCGGTGAAGCAGCGCGTAGAGATTTAGGAAATTAGAAACGCATCGCGAAGAAAGGTTCCAATAACCTTTTTAGCACGCCCATGCAAAGGTTTGAGAATTCTGAAATTTATTTAAGATAGTTAAGCGCACGAAAAAAGGCCAATTTTCAATTGTGATTAATTATCAGAGATAGTGGACGATGACCGGACAGAGAGGGCGAACATATAAGAGCCTTAACGTCTCAGTCCGCAAGCCGTGCTCCTACGCAGGGTGTTGAGCCACACTACCAGTATTATTATCATTTATTAGTTTATAGAAATATTTAAGATATATGCCCTATATTTTGCAATTATATTACCATTTTGGTGCTTACTTTATTTCACTTTTGGCTCAGATATATTTCTGAAACTTTTGTATTTTCCTACTACATTTATATAAATTTCTATAATTTTTTCTTCAATAACCACACTAATTTTTTGTAATGCTCATATCGGTTTTAATGTTATTAGGTTTTATTTTACAGTCAGCTTCTTTCGATCTAGTAAACACAGCTTCTAGAAGTAGTGGTTACGACTGATTACATAACTTTTTAACTTTTATATGTTTGATATATTATTAATTTATTAAATTGGTACGTATGTAGATAAAGCAATTTTAATTTTATCAAATTAAAATGATCAAAATATGGGGTCTCCATAAATTATTGAGAAGGGAAAAGAGGACTAATAATTATTTCTTTGACATTTGTATTATACCATAAAAAATTAAACGTAATACTACAGCCTAACATTTAACCATATTTAATATAAATTTTTTTATCTTATCCAGTTTTCTTATTTTTACCTTTCTACTTAGCAACGATTTAAAAGCTACTGAAAATATGTCACTTTTTGATAATGTCAATATATAGTTTTTCTCATTTATTTTGTGTTTCAATACGTACTAATAATTTTTAATTTAAATATTTAGTTACACTCAAAATTCTGCACTTACGGACATATATTTATTAAGATTTATTCACCATTAACCTTAACTGAACAGTGAGAGCGGAGCAGATTTCATAAGCATTACGTATTTGCGTTTTTCTCTTGTTTGTTAATTTTATGATTTTTATAAGGAATGGTTTGAACAAAACTGACTTGTTAGGAAGCATTTGTAAGAGTTACGCGAACGTAAATTCGACATTTTTTGTTTACGAAATTAAAATGGAAATGTTTCTTATTGCTAAAGATGTTTTTTCAGCGAAACTGGCAATCCACCACATGATTCTTTATAAACCCAATTAACTAAATTTGAAGGCAAAAATAATCAACGAGTTGAAATTCTTCTATCAGTTGAATTTTGTACGCATAAAATACTTTCGTATTCACTGAAGAGAACTTCTCGAAATATCAAGTTGTTCTGCACGATGCCGAATTGATGTTTTCAGATTTACAGCGACATTTTGACTAAGTATGGCGATATTCTCATAGGACCAATTTTATCAAATTCTGTAACCAATGGTTGGACAGTTGGTTCATTTGGTACGCTAGTTCGGTCAAAAATTCTACGGAGTGTTCGTGCCGTTTCCGCAAAATTTGCACCGAATTTAAAATTTGTTTAAACTATCGTAACTCTCTGTTGCTTCTTATTGAGCAAAACAAAGAAAACAAGAAAAGACTGTCTCACTTATACACAGTGGCATAAATAAGTTCTATATCAATTTCTTTTAATAATTTTTCTAAAATCTATCGCCACATTCTGCCATTGAAATACACATCACAAATATATAATATGCTACTTAGTGACGAATTAATTTTTAATACTAATATTCCTGCCGAAATATGTAGTTTAAAATATTTCCTGAAAAATAATATTTAGCAAAATACGTTCTTTACAATTAGATGTCATTTGACATGACGAATTCTACCTTAGAGTGTTGCAGAATAAAATGTTGACTATTAAAAAAAATATATGAAGATAATTTTGTATTCCAGAGTAATGATGCACACTTTTATTTTTAATTCCTGAATCCCCTAATGAAATAACGGAAAAAGAGGAAGGACAAAAGTTAATTTGAAATATGGGAATGATACCATAAACCTAGATAGAATTGAGTAATTAGTGTAAGCCTTACACCCAGTCTCATAGAAAAATTATAAAAAATAGGATCTCATAACAAACAACAGAATTAAGTATTTTTTTAGTTAGACTAACATTGGATAATTTTAAAAATGTTAAAGAAACCAATCAATTTAATAAATAAAAAATGGTTATAAAAAGATGGATGGATTGGCCATTCATAAATTAACAGTACTTTAGATTCAAATGAAAATTTACGCAATTTTAAAGTTTACTTTTTTATATTATTTATTTCTATACTGCCAAAGGTAGAAACACAGAGTGCTCTAACAGTTACGTTAGTTGTAATATTACTTCGCTTTTTCGTTCGCCAATGTGTAATCAATCGCCTGAAGGATGACATATAACCCATAGTGATTGTAATTATTATCAATAATAAACTATGTTTATCATCAAGCATTTTCATAATTACGCTAACGTTTCATCCATAATTATATGTGCGGCGTATATTAACTTTAAGTTCCATTTCCATTTATTTTAATCAAAACTTTTTTTGATTGTTTTCATAAAATTCTAGCTAATTATTTGTTCAATAGAACGCATAAGTGCTGAAGAACATTCAAAATAATAAATTTTTGGAACATAATTTTTCACGATTTTTGAAAGGATTCAAGATTTTCACATCAATGGGTTCAAAAAAAATTAACTAAGACAAAATTGAGTAAAACTATTAAATTGTAAAGTGTTAAAACAAATTAAGTGTTAAGATATGATTAAAGATGTTTTCGGTTGCTTTATGGGCTACAAAAATTCTTTCAACTATGTTAAACATGATAAACTCTTGAAGATACTAGAAAATATAGACAGACCACTAAGACGTACGCATAATAACAAATCTTTATTGAAGCTAAAGGGCAGAACAGAAAAGCAGAAAACACTTTATCAAAAAAACAGAAATAAAAAGAGGATCAAGCAGGGATGCGTATTATCATCGCTACTATTATATTTATCATATCTCCTGAAGCAATTTTAGCGGAAGAAAGAGGACAAAGGTTTTTTGCTGTAAATAATATGAGATATATGAATGATACTGTAAACCTAGCCAACAATGATAGCGCTAAGAACAGTAAAAATAGTAAGTGAAAGATGTGGTCTTAGTATAAATATCATTACCAAATAAGGAGTGTTCACAAACGTATGCAGGGTATGGATTTGTATATTACAAAAAAGAAAACTGAACAAATCAACCGTTATAAATGCTTAGAAAACCATCAATGGTCAAAATTGGCAGAAATTGCTGTCGCGCATCTAAAAAGTCCGAGTAATAATAAATATCATAATAATAAAAAAATGATAAAAATGTTAATAGCATGTGATTTGCCATTTGAAATTTTTTTACTTGTATATATTTTTTTAATTATTTACAATCTGTTACTGTACAGCATTCAGTAAATTAATTTGTAGCTGTAATTCATTACATGAGGAAATAATGCTTGTTAGCCTTATTTCTTTGTAAGTATGAAACAAAAGTCTAGTATAAACCTAAAATTAACAATATCTAAGTAATGGAACTAAACTAAATCTTAGATAAATCTAGTAACTAAATCTAACAGGTTATATATTTTAAATCTTTCGATGTATTGTCTGTCTAATAACGGCACTGCTAGGTTACTGGTGTAAGCACTAAATTTGGCTTGATATTCTGCACTTGCACTAGCGATTTCTTGTTTGATTGTAAGTGGGGGTGTATCTTGGTAAATGAGCTAATTTGAAACATCCGCTAACATTTTGAAGACCTTATTTTAGTATCTTTGCAAGATTTCCAAGTTTGAATTGCTTGCAGCTCCCCAAAGCTGAATTCAATAAGCGCAGACTAGTTTTATGATCAATTTGTAGAGATGTTGAGACTAAATCTTCTGAAAAGTGTCAGATTTGTGTTGATTAGTTCTTGCCTATGATGTATCAGGTTTTCTAAGTGGCTTTTTTTGTCTCTTTAATTTCCCTTTTGCTTTCCATAGAGAAAAGTCTGTAGCCTCAGTACGACTTAGGTTAGGTAGGTTTAAGAGACTTTTTAGTTCTCGTGCAGCTTGATTGAACTTGGGTTTTTCCTAGAATTTCTAGAGATTTGCCATATTCTTCTCAGTTTTCGTTTTTCAGAAATTTTTTATTTAATGACTACATGGCAGAAGTCCACTACTTGCTGGTTTTCATAGTTTGGTTTGACATTCTATGCTGATTGTTGTATGAATTGATTTAGGTGTCCGATGGCGTTAAGAAGACCATTATCTGTTTTTACTAGAATATTTAGTTGTATTTTTTCGGTGAGCTGTTCCCAAAAGTAGTCCCAATTCGTGTGTCCTATAGTAAGTGTTGAAGGTTTTTTTAATTTTAGTACTGTATGTAAGAAGTAGTGGAGAATGATCTGAGATGAGATCTAAAGAGGATTAAACTTTTAAGTAGTTTGATAAGATTCCTTTGGTAACACAAGTCTAACAGATTTGGGATCTGATAGGGGTTGGAGGGCCAATATGCGGGTTCAAGTGTGCATAAATAAGGAAGATTTTGTTCTTCTATTGCCTTAGCTAGTTCTCTGCCACGAGTGAGCGTTACAATCACCACCCCTTATAAAACGTGGTTTAATGGAGTCCGCTTAAAATTAAGTAAAAATGCTTTAGCATTACGTATTCCTTGTTTTGGTATGCCGAGTAGGATGCTGGACACTTAAATAAGGAAACAACAAAAAAAAAGGTTTGAAATGTGGATCTACAGGATATTACTAAAAATACCTTAGTCAGATAGAGTAAGAAATACTGAAATATTACACCGAATTATAAAAAAAATTATATTACTAATTACAATCAAAAAATAAAAATTCGAATACATGGGCCATATTGCGCGCAATAACGAATATTAGATACTAAAAATAATTATGCAAAGAAAAATCAGAAGAAAGAGAGCTACAGGTTAACGTCGAATCTCCTGGCTACGTAATCTACGAGAGCGATTCAGCATGACATCGATTGAACTATTCATTACAGCAATATTCAAAATAAAGATAGCGTAATAAAAAAAACTTTCAACTGAGAAATTAAGCTAAAAAGAAACATAAAAAGAACTTGATATATTGCATATTATAATAAACACAAATATAATAATCACAACGATTAGGTAAACAGTAACTTACTGTATATCTTGCTTGAGTTAAATAGTACTGAACAATAAATAAACAAATATAAAGTTAAATCTGCAAGCTTAGTTCAACTAGAGAAAACTGTTTAGAAGCGCTTATTTGCGCTCTATATTTTATGGATTTGCTTGCTGCCTATAAGCATCTTATTTAAATTACGTAAAGTATGTCGCTTGTGTAATTTTTTGCTCGTTTAAACCAATTAGAACGTTGGCTGGTATTTAAAAAAATATAAATTTTTGTTGTAATTAGGAGGTTATCAAAAGTAAAGGGTGTTACATGTTTACTAACTAATTTAATCAAATGTACACTTGCCGATGTTAAATTGCAGCTATTACGGTTAATTACGTAAATCACGTTTGCGTCACTGCAAGATAACTCTAATTTAGTGTTTCAAAAACAAAACGTACTAAGCTAATAGAGTGAAAAATACGTTGGTACGTAAAAGGTAGGCTTGTGAGCTGTTTTGGTGCAAATCCGCGACGTAGTTAATGCGATAATGGTAAACAGCAGCATTTTAAATGGAATCAACCTTGAAGTTACGGAAGTTGAAAATTAAATAATTATATCACTGTTTACGCACGCGTTGTACGCTTCACTTTTATGATAACGCCATTTATGTAGAACAGAAACAAATGATAAGCTAAAAAAATAGAAGTGATTTTTTTTATTAAAAATAAGAAATCAATTTCTCTATTCAACTCTGATTTTAATTGGCCAACTATCAGTCTACTCGCAAATTTCTACTATATTAATTGGCTAGCTTGGCTTGAATTTTAAAATGTTTAGGCATCCTCATCCATTATATCAGTTTAAGTCTCTTTATGCTTTGTTGCAAATGTACTTGTTTCTTTTTAATATTAAAATTTTTTAATATTGGAATATAATTATTGATCTACAGAGTATGCAAAACGTATATAACTAATTGATATCTTTTTAAATATTTATATTTTATTTAAACTGGAATAGAACGCAATACTAGGGCTTTCTATCATATTTTTATTCACTTTAACATTTGTATTGAACTGCGCATTTGCCGTTTGATGACAAAACCCACAGAAAAAGTTGGGGACAATTCAATCAGACGAACTAAAAGCTCAGATGGCTTCACCTAAACAAGAAATAAGATATATGATTTGAAAACTCTCTTGTATCATGTGTTTCATAACTGAAACAACGTGATTGCATCTGTCTATCTACCGATTGCTCTATCTGTTGCTATATGTATATTTTCTTTTATTATGAGGTTCTTGTAAAACTTTTTATTTGATCTATCTGATGGCTGTACTTCTTCAATTCTTTTTTGTTTAACAAGCCTTTTTTAGATGGTCATTATAATATTAGGTATATGTTTAGTTCTTTTAGTGAAGACGCATTTGTTCTATGATCTATCTCTTCCAGCACCACATCTAGAAGGAGTCCAATTTGTTCCTATAATCTGCCATTAATTTCCAACTTTAGGCATATCTGCTATTTTTTATAACAGTCATAAATAATTTTATTATAATTTATCTTTGAAACTATGTCTAACATCTATAATTGACATGTATGTTAATATTTATAGGCCATAGTCAATTATAAGTAATTAAGCAATTATAAAGTAATTTTTTGTAAAACAGCGTTCTTCAGTGTCAGGTGATACAGACAGAGTACGAAAGATTTGGAAACATTTAGAAGTACTTTAATTTCTCGATAAAATATTTTTCAGAAACAGTTTACTTACAACCTAGACACAATCAAAGTAATGACCACAATGTATGATAAAACAGGGTCGATGATGCATAATAGTGGTCGAAAGACGAATCTGTAGGATAGGAAAATCCGGCCCTTGAAGCTTATTGTAACGTCGCAGAAGAAAACAACGTACGAGAAAGTGACGACAGAACTTATTCAGCACCTAAACATCCCAGGGTAATCTGAAACAGTGAAGCGAGAACTGCATGATTTGGGTATCCATGGGCGTGTTGCTCTTACCAATCCTCTAATAACACACACGAATGCGACGTGCGTGGCGCAATGCCCACAAAAACTGGACGTTGGAGGACTGGCAACGTGTCGTTTAGTCCGACGAATTACTCTTTGCCTTTTTGCCAATCACTGGACGCGTGTTTGTCTGGCCAATATTCTCTGAAACATACGACTTGTACTGTCTCCGCCCGACTGTCAAGCATGGGAGCAGCTTTATCATAGTTGAGGGCGCTATATCATGAATTTGGCAGTCCTCTTCGTTACATTACACGGTCGGATTCCAGCAGCAGTGTATAGAGAACTCTTGGATAACCAGATCCACCACCTAATGGTGAAAACTTGATTTCAGACTGGAGTGTCATATTTTAGAATAATAATGGCCTTATTTACACTGCTGGCCCTATTTAAGAGTGATTTTAAGAGCATGCTAATGATATCCTTCCTGGCCGCTCAGTCCCCAGATTTGAATATTATCTAATCTGCTGTGGGCTGTGTTAGAAAACAGGATTCGGCGTCGGTTTCACCTCCTTCATCTTTATCTAAGCTGTGCTGCATAAAGAGTGGCTTACAATTCTACTTACCACTATTTAAGGCTTGTATCGGTCTATTCTGTCCGCAATTGAAGCTCTATTGCGTGCTAAAGGTGGACCAACACTGTATCAATACAAGATGTTTTGAGTTCCACAAGAGTTTCTATTATTTTGTCTAATACCTAGGTGTATGTATGTATGTATACGTATATATATTGTAAAATATCAAAGAAATTGCGGAATTTATTCAAAATCAAAAGACATACTGTTGTTCTACATGATAACGGAAAATCTTATGCTCTTATAGTTCGGGCTTGATTACCATTATATTTTATGAACATCAAACATTGGATAAAAACAATAAAGTTAATGCTATCATGAACAAACATATGAATAATTGATGGATATAAGGAAAGTGATTAAGATGTGTATGCAAGTTTTGTATAATTACAAAATAATTACGTTTTAGCAGGTTCAAAAATGTACGTCTGTCCAATAATATCAAAGTGACGCGTATATCCCTTTGAGAAGGAATCACAAATAAAACACAAGATAATATTACTCCATACTAGTGCACTCTAATTTTTAAATAGTGCTATCCGCACAAACGTCGCAAAATGGTGCAAATTAATTGCTATCGACATATTAAAAGATTTTTCCTCTTAATGTTAAAAAGTTTTAAATAGTTGTTAAAACTTAATTTATTATTAATCCAACCAACCTGAGCCAAAAATAAAACTCAGGCTCTACCTGTCACAAGTCAAAATAAATGGAGAGTGATGATGGAGTAACACCTCCTAAATAAATCAGGATTCAGTTGGCCTGGCAAAAACAACTTGAAAATTATAAGCATCAGGTCCGGGAGATATTACTATTAAATTAGTAAAAAAATACCCCTAGTAACCTCATTGAAAAATTGCAGAAACTTTTTAATAGATGTCATAAAACAAGAAGAAGTACTCACAGAATGAAAATTACGTTACATTAGTTCAATGCATAAAAAACAAATAGAACAATGTCACAATTACAGCAATGACGGTAACATCATCAATAAGCAAATTTTATAAACAAATAATTAAACAAAGGGTAGAAAATATATTTAATATTGCAGAAGAACAATGCGGTTTTATGGTTGGTAGATCCTGCATGGACATTTTTACTCTAAACCAAGTAGTACAGAAAAGATCAGCACGGGATGGAGAAACTCACATCCTTTTCATAAATTTAGAAAAGGCATACGATACTGCACCAATTGTAAAATTATTTGAGGTATTAGTATATATGTATAGTACTAAGAAAGACTTTTCTGCAGACCATCAAATAATCCTGGTAGGTGACGAAGGTACTATTAATTACACGACCAGAAAACTACATGAAACTTTGAAATTTTGACAAAACCAAACATATGGTTATAAATGGAAAAGCTCAGGACATGCAGGTAGATGAAATGTAATTAAGGCTTGTAAATATTATAAATATTTAAAACACTAACATCAGATGAAAGTATAGTCAAAAAGAGATCACACAGAATAATACAAGCCAAACAAGCCACACTCGACTTAATGTTACAGGCACAAAAAAACTGCAAATAAACGAAAAAGAGAACATACAATACGGTTGTCAAGAGCCTTTTTACTTGGAAAAAACATGGGAAATAACAAAAACAAAAGCAAAAGAAAAATGTTAGTTACCACCATGAACTGTTTGCGAAGAAGCTGTAGAAATAACCGATTGGAACATGTCAAAATAAGAACATTTAAGAAAGTATGAAAATGGAAAAAACAGTCATAGAAGAAATTGAGAAAAAAAATATTAAATTTGTGTGGTCATATGAGAAAAACGGCGCCAAATAGATATAACTACAAATAGTTTGGAACCGAAAATCCTGAGAGCGAAGGAAAAGAGGGCCACCACCTAGGTGCTGGGATTAAAAAGTACGAGGTGCATTCAAGTTATAATACCTACGATTTTTTTTCGAAAGACTGGAAACAGATAGAAACATGAAGTTTGTTCCAAAATACGCGCGTACTTTTTGTGAATGCGTGACAGAGATGGCAGGACTCTAGCGGCAGCGGCGAGAGTAAGGACTATTTTTGATACTTAAAATGGCGACGACTTCATTACAAAAACAGCGTGTAATCATTCGTTTTCTCCATTTGCGTGGTGTGACACCGAAATTCATCGCCAGTTGAGTGAGACATGTGGTGATGGTGTTATGGATGTGTCTAATGTGCGTTTGTGGGTGCGACAGTTCAAAGAAGGCAGAACGTGTGATAACAAACCAAGACAATCTCGGCCTCGAACCAGTCGGTCTGACGACATGATCAAGCGAGTGGAAAAACTTGTTTTGTAGGATGGGTGTGGAACACATCGCCTCCAAAGTTGGCATTTCCATGGGATCTGTGCACACAATCCTGCATAAAGACCTAAAAATGCAAAAAGTGTTTTCCAGGTGGATGCCAAGAATTTTGACAATTTTGAAGTGATTTTTCATGCTTCCTACTCACCTGACCTGGCTCCTAGCGACTTTTAGCTGTTTCCAACGATAAAAGACCAGTGTCTTTCATAGTCGTGCCGCTATTGCATCAGCGATTTTCCAGTAGTCAAAGAAGACTTCTAAATAAGCGTTCACAGCAGCCATGGAATCATGGCGTCGACGTTGTAAAAAATGTGTACGGCTGGAAGGAGATTACGTCGAGATGTGACACAAGTTTGACAGTTTTTGTGTGAGAAACAAAATCGGAGGTGTTATAACTTGAATTCACCTCGTATGTGAGGCAATGAAAAGCCGAAACTTAACCGATGATGATTTATTGTTCTGGGCTATCATGTTAACCAGTCCTCGGTTGAAATTTACCAAATAAATACTTGAATAAAGCATTTTTCTTTTTTGCGTCTCATCATTGAGAAGGTAAAATCACGGAATCTAAAATTCGCAATTTTGGTTTTCGACGAGAGAAAAAAGTACTGTACCAGATGAAAAAAAATTGTATGGGTGGTTTGTGATTAGGGGGTTAGGAACAACAATTTAAAATAAAAATCTCATTTAGCATACCCGTTGGACCTCCCTGTACATACTAATTACAGTTTCTATTACAAAAAGAGTAATACTTAATTCTCTCTTTTTTCTTATATAAAAAACTATTTTAAATTACAGTTTATAATTGTAATCGGACAAATTTAATAACTAATTCTTTTTTATATTTCAGCATTCTGGAAGACAGTTAAAAGCAAAAAATATATGTGTGAAAAATGTGATCATACTGCTCTTTTTTCCCAAAAGCAACAATAGATAGTCTTTAGCCAAAAAAGATGCTTGGGTTATGCTCGCCTTAAAACGAGACAAAATGAAAACGTAATTACCACTAAAGAGTTTATACCCGTGACTGAAGCAGGAAGCTCTGTAAGTAAGCGTCTCCAGAGTAAGTGTTTGCCGAGGGGCGAGCCCAACCGAAGGGGAGTTTTTGTGCAGCTAAGAATTAATCCTTATTCGAAACTGGAACTATCTGCGGCTTTTAAACTTCGGGCGCGCTAATTGGAGAGCGAATTAAAAGGCTCTTCGCGCGCTGCGCCGCCGCCGCTGCTGCCGGCTATTTCGGTGATTTGCAATAATATTTGCGTGCGTCGCGCGTCGCGGCGTCCGTCCTATTTTCACCATCCTTGTTCTCATTCCGCGTAAACTTGAAATATCAGGTCAGGCCCTCGCGGGCTCCAGGAGTCCTTGCGGTGATCGCGTCGCAAGTGGCTCCTATTGCGCCGCTGCGAATATCTCCTAACACTAGGCTCACCTCCTGCTACCAGTTTGCTTTATTCTGGCATTTGCGTTTCTGTACACTAGAGCCGCAAAGTTTTGAGCCCCATTCCGTAATTGATTTATTGGCTGACTTGTCGCCTTCGACGGCTTCGCTCCTCTATACAAGCGAGTTCGGATTTTTGTTTTGTTGGTATTTCCTTTTTTTATTACACTACTAAGTTTTTTCTTTATACTTTAGTACTCAATAAAATGACATCTATTTACGGTTTCATTCAATACAATTAGGTTATTTCTATCATTTACTTAATGGTTTAATACTATACTATGACTATTAATATCCCTTAAGATGCGGGCTTGATATGTTTAGTATTCTTCTTAGTTTTACTTTTCACTACGCCTTTATAAAACATATTTAAAGAAAGTAAACTTAAATTTTTGACTTACGACAACTAAGGCTATAAAAAGAATGCACATACCATGCACTCCATTAATGAGAGTACTAATCATGTCATCAAAAGTTAAGCTGTTCGCCATATATTCCAAATGAAGTTCTTACATTGCAGCTGCTTTTTTTATCAAACATTAAATTGTTTTTCAAGTGTAACCTTTCTATTTTTTATTGTTTTATATTCTCAGTGTTCTAATATTTTGTTTGAAGATATCAATTTAGAATAGCAAATGAATTCAGTCATATTAAAGCATACGTTAAGTTCTAGGCAATATTTTTCGATGCAAAAATTTCTTCTGGCTAAATGAATTGTTGATTTTGTTTTGCGTAAAATTCGTAGTTCAAAAACTTTTCTTATGTTGGCACAATTTTCAGTGGCATTAGCTCCTAATTGCTGATTAACAGGTCAAATAATTAACAAGTTACAGCAGTTTATTTGCATCAACATTTGCCTTTTTTATTTTTAAAATGTCTAAGATCGTTGAACAAAAAGATGCATTAAATGTTATGTTAAAGGCTACTAAAACGTTTCAAATTGTGCACTAAGCACACAATGCTCAATCTTTATCGAGAAAAACGGTAATCCAGTAAGATAAGCTGTTCAAAGCTGAATACCTCAATGACGAACCACTTTCTGGTCGTTCATCAACATCAATAATTGAAGAAAGTATCGAAAAAACTAGAAAAAATGTAATGAAAAATTGTTATGTGACTGTGAGAGAGCAAATCAATATGTTTAGTAGACGCAATTTTGAATGATGTTTTGGGCTTGAAACGTTTGTCAGCAAAACTTGGCAATCATTTTTAGCCCAAAGTATAACAAACATTGCAAGATATTTCACCATGCAACTTTTTTCTGTCCAATTAATTAATAAAAAAAACTTTTGGTTTGACACTAAAGACAACAATTGGAATGTTATAAAATACTTTATTTTTATAGTCTCTAAGTTCTAAGCAACCTTTTTCCAGTTTTATGATTCCTTTTTGGAAGTAGGCTTTTTGTACCCCCCAAAATACTTGTTTACGCTATATTACCACTTTGTTGGACTAAAATTGTTGCCTGAAAGATTTTGAGTTTTAGAGACAAATGTATAACTGAGGACACTAGATAGTCGAATAGAAAAAATGAGAAATTATTTCAAAACTTAGTTCAGTCAATTTTTATTCAGCTATGCGACTTTAATGTGCGGGTCAGTTATAATAGTGGAACAACAATATTATTACCATTTGAAAGCATTTTCTTGTAATCTTCAAAAGTACCAAGTACTACTCGCAAGTAATAATTTTCCTTTTTCAAGGTAGTCAATCCTTTTGTAACACGAAAGACTAACGTCATTATCTTTCTAGTGGATGGTGTGCTTTTCATCTTTTTTGTAATTTATTTACAAAGTGCATTCTACTCTTTGAATTATTGTTTCATTTTTAGTATGTGGTGATGAATTCAACTATCGCTGATGGGCACAAAAATCTGTTGAATTCTTCGTGCAAACTATCCGCTGATTTTTCCAAAGAAATTTACATTAGTCACTATGCAAAGTAAAGTAATTTCGCTCAGTTGGTATGCTCATGGACTGTACTAACTTTTACTCATTGTGCGTGACATTTGTTTTTAGATTTCCAGGACATTTACATTTAATTTGCTTCATTTCATACTGCCACTCAAAACATTTTAATAACTATCAAATAACAAATTAATAACGGAAAATAATTTTATTATATTTATCTGTAAGCAATCATTAGCATCGCCCTATGTGAGAATGTCAATCCAGTCACTAAAACAACAATGCATAACATTCTTCGCAAATCAATTTTTTTCTTTTAAAATGTCCATCGTATTTTTTATCTAATACTGATTCCACAGTATTATAAAGATTTGACTTTTTAAATTTTACATAACAAGATCTTTATGTGTTCTCTACTATACACACATAATTTTCTGTGGTAATTCCGAAAACAAGGCATTTTACATATTTTTTTATTGCAAATCGTTTTTACTTTATGAAAACAATATAAAAATATTATAACAATAGATCACCGGAAGTTAACCTTCTTCTAACAGTTGCAGACGACGTGGTGAAATAGTGCATGGTATCCAGAATTCTTGGCATATTACAGAGAAATTGCACTAATCTACTTTAGATAGCAAGAAAGTAAGTAGGCAGTCGTAGTGAAGTATGGTTTTTGTAGGGAATCGAAATGCACCGGCGAAAAAAGCAGCCAGAGGAAATAAATAATTAGTAATAGTTGGTTAATTAATTAGCTGTTAACTTACTGTAGAAATAAAGAATGAATCTAAAGTGTAAAATACAAGAGCAGTAATAAAAGAAAACAAATAATCGAATCAATAAATCAAGTTTGTTATACCTAAAGTTAAGTTTAAGATTGCTAAAAATAACTTAGAAGACCAAACTTTAGAGACAATGAAGAAGAAAACCATACTAGAGAAAAAAGTTTGGCAAACCCTAATAAACAAAGTTGAGAACTCAGACACATATATAATTAAAATCATAGATTTAGGTGCATTAACACATAATTTTAAAAATTTTGAGAAAATTAGAATATGCTATATAAAATAATTAAGAGAATTGAAAATATATATATAAATCAAATTTAAAAACTTGAGAAAAGAAATGCAAAAATTGGGGGTATACTCAAAAGAACAGACCAGAAGTTTAGACGTAAGTTTTAAAAACATTCTAAAATTTAGAAAAGTGATTAAATAAAAGCGTGGAATAATACTCTAGCAATTTGATAAATGAACTTTGAAGGCAATTATAAAAAATAAAATGAAAACAATAGAAGTTTCCAGATTAAGAAATATAGACAGTATAGAAAAATATCCCAAAAGTTTGAATGGAGAATTAAAAAAGAACTTACTAGAAGCAGATAAAGAGCTAAAAGTGCTAGCAGAGGGTTTGAAGGGGTATTTCTAAAAGCATATATAAAAGCAAAAAATATTACCAAATGTTAACAAAAGAAGTAAAATTTAACGCAAAAGAACATTACAGAAAATTTAAAGAAAAGTTAACGATAACTGCGAAAGGACATTTCAGGAATCTAGAAGTAGAAATAAAGATAAACCCAAAAGAACACGTCGGGTGTTATAAGAAAGAGATGAATAAAAACACGGGAGAGTACTCCAAAAGTTTTAAAGAAAATTATAAGAACTAAAAACAGAGACGCTGTTGAGAAAATCATGTCGAAAGACCTACAGTAATTTAATTGCAACCAAAACAGTTGAGAGTTACTTAGGACTACCCTGTTTGAGAATTGATTGCTACAAAAACCACAAAAAAAGCAGAAGTTAGACTTGGAACTAAGAGTAGTGCTGAAAAGAATCGCCAAGAGGCGAAGGCACGATAAGAAGAAATTAACGCACTTAAACCAGTAAATAAACTTTATTGGAAACAATAATATTTCTTGAAGTTGGGAGATAGCCTTAGGGAGGAAACTTTGATAAACATCCGTAGTACTAAATTTATATAGTAGTCGTAAGTGTTAAGTAGCCAAGTTTCAAAAAACATTTTAGTTCAAAAGAACGTGAAAGAATGGCGTGACTAGCAGTTGAGGTACAAATTACATAATAACACTACCACTTCCATATCTTCTTTCAGTACGGCTTATAAACTAATATGTAGACAAGTGAGGGCAAACTGTAAAAGTTGATCAACCAAAAACCCAGTAATGATGCATATTGCTTAAATTGAACCGGAAATTTTTGAAGTAAATATATATCATCGGGAACAAGTTCAAAGCAAGCTATTTCAACTTGCAACACATGTGCATTGTTTTTTGGGCAAAAAGATCTGTTGCTTATGAAATCACCAAAGACGTCATAAAAAAGACGTGTTATATGTGTTGGTAGAAAAGTCCGATCGATTTCTGTCTTTAGAGAAGAGTAATCCCATTAACTCTAATTGTTTTGATGTGATCACAAAACCAAAATGGGTATGTTAAAGGATATACTTGCATAATCTTCTGGAAATCTAAGTACATTTTAACGTCTAAATGGTGTGTGATAGTGATGTAAAAATTGGAGCAAGTAATGAGCACTTTCGACAAATTTACATAAAGAATATCCCGTCTGTATATGAGCGCTGCCTTAATAAAACCTGTGTACTAAAAGTGATTCTGCAAATTTTATTCTGAAAAAGTGAAAATCAAGAAAATTCCTCATTTTGTAGTCCTTCCAAAATTGCTTTGAACATTGTTAATCATCGTCAACATTGATAAAAATCTATTCCAATTAGTACGAGGGATTGCTATGGAAATTGTAACATTTTATATAACAATAAAAACCAAGCCCAATTTCTTTTCTTTATGATCTATTCTGAAAGTGGAGAGTGGCGGACGGATGAATGGGTTGCCTACGATAATATAACGCGTAGAGATCTAGAAGCGCAATGTTCGCTGCAAACAATCTCTAAAACGAACTGTACCCAAAGAAGATCATCTTCTGTGTATTGTAAAGAGAATTGATTCAACTTGTAGTTAAGGAGATTTCGCCAAATAATTTGCACAAACCATTCAGAAGTAGCAAATTGGAAGAATTTTATCTTCCACTTTGACACCGCTAGGCCTTAGACGTTTTAGACCACTCACAATCAAATATTTACTCTTGACTGAAATATTTTCCGTTTGTTTTAAAATTCGGTTAATGGCAAATCCTCCAAAATAAGCAGACTACCAAAAGGCGCCTGGATCAATTTTTCGGCGAGCAGCCTAGGACGTTCTATATGGTATAACTCAGCTTCACAAGTTCTAGCTGCACACTGTCAATAAAATTTTAATTATTTTCTGTGTAGTCTAAATAGAGCACCAAGAAAATGTATATTTTATTACATCTAAAACTTCCACATTTATTCAATTTTATAAAAGGTGTACTAATTCTACAGTCATTCCATGGCAAATGAAATTTGGCGTGCTGGTAGCACTCACACAGAGAACCAAAAAACCAATTTAAAAAAAAATTAGAACTTTGGTTTTTGAATTACGGCTATTTGAAAAAAAATGTTCAAAATTGCCCCTCCCTCAATATATTTAAATGCTTATATTTTGGTCAAATTTATAGTCAAGAAGGTAAACCAAACGCGAACCGAAAGCTGAATAGTTAAGCTTTTATATGATATACATTACGACAGCATTCGGTGCTGGTATGCTGTCGGGCTCATTGAGCTGATTTTTTAAGAATTGGCTTTTTGCTTCTCTCCACGAATGCTACCAACATATCAAATATTGTAATCTAGTTTTTCTTTATACTAAGATTAATAGCTAAAATTACGTAAGAGTAGTTTCAAATATGTAGATTTAAGGAAAAAATAAGTATGATTTTACTGAATCGACGTGTTATTGATTATTGCACTAATAAACAAAGAATGTGCCACTTTTATTCTAGCAGGCGTTTGTTTATCGTTATCGTTAGTTTTATTTACAATTAAAAAAAAATAGATACGATTTTATTTAGCAAGCTAACCGACATAGTGTTCTATAGAAAAATTTAGAACAATGTTGCTGGAGTACGTATACCATACGTTAAACGATTTTCTTGCCTGTGGTTTTTGACAACCATATAAACCGTCTCGTCTACGTTACACACCTAGTGTGAAGATAAACGTGACAAATATTAGCTCTACACAGAATAACGTTATGGTGAACAAAAGCAATATATCTTGGTAGAAGCTAATCCAGATAGAAACATAAGACCAGTTGATAAGCAAACAATTTCGTGTACAGTTTTGTGAAAAGCTGTCACAACAAAAATATGATCATTGCTTTAAAAAAATGCAGGGTACGGTAAACAGCATCAATTTTATCGATTATTATGTATCGATTTTAGAAGCAAGTATTTCTAATGTCTAGGTAGTAAACGCCAACGACCATTTATTCAGTCTGTACATTTTGTTTTAGAGGTTAATTAGCACTGATTACTTAAACGTTTTTGTAGATATTTTAGATGATTTTATTTCGCTGTCATCTTGTGAAACTATTTAAATAATTATTTTCCCATGTAAGTGGATCTGTCAATAAGAGCCAATGTAGTTTTCTTATTTTTCTGGTTTAAATTGGTACTATATTTTGAGTAGGGGCGGCATAAACAAAGGAGGTCGTTAGTTAGAATAATTTTGTAACAATATCCATCAAAGAATCCAATAACCATCAAATTGTTTACGGTTCTATTAGACTTCGTCAAATACTCATATATCTTTGGTCTATGAAGTGCAGTGTTGAATATCTGCGATAATTGTAAATCACGCTATATAATATCTGATTTAAACTTATTTTTTAGATGACTAGTACAATAGTACAAAATAAGAAATAAGATGGATGACTTTAAATTAATACAAAATTTAAATAAGAATATGATATAAAGAAATGCGTATATATTTTTGTAAAAAGAGTTTCTTATAATTTACTTTTAATTTCAGTTTGTTATAAAGCTCAAATTCTGAATATATCACTTTTAGGATTGTTACCGGTGATTTTCCTAACATTTTTTATATCTATTTACATTCTTTGTGAAGAAAGAATTATACTTTTTACAAAATAAAACAGTTATTTTTATTAAAATAGAAAATCGGCTTCATATTGTTGTAGTTTCAATAAAAAAGGTAAAGTGGGATTTAGCTTAGTACCAAAAGTTGAAATGTATTCAATTTTTTACTTAAAAAATTGTTGAAAAATGTTTATAACATATTTTTTATAAAACCCATAGGGCTGCTTAGTAACAAAAATTAGTAGAAAGCTGAAGTTCGACATTCTTCACTTTATCGACAATGTTTGCTTCAAACTGTAAGGAAATCTGCCAAAGGATCTTCTATTTTCTTTTTGGCTAGACTCGCTAGTTTATTGCCTTGGTTGTTCATTGGATATTTTATCAATCGTTCCCAAGAGAAACAAACACGTGATCAAGGAACGCAACTAGTCTAAATCGCAGTATTTTTAATCTCTAAGAGGTGTTTGCATAAAGCGGCTTCATATAAACTATATTTCAAAATCTTCTCACTTGATAAATAGTTACAAACAGTTCAGGATGAGCAGGGAGGCGTTGTGGAAAAAAATGTTAGAGGCAATATAAAGTATGTAGGAAAAAAATAATCTTAAATAAAAGGTTACCATATTCTAAGTTTTAATACAATATTTCGTTTTTAATGATAGTACAATTTCAATAAACAGTACTGTATATAGATAATACACACTTGTACAACATGAATACGAACAATAAATCCTTCCTAATTTTTAAATAAATTCTAATTGAATTAATTTATCAAAATAATACTGTAGATTTCCTGTCATATTATATATCAATACATAGTAGCTTATATTATGCGGATTACGCACTGTGTAGGTATAAAAATATCGGTCGGTTAGATAGATACACCACATGACTAGTTTTCATCGCTCACATCAGGTTGTGAGTAGTTTCATCAAAGATTCCAAAAATCACGGAAAGCTTTTTAGAAGATTTATAACAACTGATGGAAAACACCGGGCTATGCATTGAGAAGCCTGGAATTGGAAATCAACTTTTGAACAAATCGGAAGAAAAGTAAAAAAATGAATCAATAGGAACTTTTTAGAAGCTATTTAAGAGCTGCCTACTATTGAAACGAAAAGTTAACGATAACTTGCTTTAACGGCTTTGTATTACAATGCAGGTTTACAATTTGCTCGTGTAAAAATATGTTGGACACATCATAAGCAAAATGTTATTTTTAGTGGCAAAAAATTTAATTTAGTTAGACCGTATATGTTTTCTTATTAACAGCACTAATGGAAGTGAAAAGGGAGTAAGTAATAACCCATTAATTTGGTAAAGCTGATGATGCGCAGGCAGAACTCGGAAAAATACATACAGCTTCTAGAAAAAACAAATGACAATTTTTCAAATGATATGGCAGCCTGTGGGGTTGTTAGATTCGCAACCAAGCACCTTCCTAGGTGACGGATACACTAACGCTCGCTAGGTCTAGCATGTACCCAGAACATAAAACTAGTGAAAGAAGCAACTACAAGTATTTGATTTAATGGATCTTAAACTTACAAATCGGCAGCGGGTCTTCCGAATATCAAGGATGAAGGTAAGAATCAAGGAGATTGGGACTGCTCTACCTCTGTAAATTTTCGCAACACTCTCCCGATACAGGTATCAACCGAAAACTATTGCTACTTTTCAAGAAAATTAGATGACACTACAAAATAAAATAATGGCACTCAGTCCTCGGCAATTTTCTATAAACTAAAATCTTTGAGTGTAAAAATATTAACTATAAATTTGAAAAAGGCACATGGAATGTTCAGAGCTTATATGCATTAGAAAAATTAACAAATGTCATACAGGGATGAATATAATATACAAATTTAAAATCCAGCGAAGTAAGATGGTCTGATCCCATATCCTTCAGGTTTAATGATAAAAGTCGATCAAGAGAAAGATTATCTAAGCGGTCTAGCAATAATTATGAATAACCAGCTGAGTCAATTTGTTTAAAACTTTACACCGTGTTTTGATAATCACGATTCTAAATTAAAAGGAAAATCTATAAATATAAATCTGATCGAAGTATAAGTGTCTACAGCAGGCAAGGCCAATACAAAGATTAAACATTTTTTCAACAAAAAGGTAAGACATAAATATTACAACAAAATATTGTAATGCAAATCTAGAAAGATTATATTGAAAAATTATTTGACAATGAGAGACCACTACGTCACATGGATAATAAATATCAAGCAGTGAGACCATGTATTATAAAACGTAAAGTAGCGCTTTCTGTAAAAATAAATAAAAGTTGAAAAAGCCCTAGGACTTGATTTTTACACAGAAATGTTTAAATTAATAAACAAACAAAACAAATATATTAGTAAATTTGTTTAATAGGGTATATACAAATGGAAATATTCGACACGACTGATTTGAGACAGAATTCATTACATTTCTCAGCAAGACAAATGCAAAATTATGTAACGAATACAGATTGATAAGCCCTATGAGCCACTGTCCAAAAATAATTTTAAAAATAGTAAGCTCTATTCTGTTTACAAGTTTCGATAGACAAATGTGGAAAGATCAACAACAAGATTTGTACCTCTACCTCCTTGATTATGAGAAAGAATTGGATAAAGTAAGGCACATTAAGCCCATAGAATGCTTAAAGCAGTTATATTAGACAAAAGAGATACAAAACTAATGAAAGACAGTAGAACGGGTAACATATAAATTTAACAAAATGTACGTTAGGGCTTTTGCACAGGATTAGTCATCCTGTCATCAAGAATGTACCTCTACACCCACCAATGTCTTTTGCTCGTTAGGAGCTATAAAACTAAGAAAAAGACAGGGCTGTATATTGTTTCCAATGTTGTTTATTATTTATTTTGAAGTGAATTTATAAAATCTCTTAAATTAATATAATCTAAGAGATAAAATAAATTGGGAAGTAGTATACAGCGTGAGATTTACTGACGACAGCGTATTGCTGGTAAAATACCTTATAGCATTACACAATTTAATTAGTAAATCCCATGAAAACAACTTAATAACCTCCTATAAACAATACGAAACCCGCATAAATTACTTGCGCACCGATTTTCGAAAAACAAAAATTACAAAGGGGAGCGAAATTTCGCGCCGATCACGAATCCGGCCTTCAAAAGTTTGTAGGCCGGGAAAATAGCCCCTTTGCGGCGAGGGTCGGCCGTCTTTATTTATCTCCCGTTCAAACGTATAAGTGCGTCCTTATAAGTCTAATATTGATCAAGAATCAAATAAAAATAACTCGAGCAAGTAGAACTTACATTTGAAAATCAATGACGTTAGTTTAAATAACTTAGATAATTACAAATACTTAGTTTGCTGGTTGTGCTCAAAATTAAGTTTATGTTTAAAGATAAGAAGTAGAATTGAAACAGCAAAGCAAGGGTTTATAAATATAAAAACTTTCTGATTGACAAAAAGCATATATAAAGTATATATTATATGAAACCGAAATTTGAACGCTCAACAAGAACGACGGAGACAAAATCGTGAGAAAAAGATAACAAACCAAATAGTACTACAACGTACGAATCGAGGGCAATAAAAAAAGACAGGTTATCTGACACGTCTCCTAAGAAATATAAAATATGGAAAGCTTCAACTTGTAATTCAAGAAAAAATAGATGTTAAAATAGTAAGACGTAGAAGGAATACATCTTGGTTAAAAATGTAAGGCAATTGACTAAAATAAATATACCAGAATTATCTAGAAGAGCAAAGAAAAACATTTTACAGTGTAATCATCAACCTCGTCTAAAAGGTCACTTTAAGAAGAAGAAAAAGAAAAAGAAAGACAAGTCATGCATTATTCTTTCATCAAGGCAACGCCGGTATTTACTTATTTTCTTCATGCCACGCTTGAGATTGGTGTTAAGAACATCACAAAAACGTTGTCGACTGGATATCACTAGCCCCGGACCTTAATAAAAAAGAAAATATTTTGGAATGATTGTCTCTAAAATTTTGCCCAAATTCCAAACAGTTCAGTTTCTCTCAAGAACTATAACAGATACGTAAACAATATCCGTCTGAGTTTTTCATCAGCTATTTGAGGACGCTGTATAATTCTGTTCCAACCCGAACATTTGACGTTATAAAAAACAATGGTAAAAGCACTGCTGCGTCCGACTTAGTGTGTCAGTGTGACACATTTACCATAAAGTGTTCTAGGAATCGGCTTATTTATACACATATTTTGTACACTGTTTTCCAACTTTGTTTGCCAGTCATTCTGTCCTTATTTTTTCACCCAGTTGAAATGCCAGTATCCGTACATCATTTAATGTTAATTTAAATAATCTTTCTTCCAAAACTCGAATATGACAGACCAGCTCAACTACTTGGACGCCTGAAATTGTTTTGTAGCAGTCTATCATTTTTTCTGCCATTGATTTAGGAGAAAGAGTTTTTATATTTCTACTTTCAGAATTAATTGAAGAATACTAAAAGCTCTTTAAAATTCCATTTTTATTTAAAGAACACAGCACGTTCTTTACTTTTTTGTAGCCAGACTGAGTCTGTTTTTTATTGGTAACTTAGGAGCATATTTAAAAAAGAAATAATTATATATAAATCTATACCTTATTTCTCTATTATAATAATAATAATAATAATATTTAAAAAATCTTATAAATCAACCAAAAACCACATTTATAAATTTTGCAGTAAAACCGGGTACTACCCGTTTTTACGCCAGCATGATGGCTTATTTAAAATAGAGTCTTTACGTTGAATGATAAAATTAAGTATTTATTAAACTTTCTGAAATAAATCTTGAAGCATATAAAATCTGAGAGCAGTATACGTGAAGTAGAAAATTAAAGTTTTCACCTAACACTTTAAAAATTTGGTTTCTAAACTCAGCTTAGACTGCGTTAAGAGGAAATATACCTTTGTGAGGGCAAAATCATCGATCATTTTTGACAATTTATTTAAAAAAAGACAAATCAGTATTTTTACAAACGGGTTTTCATGTTAATATAGGTCTTAAGGTATAAAAAAAATGTATAAGTAATTTTAAAACAAAATGGCGGCGCAGTAATTGATGTCTTGTTTTTAAGGTCCTCCGCGGGCGACACCACACAGGTCACAATTATCAACCTAGAACAAAAAACAAAATATATTCTGAAAGTAGATATAAAAATATTGGTTAAAAAAAATGGTTTCAATATTATGAAAAAAAAATTTTTTTGCTAAAAAATCGATCGAAAATTGATCATAAAATTTTTAAATCTCAACTAATTGAAAAAATTATTAAGAGGCTTCAGTTAAAATTTTAAGTCAATAGGTTCTAAATTATAGGCACTACGGTGTCGCCCGACTTCAAAAACATGGTTTCGGGAAAAACGCGTTTAAAATTTCAAATAATATAAAATCATGGAAATTTAGTGTTTACCTTCATCGGAAATGCCTGGACCATACAGTTGTCCTTCTAGTTCAACATTTCCTGCTGAATTTAGTAGATTTAATACAAGTGAACAGTCGATACATGTATTTACCGCTCTAATGACTTCAAAATTTAAAAAATAATCATTGGAAAAATTTTCTCAAAACACTGCAAATCAACACTAGAACCTTCCTTGAAAAATCAAATTTTTGGACCACTTAAAAAGTTTTTCTCCTCATAAAACCTTTTGGATATCATTTTTGGATTGTTAAGGAATGTTTTAAGCCAATAAAAAATCAAATTTTTTTTACAAGGTATATTTCCTTTAATGTCGAAATGAACTATTCCACAAAATATAAATTATTTCTGGAAATAATAGCTAAAAATATAAAGTTAATTAAGTAAATGGACATAAACCAAATGGAAAAAAATAGTAGTATTTAGTTTATTCACGTTTATAATCGGTATCAATCTTGATTCCAAATTTTATTGTCCAGCACTACTGATAGATACAAAACAAGCGTTTGATAGTGTGGCATGATGACTATTATACCTTCTATTCAGATCTTACTTGTCAGATTGTTACCTTTAAATAAAATACAGCCAACAGTATTCGGATCTCCAACCTATCAACCATGGAGTGCCTCAAGAAAGTGTCCTTAGACCTCTGCTATTATACATATTATATATTAAAGATATATTTAAACAGCGTGACATTGTCCTCCTCTCTAGTCATATCAATTCCCACACAACCTCCTTAAAGTGCAAAATCATTTATTTATTCTACAGCCCATGTGGACTTGCGGTACTTGTACTTCGGGGTTGCTCCTACATGTCCAATGTTAACATTATTTAACTCTAAGAATGCTTGCAAATGCTGGTGGTATGTAAGCAATTTAACACGGCATACTGACATTCATATAGCAACACTAGGAGAAGAGCGGATGACAAGAAGTGATAACCATTTTCTATGACTACAAGTTCACCCAAACACTCCAGCGTTCAACCTGCATCAGGATCCCGTCTAAGAAGACTAGAAAAAAAAATGGTCCAGTGATATAAAAAGAAGATATCGAAATAACATCAATGTATGGATTACTTCTCACGTCATTACATTAATTCGTAGAAGGTATATTTTATTTAGAATTAGCTCTGACTATTAATTTGCTGTTAAAATAAAAAAAGTTTATAATTAGAATTTTGCTAATAACGTAATAATAAGAGTATATATATTCTATACTTTTATTGTATTGCTTCACTTATCCAGTTTGTGCCTTCACAGACAACAGCACTAATGTCACAGATAAAGATGCTCAGTTTGACTCGCTTACATGTAAGTGAAAAACGTACACTTACATCGCAACGTTTGGATACCATGAAATCTTTTATATTTTGAGGCAAATGTTCTAACTCAATAATGTCATATATTTGTTTCTATTCAAATTCGTCGTATAATGAGAAATTTTCGCTAATTTTCGAATGAGAAGATGAAATGAAAGATTGTCTGGATGAGCTTCTTGGTCTGTTCTTTTAAGGTGAGTTTTGGGAGGTGATTCTGTAAAAAGCTCTAGATAATATGTATTCGATGGCATGACTACCTCTTCTTTGACTCTTTTGCTTCCTCTCTGGCCCAAGACGACGCCATTTTAAAAAAAATTGTACGCGACATTTTAAAACTCAAAAAAAATTATAAATTTATAAAGACACAAACTCGCATAGACACCGGAAAAAACAAAACTGGATCAAATTCACGGACAAACTATTCTATGTCAGAAAAAGTCTCAATAGATAACGAGCGGATCGAATTCTTCGTGTGAAAACGTCAGAATAACATCGGGCTATAGAAAATCCGTTTTTCTTTTTTCTCGAAGAATATCTATCCAATTGTCTTCAAATTTTTATGGTATATTTTAGATGTATAATAAAGGTACTGGATTTTATATTTTAAAAATTTTAGTGATTAAGGTACAAAAAAATTAAGGTGGTAGCATTTATGTAGCAAAAAGCGCATTAAAAAATGATGAGAAATTTTTAGGAAAAGTGAACTTAGAGTGCTTCAAGAGCTGTGAAAAGGGTTTGATGTTTGAGCAAAATCACTATATTATTACAGCTTCTGAAAAAACGTTTCCAAACAAAAAAAAACGAACCAAAAATTTTCAGTAGTTTTCGAATTATGATGATTTCAAAAATATATAAACGAAATTCAAAATGGCGACCAGAAACACCCTTTTTTATTATTGGCATACTTACCGGCCACAATGGCTTATTGTGCCTACTAACATGCACTTAATGCTAGGACATTCACACACACACCCATGGATTGAGCGAGGCTCGAATTCGCCCGCGCTGGCTCGATTGATGACAGAGGAACGATGATCTTGACCACCGAGCCACCTCGGCTCCAAGACCCCCCTTAATAAACTTTGTTTGTAGCCAATCACGATGATCCAAACTCCTCTACAATTGTGTCCTTCGAGTATACAAGCTCACGTCATAAAAACTATTGTCATCTGTGTTGACACAAGCTCTTCGCTAATGGATAAAATTTGGAAGTTATTTTGAAATTGAGTTAAAGTTTAATTTCTATCTACAAGATTTTTTACTCTGATCTGTTTTTTGCTAAATATTTCCAATTCCCAAAAAGCGCTTCCCAAAACTTGCATACAGACTCACTTTAAGGGTTACGCAGTAGCTTGCTCTGTTCATTCACGTTTCAATTCACCTATTATTCTTTAAACTTTCAATTCAGCTAAGTCCTTGTGCTAATTTTCAGTTTCAATTCAAATTAAAAATTATCATTAGTAATAAAAAACGAAAATAGCAAATGAAAAACAAAATTATCAAAACGCTACCATTTCTATGTTTCAATGATACAAGTTAATGATCTAATTATATTTCATTCTATACAAAAATGAAAATAAATTTGTTAGCACTGCAAACAATAAAACAAAAAAGGACAACACTTAAAAACAAGTGTAGTACGATCTGTCAAAAAATGAGGCACCTAGTAAAATTCTACTTCTAAATAAAACCTTTGTAGTATAAAAAATATATACATATAAAAAAACGACAGGATATTATTAAAGGAAAACAACTTGTAAGATTAGCAGAGTTTTAAAAATGGGAAGTTCAAAAGTCTAAAATTAGATATTGAGTGTTACTATAATTTAAATTTTTGGTTTATTTGTTTCTTTTGCTTTATTTCGTATGTATAACTTGCGACTTTCTTTTTTATTAGTAGCAAAATAGTCGTATTTTTTGCGAACAGACCATTTAAAACCCAAGGTTGTCCCTTTTGTGCAGTAAATGATTTTTATTATTTTTCCCCTCTTTATTTATCCCCGCTGCGATATCTGAAAAGTATATTCAGATATGATGCAGCCCCTAATGTAGATTGATTTAGAAACAATAATATCACTTTAAATGTGATAATTTTGCATCGTAAGAAGTAAAAGAATTCTTGTGTTTTAATTAGAAAAATGTTAAGCTTTTTAAATCGAAACATAAATGCCTAGCGCAGTTAACGGATTATTTGTAGACTGACAACGAGAGAAACATAACCGCGCGTTTCACATAAAAGGTGAATATATCGGCGGAATCAAATTTTTGGCGTAAGCGCTCGGAGAGGCACGCGGAAGTCATTAACGAGGCACGAAGCGGTTAGCATTTGACGGCGCCAGTGTACAGACGCTCCGCTTTGTTCCAGTCACAGCCACCGCGACCGAGGAAATCTTCCGCATATCGATCCGCACTCGGCTGTTGCCCAGCAACCAGAGTCAATCTGGCCAACACAGGGAAAAGAAGGATATTTTTTTATTTATTATCCTCCATTATCCCTTTTGGATCGGCCGCGCTCGGCCCGCCTCGGCGTCGGCGTCGGCGTCGGCGTCGGAGTCGCGAGCGCTGACAGGCGGGGTGATGATGAAATATGGGGCACGTGGTTAGACTCGGAACGACGTCACTCGACGCCGAATCGACGCCGCGGCGCCGTATAATGCCGCATTACCGGAGGCCGGGCGAGAGGTTCGCCATCGGCAATTCCAGGCCGGCGCGGCGCTTGTAAAATATGATGTAAATATTTATGGGCGCGCGGCCCGCTGCGGCGCGGCCGCCGCTTTCGGGAGAAGATAAACCGAGCGCCGTCCTGCGTCATCGCTTTCGCAAATTCGCGCGGCCGTCGTTCTTGGTCCGTTTGTTTCCGTGTCGCGAACTATGGAGGTCAGCATGTTGCACTTTTTTCCTCCTATCTATCGTCCGTATAAATGATTCTTTGGCTGGCCTAAACGGAACCAGGTCAGTGGAATTATCGTTTATGAGCCCAACGCTCTCGCCTCGGCTTCATAAAGATCGGTAACATATTCATCGCATTATGCGTAACCCAACACGAAGGCGCGTTTTCAAGAAGAACGGCCGTTCCGGTCGTCTTTCCTGGCGGTCCGTTGTTTAACTTATGAACGGGCAAACATCTTCCTGTCAAATCTACTCTTCTTCGTGACGTTTAAAGTGATAACCAAGTCTTCTTAAATTGTGTGAAAGTATAAATAAGCAGTACGAAAAAACACTTTGAGGTAGCACGAACAGTTCATTTCAACAGAACAGTTGATAGAAAAACAAAAACAACTGGTCAAAAATATAACGCTTTCAAATATAAAAACAGTAAAGGAAAGTATATATAAATTGTTAAAGAGAAGAGAGTCCAAACTCAAAACGAATTTAAAGAAAGACTCAGAATTTCGTAAAAAACGAGATTTTCAAATGGAAAAAACGACGGTTAATATGTGTAAAGTCGTATTAACTATTATTATATGAAAATAAAAAAAAAACATTTAACGTTTGTGAGTTAAAGGGTAAATAGAATAGACTTAATAATAAAGGAGAAAAGAAAACTTCTTCTTTCTCCCATTCCATATTACCTTCTCGGGTGTCGGAGTCGGGTTAGTTTTCTTTAGTTGCTTTCACCCATTTTTTCCATCTCTTCCTAAATTGGGCTAATTACTTCGTTTCCTCTATATTTTCCCCTTTCTTTTCCCGCTTCTTCTATTTGAATTGTCCAAGCCTTTCTAGGTCTTCCTCTTATTCTCTTCCTATGATTTCTTGTCCCCCCATAACTTCTTACTAGTTTGTTTGTATCCATCCTAACCATATGGGCGTACCAGTTTAATTGTCTTTTCTTTATTTTATTAATTATCGGTTCTTGTTTAATCTAGTCTCTTATTTCTTACACCCAATTTTGTCTTCCCTGCTATCTTTTAAGTGTTTCATTTCTATTGCATTTAACTTTCCAATGTATTTTTTTCTGTGTTGTCCAATTTTCACTTGCATATATTGATGTCGGTAATGTCGACGTTGTATATTTTTAATTTTGTTTCCTTATTTATTTCTTTTTTTATAGTATTGAATTTAGAGCATAGTATGTTTATTTTATATTATATTATTATTATATACTCATCCTACTTGCTAGTTCTATGTCTATGTTTCCATCGTTTGTTATAATACTTCCCAGGTAATTAAATTTTGTTAATTTTTCTACGTTTGTTATTGCATTTCATTTGTGTGTTGTCCTTTTGTTTCTCATTTATGATCATTATTTTGGTCTTGAGAAAAGAAAACAAAACTATTAAATTTTTACTAAAGGTTGGTCAAAAAAGTTCTCGCTAAAAATAATTTTTGGTGTTATTTCATGTTGGCACCTTTTACCGCTGATTACGATATAAGAACCAGTGACTTTAGGTTTTGTTACGACATTATTAGAAGAAAGGTCTGATCGCAAGAGATGCTGCCAAGGCAATTTGCATAGATGAAAGCGAAGAATCAGCTATTAAACAATGGATATTTTTGTTTTAAAAGCAAGCCTCATTCAGATTGATCTTCAAAGTTGAACAACAAAAATTTGTTAACAGGATTGGAAAATAATTCTTCATTAAGCATTCAACCACTTGCATCGAATTGACTTTCTTCGCAAGAAGCCCTGACAAAATCCTCACGAACTCGCTGAAGCACAGGCCAATAAGCGAGTCGAAGTTTGCTATCAATTGCCCAACTAACAAGAACTTTTAAGGGCTAGATGGCGTCCAGGTTCTTCCGTATCTGTAATCCAGGCGCTGCTCTATTTTACTACAATCTCTTCCGATCACTGGAATATTTCTTGCACCCATTTGAGTCTTTTGATTAAGTTGAAGAAACCTATCAATAATTCTTTGATATGAAGGGGCCATAGGGGTGTTTTGATCAGATCCAACAACCTGCAGAACGGTGGCAGAAGGCTATGGAAGATGATGGTCCTTATTTTTAAGGCAGTTGTTATTATTTTTAAATAAATTTGGACATAAAAATTTTATTTTTGATCTTTAATATGAAACATTTTGCTAATCTTATAATTCAATAATATGATTAAGAATACATGTTGGAAAGCATTTGATTATAACTTTTCAAAATTCAAAAATGTTTTATTCAGCATAGTCTGAAGTTTAGTTTAAAAATTTTTCAAAACGTGGACCTTAACTAGCAACAGGACGGTGCAGCCTACTTTCAAAAGCTTCATTTACTGTTTGAACGTTGCCTGCTTCAATTGCCAAAACTTCATAGTTTATAGCTATTTTGAGATCTTTGTGTGTTCTTGGAGACCAGATCGTTTACTTATCTCCATAGAAAAAAGTCGCATAGATTCATGTCAGGAGAATATGGTAGTCAATTACTATCATCACAAGCAAAATTATCGAAAGACAGTCCTATGACCCGTGTTTCAAAATAATCTAGAAATGTGCAAAAAACTTCCAAAGTACGATAAGCCCTCGCATCGTCCTGCTTAACCAGTAACCATTGCGCATCTTGGTTCTCTTTGCTCCCTGTGGAAACTTTGCATTCGGCGGTAATTTTAAGAGTTCACATTGCTGTCAAACAAATATGTCCCGAGAATATTTTCCTTAAAATTGCACACCAGGCGATTACTTTGGCTGAATGAAGAGACTTTATAATTGCAAGGTGAGGGTTTCCGGTACCGCAGTGGTGCAGGTTTTGCTTGTTAACAAAACTTTGCAGAGAAACATGAGCCTCATTACTGAACCAAATTTTCAAAACATCAATCGAATCGTTGTCCACTTTTTCAATTATCAATTGGGAAAATTGAAATCTTATCTCGATATCGTGCGGCTTCAGCGGCTGATCGACTTGAATCTTATACGAAAACATTTTCAAATGTTTTGTCAAAATAGTTTGGACGTTCCCATTGCTGACCTTCGCTTGTTGAGCTGCTCGCGAAATCGACAAACCTGGCTTATCTTCGAAAAGGCATCTAACTTTTTCGATATTTTGTGACGTCACAGCGGCCTTTCAATAGGCTTGTCGGACTATAACACAACTTCTTCCAAATTTGCAAAATTTCTGTATTAAAAAATAGCACTTCTTTGTAGATTAAGGATTCCATGTTTACAGTTAGATAGTCACGTTATCAATGGCTTGTTACAAAACTTCAATTAGTTAACTATTATGTATAATCTTTCATTATTTTTTAATAGGCAAATACTTTTGGACATCTGTTATTGATCAACTTGTATCAGAAATAAAAGCGAACACTTTTATGGTTGGTGTTTTGAAAAATTATGTTATCTGTTCTGTCACAATCGAAAGCCATTGACTTTAATCCACATTTAAAATTTCATATACCAAGTGTTACGCTTTTTCCTAGTTTCTATTACTCTGGATAAAAGTTTCTAAACAAAGGTTGTGTTTTCTTGAAATAAGCTTGTGTCGTCTCTCGCATCCTAGGCGCCAGTCTTCTTCTATAAGCCCCGTTCTTCTTGCACTTGTATAAATCATGATTCTTCTGGTCTGCCTTTTCTTCTTCTTCCTTCCGCTTTCCATTTTAATAGTCACAAAGGCTATCGTTAATTGTTCATCTTGTGAATACCAAATTAACTCCTAGTTTTCATCTTTCTCGATGCTTCCATAAACGTATCCTTTCTTCTACGAATTTCGGTGTCGTATATATACACATGTTCTGATTTTGATACACTGCATCTTCGTCTTAAAACGTCTATTTCCAGCACCTGCAGTCTTCGCTTATTTCATTTTATGATGGACCACGTCTCTGATCCATACAGGAGTTTATTCAATACCACTATATCTAGTATGCGAGTTTTAGTTTTATTTCTTATTTCCTTTGACCACAACAATGAGTTCAACTTTTGTATCGCCTGTTTAGTTTGAATAATTTTCTTATTAAACTCTCTTTTTACGTTTCTCTGTTGGGATATTATGATTTCCAAGTAATTATATTTTCTACATGTTCTTATCATTTCTTTTTAGGCCATTTTGTTCGTATGTTTTGGCTATTTTTCTCATTATATAATCGGTATCATACTCATCTCCAGCTCAAGACTTAATCATCTGTAAATGATAGTGTGGATACATTTTTGGTCTATTTTTATACCCATTTGTTAGCATGCTTTTTTCATCCGGTTAGAATATAATTTAAAAATATTTTAAATAGAGTTTGGGATAAGCTACACCTCTGTCACAATCATTTATTAGTTTCAAAAGGTTGTGATTTTTTTTGGAGTACAATTGTACTTCATTGGTCTTTGTACATTGCCTTTATTGTATTTATATAGCATTTATTGATACCAACTCTTTCTAGTATTTTGAACATTCGAACATGATTTTGAAATCAACTTGCTAGTCAATAATGTCTAAGACATTCAGCAACTGCTATTTCTTTGAGGTGGTTTAAGTGTAGATATCGTTTATATGTTTTTGTTATAATGGTAGTTGTTTAGTCCATAGTCGCAATCTACAAATCTCTTCACATGTTATGCAATATGTTTATGGCGTATTTTGGGGGTTTCTCGTGTTTGTGTATGACTAAATTAAATTGTGTGTTTTGCCGTAACTTTATTGATAACAGGCAGAAAAACTTTGTCCATTATAGCCAATTTAGATTACACTTCTATTAAAGTTTATTGTTTTTTATATCTGTTCTTGATTAGTTCTTCTTTAGTAGACTTTGTTCTATTAGTCTTAACTTCGTTACATGAAAATTAAACCTAATATATTTTTCATTAATTGATTATGAATTAATACAATATGTCAACGTAAAGAAAACAACCGATGTAAAAATAAAGAGAGGATTTGAATTACGGACTGGCTACTATCTAGTAAAAGTTATTTTTAGAACAAAAGAGACGGATAAAACTTTAAGTATCTACAGATTAAGAAGCGATATAATCGGCAAACAGTACAAAGTAAAGACAAACGATGAATTCTCAAAGACTGATCATGAAGATGGTAATAATATCGAAAAAGATGGAAAAGATTTAAGACAATACAAACCAAAGCAGGAAAACAAATTTGGGACACAAATAAAATCAGTAGAAACAAAAAACACACAACATAGTGGACTGATAATGTTACAAAGAGGTTAGTGTAAAGAAAAAAGTTTAAAAAACTACCTACTGAAGGAAAATGAAGTGACGTATGAAATATATGAAGCTCAAATAGCAAAAGCAAAAAAAACTGTAATTGGTGCTAAAAAGAAAGCTTGAGTACAATTCGGCAATGGCTTGAAAAAGAATGTAAGTACAACAAAAATCGTTCTACAAAATCCTAAAATCATTTAGAAAGTAGACAGTAATAAGACTAAAACAAATAAAAAATAATAAAATTGACTTATTAGTTGAAGATACAGATATACAAACTAAATACATTGAAGTGTAAATGCTAAAGTAAAATACAAAATAACAGACACGGATAATAATAAATTCGTAAAAATCAACGAGATTGTCAAAGATAATGGGAAGAGAAGCAGCAATTTTGAACTAACTAGCACACAGACATCAAAATACTTAGAAAATAGACAAATACAAGACATACATCAAATACTCAACATAGCTTGGGAAATTAAAAAATTCAATATAGTCACAATTCCAAGATGCTGAAAGTGGTTTTAGATCTTGACCATGATACAAGACCACTATTTACCTTATAGCAAATAACAGAAAAATTTTAAATAAAAACGAAAACGTCTTTCTATGCTTTATCGATTTAAAAAAAGCTTTTGACGCTATTAAAAAGACACTGTATAAAAATATGTTGAAAGAAGAATGTTGATCTACAATTAATAAAAGTCATTAATAGCCATATGTTTCTACTATTATATATTAAGAACTGAAAATGTGATCTTGAAAACTATTCTCGAGGGCTCCGAGTATAAGAGAACCGAATTTATGTATGTATGTATATTCGCCATACTTGATTCACCAATGTTTTTACAACCGTTCTTTTTTGACTTAGCCAATAATTTGACTGTAAAGATATTGGTCTCTATAAGTAGTTTTTCTTACAAAGCGTGTTATAGATGTCCACCATCCGATTTCAGTATCTGTACTAAAAAAATAATTCTATTGTTCGATTCTAATTTTATGGTAAACTATATATTTGAATGTATGAAATTAAGATGTTTAAGAAGATACGGTACTGTCTAGTTGACGTGTCTGCATATAACGAACGTAACATCAACATATCTCAGCCACACTGCTGATTTTAATGGTATGACATATTAAGATCTTTAAGAAGATCAACTGTCAGTTGACGTGTCTGCATATAACGAACGTAACATCAACATATCTTAGCCACACTGCTGATTTTAATGGTAACATAATGATCTTTTCAAATTTCTTTATATAGTAATTGATGATTGTGAGACTGAACGATCTTTTCAATGCTACCCTGTCTTTCACAATAGTCATATTGAAACAAAATAACAAGACATAAGTCATTGTTGAAAAATTTGAAACATGCCATTAAAAAGAATTTATTTAAAATAATCCAAATCACCTCATATCGGAAACTTTAGTAAAAATCGACGTCGTATCAAAACTAACCATTAGGTTTTCTCTCCTGCAGTTAGATGTTTCAAAGGTTGTTGATAAAGTGTGTGTGGTCTAACGTTTTAGTAAGTACAACTTATGGCTGTAATAGGTTTGACCACTTTATAGGAAGAGTCATTAATGACACCGATAATAGGTAGTAATGATACACCATTTTCGATGCAGTTGCATATCAACCTACTTAACAAGGTTCTTAAAGCAATCCGCACTGCATTCTATTCTTCAGAAAAACACGAAGCCGTTGTTATAGACAGCTTTTTAGGTTTTAACGTTTACAAAAGAATATAAATGTGGAACAGCCATACAGAAGCAAAAGTTTGAGTGGAAGATTAACTCCTTAAAAAAAATTTACATACTGCAAAATTAAAGGCTTTTCGTAATTTCAAAATCGATGACATCATAATATTACCAGCAAATAATGGTAATAAACTTGCACTGGATAATGCATGATATAATAAAACATCTGAAAGATGATACTATTAAGAATAGAATACAACAGAGACGTTATTCCTAAAAATGTAGAGAGCCCCCGAAATCAACAAGAATGATACACTATTAAACATATTGTTATTAAATAGGTAGCTTTACGTATAAACTTGTCAAATAAATATCTAGATTTGTGCAACCACAAGTTAAACTTATTAGCAGACTTGTTAAGGGCCCCGCACAATTTGTCAACACCTTCAAAATAGATGCGAAGGCTTTCACGGCCGGTGTTATGGTGCATCATGTGGTTGGTTCTCCGGTTATAAGGCCGTGATCGAAGTTCAGAAACTCTTGACGTTTCGTCCACAGTTGCGGCAGACATTTTACGAAGAAAATCTTCTAAAAATTAAATTACCACCCAAGTTAAAAAAGAACGGTTGTGAAAACATTTGTAGATCGAGCACGACATGTAGGTCAACCACAATTTTTGGATAAAAACTAAAACATTTGGAACAAGCCTTGCAAGGGAATGGCTACTCGAAGACGGAGATAAATAGAGCAATCGAAACTAACAAGTGCGCACGAAAACAACCAAAATCGACTACGGTAGGCGAAGCTTTTTTGCCTTACATCAGCAGAATTACGGACCGGATACGAAAAATTATCAATAAACACAATGTGGAAACCACCTACACTATCATCAACGAGATACGGGATTTGCTTACACCAGCCAAGGATACACAGAGGTATACTGCATACATTGCTCATGTGAGCAAATCTATATTGAGATTACGGCGCGAACGATTACCACCAGGCTAAATTAACCTAAACGTCATCTACGCCTTAATCAACCCGATAAATCAGCAGGTGCTGAACATGCTTTGGAAAATCCTAATCACGAGATAGAATTGGGTCAAATATAAGTTTTATCCAACTGTAGGAATTACTACCTGAGATTATAGAGAGAAGCGGTGAGATTTATAAATATAAAAATAATTTTAACAGGAACGACGGATTTAATCTACTTAAGTCTTGGTTTATCGATCTCAAGGGGCAAAAAATAGACCGCAATACAGCAAAAGAACGAGTGACGTCAGAAAATGTCAAAATATTACCTACAACGACCCGATTGACGTCATCAGCTAGCCCGATCACGTTATCTACCATTCCGCTGATGTCAACAACGGCCCCCCAACACTATCCCTACCATACTCGCACGAGTATAAAAGTGAAAACACGTGGGACAGTGATTTAATTTTTAGAAGATTTTCTTCGGAAGATGTCTGCCGCAGTTGAGGACGAAACGTCAAGAGTTTCTAAACTCTGACGACGGACTATAACCCGAAAATCAAACACACGATGCATTTAAAAAAAAATTAAACTACAGGAGGAAAACCTAATGCCCAGCTTTAATGCGCCGCAATATTTGTCAAAATTTTTATATAAAGAAATGTGATAGAAGCTTTTCTATCTTATATCAGCAGTCTTACGTACAGAATATAAAAAATTAAAACAAACACGAGTCATTTATAGCACTACAACAAAAGAACGTAATTTGCTTCGACTAGCTAAGAAGACAAAAAAATTCATACCATATACTAGATTTATATTGCACACCATACTCGTAAAAGAGTACAAGTTGAAGAATTATTTGGTGTATAAATAAGTTCTCAGCCTTTTTCTGCAAAATTAAAGTTTCATTTAAAAACAAACAAAAAAAGCTTAAGTATCAAAGTATTCTCCGTTGGCATCGATGACCTCTTGCGATCTTTCGGGTAGCTTGCGAATTCCCTGGTGATAGAAGCTCACCGGCTTCGAGACGATAAAGTTATCGATGCATTTTCGGGCTTCTTCTTCTGTTTTGAAATGCGTATCAGCCAAGTGATGCTGTAACGACCGAAATAAATGATAATCGAAAGGGGCAATGTCTGGGCTATACGCCGCATGTGGGAGAAGTTCCCAGCCTAACGCGAAGATGTGGTCGGACATTATCATGGAGCAGGATGACTTTGCAACTTCCTTATCCAGTAAATGGTTTCTTTTCTTCGATTGCGTCGCTGAAATTGATGAGTTGCTGTTGGTAGCGATCCGCCGTAACTGTTTCACCCGGTTTCAACAGTTCATAGTACAGCACACCTTTCCAATCCCAGATACAGAGCAAATTCTTTTTGGCGTGGATATTGGGCTTTGGAGTCGATGTCGAAGGTTTACCAGGGTCTATCCATGATTTTTTGCGCTTGGGATTGTCGTACAAGATCCATTTTTCATCGCCCGTAATAATTTTATGCAGAAAATTCTTTTTTCGGTTCCTTGAAAGCAAATGGAGTGCGGTGTCACGCCGTCGATTTTTGTTGTCTTCGGACAGTTTATGCGGAACCCATTTGCCTTCCTTTTGTATCTTACCTATTGCATGCAAAAATGGCTGCGCATTGTTTTAATCCAGCAATGTCTGCAGCTCATCCGTGTCAAATGTTTGAGGGCGTCCAGCGCGTGGTTGATCTTCAAGACTAAACTCTCCTCCGCGAAATCTTTGGTACCACTTTTTGCACGTTGCATGACTTACAGCATTCTCAGCATATGCAGCACAAATCATTTCGGTGGCATCAGCAGCGTTTTTCTTAAGATGAAACGCGAAGTGGATAGGAAATCGAATATGCTCTTTTGTGATTGCCATCGTGAACACAGCTGATTATTGAGGTTATGTGCATCAAACGCCAAATCGCATGATGTTTCGAAAGACCAAATGTCATTGCTTTAAAACCGCAAGAGGGCGGACTAATATGTTACATGTAAACGGTGATTTGCGTCCTGTGAAATCTAAAGCTGAGAACTTATTCATACACCTAATACTACCAGAATAAAAAAAAACGTCAACTATATCCACGTCTTAATTTAAAAAATACTATATAGAAGATTGACTGGAAACTATAGAAACTATTATATAAGATAGCAGTGATAGGTTGTGGACATTCATAAATTTAAATATTTTTAAGAAAGACGGAAAGTAAAGGGACAGTAATCACAGTAGGTGATTTTAACGGAAGAGTAGGAGTAAAAAATAAGTCAACGGAAGAATCACTAGGCAAATTTGGAGAACAAGAAAGAAACAATAATGGAAAAAGAATACTCGACTTTTGCAGAGAGAACCAATTCATCGTCACAAATACGTTTTACGAACATAAGAAAATACATCAGTACACCAGGGAAGTTAAAAGTAGAGACGAAAAATCAATAATCGACTACATCCTAATAGAAAAGGCCAAAAGGAATATGATTCAAGACGTTAGGGTAAGAAGGGGTCCCGAAATTTACAGCGATCACTACCTGTTAGTAGGAAAAATAAGACACATGGACAGAAAACAAACAAAGAGAAGGAAAACTTGCAAAAGAAAAAGTTTATGAAAAGATTAAGACTTACATGCTCAAGGAAGAACAATATCAGACAAAATACCAAGAACTAATACAAAAGAAGTCGAAAAACTGGACGAAAGATTTCTACACGAAGACATAGACAATAAATGGGAAATATTTAAAAGAATTTTGAAATCTGCGGCAAAGGCAGTATGTGGGTAGCCAAAATAAATAACCAAAATAAACAAACAGATTGGTGGAATGAAGATATTAAAATCGAAATTAAAACAAAGAAACGGAAATGGAAAAATTATTTAAATAAGAAAACTGAAGAAGCACACCAAAAATACAAAGAACAAAGGAAGAAAGTTAAAGAAATAATAAAGACAGCTAAAAAAAGTCATGGGAGAAGTTCGGACACAGAATGGAACATAACAGAAAAGAAAACCAGAAGCTATTTTATAGGGTGCTCAAAAATTGTAGAACAGAGAAGAAAACAATACTAAACCAAGTCAAGAATAAAAGAGGTAAACTCATAACCGAAGAAAATAAAGTGATAAAGATATGGAAAGAACACTTCCAAGAAATCCTAACAGTAGATGAAACGGTAACACAAAATTCAAGAGAAGATGAAGAAGGAGAACAAAGAGCAGAAAGAATGGAAGTAATAACGGATGAAGAACCCACAATGAAGGAACTATGTGAAGCAATAAAAAACGTTAAGAATGGGAAAACACCTGGACACGACGGAGTAGAGGCAGAAATGCTGAAAACTATGGGAAAATATGGAGCACAAATATTCTTAGACATTTGCAAAGAGGCTTGGAGAACCGGTAGAATACCAAAGAGTGGGAAGTGGGAATCATATTACCACTTTACAAAAGGAGATAGACTTAGTTGTCATAACTACCGAGGAATAACACTGTTGAGCATAGCATGCAAGGTTTATGAAAGAATTTTAGAACAGAAACTAAGAAAAGTCCTAGCAAGACAACTAATAGACTCTCAAAGCGGATTCAGAAAGGGACATAGTATACAAGACCACATATTTAGCTTAAAAGAAGTAATAGAAAGAACACTAAAACAAGACAGAAAAGTTTACCTAGCCTTCATTGATTTAGAAAAGCTTTTGACCGCGCACCAAGAAAAAGATCTGGAAGAGCCTAATTAGAAGGGGTGTAGGAAAACAATTGCTTAATGCCACCAAAAGCATGTACCAAAACTGCAGGAACTATGTAAGAACTAGATACTCACAATCGGAAGTGTTCATAACAAGCAATGGCCTAAGACAAGGTGGTGTACTAAGCCCTCTGCTGTTCATACTACTCATGGACGACATTATTAACGCATGTAGGTCAAAAGTAGCGAAATTATGTGTAGGATACAGAAACATGCAACGAATAAACATCTCGGAATGTGCGTTTGCTGATGACGTTGTGATATTCGCACCAAAGGAGAGGGACCTACAATACAATCTGGAAATATGGAAAGAAACGTTAGAGGACTACAACATGAAAATTAACATAGGCAAAACTAAGGTCATGGCAATTGGTAAACAAGAAGAGCAGACAAACATAAAAATCAACAACAGTAAATTAGAACAAGTCAAAAGTTTCACATATTTAGGAGTTACTATAGACAGCAAAGGAGGACACGAAGCTGAACTAAACAAACGAATAGAAAACACTGCCAAGTTGTACTACGCACTAGGAAAGACATTCTTGAACAACAAAGAGATTTCTAGGAAAACAAAACTCACCATATATAAAACAATTTATCTACCGACATTGACATTTGGGGGGGAATCGTGGGTAACAACGAAGAGACAGGAAAGTAAACTACAAAGTATGGAAATGAAATATCTGAGGAAAGTACTAGGAGTAACCAGAAGAGATAAAATACGAAATCAAATAATTCGAGAAGAACTTAAAGTAGAACCACTGGAAAAAAAATAGAAACACGACAGCTACAATGGTTAGGACATCTACTTAGAATGGACAAAGATAGACAGGTTAAGAAAATATGGGAATCGAAAGTAGGTACTAGTAGAACAAGAGGAAGACCACGAAAAACATGGACAAGAACAATAGAAGAAAAACTTCTTCAAAAAGGAATAACATGGCAAGAAGCGAAGGTAATGGCACAGAACAAAAAGGAGTGGACCAGATTAGTACATACGAGTAGAAATCAAGAATAATTTTAGTTTTAAATATTATGTCAAGAATTAGTTTAGTTTTATTTTGTAAATACATACCTTTACACTGTATGGTAGGAAAGGTCTTGATAACATATATATAAGAAAGACGACGCTTTCTTTTCACCTATATTTTGGTTTGCCGCTTTTATGGAGCAAAAAATGAACCGACTTGCAATAGAAAAGCCAGAATAACTAGTGACGTCAACAACCGATAAAGCGTCACTGCAGAAAGCCGACGTCAACAACGGTTTCTCATTAGCATCTTTACAATACTCGTATAAGTACGAAAGACCCACGAAAAATTAGTTTAATTTTAGGAGATATTTCTTACAGAAATGTCCGCAGTAATTGTGGATGAAACATCAGGTGCTTCCAAACACTATAAAGAGGCAATCCAACATTTAAATATGCTTTATTATCGAATGTTTATAAGCAAAAATTATAATCAAATTGCACTTCATTATTCAATCACGTTATATGATTGCCAAATGATATGAACGACGCATATTCGAACGAGCTTCATCTGTGAATACTATCGACAACGCTAAACTAATAAATAAAATTATTCTTGTTTTTTACGCAAGACAAACAGATGAAAAAATGTTACATGCGGTATGATTACTGACAAAGCAATGGTTTGTTATCATCGCAAAGGTCGTTCGGGTGATAATGTTGCTTGAGTAAGTGAAAGTGTCCAACTGCAACTTTCATTCGGTATTACTCTACATTTTAATTAGTGATTTTCTTTTACAAGCATTTAAAAATTTAAATGGATAAATAACTTAAAGAAACGAACTTATAGAAACTTTCTACATTTGCGAGTATACAGCAGTTAATGCTGATTTTTCCAAAAAAAAATTATATTGAGCCATGAGCCCTACTTTTCTTTAAATGATTTTGTGAATCGTCAAAATTGTCATATCTGGGGTAGTGAAAATTCATGTGCTATTTGTTAAAACTAATACATCTACTGTTTGGTGTGAATTGTGAGTTGAAGAAATTAGTGTACGCTATTGGAAGATGCTAAAAACTTTTTTTTAATAAAACCAATGACTTGAACTTGAATGACTTGTGGTGTCAGCAAGCTCCATGTCACATATGACGTAAAACGTTTGCATTCATTTAGACCAAATTTTCTGATTGTGTTATTTCGCAGAGTGACATCGATTAACCACTGCGGTCTTAACATCTAAACCCATTAAACTTTTTTCTCTGGAGCTATTTGAAGAAAAGGGTTTATGTGAGTGAACACACCAACTACAATTCCAGGGTTAAATAAGCACATCAAACATGGAATTAGTGAAATACAGCCCTATTTATGGGAAAGCATAAAGCTAAAAACATATGAACTAGCCAGTCTATACTTTATATTGACAGTAATAAAATTCGAATTGTTCCAATATTTTGTATTTTATTCAGGTATAACTTTCTAAAGTTTAACTGCGATCACTCTTTATAAGGTCCAAGAAGAAAAGGTGTGTAAAAAAATAATAACTCAGCGCATAAAATAGTTCATAACTAAATAAAAGCGTAACACGATTTTTACAAATTTTTTGAGTTTAAATTAGATCTGAGTAATGTCAAATTGCACCGATATAATCAACGAAAATAGTCAAAATATATAAATAAAATTATTTATTACAAGAAACCCATCTTATGACTTCTTCTTTAGTTACTATTACACTTTATATTTAGCTATCACTCTATTAACATGTGTTTACCTTTTAACTTTGGAGATGTGCAACCGCTATTACTCGTATTATGATAAATGTTCTCTATCGGTTATAAATTGTAGATTTTTTAATAGGGCTATTTCAAGTTCAGATAAAGGTAAGGAAATTATGATCATCAATGAACAACTCTTTAGCTTTGTAATTACAAAGCTAAAGAGTTGTTCATTGATGATCATAAAGAGTAATTACTCTTTAGATACCTGGGAATAAAGTTAAAAAATGTTTATGGAATTTGTTTATCATACATGTATTACAATTTTGTATAATGCATTATAGTGTAAAATATTTGCTAGCTATTTTTGAAATACAATTATAAACTTATTAGAAGAGTAATACAAAACAATTAATTATTTTGACATAACATTTTCTAGATTATTATATAATTTTTGAAAATTCAATATATCTGCATTTGCCATTACATAAATCTTAAAATTTTTCACCCAATCGACTGTGATGGACTACATTCATTGTAAATTTATTGAATGTAATCGCTACAGCTCGCTTCAAAGAATTATTACAGACATATCTTTTTAAAAAAAATTGTGTATTACTTCTAGAATTGTTCAAAGTATCTAGACTACCAGAAAAAATACCTTACTAAATACCTACTACCTTAAAAAATAGACACATTGTTGCTTATCGAAGTTTGCTTTTGAATTGGTGCTGATTTCTACTGGAGAAACAAGACTCACATATAAAAGACGTGTAATTCAAAAACTATATCACACTTTCTAAACTATTCTGTTCATACACAGTGGCCAAAGTTTTCACAAAAATAGACATCACTGCAGGTTCTCTAAACTGCTGAACGACGGTATCTGAATCCTTGACATTGAGTTATTATTTGTTAACAAATTTCTCCAGTGTAAAGTTATTTTCGTCCATAAAAATTTTTTGTGGACATAATGCATATATGCAGTCAACGATCTCTTAGGTGTTTCTCTTCTACCTTTTTTTACTATATCAGCCAGCAAATATCTTGCATGCCTTCTACATGAGCATTTAGTCTTAAATCTTGTGTCATTTACAGTTATTTAGAACATTGTCAAATATGTCATGTATAACAATTTCATTGTTGATCTGACAATAAATCATATTAAAAAAAGTACTTTTTGACAATCTAAGACATTAAAATTTAAAAAATGTGCATCTCTCGGAACATACTTTTTTACTTACAAAAATGTTTTCATTTAATTAAAGCACTTGCAGTTACTACATGGATAGTGCGAACCATCCTTGACATCTCCAGTCTCATTAAATAATTTTATAATCCGGTACACAATCATGTGACTTATACCAAGGGTTGTAGCTTTTAATGTAATACTTTTTTCTACCCTTTAATTTATATAGCGCTTTGCTATTATGACAATTCTTTTTGTTAAACAACAAAATATTTTAACCAAAATCAAATTTAACTTTCAACTTTATAACTTTAATAAGTAGCAATCAAAATTACATATTAAATTTTGTAGAAATTTATGGAAATATTAGGTACATACCTTGTAGATGAATAAAATATTATTATCAAAATAAATATTAGTTCAAAACGTACAAAAATCTCAAAGGGAACGATATATACTACTATATAGGTATAAGGTGATGATTTTTGGGAGACTTACTTGTATCGTACGTATTTGCAGTGATACTTTAAAATTTCGATTCTTTCATTATTGACTGTAGCATATCACACATTGTTGTTGCATTACTGTAGATGATCTTTGCTGAGTGCTTATTTATTTAGAATTTTTTATTCAATCTTTAATTTGCTAGTGTACGAGAGAAAATATTTGTCTATCACACTTAGTTTTAACTATTATATACATTTTCTTCTATGTTGAATTTTATAGCTTTTCTCCTGTTTATATAAAGGTAGCTTTACGACCGATTTATTCTATTACAGATTATGGTTTGACTGTTTATGAAGGTAGTTTATCGGTAGGTGTGCGTGAGTTTTCTATACACAATTTATTGTAGCAATCCATTTTCAATTTATAGCATTTAAATGTTCAAAAAAGCAATCTTATTGTTAAGATTTTAGCTCCGTCGTAAACTGTGCATTCTATTGTATGAAAGTGAATTGAATCAGAAGCGGTAGACGGTATTACCTTGCTGTGTTTTCATATTAGAAATATACCATCAGTACATCTTACTCTTTGTAATAACAAATAATCACCGATACCAAAGGACAGTACGTAGCTACATAAGCCGTTTTTTTGTACCTTTAAAAATAAAGTAATCACAGGAAAAACACTAGTAAAAGCTGCAATATGACATAAGACAAATATTTGTAAAATAAATTTAACTAGAACGACAGTTCTAGATTTTTAAACCCACGCGTTTCATAAACTTCTTTGCCAGTCAGGTGAAAATTACGGACAATTTCTCAAAATAATAATCTTAAATGTCTACAATAAAATTTAAGAATATTGTTGTATGTTGATGCTTAAGTTTGTAACGTTCGCTTAAAGCTTGGAGTTTGTTTATTGTTTTTACTAAAAACGTTATACCTTTAAGTGCGTTTCGCATTTTTATAGATTTGAGAGAGTTTGTGTTATTTGGCGGTTAAAGAAGATAAAGTGAGGAATGGAAATATCGTGCATTTACAGAATATTTTTCTGGTTTAATTTAATAAAGGAGTAAAAACAGAAAAAGTTATAAGCATTTGTGGCATGGAAGCAAATAGCCTCATTGAAAAAGTATGCCAGAAAAATTGTTTTGTCGTTTCAAATAACCTTATTTCGGTATGAGTGAGTTTTACTTTCAAAAATAACTACAAGCTTAAATGGGGGCTGTTCAAACGCTTCAATCCACCATAATTTGTCAGTCAACTTGATAACTGGTAAATGTAATAAAGTGTAACCAGTCAACTAACAACATTTTCCTAGAGAAGAAACATTTTAAAGTTACGCCTCAACGTTTATATTAAATTATAACAAGTTTTCTTTTTATACTTTTTAGACATAAAAACAATTTTGCTTACAATGTCAAAGCATAGTCGTTTATATTATTTTGGTTTTAATTGTGTGCATTTTGCTGGTACACATTAATTTTGTAATAGAATTACTTTGATGAAAATCACTCAGAGTGGCTAAGCATACATTTCACCTTCCATTTTCCAAATTCTTTTTATTTAAATTATTTTTACTTGTCAACTACGTTAATTGTTATTACACATGAAGTTTTTATATTTTATAAGATTATTTATTTGCACAAAAGCATCTGGTTGATATTTGAGACGGGTACACATGTACCGTAAAGAAACTCATTTCTTGAAATGTACGCTAATATACTTTAAAAGACTTTTTTAGGTGAAGCAAATTGTTTTAAAATAGATGCTACTTTTGCAAAAAGTTTTCAAAACGCAATTTTTGTATCACCGCTTTAAAGATTCGCAATTGAGTAATATAGCGGTAGAGCCTTACTCGAACAGGTTTCCTGATTTTGTGCAAAAACTATAAAGCGACGCCAGGTAACAAATAATAATAATAATAATAGTTCCCCGTAATAGGTCTTGAAGGCCCTTTGGGGTCGTAACAGGATAGGTCTGTCACAATCTGGAGCCTACGGTACACAAGGGTAGTAACGTGGCTAGCGCTACGTACCGACCGCCTATTATTACCCCAGAGTTTGACCTCCAGGAAACAATAGTATTGATAAATTTCTCAATTGATGAAGGGACAAGCAATCTCAGCAAATGATCAAGCGATAGTACAATTATTTAAAAAAAAACTTAATACTTCTTCAAAGTTACTTACTAAAAATCTGTTAAAATAAGACTGACGGTAATCAATTAATCTTTCCATAGGAAAAATGGGGCACAATTTAAATCCTGCGTTTTTTTTGGGGACACCGTTCATTTAGATTAATTTAATATTTAATTAATTTTTTACAACTTATCTTTCCAAGATAAATGCAATAAACAATATTCTTTGCTGAAAGCAATCTCTCCAAGTTCATTTCTTAATTAATTGTTCTTTATTTTTATTGCCCATTGTAAACATATTACAAAGTTGAGTTAATAAAAAATTCTAACATAAGAATACAAATTTTGTGGTTTTACCTTAAAGCATAAATTTAAAATTAATTTTTAATTTGTATTAATAACTAATAATTCTACTTTCATTTCAAAGCTACATTCTAAATTTAATACCGTATCAAAAATTTGAATCAATTTTTTCTGTATTAAAAGAATCTGGTTGTATATATTAAATAGTTTGAAACAAAAAAAACTAATGTTTTGTTGTATTTTTAATTTTGTTATTTATGTATACTATAAAAACAAATATGCCTAATAATAAACGATTTGAGTTGTCATATGCTGCTGAAACAATTTTTGATTATTTAAAATAATTTTAATGTCTCTGAGTGTTAACTAAAATGTATTTATAATATTACACAGAACTGTTTCTTCAAATACTTTGTTATAAACAGATGTATCTATTATAAAAAGGTATCTCAAGAAATTGTTCAGAGATCGCGTTTTTGTCAATACTCTCTTTAGATTATACATAACTTCTAGTTATGTAATTAGATCTAGTTAATCTCTCAAATCAGAAGTAGAGATATATCATTCTTCTTAACTAACAAAACCACTGATTTAAATAAAAGTTTTCCATTTAAAGTAGAAAAAGATGTAGACACAGTTATATAATATCTCACTAGAGCTATACATCATGGAGTTCTACCCTAGTTAAGAAGAGCTAAAACATCACACAAATGATGTAATTTTATCAGAAATATTGAAGAAAAGCGAATGTTAATAAAGCAATGGCAAGTTACAAAAGATTCTAGGAGCAAGACAAATTAGAATCGAGCCACCAAATAAATTACAAAACCATTAGTTAAGACAAAGATTTCAAAAAATTGTATCAGCCACTGACTGATTATGCTTTCTGGAAAATTACAAAAAGATAAGGCATCAGAAAACTAAATGGGAATTGGGCTAAAAATGACGAAGAAAATACAAACAAATTTGCCGAATAACTCGTCAATGTCTTTAAACTACTTCCATTGACGGAGAAGAATTGTACACCCACAAAATAATTAATACTGTCTACCTTGTAGGCAATCTGAAGTCAAAACAGTAATTAATAGTGATTTAAATCCCAAAAATGCTGCGGATTACAACCTAAAAACCTGAAAAATATTGATAGCTACCATATGAAGGTAATAGAAGTGATCACCGACTGCTTCCCTTTCCAGTGGATGGTAGCAGAAAATAATTGTAATAATATTAGCCTAGTAAAGATCTTATATAAGCAGCTTTACTTATTCGAGCATTTTTTCTTAGTCAGGATAACACCCATTCTGAAAGAAAGAAGACTAATTCTAAATCACAAATTTAAATTTCGCCAGAAACATGCCACTACTGAATAAGCTCACCGTGTTGTCAAGAATGTGAAATCTGATCTGAGGAGGAAGATGTATATACTTCTCTGCTGTCTTCCTTGATGTTTCCGAGGCATTTGACATTTACAAAATCTAAAAACAGTCTACCTCATACCTTCTACATTATTATTATTCTTATGCTACCTAAAAAGAGACACTTTTAATAAAATATGAAAATTGTTATATGTAACTCTATCTTATACTTCCTATACACAGCCGACCTTCCAAAAACTGGAAGCAAAGGAATAAGGATGTAAGATTCAGATCATTTAGAGAACAATAAGTATTTTTCTACTACTTTCGTTAATATCTCTGAGGAATTTGATAAAGTATAGCACATACGATTTGCTTATAAAATAAAAAACAAACTACCGTACCTTGTTTGCGTGGTATTACAGTTCTACTTAACGATAGACACTTTCTAGTACTAGATTAGTAGTAAATGTTTTCATATCTCCCTGATTCTCATTCAATTTTAAGTCATAGAAAAGCATCCCGGGCCTTATCTTGTACCTTTTATACACAGCCATCCTTCCAAAAATTAAAAACACAGATCGCTACTTTTGCTGACGACAAATCATCGCAACAAATCAAATTTTGGCAATTGCTATAAGACCATCTTGATAAAATAGAAATATAACTGAAAATCTGGTGTATACAACTTTTACTCTAAAAAAGGGTCATGCTGTGAATGCTACAAACGTTCCACGTTCACAAAAAAAGCTTGTGAAATACCACCACTTAATATTACATCTAGGCAAACATTTAAAGTAGTCCAAACATATATGACAAAAAAAAACCTATAGGAAGATGTACTGGTTACCAAACAGAAAAAATCGCTAAATTTGGGAAAAAATCTTGTTACACAGTCATAATAAAGCCCGTCTGAATTCATAGTATCCAAGGGTAAGGTTCAGTTTGCAAATGTAACATTTAGAGAATAAAACTGCCGGAAATTATTTGCAACACACTATAGTGTATGGCAAATCAGATCATACGCCGTAATCTAGAAATACCAATTATTCAACGACCAGTTAAATGCCCTCGCCATAAACCTTCATATTAGGTCACGTTTTAAAAGACTGAAACGGATTAACCCGCTAAACCTACCCCAGTGAGTGTAATACAGTGTAAATTAAATCTATGTAGTCATAAAATAGTATTACAAATTGTAGATAATATTAATTAAAATTTAGAGACTCACCAGGGGGGCAGTCTCATTTTTGTCAATATCTTATACGATACACTTACTTATTGCCTTTTCAGAAAATATTGTAAGTTATTCATGGAGGCAATAAAAAATTTAAAAATTTGCTTATATTATATTTTTTTTCTTAAATATGCCCTAAAATATTTAATTATCAAAATAATGATTTATATAATTTTTACATAAGCATAAAACACATTAATATTATAAATTAAATGTTAAACACACGTTTGTAATGCATAAGGTTAAACAATATGATAATAAATCTTACGGAAGGCTGTATTGTATAGATTTTTTGTAGTTGCTTATTCATGGATGGGTAAGTTAATTGTTCCTGCATATTGACAATTTATGTGTCTGCTATCGGTGTTGTGCAAACTTTTTATAGTTCACAATTTATTGTTTTATTATCCATTAAATTTAGTGTGATGTTCTAAGTATAAGAATTATGTTTCATATTTTGGTTCTGTAAAAGGTAATATTTAAAATTTTGCTAATTAAAGAATCATTTATAAATATATTGAAGCAGCAGCAATTCTTCCAACGTCAAAAGATATGGCATACACGTGTTACGCATAGCAAAAGAGCCCTTGACTTTCTTCGAATACACTCGGCAGCATTTCAAGTCGGAATGGCCTAATAAGTTAGAAAGAAAAGGTCCAGGTATCCAAATCGAGTGAATATGGAAAGCGACTCATGAATTCTCTTCGGACCCGAGCTTGCGGTAGCACTGTTGTGATAAGAAATCCACTCACTCTCGGCGTATTCAAGGCATTTCTGGCTATCTCACGCTTCGGAGGACCCTTCGGCACATCTGAATAATATTCTAATCATTTCAGTGCCGGGGTCTTTAAAGCCCTTAATCCGCCTTGGGATAGGCCAATAAACAAATGTGCGAATTTCAATTCGGCGCAAATTAAATGATATTGATGGCTGGTATTTTGATCATTAGAGGTTAATCCTTCTGAAGAGTTATTGTTAAACACGGAGGGGCGTACGTAAAAGTAGAGCTGGAGCGTTTTGATGCAAATAATGAGAAGAACATCAAACATAACTCCAACTATAGCATTTACTTTTTTAAATAATTGTTTAATTACCAAAGCTCTTAAGATGTTCAAGATTACATCAATTAAAAAATTTAAAAACTGTCAGACAGTATTTTTATTTTTTTAAGTAGCATATGCTTTTCAAAATCATTAAGAATTATCTGAAGGAATGATTAAAAAAATAGTATGATTTCCTGTTTGTTTCCCTGTGTGTTTTATACAAATAAAGATTAATAATTCTATTGAATAACTTTAATAAAAATAGTGTTTCCAAAAAATGTAGTACAATGCTTATCAATACAAAGTTTAAGGGCATTTCAACAATTTGTAAACGGTAAAGTGACCTACAGGTACATACATACGCATAATACAACCCAATAGATCATTTCTACTATATGTGTAAGTAGTAAATATGCCTACATAATTCTTGCTTGGTTTAAATCCCATTTATTAACAATATTCCGCATGAAAATTAAGTTTGCAATCCGAGAATCTAAAATAATCATTAAAGATCAATAAAAATATTAATATAGTATGTTCAATAGTTAAGACTTAAAAATTATTTTACAAAACTTTGTTGTAAAAGTTTTTGTTTGCATGTAAAATTAAATGAACAATGTTTTAAACAATGCTTGATATATAGGGTAATCTAAATTAAACTTTAGAATTTGAATACTTGCCATTTGCGTTTTGTGTACAAATAAATGATTAAATATAAAAAACATTTACGTTCTGTGTATTTCAGCCCCACTTTGAACTTTTATGGCCGCCTGTATTCTTCTTGGAATCGAGCCAAATAATGAACAAATGGTGACTTAATGAACTGGATGCCATTTATTATTGCCATTCTGCTATAATTCAGAAAGACTACTTGGAGGTCGTGGATACCACTCCATCCTTCATGCAAACATATTCCAGACATTTTCAATAGTTGAAAGGTTTGGAAATTTGATCGACCGCGAGACAGCCTCTACTCTGTTTTGTTGGAGGAAGTTTAATGTGCTATTTGTAGTTGAGCATTATATTGTTGAAAAATTATTTGGGGTATCACCTGAATGAAAGGAGATACCACGGGGTTAATGGTTCCGTCTATGTAAATCTTTTACTCTAATTAGAGGTGACCTGTTATTATAACCAATAGCTCTCCATAACATAATACCCATAGTTGACAAATGCAATCTTCTTCCCTCATTTTGTTTCTATTTCTTCTTGTTGCCCATTGTAATCTTTGTTCCTGTTCTAAAAAAAACCCACGATAATCGCAAGAAATAACGTCGTACTGTTAGTCTCATTAGGAATTATCGACGTCAAATAGAAAAAGTACTATGTAATGGTTCACCATTGTTACAGTAGGGTTTCATACTTCACGAATAAATTTCTTCTTTGACTCTCTGGTTCTATATTCACGCAACAGTACCGCTATGGCAACCACTTTATCAACTTATTTTTTGTAAAAAAAAACTATCATGTAGGCCAACAATATGTCCTTATTTAAGTTTGCTAACTTGTTGATAGTGTATCATTTATCAACAACGAGGTATTCTTACACCTTGTTACGTGTACTGAAAGCACTTTTATATTTGTTGTATATGTGATACCACTACTTCGTTCAAGCCTTATATCTAAGAAGTAATCAAATCTCGAACAGGTATAAACTTATTGTTCTCAAACTTTAATTATTTTTTGATTGTATTGTGCTTAATTTAATAACGTTTTTAACAGTGCTGGAATTACAATAAACAGTATTGCATTTTTTTATGCAATATCAGTTATAATAACTCACAGTATAGGTTGTTTCTCATAGTGTGTTTCAGGTATTTCAGTCTACGTTCTTTTATTATTAGGTGCAATTATTTTTCCTTAATCATTCTTTCTAGGCGGTATAATTGAAAATGTAGTGTGTCCTCAGGGTTCTCAAGATGCGTCGGCACAAAATTTCACACGATTCGATTTTTTATAAAAAGCTCCAGTCAAAGCCCGTAACTCCACTTAATAAAGCAGCACTATAAAAGCAAGTAGACAAGGCTAAATAGTTAAATCTAAAAAGTTTTGACATATTCAGTAATGCATTTTTTCTCTCTATTAGTAGTAGAAATAAAGTCATCCCGAAATTTACAGGAGATGCTCTGTTTACCAAGCCATAATAAAGGCAAAAAATAGAACATCCAATAAACTGACTCCAATTCGAAATACCTTCCAATCATCAAACCTACTTCATACCCCACTATTGCATTCAAATAATGAGAACCTCCAAAACTGCATTCCTACCTATGTAAGGATTGCTCAATCTCGTCTTACAATAAACAATAGCATCAAACTACAACAAGAGAAAAATTAACTGCCTTTCTAAACGAGTCCAAGAATTTAATTACACAACTTATGTACCAAAATAAAATTTTGCTCGATCTCCTGTCAAATTTAGCCACAAAACTAATCTTAACGTAATGTAATATGAATAACTACTTGGAACACATAGTCTCATTCATAGTCCCATCAACCATAAACAAGAAATTATTTTTCTTTATCCACATAAAATTGACATATTGCTAATATCAGAAACGCACTTCATCGATAGAACAGTGATCCGTATTTCTAATTATTTCATCTACAACACAAATCATCTATATGGTACTGCATGTTTGGGAGCTGCAGTAATAATCAAAAATTCGTTATCACATCATTAGTTCAATCCATTCCAAACTAAAAAACTTCAAGCTGCCAATGTTGAAGTATGGGTAATATCGTAATCATTTGCAGTATCTGCAATTTACTCCCCTTTCAGACATACACTATTTACAGAAAAACATACTGAATTCTTTTATACCTTCGGAAACAGATTTATTGTTGGAGACTGAACTCTAAACACACCTACTGGGATTCTAGACTTACAACAACAAAGAGTAGAAACTTTTTTAGATCGGTTATAATGGGCAACTATAATTGACATAACACTGATGAACTACCATACTGGCCTACATATTTAAATAAATGTCTTGATCTATTCGATTTTTACTGGACCAAACAACGATCTTTCTACAGATCATGTATAAAAAATATTAAACTTAACAACTAGGTCTATCAATAAAAAACCGACCCTAAGACTTGTATAAAAACAAACTGATTGGCCTAAATATTAACAAATTATTTATAAAAAATAGACTTCAAACAGCACACAAAACAATCTGAAGACATACTGTAGATCAAGCAGTTAAGTACTCTGCTACTCTTATCTAAGAAGCTACCTTAAGAAGTTACACCTACTAGAAACGAGCAAGTCTATTATACAAACAATACACCACTTTATATAAATAATTGCCGAAAAAGGGTGCTTCAGCTAAATGGCAAATGACCTAAAGCGGTCCTATTGGATTGCCAAAATGACTCCTTTACTTATTATCTTACACATCTCAACACTGAAGATCATAACATCTGAAAAGCAACCAAAAAATTCAAAAGACTGCACATCACTATACCTTGTATAAGAAAACCTGAGCTAGAACCTTCAAAAAAAATTAAAACTTTTATTTAACATCTAAACACTGTATTTTAACCCCCATTATTCAAACTTTGAAGAAGACTAAGATATTGAGGAATATTTTCAGTTCCATGTCAGATGCCTTTATCCATCAAAACTGTTTTCCCTGCTAGGATATAAAGAAAACAAATAACCATAAAGCACCAGGCTTACGATCTCATAACAGGTCAAATACTAAAGATGCTTCCAAAAGTATAAGGCATAGTAATATTGACAACTATACATAACCTCATATACATAGATAGTAAGCTCGAAAAATCAGCTGATACGATAACTTTCTATAGATCACTTTGTCTGTAGAATTTTAGAAACTATTTTTTAAATGCCTCTTGGATAACACATCTGCCTCAACACTCATTTGGATTCAATGAAGTACATTTCACAACTCAGCAAGTACGTAGGATAGTTAATAAAATATTAAGAAGCCTTGAACATAATAAGTACTGTATAATTTTTTTTGGAAATTTCCTATGCATTTGACAGGTTTTGACATATCGGATTACTTGGCAAATTAAAAAGACTTTCCCTAAGTTATTACTGTTATTCTGTCAAATTTGGTGTCACCCAAGGTAGTATCCTAAGACCTCTACTTTATCTGATCTACACTGAGGATTTAATAGAAAATAAAACCGTGATAGCCACTTTTGCCGATAATACTGCTATCCTGTCTGCACACGAAGATCTTCAACTGGCAACCAACAATCTGCAGCAGCTTTATCTAAAAATCCTAAATGGATGTCTTACTAAGTAGCGTATAAAAGTCAATACCACTTAATCAGGGCAAGTAACGTTTACCATCCGATTTAATGTGTGTCCACCAGTCACCTTAAATGCTTTCCCTACCCTGTTAAAATAGAAACCAAGTACTTATAATTACACCTAAATTAACGTTTCACATGAAAAAAACATTTTCAAACTAAATATCTACAACTGAATCTGAAGTTCCGCCAAATGAATGATTATTATCAATATCTGAAAAACTCCTGGTTTGTAAAACTATCGTGAAACCAATATGGACATTCTAAATTCTGCATTCTGGATATAAAGTGGAGGGTAACCAAAATCACGCGCACTTAGGTCTCATTGGGCTCATTGCACTACCTCCTCAGCCGCCTCCCCCGTACACCCATCCGTCAAGCCAACAAAACCTTTGAATGAACTTGAGGATGTCTGTAAGAGGGATAGCGCTGATGCTGGGCATGCTAGATTAGAACTCCTCTAATTGGAGCAAGCGCAGGATATTCGGAAAAAACGTGCTCTGCCGCCCCGTTCTCTAAATTGCAACCTCAAAAGGATAGGTTCATTACACATTCTATACATATGCTTTTTCAGTTTGCAGCGTTCTAATAATATTCCTACTACAAGTCGCAGTTTGCCTTTAGGCAACTGTTTGCAGAAGTTAGCCATCTTCGTCGATGGAATTTGAATAGCCATCCTTGCATGATAGCATATCTTCATAAATGATTCATCTAATGCAATGTCGATTGTGAGTTTCTTGATATATTAGTGGGCAGAGTGAGGCTGGCGATAGTAGTAGTGCTGGCTCAAGATCACAGAATAGTTCTTCCGAGCCTTGCTTTGCCTTACCATATTATTGCGCACTTGTTATCATAAAAGCCAGAATGTCCTTTACCCCACACGAGTTCCAGGACATTATTTATTTTTATACTGCAGTGACCTGTCTGGTTCTAGGCCATCAGACCAGTTCACCATAATATAACATGGGTCTAATAATAACAGTGTGCAGCCACAGGACAGTCTTTGGTAAAGAACCCCAAAGTTTGCTCATCACACGGCGACATTGTCAAAATGTTATGCACGATTTTTCGGTTTTAACTTCTATGTGCCTTCCCTAATTCAGCTTTTTATCAAGCATAACTTCTAGATACTTGACTTAATCTGAAGGAATGTTTGGAACAGTTTAAGCACCCTATGTACTTTTACCTTTCTTCTTTTTGTAAATAGTATCATTTTTTTCTTGGAGAGGTTGATCAATAATGAGCGTTTTATAAACCACGTTTTAGTCAATCTAAGCGCTGTTTGCATCAAGTTGCAAAGCACTTGTTTGTACTTGCCGGTGAGTAAAATAATTATGTCGTCGACATAATCTACTGTATAAAATCCTTTATCATTCAGTCGGTCGAGAAGGCTGTCAACTACTAGATTGTAGGGATGACAATAGTACGCCTTCCTGGAGATATAATGGCCTATAATAGTCTTAACTCTCACGGTAATTTGTACAGCTCTATAATACAGAAGTTGTAGAATACATTCTCGTAGGGTGTCATTTTCCCCACGTTGCCGGAGGGCTATATTAATGCTATCGAAGGTTTCATTCTCAATAAATACGGCTAGGGTGGATATTTTGTTGTCCAGTGATCTTTCTATCCGCACTTCCACCAAGTGTAGCGCAGACTCCGTAGACCTCTCTGGGACGTATGCTTGCTATTAGAGTATAGTAGGCTAGTTGCTAGTTTACTATATCTCAATTCTCTGTCACAAAGTCTTTCTACTGTCTTTACAAAGGAAAACATGAGGCTGATTGGATGGATGATAAGATTTGGCCTAAAATATATCCTTATGGATTTAGAATAATAACTACTTTTACTTTCCTCAAATTCTTGGAGATGTACTTTAAGGCGATACAGCCTCTAAAGATTTAGAAAAGGTATGGTAGCAATATATCTTTTTATTACAAAAGAGCTGAAAATGTGCCATTTAACCCCGGGCCACTTAAAGGGTTGGAAGGACTTAATTGCCCAGATTACTTTGTTTTCATCTACCATATGGTTGGCTACTTCCTAAACCTCCTCAGTAAAAGTGGAATTAGATGTTTCGCCTTTCATGGACAGATTTACAACTTAGCAGTCAGGGAAGTGTGTACTCATGAGTACCTCCGCTGTTTCTTCAACGTTGGTGGTACCATACTCACGTTTTCGACCTTACGACTGTTATTGCGGTTCCTTTGACAGAATTTTATTAAGACGAACCGAGCCTTTTGTAGTCACAATTGTATTACAAAAAAACTTTCATGACTCTCTCAGTCTCAATCTCATTTCTTTTTTAAATTATCTGTGGTAATGTTTATACATATGCCAATCGACTGTCGATCTCGTTTTCTTGGCTTTATTAAACAGTTTACACAATTATTTATAGGCCCGTTGCACCATCAGGGGGTGGTATTGCGAGTTAAAGTTGTCCTTAATGAACATGCTTGCTGAAAAGACTTTACGATAAAGTTTTGCAGAAGGTCGATAACTGACAACTTTTGTTTACTCAGCAGTGGGAAGTAATTCTGCCAAGTATCCTGGGAGAATCTAAAACATCAGTTTTTGTCTTAAAGTTACACCTTATCTGAATGGCGGTAATCTCACGACCACCAGGGTAACAAGAGATCTCGAATATGGCCTGAAGCAAAAATATAAGACTGCTTATTCTGTATTTTGTCCACAAAAATGGTACGCTTTAGACTGCTTCCTCCGGAAATCCTTAACAATAAGTTAACAGCCCAAGGTTCCTGAATGAGGGAGATGTTCGACTTGCTGCTTAAGTATTGCCGTAGAGTAACCGCAGCCACTCGGCAGTGTTGCAAATTAATTGGTTTAATTTAGAGTCTCGGATTTTTGAGCATAAGAATTAGTCGGCCTACGATCCGCTAGATCTTTTTTTCTAACGAGATGTCAGTGAGATCCTGTTCTTCTGAATGATATGGACATACGGAGTACAATTATGGGTATATGCTAAACCTACTCGAATAAAAATCACCAACAGTTTCAGTCTAAAACGCCCTTGTTCCAAACCAAACTCTGCACTAAGATCTCGGTTACTAAAGAAATTTTCCGATTTACTAAGAATTATCACAATAAACTCCATGATCATCCCAGCGGTCTAGTTCACCAATTGTTTACTGATGTTCCTTCCGTGATAAGATCGAATAGAACCTGCCCGATTGACCTGAGAGCTCTCTAAAGCGAACAGGATTACTACACGAATATCACTACTGAGTGGTTTCTCCTGACACTGCCCAATTTATACTACTATAAATACATAATACTCCATATAGAGTAGACTGTAAATTTACTATTACAAATAAAAAGGTTGCTAAAGACATTTAAAAACACCAAACTTCAAAGAGCTATAATAAGGAGCGCAGGGGGTTGCAAACAAGCTACGAAAGATAAAATTTATTCTGCACATTATAAAAAAAATCATACTTTAACCATTTGTATAAATAACTATTTCAAATACGTCAATATACAATTACTATAACGTAAAATATTTAATTTCGAATTTTTTGCTTATATGTTGTTCTGAGTATTTTTAGTGTTTACTCCCTATAATATAAATTTTTGTAGACCAGTATTTCATATTTCTACTATAATTTTCTTTATCATCCTTTTATTTAGTTAAAATTTAATAATTAAAATCAGCAAAATTTAAATAAAATTAAAATAAAGAAAATATGATTATTAGATTACCATTATTCACTTAATATTAATGAAATTGTAGTACACAATTGTTAGAAAATCATTGATTTTTTTGTAATGAGCACTAGGTTTTTACTTAACAAAGCAGTGCAATTCCAAAAGGGTCGACTTTATACAGGTGGGTTGCCGCAGAATCTCCACATCTAACGCAGAATTATGAATGCAGATACCATTTAAATCATGCCCTTTATTATGTAACCACACCTTACACAATAGAAAACACGTTTGGGAGAAAGTTAGCTTTAAATTACAGCTGCGGTAGTAGAGCACGTAGCCCGCTTTATTCAGGAGCCAGTCGATCGCATTTTTCATTCACATTTCGCAAACATAACGGCCCCCGCTTCGAAACGCGCGAAAGTACATTGGCAATAAAAATTAATGATAATATTTAGAAGGATTCGGCGCTCTCTTTGCATGCCGGCCTGGGTACCAACGAGCGTAATCAAATAAACATCGATTATAACATTTCATTCGGTGATTCACCAGTGATGGGGTCCATTACATTGAGTGCCGCTGATTTGCACTTTGCGGTACATGGAGGTGTCAAAATAAAATCCTCTTTAATAGTGAATTAATTTCCATGTCATTATTTTGTAAAATTTTTGTAATTTTTAGCCATAAAATGTGTGCTCGTTAAATATTATTTTATGTATAACTTATTTTTGCACGGATAAAAGACTAGAAGTGTATTGAAAACCCCGTGGCACGAGACGCCGCTGCTGACAGGAGGGTTGTTATGATTTGTGGCCCTATTCTAGCTGTGACTGTGGGAGGTGCTATGTTCCCATCAGCCTCCCGAACCCTACTTATAATGTGTTACGTTGGAGGGTAAATGACAGACAACATTGTAGTGGATCAAATTTGTGGCATATGCCCTCTTGTGCCCGTAATTTACAGATAGCTTTTTATAGAAATTGCCGTGATTTCGTTTGCGGCTGTTTATCGCAGCCGGACGATTGGCAGGTTGATTATCGGAAGCATTTGAACAATACGACGATATAACAGGGATTAAGTCAATAGAATTATAAACGTTCAACCACATTTAGCAAACTTGAAGTTTTATTTACCTTATACACTTCTCATAGATATCATTGTACAGTTTTCGTAAAAAATGTTTAATATTAAAGGCTTTTGAAGTTTATTTTGTAATAATATAATTTTTATGGTTTATCTTAAAGACCAAGTAATTTAGATTTAATATTTTCAAAGCTTCTTCTAGTACTGTTCCCACACTAAATATAAAAGATAAAATTAAGGTAAGATTTAAACAAAATATTAACCCAAAAATAAATGGATACAAAAAATACATTTTATTAAACAAACTACATTTCAACAATAATACAAATTCAAAATTTACCATCTAAAAAAGCGTATAACTTAAAATCATTAAAAAAGGCTGCGTAATTATAAAAACAACAAAGTATAGTTAGCTATTTGATTATCATAGTTAAAAATAGAATATTATTAAATAAACTAGATGTTAATATATAATTAAAAAAAAAAGAAAATATGCTGTAAATTGAAAAACAGCCAATACAATTAACTGAAAGATTAGTGGTGAAATAACGAGTGTTAAGTAACAATGCGTAGGGCTAGCCATAAAGTATTACCAAATTGGCATATTCCTTTGTAGTAGAGGCTCTAATGACCCCCTGCGCGAAGAGCGCTTCCAGTTATGACTCGAAAGCACAAAAACCAATACAAGTTGAGCCGAAAAAATCAGTGATTTTGAAATGTGAGCATACAGGCGAGCATTAAAGATTTCACGCAGTCTGGCTACCAATTAAACAGTATTGCGCAGGATGATCCCTCGATTGCAGGTTTGGAGGTGCAAAAAAGGAAGAAGCTCTGAGCATGTCATGCTTAATGATAAGTGCCAACTTACGCAACTAGTTATGCGGGGTAAAATGCAAGAAAAATGCTGAGCAGGCGTCGACAAACTTTATGGGCGAAGAATGTATGAAATTGGCATTACGAATCGAGCGGATTACTCGCTTGAATCACCGCGCTGAAAACTGGAAATGCAATGTCGAGCGAAGACCTTTGGGGTCAGAGAAAAATCATTTAACTGAAGTAAGAATAGGCACGTGGATAAGTTGGAGTAGCACTACTAATCACAAAAAATTTTCATCGGATATAAAGGTTTGCAGATTAATTTGGTGGTTTCAGTTTCAATTATTTAAAACATTAAAAATTAGTGGTGTTTAAAATAACAAGACATTGATTTTGGACATTCCACAAACAAAATTTTCAACAAAAGCGAAACATTAAACTAGTGAAAATTGTATGTTGTCCATTTGATGTTCAGAGCTATAAGGTTCTTCTGATCATTTGAAATAGGAATAACACTATTCTAACAGATATTCAATATTTTTCATCAAAGTCGATGCCTTATAAAAAGATCTCATTGCTTAGCTTCACTTGACTAACACGTCCTTCAGGGAAGCTGACCTTGTTTCTCACTTGATAGTAAAAAAATACTTACCAGCAAGAATATTGTTATATGCTGTCTCCCATATCAATGAGCATCTGTTACTCCAAAGGATTGATGTAATTGCCTCCAATTATTTTTAATCTTTAACATAAAACCTATTAGTTTTAAATAGTCTGGATAGTTTACTGGGTTCAGAAAGCAAGGTGTAATGTTATTGGAACTTTTACACAGTCGGCTGTAGCAGTATTTATGTTTTAGTACAACTGCTCTACAGACACTCTTATATAGAATGCATACTATTAAGGTAAAAAGCCACGCATCCAAAAATGTGTTATCATACAATAAAATCTTCATAAATTAGAAAAATTGAGCATTTAATCATATTTTAGGACATAGAAAGACTAATCGACGTGGTTCATCATCTCTTTTGGTTTTGTAAAACTGTTCCAGTTTCTAACAAAACTGGGACTAAATTTTTCAAAATTTCAGTTTTTACAAAATAGTGTTGTAGTTTGTGGGCTTTTATTTTTGGTCTATCTCTTTTTCTTCTCGCATAACCATGAACGCGGCTCCCGCTTTTCCGTCATCCGCCCACAATTCATCCGCATAGTAGCACAGTTGTCGCGTCTCCCCCATGGACTGCTTTCGTTCAATTTCGCCTAGCCGCAACCCCAACTCCTCTCGAAGTTGCTGCTCCGGCCAAGTCGTCACCCAGTTCCGGTCTACCGCCTGCTGGGAAATAAAATGCAAATATTGTAACTGGCTTAATACTAACGGTGTGTCGGTGGCTACGGTAATGTAAGCACCTACCACCTGAACTACGAGTTTCCTTTGTAAACGAATCCAAGCCTTACTCTTTTTGACTTTGTACTCATCCGCCCACGGTTATGTACAACCTTGCTAGCGATACTGCCCTCTCGAATACTTGCCGCGAAAACCCCACGGTAGAAAATTTGTTTACCCTTGTTACAAACCGTTCGTATGTGGCTTCCACAAAAACCGTTTACTCCAAGCTAGTTGATACCGTTAAGCTTTTGATCAGGTCTCTTTTCAAAGTATACCACTTTGGTCTTCTTCGCATTGAATTTAAATTTCGTTCTATCCGCCCATGAATTGAGAATTTCAAACGCCTCATTTCTGCGCGCCTTTAAAGTTTTAAGTTATGTCGCCCGAACTATCAATAGGGTGTCATCTGCAAACTCCCCGATTTGGCATTCTTTTCAGTTAGTTTTCACTATACCGGCCCAGAGCACGAATCCTGGATGCACCCCCTCGTAACTTGTCGCTTCACGATATCGTCACTCGCGAGAGTAGGTTTATAAACAATCCCTTTCAACTAATTCTCAGATAATTCTAGGTCACTATTAAACCGTAATATTCTTTCAAGTTACTCGCATCTTTAATTTCGAAACCGGGTACGTGATCGCGTTCTTTGCACTGTGGGCTAAAACGCGAAAAAGCTGACCAAAATTAAAATTTTATTTTTTTTGCTGAAACGAGTAAAAATATAGATAAAAAACACTAATTAACAATAATTTTCTATTTACAAAGAAAAATTATTCATTTTCATCGTCACCAGAGTCGTTTTCACTTTCCGTATTGGTCCCACTAGTAGACATGTCTTCGCTGGTGGAGTACGAAACCTCTATTTCTATTTTTCCTCATTAGGAGGACACAATAAAAGTTCTGACGTTTTCGGTTTGGCAGTTTTTGCAGAGAAGAAATGACCGGATCTGAAGAAACAATAAGTAAATTTAAGAGATCTTCATTCGTTGCTTCTTGGGAAATGTTTTTGGTTCGACTTTTTCTATATTGCTTCAGGTCTTTATTCCTGCTTTCCTGGGCCTCTTCTGACAATTGCCCAATAGGAAAAATCTTATGCATGGCAACTGGCATGTAGTACCACGGATAGTCCTGCACAAATCGTTGAGCTGTTTCTTTTGCGTAAACATTACACGCGTCACCATCTATAGCAAAGCCTGATGAAAGCGCTTGCAGAATAGTACTACATCTTTGTAACAATTCTTCGTTTATTCCTGTAATTTCTAATGTAACTCTTGGGTTTCTAAAAAATCTTCGGGCAGTGTTACCACAATTCATTGTTCCACTTCCTCCAGGTTTAACATGATCAACTAGTAAACTTAGTTGAATTCTAAATTCTGCCTGAATTTTACGTTTTTTTCTTCTAGCTTCTAATTATTTTCTTCTTGATTTTTTAAATTCCAGTATATAAGAAATATGAAGAAAAGATTCGAAAAAGCGAATCCAAGCATGCAGAGACGACAAACCAAATCGGTAAGTTGTGGTATCAACTACTTTGTTCTCATATCTTTCTATATTGTTCATTTCGGTTGGAGTGACTCTACTAACTTAACATCTTTGAGCCGGAGAAGTAACGATCGCAGCATTACAAATTTTACCATCCACCATTGTTAACACCATTTAAAACGATACAAAATATTGTGCGAATCAATCATAACTTCCGTCTTCTCCAATTTACTTATTTGCTCTTCCACATACGTAATTTCTTGTTGAGTCACGTCTGTGGATTCTTTCTTGAACTGTATCCTGATGGGTCTGCAAAAACGCACAGAAGAAGGTCGAGGATTCCGCCATAAAAATTTTTTCTTTGGACCAGAAGTTGATAATTGTAAAGGAACAAACGAAGTTATAAACATATCTTTATCTTTAAAATTTTGTTTCCATTTCTGTTTATATTCGATATGACCTGTGCTTTCATCACAGCCCCATTTTGATATTAATACTAACTCGGTGGAAACATCCCAAACTCGCGTGGAAAAAACTTCTTCTTGAGCAACCATCAAGCGTGAAGCCGTCAAGTCTATAAGAGCCTGTAACTGTATTTCCATCAAATATTCCGAAATTGTAATCGCCGTTGTTGGTGGGCAACAGCGCTGTTTTGCTGCTTGTAATTTGTGGTAACTCGGATATCACATGTTCGCGTTTCGTAACTTGGCATTTACCCTAATTTTTGAATATTGGCTTTTTGTCAAATTTGTGCCGACACATAAAGCCAGTGCTTCATCTGGGGTATTTGGAGTTAGTCAGTAGCATAAGTTAGTTCACTTGTCGATGCTCTTTCCCGAAATTCTTTAGTTTTGCGCCTTTTGCTTCTTTCGCTGCTTTCTTCGAAAGGAACATTTTTTCTGCCAACCCCAGATGTTGACGGGATGTTTTCCTCCACGGGAATGTCTGCAGGCAATGAAAATTCTTTTTCCAACCAATCAGCATTTTTTAAAAGGAAAGTTTTTAACATCCTGCTGCACTTTTGCGACCTTTTTGCAAATTCACTGCAACAACGAGATATCGCTAGTTTTGTTTATTCTATATTGATGTCACTCAAATTTTCAGTTTCAATATAATATTGCACATGTTGAAAATTACGCAAAAAATGCAAAACGGTTACACATTAAAAAAAATTTTTTTGATGCTATTAATAAATGAGTTATTTTATGTCATTTGTTGAAAGCTACTTATTGTAGCGAGAGAAAAAATAGAGCGTCCGAGCAAACGGAAACTGCATTCGATACGACGACGTCATTACGCAAAACAAAGTTTATTAATTTTTGATTCTGCAGCTAAATTTCAGATATATTGTAGCTTAAACTTTGAGAAACACGATAGAAAAAGTTGCAGAGCCAGATCTAATCAGAATCGTTTTGTAGCTCAAACTAAATTCCTACTTTAGAACTGAAAATTAGCTGATAATATGGTCAAGCATTTACATGTATAAAAAGTAAAGTAAAGCATCTAGCTATGAAGTAAAGTTTAAAATAGTAAATACTTAGATTTAATTGTTATAAATCACTTCAACCAAAAGCCACCCCAAATAAAAAAAATAATTTTTATTTCACTTAACGCAAATCACTTGAGTCGCCGTCAGCACTACAATCGTAAAATGTCCATTTTCAACCCTATTAGAAAGTTAAATATGTCATTAAATTGCCCAAAGATTTTTCTTTCTAAAAATAAGAGTTGAAGGTCAGTTTTGACATGTTGCAGTTTGACCATTTTGGTCAGCTTTTTTGCCTTTTGGCCTCCTGTGTTAAAACCGTATTGTCTGGTAAAATCCGCCATTTTTCTGTATCACGTGTTAACATCCAATCTAATGCCTTCCCTATTACCGGAATCAAGGTTATTCGGCTGGAAGTTGCCTGAATCGGTCAAATCGACTATTACCATCCACGGCTTAGAAGAGTTAAAAGTAGGATGTGGACTCATGCAATGGCAAAATCATAATTAACTAAAATAGTTTGCTATTGGAATACTCTCTGCTCTTGGAATGCGCTTGAAAATACAAACTTTAGGTTTAAAAATACTTAGTATACAAGGTCTGCCCGGAAGTAATGCGCCCTTTTTTGTTTTAAGAAATTTATTGAACCGATTCGTACAATTACTTAATATTCTTCGAAATACATCCTTCCTGCTTCAACATACTTGTTCCCACGAGATTTCCATGTTTTAAGATCCTTTATTGAACCGATCGTCGTAGCAATTACTTAATGTTCCGGGGTTCCAATACATGCTGTCCTGCTTGAACATACTTGTTAATCTTCGGACGAGATATGTCCACTATATGCGACCTTTAGTAACCTCGGGAGCGCTTGAGATTGTTCTTCATCGGTGAGTTCCCAACAAGTTGACTGCTCCGCATTTGAAAGATTTTTCACAATGCATTGGTTTTCGAAACAATAGTGAATTAGGCGGACATCATTCTTCGATCAGGCACTTTGTCACCGAACGTTTATCTCGGATGTTGAGGAGCGTTGACGATTGTTCTTTGGTCACCTCGGTGACACTCCTTGGATCAAGTTTATGCCACCTTTGCACTGTGAAAATGTGTATCGTCACAAAGCCTCTCGGCACAGTCTGGTTTTCGAATGTCAAGGTATTGACATTAGGCGGACACTCATATCTTCGTATCAGCTGCGACTTTGTCTACCGAATCTTATATTTCGACAGATGCATTTAAACAAGGGTTTACTGAACAGCTGTAATCGCTCCATGTTCGTCGGCGACCTCCGTCGCGCTGTGTTTCCACCCTTGTCCTTCCGTGCAAGCGGCAACGCTGTGCGACGAATAATTGCGGAAGAAAAAAATAGGGTGCATTACTTTCCGGACAGACCTTGTAGATACTAAACTCTCACTAAAGCTATATTTAGTATTCTTAATAATCGCTTCTACTTTTTGATATTATAAAGTGTACAATCTGGTAAGACCTACAGATTTACGTAACTATCGAAAAACATATTCAATATTTTCTACGTCTAGTTTTTTTCTTGCAATGCTACGGAAGTTGTTAAAATAAATTTCTTGTTTATTTTAATGTGTTAATTCTCACAAAATGTAACATCTTTTGCGTAAGTACTACATTATTTAAATGTTAGCAACCGACTGCTCTTTGGAAAACATTTTGAAATAAATAAGTTGCATACTTGATGGATAATACACAAACAAAAAATAATATAGTGTTAGTTGTTATCGCTGATTAAGATACTCTTTAATATTTTTATTAATTAAAAACATGTGATAGATTATGAGTTCAAAAAAAAAACAAGAAATGCCCATTGCTTGGACTATAAAATTTTTTTATTTTAGATTTATAATAATGGACACTATCTACTGTAAAACACACACCCAGAAAAAGGTCTTTCTATTTAGTAAAATCATAAATGCAAATTTTAACTAAAAGGTGGTTAAAAGTAGACTTGTCGAGTGCAGTGTCTATCGGCGCGTTATATTTAGATAACAAAGTCAAATGCAAACGATATTGTAAAAAAATGCTGACGAATTATAAACAGCTCTTTAATAATAATGCGTACCAAAATGTAGAAATGATAGATAATTTTAATAATAAGAAAATAATTCTATATTTAGCTAGCACAACTTATGTATATGTCTTCACAAACATCAAATTATCAGTAATCAAAAACTATACCTACAACTAGTCAGTTTCTAGTCCAAAACTCTCAGTTGGATAATATTCGTCCAATAAGTGAACCTGACGTGAAAGTAAATAAAAAAACACTCAAATACCAAATATACCTTGAGGTGTAATATTGTTTATATCAACAATAGAATACTATACGTACCACGACAACGCTAAATGAACAACAAAGACTTGAGGAGCCAAACTATCAATTTTCATTTTTTCATCTCCTGGTAGGCACATCCCCTCCGCAATTATGGAGTTTCAACCTTAACATTGTCCTTCTAAAGATTACATGATTAACGGACCATATATGTGTATATACCAACTTAATATAGAAGGCATAAACGGAGCAAGACTCTTACTAGAAAACAACGTCGCCATCTTCACTTTTATGTGCGACTATAAAGTACGGAAAAAAGGCTTTACCCGAGTACAACTTCCTAGCATTTATTAACCATTCATATAGCATTGCAACATATGCTAGACAGACTGAACAACCTCTCGGCAGTTTGCTCCTTTGTCAAACGAAATTATGTTTGCTTACTATTAAGATACATGATCTTAATATTACCATCTACAAGTCATTCAACGTGAATTGTTTGAATACTATCCTGACATAATTTAAACATCCTACTCTGTACACAAGAGATTTTAACATTCACCATCAACAATAAGGCTACACCAAAAACGATGTTAAGGCTCTTTACAAATAGATAAATAACAAAAACCTCAAGCTCATACATGACTCCAAAAAAAATGATATTTTTACTCAATCAGATGGAGAAGATGTTACAACCCAAACTTAACATTCATTACTACTGTTTTGGCTACACTGACACCTACTGAATAGTTTTCCACAATTTTCCTAATTCACAGAACAAATCAATCATTACTGTTGGCAACACTATTAGCATAATCAAGTTAAAATCCATACCAAGATAGAACTTTTAAAAGTTAACTGGAAAGGTTTTACAACTCAATTGGATGACAACATATAGTAAATAAAGCCTAAAGTGGCAAACTATTAACACTTTGCTAATCCAGTTGTTTCCACAGCAAAGAACATGTGTCTAGAGGAGCCAGGAAAGTTTAGATTCCCTGTTTTTATGGACTCCCTAAATGATGCTAGGCTAGCAAAATATAAAAAAGCTGTCGAAGGCCTTCATTTCATTAACAGCTGTACAATAGCATAAAATCTTATTCAAAATATTGCGAATAAGAATAAAGTCACACTCAAGATCTAAGATACCTAAATCATCTAAGAAAGATTCTCCTAAATGGAACGTATACATCAACAAAACTTACCAATATTATAACAAATAACTGTCAACAAATTGTCTCTAGCTATCAAAGCATCAAAGTGTAGGAAATCGACAAGCTTAGACAACATTTATCCAGAATTCATTAGAGTCTAATTCAATATGAATACTCTAATTATTAAATTTCTATCATAACATCATACAAACGAACAAATTGCCATAAATATTTAAGAAAGGTAAAATTGTAGCCATGGTGGAATTAAGTAGATTCCCAATAAACCCCAAAAACTACAGTTAGATTACTCTTCCAAGTGTCTCCTGTAAAATCTTCAAAAGAATCCTGCACAACCGCCTGTTTAAAACTGGCAAAAACTATTGCAATCGAATGCATATTATATTAAAAATATATTATTTTTATATTAACCACTTATATTGAAAATAGATTTTAGAACAAGTGGTGGCCTCTGTTTATAGACCTGAGTGTTGCTTATGATACGACCTGGAGAGATTTTTTGCATAAGCTATATAATTTAATGCCTTATAAGAAATGACTGGTACTCATGAATTAAACTGTGAGTGATTAATTCTTCCAAATCCAGCTAGGAGAAAAAACTAGCAGATTCAAAAACTTACAAAATAAACTACCACAAGTGTCTGCACTGATTCTCCTGATTTTAACATCCACTTCTTTGACCTATCATTTTACATAAATTCATGTATTTGACATGACCTTGGCTACCCAAATGAAGAAATTTCTTCTTCTTCTCGTGCTATCCGTTTTGGATGTTTGCGATCAATGTGGCGATTTTTATTTTATTAACAGCTGCTCGAAAAAGTCCAGTGGTCGTCATCGAAAACCAAGATCTTAAGTTTTTGAGCCATGAAATGCGTCGTCTTCCAGGTCCCCGCTTTCCTTCTAGTTTGCCTTGAAGTATTTGTTGAAGTAAGCCGTAACGTTCTTCATTTCTGCTAATGTGTCCAAGATATTGTAACTTCCTGATTTTAACTGTATTTATTACTTCAGTTGTTTTGTTAACTCTGCGTAAAACTTCCACATTTGTCACATGATCAACCCATGGTATTCTCAATAAACGTCTATATAGCCACATTTCGAATGCCTCTAACTTTTTCATTGTAGCTGCAGTCAACGTCCAGGACTCTACTCCGTATAACAAGACTGAGAATACGTAACACCTTAACAGTCTTATTTTTATCTCGATATTTAAATCTCGGTTTTGAATAGTTTTGCATTCTAATATATGAGCTTCTGGCTTTTCTATTCTACACTTGATCTCTACTGAATGATCCCACTGATCATTGACTGAAGTGCCTAGATAGATAATTGATTTTACTCTTTCAATCTTTTCGCCGTTTATTATTAAGGGTTCAGGTGGAATATTGCTTTTACTTATAACCATATATTTGGTTTTCTTTGCATTTAACTTTAACCCGTACTGTTGACTGATAGTCATGATGTTAGTCATAATATCTTGCAAGCCTTTTAAATTGTCCGCGAATATGACTGTGTCGTCCGCGTACCTTATGTTATTCAACTTTACTCCGTTTACTGAAATGCCTTCTGTCGCATCTTGCAGAGCTTCGTTAAATATTTGTTCCGAGTAGACGTTGAACAACAAGGGCGATAGAATACAACCTTGTCTCACTCCGCGTCTTATTTCTACATCATCTGACAGCTCTCCTTCAATTTTGATGTTTGCAGATTGATTCCAATACAAATTAATTATAATTCGAAGATCTTTGTCGTCAATACCAGTGTTTTTCAGTATTTGTATCAGTTTATCATGTTTAACGCTGTCAAATGCTTTATGATAATCTATAAAGCATGTACAGATATCAATGTTAACATCTCTGCAACGTTGAAATAATACTTGTAGAGCAAATAGCGCTTCTCTTGTGCCTAGGGCATTACGAAATCCAAATTGGGTTTGGCTCAATTGTTCCTCACAAAGTCTGAAGATGCGTTTATGTATTATTTTCAAAAACATTTTTAGTAGGTGGCTCATGAGACTAATCAATCGGTAGTCGCTGCAACATTTGGCACTAGATTTTTTTGGTATAGCAATAAACGGGGATTTAAGCCACTCTTTCGGTATTTTACCCGTATCATAAATGTAATTATATATACTAGTTAACCAGTTTATTGCATCGTCATCTAATAATTTACAAAATTCTGAATGAATTCCGTCCGGGCCTGCTGTTTTACCTACTTTAATTTGTTTTATCACTGCCCGCACTTCATCTTTCATAATGTCCGGGCCCGTGGCGCATGGCTCTGATTTTATGACTTTTCGCTGTTTATCCTCAAAAAGTTCTTTAACGTATTTCTTCCATACTTCTAGTCTTGTTATTTTGTCTACAATGACATTACCTGCATCATCTCTCATGCAACCTGTTGTTTTGGACTTAAAAAGTCCTGCGGCATATTTAACTTTTTTGTACATGTTAAAATTGTCATGTTTTCTTTCTAGTGACTCAATTTCAGCACATTGTTCTTTTAACCAAGTTTCTTTAGCATTATTATAAGTTTTTATATCTCCATTCTTATTTCTTTTTCTTTCTTCCATCATTTCTAAAATCTCGTCCGTCATCCATGCTTGTTTTTTTTTATTTAGTTGGTTTTAGATACTCATTACTTACTTCTTCTAGTTTTGTCTTGAATTTTGTTAATTCCGCGTCAATGTTGTCTGTTGCAGAGTATTTTAGAAAACCTTTTAATTGTTGTTCCACTTGTAATTTGATGTTTTGGTTCTTTAGCTGATTTAAGTCATATTTTTTTGTCGTTTTACTTTTTATAACTTTCTTCAGTTTTATGCACATTTTAGCTAATAATGGGACGTGATCAGACCTTATGTCCGCACTAGGGTATGTTTTAACTGATTTTCCTAAATCTTTGACTTACTAGCATGTAATCTATCTGATTTCTTACTATATGATCGAGTTTATCTAATGGAGATATCCAAGTATATAACCTTCTGGCCGGCAGTTTAAAGAAGGTGTTTGTAATTACTAATTGATGCTCTTGTGCGAAGATGTTGAGTCTATCTCCTCTCTCGTTTCGTTCGCCTAGACCGTACGCTCCAACAAACTCGCCGCATTTCCCTTTACCTATTTTGGCGTTAAAATCGCCCATCACGATAGTCAGATCTTTCTTTTGGAATTTGCTAATAAGAAGAAATTTAAAGACGAAAAATTAGCACTTTCAACTGATCTCGAGAACATGCACTTCTATCTTACTTACTCTGTCAAACAAAACCAGTATGAAACATTCTTCAACAATCTAGGTAACAGGTTCTTAACTGGCGGTGACTTCAACGCCAAAAATACAATCTGGGACTCGAGGTTAACAAGAACCAAAAGGCGTGAATTACACAAAGCCGCACTGGCTAACAACTACATCTACATATACACCGGGGAGCCCACATACTGGCCAGCTGACCCACATAAAGCACCTGATGCCGTAGATTTCTTTGTTACCAAAGGATCACGTCCAAGGTATTGTAAAGCAGAAACGTCCTTCGACTTTCTTTCAGATCATTCGGCTATATTAGTTACAATTAGCACTTCAATTATTACAAAGCAAAAAAAAAGGCTTCCCTTTACAATCATCACACGAACTGTGACCTATACAGAGTATCTAACGAACAATACAACAATTAAAGCTTCATTGAAAACAGAAGAGGGTATTGACAATTAGGTAGACCAGTTAACTAAAAACATTCAGAATGCAGCCTACTACTCAACGCCGACTGTTTATAAAAATTCAGAAGTTATCGAAAATTATCCATTCTACATTAAGACTAAAATCGAGGATAAAAGAAGAGCCAGGCGAATCTGGCAGCAAACAAGAAATTCTATAGACAAAAATAACCTAAATAGACTAACAAGGGAGTTAAAAACAGCCCTAAGGGAGTGGAAAAACGAATCATTTAACGAATACGTTAACACTTTATCTCCTTTAGCAGATAGCAACTACACGCTTTGGAAGGCAACGAATAATTTAAAAAATGTTCGTACTCCTATTCCACCAATAAGAAAGGTATACATACGGCTCTTTGGCAAGAACAGAAGCTGTGAAAGCAACACGTTTTGCAGAACACTTATCTACGATATTTCAACCACATCCCATAGCTGCTACCCCAGAAGAGAAACAGGAGATTGAAGACTACCTGCAAGCTCCTTTACAATTAGGCCTGCCAATACAGTCTCTTACCCCTGAAGAAATTATAACTGAAATCCATCATCTAAACAACAAGAAAGCGCCCGGGTATGACTTAATTACTGCTAAACTACTGAAAGAACTGCCACATAAAGCTATAATATGCATACTACAAATATTCAATGCAGTCTTGAGATTGCAGTACTTCCCACTGTTATGGACATTCGGCCAAATAATACTAATATTGAAACCGGGGGGTTTCGCCAACAACACTCTGCATTAGAACAGATACACCGAGTCGTAGATGTAATCGAAAAGGACTTTAAAGAACGAATATACTGTGTTATGGTATTCCTTGACGTCGGCCACGCTTTTGACCGGCATCTCGGCCTACTATACAAAATTAAACGGTGGTTTCCACACCAATACTTTCTTCTCTTTAAATCATACTTAAGTGAGAGGTATTATCAAGTAAAGTACGGCGACAGCCAGTCTGGACTCTACCCAGTAAGGGCAGTGCTCTGGGACCAACCCTATACCAGATATTTACAGCCGATCTACCATGCAATGACAATACAATGATGGCCACATACGCGGACGATACGGCGTTATTAGTTTCTCACCAAGATCCACTAAAGCTTCGACAATTCTACAAAGTAGTCTCGACATAATACAAAATGGTTGTACAGGTGGCGCAAAAATTAAAAACCAAATCTACAACTATTACGTTTACGACGAAACACAACTCTGCTCCTTCAGTTACACTAAATGGTACACAAATCCCCATCCAACAGGGAAAAAATTTTGGTTTGACCTCGACAGGGAAAATGGAAATATATTACAAAAAGAAACAACTGGATGAAAAAGATATTAGTTTGGAAAAATCCAAGTTATCGATAGAAAATAAAGTGTTAGTGTACAAGACAGTTTTAGTTCCGGTTGGGCGTACGCCATACATCTATGGGCAGTGCCAAAACATCAAATATTGATATTATGCAAAGATTCTAGAAAAACTCTTGGGTAATAACCAACGCTTAATGGTTCATTAGCAAAAAAACTTCACGACACCTGAAAGTTCCATGGATCAGAGATGAGGTTAAAAAAACAGTCACCTATGTCAATCGAATAAGAACTCACCCCAATGTGTTGCTAAATTTACTGACATTAATAATACCACTCGTAGATTAAAAGACTTAAAACGGACCTTACTAACTAGCACTGTTATATTAGTATATTCAGGGACTCGCCAATGGGCGACATTCCACATGTCAGTATTTTAGTTTAGTTTAGTAATTAAATTACATAAAATTTGCATTATTATTTTTGTTCCCATCGGTTTGGCTCCTGCCGTGCCACGTGTCCAGCCCATTTCCATTTCATTTTTAGTATTCTTGAGATTATATCCGTCACCTTGGTTCTCCTTCTGATCTCTTCGTGATTGATTCTTTCTCTGAGACTGACGCCGATCATAGCTCTCTCCATAGCCCTTTGAGTAGTTCTAAGTCTTATCATACTTTTTCTCGTCGATGTCATTATCTCCAGGCCATATGTTGCAACTGGAAGCACACAGGTGTCGTAAACCTTTCTGTTCAGGTTAGTTGGTATATCGGTGTTTTTCATTATATGACTGAGTTTTCCAAAGGCAGCCCAACTCTGGCTTATCCGGCGTGAGATTTCTGCGGTCTGATTTTCTTTCCCGATCCTGAATTTGTGCCCCAAGTATATGAATTCCTTGAGTACCTCAAGATTGTTGTTGCCTACGGTTGTTAAACGGTGAGTGATTAATTCTTCCAAATCCAGCTAGGAGGAAAAACTAGCAGATTCAAAAACGTACAAAATGTGTCTGCACTGATTCTCCTAATTTTAACATCCACTTCTTTGACCTATCATTTTACATAATATTCATGTATTTGACATGACCTTGGCTACCCAAATGAAGAAATTTAAAGACGAAAAATTAACACTTTTAACTAATCTCGAGAACATGCACTTCTACCTTACTTACTCTGTCAAACAAAACCAGTATGAAACATTCTTCAACATTCTAGGTAACAGGTTCTTAACTGGCGGTGACTTCAACGCCAAAAATACAATCTGGGGCTCGAGGTTAACAACAACCAAAAGGCGCGAATTACACAAAGCCGCACTGGGTAACAACTACAACTACATACACACCGGGGAGCCCACATACTGGCCGGCTGACCCACATAAAGTACCTGATGCCGTAGATTTCTTTGTTGCCAAAGAATCATCTCCAAGATATTGTAAAGCAGAAATGTCCTTCGACCTTCTTTCAGATCATTCGGCTATAATAGTTACAATTAGCACTTCAATTATTACAAAGCAAAAAAAGGCTTCCCTTTATAACCATCACACGAACTGGGACCTATACAGAGAGTATCTAACGAACAATACAACAATTAAAGCTTCATTGAAAGCAGTAGAGGATATTGACAATTCGGTAGACCAGTTAACTAAAAACATTCAGAATGGAGCCTACTACTCAACGCCGACTGTTTACAAAAATTCAAAAGCTATCGAAAATTATCCATTCTACATTAAGACTAAAATCGAGGATAAAAGAAGAGCCAGGCGCATCTGGCAGCAAACGAGAAATTAGACAAAAATAACCTAAACAACTAACAAGAGAGTTAAAAACAGCCCTAAGGGAGTGGAAAAACAAATCATTTAACGAATACGTTAGCACTTTATCTCCTTCAGCAGATAGCAACTACACGCTTTGGAAGGGAACGAAGATTTTAAAAATGTTCGTACTCCTATTCCACCAATAAGAAAGATATACGGCTCTTGGGCAAGAACAGAAGCTGTGAAAGCAACACGTTTTGCAGAACACTTATCTACCATATTTCAACCACATCCCATAGCTACCCCAGAAGAGGAACAGGAGATTGAAGACTACCTGCAAGCTCCTTTACAATTAAGCCTGCCAATACAGTCTCTTACCCCTGAAGAAATTATAACTGAAATCCATCATCTAAATAACAAGAAAGCGCCCGGGTATGACTTAATTACTGCTAAACTACTGAAAGAACTGCCACATAAAGCTATAATGTGCATACTACAAATATTCAATGCAGTCTTGAGATTGCAGTACTTCCCACTGTTATGGAAATTCGGCCAAATAATACTAATATTGAAACACAAACCTGCACATGAGGTTACCTATTAGCCGATAACGCTTTTACCAATACTGTCAAAAGTATTAGAGAGATTAATACTAAAGAGAATGGCAACCATAATTGAAGAAGAAGAAATTATCCCCCAACATCAATTTGGGTTTCGCCAACAACACTCTGCATTAGAACAGATACACCGAGTCGTAGATGTAATCGAAAAGGACTTTAAAGAACAAATATACTGTGTTACGGTATTCCTTGATGTCAGCCAGGCTTTTGACTGCGTCTGGCATCTCGGCCTATTATACAAAATTAAACGGTGGTTTCCACAACAATACTTTCTTCTCTTTAAATCATACTTAAGTGAGAGGTATTATCAAGTAAAGTACGGCGACAGCCAGTCTGGACTCTACCCAATAAGGGCAGTGTTCTGGGACCAACCCTTAGATATTTACAGCCGATCTACCATGCAATGACAATACAATGATGGCCACATACGCGGACGATACGGCGTTATTAGTTTCTCACCAATATCCACTACAAGCTTCAACAATTCTACAAAGTAGTCTCGACATAATACAAAAATGGTTGTACAGGTGACGCATAAAGATTAATGAACCCAAATCTACAACTATTACGTTTACGACGAAACACAACTCTGCTCCGCCGGTTACACTAAATAGTATACAAATCCCCATCCAACAGGAAGTAAAATATCTTGGTTTGACCCTCGGCAGGCGATTAACATGGAAACCCCATATTACAAAAAAGAGAAGACAACTGGATGCTATGGTGAAAAAGATGTATTAGCTTCTAGGGAAAAAATCCAAGTTATCGATAGAAAATAAAGTGTACAAGACAGTTTTAGTTTCGGTGTGGGCACGGCATACATCTATGGGGCAGTGGTAAAACATCAAATATTGATATTCTAGAGCAAAACTCTTGGTGTAATAACCAACGCTGAATGGTTCATTAGCAACAAAAACTCTTCACGACGATCTGAAAGTTCCATGGATCAGAGATGAGGTTAAAATACGAACAGTCACCTATGTCAATCTAATAAGAACTCACCCCAATGTGTTAGTGCTAAATTTACTAGACATTAATAATACCACTCGTAGATTAAAAAGACCTTACTAACTAGTACTCGTTATATTAGTATATTCAGGGACTGGCCCATGGGCGACACTCCCTCCACATGTCAGTATTTTAGTTTAGTTTAGTAATTAAGTATTACATCAAATTTGCTCCTTAACCTTTGGGCTAGTTGTAAATTAAGCATATAAAATAAACAAAAAAAAAGATCTTACTTACTGAGGCCCACTGCTAAATTTCGGAAAAACAAAAAAGTTTATTTCATCTGACAACCTCACGACTAATGATAATCTAGATGTAGATTAAGTCACTCAACTCTGCCACAATCACGTTCCAAAATACTTCGAAGTGAATGTTGAATAAGATACTTACCTTTGAAAATGACTTACCGAACTTCTCGGATAAAATCAAGATTAGAAACAACATATTTCAAGAATTTACAAGGTCTGTATGGAGCGAAAAATTTTGAATTACTTAGAACATCGACTTTGGTTCTTATTTAATTCTGCGAGGTGTTATTTTCCTATATGACTGGTCTAGTAAACATTCAACTAAACAGACCATACGCACAACAACCGACAACATAAAAACTACCTCCGTACTTCCTGTTTTCAGCAATATTGCCCTACTTTATCCACAAAAAAATTTCTATTCATCGCAACGCCGGATCTACTATCAACCAAAATTATCGATTAAAGCTACGAAACCCAATCATTGAAGTGGTCAACAAAAGGTTGCAATCCTATTATTAAAATAATAAATGACTGAGAGAATGGGAAACCAGAATACAAAAAAAACTTTATTAAGTTTTCATGGGAAATAATGGCAGAATTCAACTTAGATTGCAAAGCAAAAGAATCCAGATGCGCCTGCAACAAAAACCTGACTTACTGGGGATACTCCTACTGTTCCGAATACAACTTCTACCAATTTGAGGAGAATAGTGAAAATGTAAAGCTTCCTAAACCATCGCCCATATTTATTTCGGGGATTAACTAACCACTAACACAGCCAATATTACTGGAGATTTACATGTATTAAAAGCCCTAAATAATGATCAAGTGAAGATCCAACCAAAAAGAAGTACTGAAATTCTAAAAGCATTATTTGAAAAAGATGTAAAATTCCACACATATCAATTAAAACACGACAGATCATTTAGAAGATATTTACTCTTTCATTAGCTCAACTGAGTCCAACACTGAAATGGAGAAACTAATTCATACAATCGATAATATTGACAACATACGAAGCAGAGCCATCAAACGTCAGCTACGATATTTTAATGTTGAGTTAAAAACTAATACTATAAATACATTTATAGATGTTGATTTGCTCTATATATTTTGCTATATATATATATATAAGAATCCCAGATAGTAGATATATATATATATCAATATATGAAGAATCAGATAGTAGATATTAAAGAGTAATTATATATAACAGAAATCGCACAAAAGTTTTGCTAGTCGTAAAGTATAGTGAATAATTTTTGGTTATGTTTAATCATAATCTAGTGAAGAAGCATGAAATGTTATATTTGAAAACTTAGAATTACGGTCGCACAAAAGCATAATGGCTTTTCGTAGATAGTTGCGTTAATATGACTAGGTTAATACCATTCTTTGTCAAGAAGAATGAAATGTTATCACTTGGGGAATCAACTAATTACGGGTCAATAAGGGTAATCTTTTAAAGATAGTTCTCGACTACTACTTTAATACCATTTTCAAGAGAATTTAGGTTGTCACTGTTTGGAGATCTTCATATACTACTGTGATAAGGTGTTAGCATCCCTTTGGTAAAGAAAACTGATTGTTTGTATGTTCTACTTTACTAACTGTTTTGGAGATTTTATATAACTATGTGATAGGTAAGCTAGCATCCCTTTGGCTCGAGCAGTGAGACTATTTCCCTATTACTTCCAAATAATTCTGTTAGTATAATGGAAAATGTAAACAAAGATCTATTTTATATTCCTATTTTAGTATATAAAAGATAAAATAAATCACTGTAGAGAAGCTATTTAAAAATTAAGATTCATATACTTTAGAAAGGTAAATAGATTTAGAATTAAGTCTTCTAGTAACTCAAATCTTAATTCATTAAACTACAAATTGTAGACAATTTTAGAAGATATGTTTTGCTCAAAAGACTCTAATATTGATCCTTTGAAGCGAGCCCTGACGACTGCCGTCCATGCTTTATATATTTTATTGTAAATATTTAATTACCTCCGCATGTGAACTAGTATAAATATATACTACATTCAGATCATAAAAATGTGGTATTAGAAAACGACAAAAGTCTCATTTCTTTAACTTTCACTGTTTTAGATGTAATGACAAATAGATAAAACTTAAATATGGTTATATTATATTTAGCACGTGCTTAAGATAGGTAAAACTCTAATTTGTTACGGTTCAGAAAATATAAATTATCGTAGTTTGACCAAATTTCCCATTAACAAATGACACACTTTACTAGCTACCTTGCAGTGAAGGTTCCATCGTATGGTTTTTGGTTCAGAATATCTCATGATACAATCACAAAACTTGAGGTAGTGACTAAAACTACGAATGATGCACTTTTTATCTTTCATCATATAGTTTTTCTTGTGTAAGTTTAAAATCGATATCTTCCAAAATTCGTTGGGCAGATTACAAACGGTTGTCGGAAAAAAGCCGTAGAAAAAAGGGCGAATTGTAAAATTAAAAATTACTCCTACGTTGGATTAATGAACTGATACCCTGCAAATAAATTAGACAATTGGTTTTTGGCAAAATTAGATACACCTAAGACAAAACCTTAATTTAGAAGACAAAAATTTTCCTCAAATTGCTTTATTCTCCAAAAACTCCATTTGGTAATCTTCAACTAAATCCACTTAATGTTACTTATAAAAACAATAATCTTGCAACCTTTAAGTATGAAAAATGTTGAAAACAAAATTACTTTTCTATTTTACTTGTGATCGTAAACACGGAAATTATGAAATTAAATAAAGATGGTGATAAACTGTACTATGGTGGTTATATGTGTCTTGCATAGAATATGTAAAGAATTTTCAAACTATTTCATCTGACTACCCATATTGAATTAAAATGTCTGTCTTTTTTGTTTATAATTTATTTTAAATTTTTAGTGCAAAGCTTCTTTAAGGACAAATCTTTCCAAAACAAACCCAGATGTTACCCGGAAACACAATCATCCTGAAGATGAGGAATCTGTAAAAGTCACAAAAGTGATAGAAATATGAAAACACAGGCAGAAGATGCAATGCGCAAACCAGCGCAAATATATGCAGAAGCGATTATGTCCTTAGACAGTGAGACTTGAAGTTGTATGCCATTAGAAGATTCAGTTAAACGACCATAAATCAAAGGGTTACCCTCAAGCCCCAGCTACTTTGGAGGAGCTTTTAATTGAAGGTATGTAACAATAAATAAATTGTAGAAGTCATGTACATGATGTGTCGCACTTTAACTGAAACCTTTGTACCGTCCCGTTTTTGGTGTTTCTAATACATATTATGTTTTTGACCTTAAGGGACTAGACTACCACCGGAGGTGTTACATCAAAAAGATTTTTACTGAGCGATAATGGGCCAAGTGAAGAAAAACAATTATAATTTTTTCAACAGATGCGTTTTTACAGTTACTGTCTAATTCTGAAGAATGATACCTAGGCGATAATTTTTCCCCGGCACCACCACTATTTCTACAGTTGTATATGGTTAGGTTTCGGGCTGAAATTTAATTATTGCTGCAGAATATTGTTTATTACAAAACAAAAGTTTGCACACATACGAATGCATGTTCCGAACAATTCTAGAAAAGTGTGAAGAAAGAAATCTATGTCCAGATCCACTGTTTATTCACGTAGACTTTGAGAAGGCTGCAATACAAGCTACCAGATCTGTTTTTTGCGAAAATGTAACTGTTCGGGGGGTGGGGGGTTATCACCTCACGCAAATCACATTCCAAAAAATTCAACAACTCTGTACAAGAAAAACGAATAATTAAACCACTTCTGTGGCATGATGAATGGCCTCGCATTTCTTCCTTTCAGAGATGTTTGCAAAGGCATCGATCATTTAAAGAAGGTAATTAATTTAAAGATTTTAATAAATCGTATGTGACAGGCACGTTTAGAAGAATCGAAAATGCGACAAATGGTGTTTTAAGATTAAAAAATGTTGGCCCCGTTTCCGATAAAGTTATGGAATGTTCTCAAGAAAAACATTAAGGGACAAGATAACATCTACAACCAGACCGAAGGGTGGAATCCAGGTTTTCTAATTTGATAGCCATCTTTCGACTTGGAAACTAGTAACACAAATTGCAGCCGATAAAACAAAAATTAAACAAAGAAATGTGGGAACATGTACGAAAACATACAAATACGTTTGAAATGCTTGTGTGAACAATATGATGACAATGTTTAAAATTTTCTTTCTGCAATAGGACACAGTTGTGTAAACTTGTAAATAAATAAATTTTATTAAGTATATCTATTTTTATTGACTGTTACCGACACCTTTTTTTATCGCCGCCTTTTTTTCCTGACGTTATTTTCCGCGGCTTTTTTCCCTGTTGTCCCTGATGTCACAGACATCAGATTTCAATTAGATTTAATATATACAATCTTCATAAAAATTCGTTCAACATATTGAGAATTTAAGAAGGCTGCCGCACATCAAAATTTTTAGTCGATTTCTGGCACACTCCGTATTATAAGTTGGTCGAACCTGTAACGTCGCTGGGCATCTTTCTCTTTCCCTCCCTCTATTTCAATTTCTAAGACCTAAAAAATGGATACCAGTTTGAGCACAAAACAGTAAGGAGAGGAGATTGCTCCACTTTTATTTTATATTTATTAGGATTTTGTTTTCGTTATCTTTACGTATGATTTGGGAAAACATAAGATGTTTATAGAAATAAAGGTTCTTACGCAAAGTATGTTTAATTACTTTAAAAAGTAATTTAGAGCAAGATAATTATTACAATATTTTATTTAATAAATTTAAACAATTAAAAAGTCAATGCAACTAAAACATATTACAAAAGAAACTAAAATGATGAGTATGAAATAAAGCAGCAAAAAAAGTGTAAGTCTTTCTAAGTTAGAGTTTATTATTTGGCTTATAGAATGAATTATTCATTACTTAGTATTAAGATATTGACATTATAACCACCCTAATAGCTTTTATGTTTTATTAAACATTAACTAACCAAATGCTTATAAAAAACAATGCAACAGTTGCCCTTCGGTGAGAAAAAACGTGTATAATTACAAGTAATCACATCGGCAGCATTCAAGGCAAGTCAGCCGAATAAAGGGGCATTTAAAAGAGCGGTTCTAAGAGGCTCAAATAAATCAGTGTATCTATCACGAGACTACCTGCGCTACCCTTTGCGAGATAGAGAACACCACTTGATGTTATGATTTACGCTTCTGCGGGCCGCTGTTACACGTATTTGTCGGTTTGCTTTCATACATCACGGCGCGTTTCACATGCCGCAAGCCGGTGATAAATGGACTTCAAATATCGATAAAGAAGTGCAACTGCACCGGACCATCAGCATCAACATTATCGACTGCAAACATTTGTTTTGCTGGCCATCGGCTTTTAATATCGTTATCCTTCTCAAGGATGTTACCACTTTGTTGGGTTCATTTCCTAAAAGGCGTGCTCAGCCACAAAGCTAACGGTACTACGCTTCCATTTCGTCTTAACTGCCCATTTTACTATACTACAGCTGTCATAAATATTTTACAGCAAATTCGGGAGGAAGAAAGCAATTTCATGGGCAACCTTCGCGTTATGGAACTCTTGTGACAAGACTTCGACGTTATACAGTCGCGTCAAGAGACGAGCGATGCGTTCAAAAGTGTAGTGGATTTTAATTAGCTCATGATCCCTTCTGCGGCAATCTTATGGAAATAAAGGGTCGATCAGCCGCCGCTGAATTATTAACCGAAAGGCCAGATTGAATCCGCAGCTTTTTACGTACGCCCCTGAACGCGTAGGCTCCCACCGCATCCAACAATTCCCACCGCGTATCGGACGTTTCTCACGTTCTCATCTTTTCAAACTTTCGGCCCTTTTTTGTGTTACAGTCCTAGCACAGAATGGAGCTCCAGTGCCTCTGCCTCCTTTCATACTTACGCTTCGGCACAAAAATAAGATGTGCGCACGGATTCTTTGTGCTAGGGGTACGCCCGTCTTCGGGGCCGTGCTGGTAGCTCGAAGATTAATTATGGCGTATCTCTGCTCTGGTAATTAAACGGAGATACATTGTAATTATACTTCTGTATATAGAATTTCTTAATTAAATTTTCTTTCTTTAGTTATTAAGAAACATGCTGATAAGCTCTGTACATTGTACAATTTTTACATATCAGTAAGGCGTCACAAACAAAAACATGCCTGTACTTTGGATTCATTTTATATTATTTATTGTTAAATGTAGAATACTCCCAGAAAATTAGTTTTTGGAAGTAAAACGTGAAAAGAGAAAAAGTATTTTTTTGTATACCTATTATGTAAAAAATAACACAGGGTAGACTGTTAGTAAACCTATAACAAATACTACTTTTCTTTAAAAATTACAACATATACTTAATTTTAACATGTATAAACATAGATAATTAATTATAAATAGTGAAAAATCTGCTAATGTGAAATAAATACAACGACACATTATCATAACACACCGTCATTTTCTTTACAAAATTAAAATGATTTTTTGTAGACAATGTACTCTAAAGCTCATGCCACAATTTTTAGTTCAGAGTACTGAAGCAAGATACCACGTGGTCAATCAAAAGAGAATATCTAACATTTTTGGTTAAATTTATAGTTAAAATGATAATATCTAATAAACTGATGCTAAATTGTGATCCAATCCTAACCATAAAAAAGACTTTATAACAGTATCAATATTTTTTGCAAAAATTTAGCTCAATGTTTGTTTCCCTTGTAACTCAGCTATTACGACCCCAAGTTTCAAAGCACCATAGTAGATTTATACCTACAGAAATTTCTCGGTGACATCTCATAAAGTTGTAATATATACTGCATAATTTTGAAAATTGGGTAGTTTATAGTAAATATTTTTTACTTGGTAAGTGATATGCTTCTATGTATATTTGTTGCAGCATGACACTTTAGTTTCTCCAAATAAATATTTAATTTGTGTATAGTCGTTTTTAAGTTGTTCCTAATCGAACAATTCGATAGAAAATCCCCTAGTGTAAAACTATATAACTTTAACGTAATTGCAAGGCGTTAATAAATTACAGAAACAAATGAATGCTAGTTATATTAAATGATGCAGCTTAATCTGATAATCTGTTGTTACATTTGTTTTGTTTGGATTTATAAACCTAATTACTTATTTACAGTGGGGAAGCTATAGAGGGGCATAATGTTGTATCGAACTTTCTAATAGTAGAAAGCACCAGTGTGAAGTTATTCGCATTTTCTGTGTTCCTCAACGGCCAGTTTCAAAGACTGTGAGACGATTTTGAAAACTCGAACCTAGTGAAAGAAAGAAAATGAAATGTTAGAACCTATAAGTTTTCCAACATTGTACGAAAAATATCAGAGAAATTTAATAGTATTAAGGAAAAGAATTGTAAAATAGGTTTATGTTAATCTATCAACTTTCCGGTTTTGTCAACGTCCAAGTCCATTTAAAATGATTGTACTTTGTCACTGCACATTATGTCATAACGAATTATCAAATCTGTTCTACAACTAAAACTTCTCTTACTTTTCCAAAACCAATCAAGATATATACTGTGATATATGTTGGGGCCAAGAACATTTTGAAAATCAGTTTTGGACATTTCAGTAAGATTATATCTCTGCTTAAGCAAGTATGGTACAGAAAAAGCTTTTCTGATTTTATTAACGCTGAAGGATGACTGCCAATATCGCCTGATCTGAACCATATAGACAACAGCGTCTGGTAAAATTTAGAGGCCTTAGCTTACGCAAGATACCATAGGAGCTGAACTGGTAGGACAACTTGGTAGTGGATGACGTAACCTGCATAATCAATATTTTCCCATATCGTTTGACGCGGTGTACCAAGACAAAGAAAGACATTTTAAACATTGATATATTAATTATATTTGCTGGTTGTATTTTTGGAAGTCACTTAATGCCGTTTAGTAATAAAGCTACAATTTAAAAAACTCGTTTCCATAATTATTGTTACTTTGTAGTATTAATAGATAAATACCCCAGGATATTTTTGTCTAACTCAGAGACTACATAGAAAGCAGCCAGACACCTAACTGGTGTACCATGCAAAATGATGGCATCTTTCACAAGATTTCTAATTTCTGCAAAACAAACTTGAGTGAAGTCCTAGCTTAACAATATTGCTTCAGAGGATTCCATAATGTCCATTTATATCCATAGATACTTTAAGACTCGAAAACAAAAACATTTGATAGGATGCACCGGTAGAAATCACATAATAGTTAAAAAAACTCAACGCAGAATAAAGTCTGACTGATAATGCAAAAATTGAGTCACGCTAGTAAGTAGGCAAACGCATAGCAGCAAAAACTGAAAATTGCAAAACAAGAATTGGATACAAATTAATGATTGCAGTCTTACACAGAGATAGTGATTTTATTGTAGCTTTCTCAAATCCTACAACAAAAAATGAAATTTAATCAAGTTTAAGCGGATCATTATAGAAGAGATGAAAACTGAGAATGTTAAACTTACTCAAATATATAGCAAAAAAAATTCTAGAGCAGTATCGTAGAGAAGAACATGACTTTCTTTATTGATGTTCTGGTATTTTAATGTGCCCATATTATATAATAGTTTACAAAATATTGTAATGAGGGGGCAGGATTCTCGGGCTTGACGATTGGTGGAGGAAGTCAGGTAAACGTTTGATCTAGCTCATTTGCTCTTGAGCCTTTCTAAAGTACGGATCACTTGCAAAGTGGATAGCTGTTTGTGTGTCGCGTCACAGGTCTAAATTCGGTCAGCGATGTGGGATAACATTTTTCCTTAAAAAATTCGCAACCAAGACTATTCTTATGCTAGAAAAAGTTTACAAGGATACTTTATTACCACAAAGCATTTAGGAAAGAAAGAAGCGACGTTGAGAGCTTAGGACGCACACTAACATTTTATATTTTGGACATTGTGGCTAAGATGAAAGCGGTTTTGGACTCTGATCGACGTCTGATTGTTAAATTGGTAGCAGATAAAGTGGAACTTCTAAAATTCATCCTGCAGAAAACCGTCAGAACAAAATTGCAGTTTGTGCTAAATTTATTTGCAATGTTTTTATCAAAAAACCGAAGAAAAACCGCGTGTTAGTTACTTGAGCTTTTGAGCTGTGTGGGAAGTGAGTCTGATTTTTTAGAAAGAACAATAATTAATGAAGGCTTAATTAACAAAACAAAGATGTCCTCAAAGATTTGTATATAACATAAAGAGTTTGTACCATCCGGACAAACAGTTTAAGTGAAAATTTTAAAACTGCCAGAAAAGCCAAGAGAGAAGAAAAGAAAGCACGCGTCTGCCTGAAGATTTTCAGTACTTTAGATTTTCACCATGATAGTGTGCCAAGTCACGCATCGCTGTTAGTGAGACTTTCTGACGAAACAAACCTTGGCAACGTTGTCTCAACCTCCCTACAGCCCGGACTTAACTTCGCGGATTTCTTTTTGTTTTTCTAAGCCAAAATCCAGATTGAAAAACACCATTTTGGTACCATTAAAATTTGCAGGCTGTTGTGATGAGTGCTCTGAAATAGTGAGTGGACCTTGGTCTGGCCAAAGCAACACTTTTATTGAGATACATTTCGGTTTTGATATAAATCAAACCAAAATTCAGTATATATTTGAAATTATATATACATAAAAAAAATTTTTCTTTTCTTTTGCTTCCCCTCCTTTCCATTTCTCTCTCTCCTTTCCTATGCATAGTTCTTCTTACTGTTCCTACTGTAAATTACTGTAGACGTTTTTATTTATTCTTTGGGCCCAATTTTTTATTCTATCACTACGTCTTTGTAATATTTTTTGATAATTAATTTCAATATTTTTTAATTGTACATATGTAGTCTCTCACGGTGTATCTCAATGAATAACGTATTTAGTTTTTCAATGTACGCTTCCTTTATTTTTAGCTTCTTAGATATTTTATATTGTGTTTTGTTGATTTTTCTCCTGGTGACTTCGTAGCGTTCAAGACTTGCGACCTTAATTTTGTACCTATTATAAAACGATCTGAATTAATATTTGTCCAGTGGTAAAATCTACCATCCATTTGCATACCTTCTTTCAATGAGGATATGATTTTTTTAGTTGGTTCCCAATTGGAAACTTTCAAACTACTTATTTTTATTTTTGTAACTAAAAAAAAATGAATAGACAAAAGTCAACTTTGTTGTATAACTCATAGAACGTACATTCATGGCGAATTGTTCCGTCAAAGCACTATTTTGAAAAACGCTAAAAGAGAAGGTAAGCGAACATAACCTACTTAACTTCAGGAACTGTAAGCTTCAAAAGTGACCACCATCAAACATATTACTGAATACTTCGGATATTGTTAAATGTTATTTATAATGCCATATTCGGCATTATGTGCTTTACTTAGATCTTTAGAATATCCTGTACGACTCAGCTAAATCATATAATCTTGTATAACGTAACTAACATTTACTTGTATGTTGTTTTGCTTCAAGATCATTTGTTAATCTTAATATTTGGATATATGTATAATCATTATCAGAAAGTGTGATAATTAAAAAAATCTTGATTACTTTGTGAAGCTGAGGTTAGAACAGTATTATATTATATTATATTAGATATTGTAAATTAAATCACTAAATTTGAATGACTATGTTGAATTAATGGTCGCAGTTTTATTTGTCAAAGTTAAATGATTATACTAAAAGCATATTTAAAAACAGAAACAAAATAGTCAATAGCAAAATTTAATAATTAAGAATGAAATTAATCCCTTGAGAAACTTTTATATTTTTCTGTAATAAATGGAATTGACCGATTATATTCTTATAAAGAAGTATAAATATTTTTTTGTGTACTAGAAGAAACCTAACATATCAAACTGATGCTTCATATTACATCTAAAATGTATAACATAAATGACTGTTTTCTATTTAAGGATTATTTGATTATAACATTTTATCTAGGAGAATAAAATTTGACTTTTTTAAATTTTTATACGTTAATGATATTTGATATAATAAATTTGTATAACTTTTATATTTAAGTGTCACAAAAAAAAAATAAGCTCATTTGTACGTAATCATTTTATTTAAAAAATAATTTGTTATCACTTTCCTCGAAATGAATTTCCTGTGACCACCGATAACTGTTCCACTGATAATAGCTAATTGCTGTTCAGTTACTTTAATAATTTAAACTGTCTATTGTAAAGACTTTGTAATTGTTGACTTTGTGTTTAGCCTTTAATAATCAGTATAAATAAACGTCACATTTTATTGCTTTCAAAAATCATTCTGTAATGCTCTGTTTAAAGGATCGCATTTCTATGGGTTCGCTGCAGCAGGGCTAACGCAACGTAGCTTGTCGTAGACAACGCTGCTTTGAAAATCAATGATACCGTACTTCCTGTTGCTATACAGTGTGATCACAAAAAGCTTGCGATGCTATATAATGTAATTTTTGTTAGCTACCACTGCATGGCGTAATAAAAAATAACGTTTTTAATGTTGATTTTTAACCCTTCAAAAAAGTCACGCGCAATTGCAACATGCGTTGCAAAGCCGGTGACAGAAGGCGTGAAATCTAGCCACGAAGATGCATCTAATTATTCGGCAATAAAGCAACCTGCCTGCTAACTGACGCCCTAACGAGAATGTCAGCAGTGACCGGATGCGCAAGGCCAACAAAGACCGCGCCGTAAGGGTAATAGAGTGGCAACTACACCACACAGGCGGAGTAGTTGTCAAAACCTGCACCCCGGGGACGCCGCAAACTACCGAGACTTTTAAGCGCGCTGCCTGCCTGCCTACACAATACGTTATCCATCCTCCCTGTTGCTGGCCCATGTGTCATCGTTGTTCAACATGGCCATTTTTGAGCCAGCGCAGAGCCCGGCTCGGCGGCAATATTGTCAGCGGCTTCCGACTCTCTTCGGCATAATTTATCTCGAGTTTACTGAAACAAAGAACAGCCAACGGGAGCCCGCCGTTTTCTGACCTGAACATATTCGGAACGTTTATCAGACAGCGCTGTGACATCTGCTCCATGGCCGAGAAACACGAGAAGGATCGGCAGAGGTCCTCAAACCTGAGCTTGCCGCTTATAGCTTTAGATTACTGCAAAACAGACCGCAAGTGGCTGATTTATGGGACGTCCAAGGCCATCCTAAAAATGTCCTAGTAGATTGCCAAATTCAGATTGCTTTATTCATTATCAGTCTAGTATTAAAAATTATTTTTTATTATAAACATCGATTTAGTGCTTTTTGATTATTAGCTTGTATTGAAAATTTTAGTTTGGTTAGATAGTTATATATCATTAATTTAGAAACATAAACAAAATCTTTAATGGCCAAAAACCTATTCGTTTGACTAAAAAAAGAAATATTAAAAAGTTAAATTTTTATATCGATAATAAAGTAAAAATGTAAGATTAAAAAAGTATCTAAATATACTACACATATTTCTTTTTGACCCAAACCATTAGATGTATAAAATAGAAAAACTATTATAATAAATATATATAATCTTAAACAAGCATATCATTCTCTTAAAAATATTATTATTGTATATACCAATGCACACTAGTATACTTTAAAACATTGCGAAGAAGATTTTATTGAAGATATGTATATACCATTACGTTGATATACAAACATTCCTGTCCTATTAATTATAATTAATATAACATGATCATGAAGTGCAAATCACCAATTCTTGTTTTTATTTTCTTTTTAATTACGGTGTTGTACACGTATGATAAAGAGACATTATTTCATTTTGTCTGGATGTATTGATATTTCAATTGTACTATAATTGTACTATAAAAAGTCATCTCAGATATTGTTCAATACAAATATTCAGGTTTTTAACAGAATTCACAATCAGCATATAAAACTTAAACCCACGCTAGCTTTTTATTGGATATATTATATTCTTATTTACTGTAACAACGATGATCTAAGATAACTTAGCTTATATACATTCTTTTTACCTGAAAGAAGACAAAATCTTATATCTTAATAAAGAACAAGAATGCTAGATAAAATTTCGACTTATTAATGGTTAACGTTAGCATTAAGTCTTACTGAACAATATTAACACCAATCTCACCTATATATATACACTCAAAGAGGTTTTTGGAAACAAAGTGAGAATTTGTTTTACAACTAACATATATATATATATTTAGAAATTGAAAGTTCTTTAGAGTTAAAATTATATTGTAACACTCAAAACAGATTGTAGAGCAATATCTAGAAATATAAGATCAAATGAAAAATTTTAAGATTAAAATATTATTTGGAACAAAAATATATCATACATTATCATAATATATATTAAGCGTTAGTTTTTAGTAAGACAAATCTATGGGTCAATTAACTTGAAAGTATTTATGGCTAGTCCAACTTTACTCATCAACATTGAAATTTAACTATTGATAGTTCCTAGAGGCTTCACACTGTCTATACGCGTGAAATCTAAAACTCCTAATTATTAGCTGAGTATACAAAAATATTAACACTATTAGGTAGTAAAAAAAATTTCAATAGTTAAAAAAAGCGCTGTAAAAATTTTAAATATTTAAATTGCATATTTAACATGTATTACATAATTATATCAAGCAAGTGCAAAAGAGATGTTGAGAAACAAATCTCTCTATATTGATATAAAATGCACAAAAATACATAAGAGTAGATAATTTAGCAAAATTATTTGAATGAAACAGTTAAATTGTGTAATATAAATAAAATCCCTAAAAAAATGTTAAACACATAGGACAACCAAACATACTGAAAATTTAATAGACATGCATTACTACTGGAATGTTCAAAAACTAAATAGACGAAGAGCGAAGTGGTATGCTTTACCTATCTGAATTAGCATTGCAAAAATTAATAGACAAATTTCAAAAGTTTCAAGACAAAGTGCTTTGTTGCTGTAAATGCGTCATTGCTTATCTGAAATAAACAGTTACGTTATGAACTGGGTATATCAATAGTACAAGAATACACTATAGCAGATACTTCTACATAATATGCAGAATGCATACGCCAGTTAAAGAATGCGTAAGCCAAATATGGATATTTAAAATTTTAGAAATTGGGTATATATAGCAATAAAATGGAAAAATTTGCTAAAGAAGAAAAATATATGAAGTCTAAGTCGTTAATACCATTTTTTTGTTTGTGTAAGAACTGTAGAAGCGTATATCTGATGAATTGCATCTTGAACATAATATATAATAAAGTTTATAGTAAATTTAAAACGATGTGTAAATATGCAAATTGGTTTAAATAAATTATCAGAAACAAAAAACCCATTCGCGAGGTCAAAGGTGTAATAGAGCACCATACAGCGAACTAATAAAAACTTTCAATAAAGCAGGTGCAATTAAGAGAAAGTCAATCTAAATTGAAATCGCAAATCAAAAAAATGGCAGTCGTTAGAGGATATACTCTTTCAGAATACTATTTATAAAAATAATTCAAAAACTGCATTTAGAAAAACATAAAATAACACAAAAAGCATATACATATAGCCATTAAAAACTAATTAATCTAAAAACAACAAGCATTTGTCTTATAGTTCAATCAAATTGCATGTGTTCATCAGTTTGAAACGAAGAAAATATTAAATTTTACCTTGAATTACCAACTAATTTATAAAACTTATTTAGTCTGAAAACCTTGGAATATTATCTTCCTTTCGTCTGCCTGCTTGCCATTATTTTAACTAATTTTGCAACTATTATAGTATTACCACTTTTACCCAATAACAATTCCAATAATAAAAATGATAAGACTAACACCCCGCGTGAGAGCATAGTCTGTGAAACAAAAGGTTAAGGCACTGATATGTTTGCCTTCGTTTCTCATCGTCACGCACCATTTCTCATACAGGGCGACGTGGCCAGCACCGCAACTTAGACGACTGGCATTATTATCTTTTGTTTGAAATTAATTGCAAATTAAGAGCAAAACGAATAGAGATATTAATATTTCCAATATATAATACAACGAAATTAATAGAACATCGAAGGGAACTTATTAAAAACGAAAGAAATCTTAAAGAACCTAATAAAACAATAAGAAGAGAAATGAAAAAGGCATAAAAAATGACATGAAATAAAATACGAAGAAGCAATTGAAAATGGAGGAAAATAAACCAGTGGCAAAAGAAAAAAAGATTAGGAGACACAATTACAGCACCATTAAGATATACAAACGGCGCTTTGAAAAGCCCTTAAAACAGCAGAAAAATTCTATAAAGATGGAATAAAAACACGCAGAAACATAAAAACATAAATATCAAACTTAAATTCAGAAGATATTTTTATAATTGAAATACAAATAAACAAATAAAATAAAAGAATGCACTAGGAGAAGATTAGGTTCCAATAAAAATGATGAAGTAAACAACTAAAAATATTGTGCAAACCATATCTGAAAGACAAAAAAATACTGCAAGATTGGGACAACGTACTCGTAGTATTATTATTTAAAAAAGATCAATGCAAATATAGAAACGGTTGAAAAATATTACAACGGATACATTGACCAACAGAATAGATGTTTATCAACCATTTCATAGTGGTTATATTTAATACTCATAATCACGTACAGGGAGTACGAAAAAAAAACGCAGTAGAATATTGGGTTATAATAAAATAGTTATAAGATAGCAAGTTGATAAAAATATTTATAAAAACGGTAGATGTGAATTAATATTATACAATAAAACAAAAATGATAAAAAAAGGAACCTAGTGTAAGACAACGCGACAAAATTTCACCTAAACGCGTTCAGAAATTGTGCATAGGAGGCAAAGAAATTAAACATTGATAGGGAGATTGAACCATTTACAATATGCGAATGACATTCTACTGATACCTGATAATCTACAGGATTTATAAGAAATGTTAACAGATATATATATAAAAAAAACAAAAAATAAATAAAAACAGAGAAATAAGAATAAGACCAAGATAATGATTAATGACTTAGTAGAACAAAAATCGATATATAATTGGAGGACAAAACTATAGTAGTACTTTTCAGTTATATTTAACTTGGACAATTTATTACACCAGTCAAATAAAATAAATAGAAGAGTAAAACTGAGTTGGACCCCATTTGTAAGATGTAAAGGCATATTAAATTGATCAAAAACTAAAAACAGAGTTACTCAACCAAAATATACTCCCTATACTAACCCACGCAGCTGAAATATGGACGTTAGCAGCAAAAAACATACAAAATTGAGAATAACACAAAGATTGGTTTGCTTAAAATGCTAGGAACAACATTGAAAGATAAAATAACAAACATACGGATCAGACAAAAGACAAAAGTAGAAAATATGTTTAAAAAACACGTAAACTAAAATAATCGTAGACTGAGCACATTACAAGAGTAGAAAATACTAGATAGACTAAGATAATAGTACTACAGAAACCGAGAACAGAAAAAAGGAACAGAGAAAAACCCCACTCAGATAGGTAGACAACATTAAAAGAACAGCTGATTAGAATTGGTTGCAGAGAGCGCAAAACAGAGAGCAATGGCGAATATTTGAAGAGGTCTACATTCGACAAATGATTTATACAGGCAGATGATGATAACGATTTGTTTTTTCTGGAAATACTTTATTTAGGTATCATAGTCGATAGAAGGGATTTTCATAAATACTAAGAAGTGGGTCATTTGTTAATTACATTAAATAAAACTAATATGCATTTAGTGCAGTTGTTACAGTTAAAACCAGTTGTCGCTGGTTCACCGTGTATAAACATGGCGCGATGATTTACATTGCAGCGGCTATTAAGTCTCGGCCTTTGCGACACAAGGAGGGCATAAGGTTGCGCGATCTACTTTAGAACGAAATTACCATTCGACGCAATCAAAGTTCATTACATTTTATCGGAGCCGATAATAAATTCAATTAACTCGAAACGTCAGCGCGGATCGTCGTGGCGCGCAGAAAGGCCGTTTCCGCTTTAATTCGGCTGGCCTTTTATGATTCCTCGTGGGCATCCGTGTAGGTACAAATGGCATGTGTCCTTTGTTCACTTTCTTGCGTCCACCTGACCGCCCGCTGACCGCCAAATCGGACAGACTTGGTCAACCGTTTCGTGGAATATCAATCCTTCTTTCTCGGCCCGCGCCCGCACGTTATGATTGTCACGCCTGTATTTGTGCCGCCCGAAATGAGGAATTCGGGCGCAGGGTTGATGCTCTACCCCAGTTCTGCGAATTTCCGAGGCGCTGCCGAAAATTTACCTACCCGCCAGACAATTGCTCGGAGCAGTACGTGGACGTTCGAGAAAAGTCCGCTGCTGGAATAAGTTTTAAATATTTTGCAAACCTTCTCGTCTGCCAACATTTATTTTGATTAAAACAAATTAAAAAATATGATATTCTAGTATAATTCTGTATAATTCGTTACCATTTATAATATTAATATTTGACTATAGAACGAACAATGTTTTTCGAACACGGTATAATATAAGTAATAGTCAAAATTACCAAAAACATTAAAGAAATAAAAAACTTTAAAAACTAAAAAGTATACGTGTTAAAAGAACCTTTTTAAAAACTAAATATAAATTAGTCCAATTAAAGAAAGAAGGAGTTGCAGTAATTTAAAAATACAAATGTAACAACCTGTACAAAATTTTAAATACGGCGAGAAGTGAAAGCATAATTGTTGAAATAAATATATTAGATGAAGTATTAGATCTTTTGTTTTTATGTTGTAAAATTTTTTATCATTCAATTCCAGATAGAAATTAATAAAATAAACTTGGAAATTTGTTCCCTATAGCTACAACTAATATATTATTCCACAAAGGACAAGAGAAAAGAGTGAAGGGGGAATAGAGTTCCTCGTAAACAAGAAAGTGAGTGCAATGTCGAACACTTCAGAGCAGTAACTCCCTAAATAACATATATAACAATACAGATATTTAACAATAAAAAAATAAATTAAAACTGTTTATGCACCCACCAGTGATTATGAAGACGAAGAAATAGAGCAATTATAAAAAATCCTACAAAATACCTATTACTTATAGGAGACTTTAATGCTAAAATTGGTTAGAAGCAGGAAATAGAAAACTGCATTGGAGGTCATGGTATCGGAGATTCAAATGACAGAGGGGATGCGGTGATAAATTTTATGGGACAACGGCAGCTATATGCCATGAATACTTTTCAAAAAGAAAATAGATGTGGGGTACCCCAGATGGGCAAACCAAAAACGAGGTTGATTTTAACATATTTTCTGACAAACAAATAGTAAAAAATGTTACAGTGCTTAATACAATAAATATAGAGCATAGATTAGTAAGATACAAAATAAATATTAACACCAGAAATAGGAGAGTTAAAAGTATACAAAGAAATAAGACATTTACCAGCAAAAGAGAAATATGCTGAAAAGTTAAGAAAGAAATTAGTAGAAAGCAATCTATACAAAAAGATAATTTAGAAGAACAAAGCAAGAAAATAACAAACGCAATTATATAAGCATCGTCCTTAGTAACACAAAGTAGAAAAAAGGATGGTAAGATCACAGAAAATACAAAAAAAATTGTTGAAAGAAATAAGAGGTTTAACAAAAAATTAGAAAAACATATCGAGGCTCCTAAAGAAATTGATAAAATAATTTTAAAAAAAATTTAAAAAAAAACTTAATTATGAACTTGGAATATAAACCCAATATCGAAATATATGAAACAAAGAAAGCCTCAAAACAGACAAAGATAAACAGAGTGTCGGGAGAAGACCGAATACTTTTAGAAATGATCAAGAAAGGAAAACAATCATTGCTGAATGAGCTTAAAATATTATTCAATCAATTATATTTCTTTTTAAAAAAGGTGACAAAACTTATTACACACCTATGTCCTATATCTCAACTATATAAATTACTAATAAAAATTATAACTAACAGGCTCACCAAGACAGTAGACAAATATGAGCCACCAGAACAAGCCGATTTTCGCAGTGGTTACAGCACACAAGATCATTTACAACTTGTACTAAACTGAATCGGGAAATCCAGAAAATATTACTTTCCTCTGTGCTTTGCCTTTATAGATTACGAGAACACGTTTGACTCAGTTAAACATTGGGCTATCATAAAATCATTACAGGGCAGTCGAGTAGATTCTAGATATATTAAGTTAATAAAAGACATTCATCAAAAGGCTACCTCCAAAATTAAACTATGCAATACAACAAGTGCAATTAAACTAGACTAAGGAGTGAGGCAGGGAGACACAATTCCATCTAAACTGTTTACGTTATGCTTGAAAGATGTTTTTAAAAATTTCCAGTGGGAAAGCAAAGGTCTTGAGATAATCGGCGAAAGGTTGAATCATTTAAAATCCGCTGACGATTTACTTATAATAGACAACTTACAGGAACTGCAAGAAATGCTTATAAATCTAAATGTATGGGCAAAGGATATTGGGATAAAAATGAATAAGAAGAAAACAAAAATAATAACAAACCAAAAATGAAATTATTAGAGAAGTAGAAAATTACATATATTTCGCTCAATATATTACTATGCAGACGGGTAGTCAAACAAAAGAACAAAACTGGGTTGTACCGTATTTTGAAAATGAGAGATATTCTAAAAGTAACATAAAACAAAACTATTTCAAGGGAATATAATTCTAGTACTGACTTATACAGCAGAAACGTAGACTGTAACCGTAATGAATAAACAAAAGTTAAGAGTACCCCAAGATAAACTGGAAAATGTTAAGAATATCTTTAAGAGGTAGGTGAACAATTATAAAAATCAGACAAAGGACAAAAGTGGAAAACGTGATTGAAGTGATACTTAAATTAAAATGGTTATGGAGAGGGGGCATATTTCCTGTACAACAGGTAAGAGATGGATGAAGATAGTCCAGTGAAAACCATGACTAGGAAAAAAAAGAGGAAACCGTCTTTAAGGCAGACCAACAACATAAAAAGAACAACCAATTATTACTGGATGCAGAAAGCATAAAACAGGGATCTGTGGAGAGTACTTGAAGAGGCCTACATCCATAAAAGGATAAATATGATGATGATTATTGGAAACAGATATTATGTTAGAAATTTTCGATGGCAAAATCAAGGAATTGTAAGCCATGTGACTATCTCAAAATGATACAGGCAGTTCTTGGATGCGAAAATCTGCCACCAGTTGTATCATCGGATTCATTATGTTAAAATATTGACAATATTGTCTACTTAAAATTGATATTTAATGGAAGAGCACTAAATTTCCAGCTGCACGCTGGCCTGCTGGGATATATCTACGTAGTCTTAAAGCAAAATTGACCCATAAAAATAAAATTTTTCACGTATTAGGAAACAGTTTTCTAACCTAGTATCGAACTAGGTTATAAGCGACTTGGAACAATTACAAACAAACGCTCCCCTTTTCTATTCAATGAGCACCAAATATACTTATAGTGATTAATTATTGACTTTCAAAATTGTAAATGTATTATTATTTATCCAAATAAATTTTCATTTTAAAACTCTGGCTTCTTAGCGGATCGATCTGGTATTATTATTTCGAGGCACAGGAAATAAATATCACAATATTGTCAAAACACGCAGTAGCATTTTTCTGCAATATTAGGTAGCCTTACTGTAATAACCAAAATAACAAGTAACACGTCCATTTACTTAAAACAACACGCTTTCAGCAAGTTCCTAACGGCTGAGGGTTGTGTACTCATTGACGTTTATCTATAAATGGGTGCTGTTTATAAAAATTCCTGTGTGTACATTAGTACTGTTAGGCGGTAACCATGAAGTGTGGACGAAAAATGAACCATAACAATTTGTATGACTAGGCTTGATGTGGTGAGCCCATGATAGTCATGAAAAAACAACATCAAGTGCGTGCAGATGAAATCGTGCAGGATATCGCTGGAACTATTAAAATTTCTCTTGACAAGAAGACGACTGATTTCTTCTCCAACAGGATGGAGAAACTTGTTAAGCGTTGTCATACATATGTGGAGAAAAATGGTTATTTTGTATAAAAGTAAAGACGTTCTTTGTTAAAGAATATTACAAGCCTGCAAAATCAACAAAGCTATCACGAATCACTGGCAGCGTAAAGAAAGCCAGACACACATTTACACCATAAAATCTAGTCAAAAATTTCGCAAAATTGATTAAACCTTAATATTCTTCAACGTGGTTTGTTAAACATATTTTTAATTGTGTAATTTGTAGATCTGGAGCAAGGGCACGATTAAATAGTTTTTAATTAGAGGTGTGCTTTATTTCATGATTTCTTTAATATTTGAAAAAACTAGAAATAAGTGCTTCAAATTTAAAATATCTGTATTTTTCACTTATCTCTTGAAAACTATCATTAAGCTGAGTTTGCTAAAGCAAGCCCGAAGTTTTTTTTATTATGAATCAATCTTTTCTTAATTTTGTTTTATTGTCACCCACATTTTGAATGCATCTTCTATGTTTTCTTCAACACTTTTCAGTTTTTTTGAAACAAAATAGTCTATAGAAAAGTAAAATTTTAAATTCAATTAAAATACGGTAAAAATGATTTGAAATATTTGATAATTGCTCTTACTTAGTAGTCTTTTTTCAAAATGTTATTACTTAATCATATCTCAAGAACATCAAAATAATTATTACAGTGTATTAAATCTCTGGTTTTTGCTAGACCACTGTGTTGGACACAATTATTTTAAAACCTTTTAGGGACGTTGATTTTGTAATAATTCTCATTGAAGAATACGAATTGAAAATATAAATACTTAAAGTTAGTGAAAAAGTTATTTTTAATAGCCAGTTGGCACGTTTTAAGCATAACTATTGCTTATAGTTAATTGATGAATTTCTATATTTAATTCTTGCCTAAAAGTCTGTGTAGATATAACTTATATACTGTGCCCTATTACATTCTTAGCCTCTATTTTGAAAAATTTAGTGCACTATAGCTTCTATATTTTTAGACTTTTAACTTAATTTTTACAATTGTACACAGATAATTCTTTTATTTTCTACTTTTGTAAACTCTTCCCAATTATCTGTTATTATTATTGTGTGATAAATTATTTTTAAATAATTTAATATTTAGGTCCATCATATACCTTCAAAACGATGGTAGTAGCATTTTAATATATTTTAAGTTTTCTATATTTTTATTCAATTTTATTTAAAATTGTTGGATCATTGTTGGTAACAAGTAGTACACCCACTAACGTTCCGATTGTAATTGATATTTTTTGTGTTTTTGGCAATACCAATCTTCACCAAAGCCTACATGTTATTTTTTTCTGTATATTTTTAAGAAATTGACTTTTGTGTTAATGTAAATCTAAATTAATAATTAACGTTTTGTCAACTTTAAGATTGGCTTTTAAGTTTCATCAATAGTATTAATATCAACCATACAAAGTGATTGTAATTATATTTGTTTAGTAGACCTAAAAGCAGTCGCTGGAACATCCACAGTTATAGACGAGAGCAAGTATGTTAATTCACTGATGCTGGACTTGCTATAATGGCGGCCCCACTTCAATTGTAGTAGTTGTTATTTAACTAAAATCAGCTTGCGTGGTATAGGTACGTTACTACTAGCACTAGTAATCTGATTCTTAATTTTAAACATCCTGAAGTGCACTATCAAATATCGATCAGGTAGAAATCATAGCGAGAAATAGTTAGAGAGCGTGTGCTCTTAAATTTAAATAAAGCATTGTACTCCACAATTTATATCTGCTGATTTTTAAAATTAAAAATTGTGCTTTATACGAATCTAGTGCCTGAAGCAGCTGCTTTGTTATAAGTACACTACTGTATAAAAGAATTAACCAAGCGACATACACGGAAAACAAAAATGAAAACCTACCACAAAGAAGAAGCAAACGAAGATTGTCGTGAAAATTAATTTATTACAGTATCTTTAAAAATCCCCTTAAAAAATAAACGTTACCCAAAAAATTAAGTCAAATTACAACCAAATTTATAATAAAAAACCAAATAGAAATAAGAGTTTTATTAGAATATATTACTGTTGAACCGTTGTAGTCACAATTTTCTGCATGCATACTTATTTTATTCTATACCATGTCACATATACCATTTTAAAATGATCAAATTACGTTAATACTTTTTTATTTTAAGATATACAATATAATTGACCTTGCTACTTCCAAATTAGAGTCTGTTATTAGTTCATAGAACAAATATGAAAGCTGCAGCCCATATATTGTAACTTTTCTGCTTTACACAGTGGTAAATAACACATGAAAATTTACTGAAACTATTCATTTATTTTACTTACACGCAATCAGAATTACGTAACATTATTTATATACACAACACATATAATCAATAACGTAAAATTACATTGCATTTATCTGCAACATTATGTTGCACGCGCATACACGGTTTTGTTTGACGGCACATCGCTTTATTTCCTCGTGACTGTCCCACTGCGTAATATTTATGCCTATTTGGGTTTACCAGAAGGGCCTGGAAACACCTGGAATGTTTGCATTGTTCAAGTCCTTGCACGTGTACAATCGGCGACTGCATCCTTGAAAAGCATAATTCTGTTACTTGTGACGTCTGGATAGCAATAAGGGAGGGAGGGGGGGGGGGGGTTCAAAATTTATAGCAATACAAATAATTTTATAAACTTCTACCCTACTAATCATATAATACAAATATCAGCTCAGGTATGACGAAATAGCTACACAGATACACTAAAATCAAACATAACCAACGAACAAAACATAAAAGAAAATTCTACTATTCTAAACCAATTTCTAGAAAAATCAAGACGATGTTTTAATATCTAGTTCTACAAAAACATTATGGTCTTTGACGTGCATTTTACAAAACTTGCTAAATTTATTACTATTCTGCAACACAAGAAAGAAGTAGAAATAATTCTCAATCACAATCAATCGAGTTCATTGCAGAAGGTTATTTTAGTAATGAATATACTCTGTGGTGCTTATTATTACTAACAACTAAACAGAAAATTATCGAATTTGATTCAAGAATAAAGCTAATCATTTTATTGACAGACATTCCAATTTAGTGGCCTTCCGAACTACAAAAATATTTCATCTCTTAGACTTTTTTATTTCCATGGGAATTTCGTTATCATATATGACTGTTCTACTCAGATTTGTTTTTTTTAACTTTCCATAATTGCAACGATTGTTAAATATGTTATTTACAGAAATATAGTACGGAAAATTGTTAATCTTATCACTAGCAAAAAATGAAGAAAGAACTAAATCTATATTTGCTTTAGAAATTTTGATGAAGTAGATTAAGTTCTACTAAAATTCATAAACATACTCAAGCAGACAGTTTACCAAATCACAATATAACTGGAAGCTCAAAAATAATCCAATACGATACCAACAAAATTAAAAAACTGCAGTAAAATAAACAATCAAGAGTAAGATGTATTCAACCTCATTTAGATAAACCTGCATTAACTAAAAAAAGTGGAAACTCCTTTTATAACCACGTTGCTAATCTAAAGAGGTTTAATAATTTAACATAGAAGCCACTAAAATATACGAATAAACCCAGATCTCCGCTTTCTCCTACTAGCAACCTAACTCTTCTTGTCACAGAATGGATTAGAAGTGACAATGAACGGTAGTACCTTACTAAAGTTTTCACACCCAAAAACCAAAAAAAAGCACACGAGATGAATACACAAACTTCCAATATTTCTTAAAATACCCTCAATTAAAAGTTTCATTTTGAAGAAAGTTCACAAAGAGTCAGTCTTCCAAACCCTAAGAAAGCTCTAGTCATAGATGAAGTAACAGCAAACATGTTATGTGAACTACTCAGAAAAAAAATAATAGTACTTATCTATGTTTACAGTACAATACTTTGTCTTAACTATTGAAATGTTAATTCTAAAGTCAGGAAAATAACCGACTGAAGTCTAGTCATATCGTCATACACGTATTTTATTCATCAAATCAAAGATACTTGAAAAACGTTTACTCACGCGAATTAACTCTGATATACTCACAGAAAATAGGTTCCTCCTCATTAGTTCGTATTTAGACAATCCGCTCAGCGACGCAGTAAATTTGACGTAAAACTCATATAGTAAATCAAACATTCGAACAAAAAATTGCTGTACTTCATCTAAATGTTAACCAGGCTTTTGGCAAGGTCTGTCATGCCAGATTGATGTAGAAAATCAAATAGTTCCTATCACTAACTTACTACAGTCTCTGTAAGTATGATCACAATAATCGCGAATTTAGAACCAAAGTAAATGGAAAGGTGTTTCCGATCAAATATGGAGTTTTACAGGAGTGTCTTGTAACCGGTGCTGTGCATGCTTTATGCAGTTGATATACTGACTGAGCATGCTACTTCGCATATGACACCGCTATAGGATAAAATTGTATTCTGATTGCTAATAAATGTAAAAATACAAAAAAAACTTATTACTCCTTTAGTAGGCGTTTAAAAAAAATTTAATTTTGTTTAACACTTTCTTCTTTTTTCCTCATATATTTTTTCTTAGTATTTTACTAATGGAGTTATTAAACTAATTTAAATATTCTAAATTATTAAACTGAACAAGATAATCTGGGATGCGATGTAAATATAGGGGTAAAGTTTTACACACATATTTTATGGGAATTTAACATACATCAAATTACATAAACGTTATCATTAAATATTAATTAAATATGTGCAAATTTTAGTGTAGGTATACATTGCATTATAAAATGTCTAAGTAACTAAACACACCAGTATGTCTAAAATCATCTATGTCCATTTGCATTTAATATAAGCTTACAGGTGAGTTTAAAAAGCAAACAACTGTTATAATAACATATGATAAAGCACAAAAAATTAATTTTATTGCTATTTCCAAGTGATAAGATAAATACAAGGAACTAGTAAAAAGTAAAACAAAGTATATTATTAACTACTATAAATAGCAAAATACGTATAAAAATCAATAAATAAAAAAAAATTACAAAATAGAGAAAATACTAGAAGAAATAAATGGGAAATTAGAAGAGAAATTAGAGACGGACAAATAGAAATAAAATTAGATACAATACAACTGGAACTAGATAAACTCAAAAATTAAAACACTATATTAAAAAGAACCAACCACCAATTGCAGAAAAGAATGAAACACAAAAAAAGAAAACAGAGATGTTGGAAAAAGAATTAAGAAATAAGAAAATATACAACGGATTGAAGAAAGAAAAAAGGAAAATAGCCTAATTCCCAAGGAACATTCTGAGAAACATAAATCTAAGGTTGTTAATAAAAGAAGAAATAACAGACATTAGAAGAATCGAGAAAAAATAAGAAGAAGAAAAAATCCGCTCTACTCTAATAGAATTAAAGAATTGGACAAAAATTGGAAATTCTAAAGGCAACCAATAAAATAAAAGGAACAAAAGTATATATTAAAGAAGATTACACTAAAGAAATACAAGACAGAAGAAGAATATTAAGGGATTACATGAAACAAATAAAGTACTATAGGCATCAAGTTATATTAAGAAGTGATAAATTATTAGTTGATGAAGACGAGGTCACACCAGAACAAGTAAGGACAATAGAAATAAGGGAGCAAAAAAGAGGAGAAGAAAACTCAGGATGAAACAAAGGATTAATAGGGGGAGTAGAAACAACAAGTAATATTAATCATTCGTATATAGAAACAGAAAAGGCAGGACATTTAGACAAAGTTCTCCAGAGAAACAAAAGATAGAAGAGGACATAATAAAAAAGAAACTGTTAAAGATTAAGAGATTAAAAAAGTTAAAAAACTAATGATGCATAGCAAGGGACTGTAAATAGGAACAGAAATACTAACAGAAAAAGAAAGCAGAAAGAGAAAGAATAAGAAGAAATAGATAATAAAAAATAGGAATAGGGATATGGAATATAACTTTATTGGCAGGAAAGGAGATTGAAGTAACAGAAGAAATAGAAGAATATAAAATTGAGATATTAGGAATCAGCGAAACGAAGAAAAAGGAAAATGGAATAGTAAAACTAACTAGCAGTTACAGTATGTATTTCTCAGAAATACCGATGGAGCAAAGATCAAAGGAGGAGGTAGTAATTATAATAAACATAGAAATTAATTAAACGGTTATTAAGTATGAAGCAGTCAGCTCTAGTATAGTAATAATACATACCTATATAAATGAATTAACGAATTTTAATGACACAAATTCTCGTACCAATTGAAGGGAGTCAGGAAGAGAGATTAATTTTATAACAATTTATAAACACACTGGACGAAGCAAGTGAAAAATAGTAATAAAAATGAGAGATTGGAATTCCAGAATAGGAAAAGACGCCAAATAAAGGCATGAAAAGTATGGGAAGAGGATATAGATAGAAACTAATAAACAGAAATGTATGAAAATTTTAGAGTTTTGCCAAATAAATGATCTAATATTAGAAAACACTTCAAGAGTTCGAAAATAGATATACGTTTACAGCAGGGGAAAGAAGGTGAAGAGTATAATTAATTATACGATATATAAACTGGAATTAAAGCAGAGTTTTCAACAAATTAAAAAAAGGACGCAGACCTAGGAACAAGCCACAGACTAATAAGAACGATATGGAATATACAGTAGTATAAACTACGAGAAGAAGAAGAAGCTAAGTTTACAAAGATAGTAATAAATAATCTAAAAGACAAAAGTAATAGAAAAAAATACCATCAGAAAACTGACGAAGAATTACATAAAATAAAACTAGGAAAAAGGAGTGGATATTAGAGGAAAGACGGGAAACATTTCAAATACATTATACCAGAAAGCAGTAGAAATTTGTGGAATAAGACGAGTAAATAACAACAAGAAAAGAACAGTATGGTAGAATAACCAGATGAAAGAGATGGCCCACAAGAAAAAATAGGCCTGAAATATATATATAGTTCCCCGTAATAGGCCTCGAAGGCCCTTTGGGGTCGTAACAGGATAGATCTGTTACAGTCTAGAGCCTACGGTACACAATAGTAACGTGCCATAGTACCGACCGCCTATTATTACCCCAGAGTTTGACCTCCAGGTACTCATTTATTGCAGCCTGAGTCGAGCTGGGCCGTAAAAATGCCAGCGATCGAATTGGCGAGAGATTGAACCCGCAACTCTTGGTTTCGTAGTCTGGATCTATCCACTAAGCTACCACGGCACTATATATATATATATATATATATATATATATATATATATATATATATATATATATATAAACAAAACAGCTGAGGAATTTGGAAATGAAATAAATAAATGATAAATAATAGAATTTTCTGGACTAAGATAAGGAGAATAAAAGAAATCAAAGAAAAGAAATAAGAGAAATTAAAGACAAGAATAATTTGATTAGAATAGAAAAAATTGCAGACACTGAAACAACTAGAAAATGAAATAGAGGGATGTTAAATAAAGAAGGAGAACAACAAAGAGATGAAGAAGAGTAAATCGAAATTGTAAGGAGAGAAAAGTAGAAAGGTCCCTAAGAAAGATACGAATAAGAAAAGCATGTAGAGAAGGCATTTTGTAACCAAAAAGATGTTAAAACGAATGAGACCAATGAGTATAGAATGGCTATGAAAAATCTGTAGAAAGGCATGTAGAAATAAGAAAATTCCAAAGGATTGGGAAAATAACCCGATAGTCTCAATTTATAAAAAGGATTAAACAACTGTGATAATTATAGAGCAATATCCACCAGAATAATAGAAGAAAAACTGAGAAAAATGGTAGAGAGTGAACTAAAAGATAAATAAGCGTTTAGAGCAACGTCAATATATTTTGTAGTGAGAAATATAATAGAAAAAAAACAAGAGAAGGGAAAGAGCTGTTATTAATATTTATAAAATTTTTTAGAGCGACATTGACACAGTTGACAGAAGAAAAATATAGAAATGTTTAAAGGAACTAAATGTGTCAACATAACTAATAGACATCACTAGAATAGTAAATGGTAATACAAATGGTTGGTCAGAGATTAAGAAAATTCAGTATGGAGAGAGGCATAAAAAAAGAGAATAGTTTAAGTCCACTGCTGTTTATAGTAGTTATGGATAGGATAATAAAACATGGGGCCGGCGAAGAGATTGCTCTGTAAGCAATCCCAGAACGAACTTAAAAAAACCTTTCGATTTCGAATTTCGGGAAAATTCGAAATCGAATATATGGAAAATTATTCGACATAGAATTTTCAAATTCAGCATAAAATTTCCTATAAGAATCACATTTGAAAATCGTAATGTCGAAAATTTTCCCGAAATTCGAAGTCGAATATCTCGAAAACTATTCGACATAGAATTTTTTCGATTTCATTATTGAAATCAGCGTAAAATTTATGAAATAAATGAAGTAGAATACGAAAAGTACTAGAGCAGGAATCAATAAGTAAGCAAAATTGACTGGTACGGTCATATATTACGGACGACTACAAAAAGATTATGTAGAAAAGTACTTGAAGTGGAAAAAATTAAAAAAAAAATTAGAAGAGCGAGAAAAACGCGGATAGGACAAATTACCTAAATAGGGAAGAAAAGAGGAAAGACGTTAAATGAAATGAAAATATTATCAAGAATTAGAAGTAAATGGAAGAAGTGTCTGTAAAAGGATACGGAAGAAGCAGCATTCTACAAGATTACTCACTAAATTAAATTTTAAAAATCTGTTTACTCTGGGCATACGTAATTATGTTTACCTTTGTTAATGTTTTATGTATAATGCTACTCACATTTATGAAAAGTTAAGAACATTTTAAAGACGGGTTTCTCAGAAGCTTTTTTAAACAGCATGTAGCTGTTAAGAGTTTTTTTAAATTGATACAGTATTTTTGCTTAGAACAAGTATGAACAAAAACAGTCTACATAGTAATATATAAAGTAGATAGATTTTTCCATTCAAATCACTTTTTCACATTTATGAATCTAAATTTCTAATACCTAGGAAAATTTGTCTAGATAATGTCTCTTGCAGTTTTGCTTGATTTTTAAGTTACGTAATAATTAGTTCTAAGTTGCTTTTAAGAATTGCTAATTTTAAAATGCTGAATTAGTATCTAGAGATTTTATAAATCTGCAATGACCACTATTCAACATGTTAGTTGTAGTACTCAATAACATTTAAAAAGTTTTGGCTTTTTGTGCTGCTTAATGTGTAAACTATTTTCTGGCTATATCAAGAGAGACTTTTAGTATTAAATTCATTAGGATATGTTTCAAATGTGTAGATTTCTATGCAAATGGTAGATACATTTTTAAGGGTAGTGATCTCTCTAAAACTAAGAATAATAGGATATGGTATTAAAAACCCATTTAAAAACACTTTTTAATAGATTTGTACTTACAAACAAATTGTAAATAATAGTGAAGTGACTAGCAATATTGAATACCACGAGCAAATCTACACACGGATTGTTTTCAGGCGATTCATTTTATCTCCCACTTTTGCTCGCAAAATCATGGTATCCAATGTAATTTAAAAATAATACAAGCAATTCGACTATAATAAAATCTACTACTAATAATACCATTAGAACTCAAACATGTCACCAATATCTTTTACAAACGTCTTTGCTTTGCTTGGAGGAGCTAACAACCACTTTAGCTCACACATTTATACATTACTAGTTCCTTTAAATTGAAGCAATGGAATATTTCTAAAAAATAAAGTTTCGGTCAATAAAATTTTTTTATAAATAAATGTATTAATGGGCAAATTGGCATAAATCAATTAGAAAAAGACAATATTGTTGGCCTTATTAAATATTTACAATTTGACTTTTGCTAGTAACGTAATAGCATAAGAATGCATCTTATAGGCTGCAGACGTTTAGCTATTATCATCGTGTTACGATTACTTTCCTTTTTTTTTCGTATATAAAGCTTTTCTGTTAATACGTCACTTAGTAATAATGGTAAGGCTTCAATGCTCGCAAAGGAGCATAGTCACTGAAACTAAAATGTTAAGGCTCTCATCTGTTCAATATCACTGACTGTTGCCGCGCACTGTCTCTTATACAAGACGATGTGACAAACTCCGTGCCTGGACGACTCCGTTATTACCCCTTGCTCAAAATAAACGTAGGTATTATATTTAGTAACTCCAGACATCTGAACCCAAAATTGAACTCGTGTCCGTCCACACCGCAACTAAGCACCTTACTTGCTTTTTAACCCTTGTTTAAATATTTTAATCACATCCTTATTTTTTTAAGCCTGTCTAATACAAACTTTTTATATTTTAAGTGGAATAGAGCATTTATATAATGATTTTATTTATAGTATATTGTTCATTCTACTTGAAAAAAGTTCTGTCCATATTTTAGAACAATTCGCTTAAACGAATTTAAACCTTTCATGTGCGTTTGCAATCTAACCAATCAGAATAGTGGTAAGGCTCTCTTTAACGCCTCACGTGCGAGCACGCTCTGCGAAATGAGAGGTTAAGGCTCTGTCTGCCCGGTCGTCGCACGCCATCTCTGATGCGGAGCGGTGTGGCAAGCACCGCGCCTAAGACGACCGCCATTATTACCCACTTATTCGAATAAACGCAGTTACTCAATAATTTTTAGTAGCCACCCGCTAGCAACAGAGAGCTCCGGGAATGGAACCCGAGTCCGTCCGCATTGCAGTTCCGCGCTTCAACCGCTTAGACTACTCTGGTGGTAATCAAAATAGTATTTTATTAATTAACATTATTTTAAAAATCATATAATAGGTCAAATTAATCCTATAATGGTATTATTAGTGCAATAATTGGCGTCTGTTGCATACTACTTAAAGTGATATGATTAGAAATTGCGGCATTTTTATCTTAAATTTCTGTCTGTTATCAGAAAGGTAAAAGATGTGCCAAGGAGGTAATGAGGCAAGTTATGCTTAAAGACTTAGATATTACTCTTTTAGTTGCAAGTGCCTGAAAAAATCAAATTATTTTCAGGGCAATATTTTTAATATTACTACGGCGAAACATAAATTTAAATTTCTGAATTTGTTTCTTGTGGCAACAGTTGAAAAATACGATCTGTGATAGACTAAACAAAAGTTTGGAAGTTACAAAACCTGATAAAGAAATCAACTCAATAAAAGCGTGCGTGTTGTGTTAGCTATTGACCGTAAGCCACGAAACGCAATTACTTTAATGGAATTAGTTATTTTGCTGTTCCAAATATCTCTTGATTTAAATAACCTGGCATTTACTTACAATTATTATTAGTAATATATACATTTTGGATTTAGAGTAGCGTTCAGGCTAGGCGCAATTATACAAACTGCATCTGAACAGCACTTTAAAATTAATATTAATCGCATTACAACTATTTCAAAAAAAAATAAAAAAATAGATTTTTTAATTTACATTAAGTTGAATAGCTAAAACAAATAAAAGGAATTGCAAAAGTATGTCGAAGGCCATTATTTTACAGATGTTTATCATGACATAAGGTAAAAAAAAATTAATGTGTTTGCGTCATCACATCAAATATGGGTTGTTTATAGAACAAATATTTTGTTTCATATGACGTACGATTTTTAATGGAAAATGTTCTCAAATTGAAGAGCAGATGAATAATCAACACATCAAATTAATATCGTACTTTTTAAGAGAAACCACAACAAATAAACATCACTTTATACTTATCAACAGAAATATAGTTATAGTATAATTAAATAGCTAGATAGAAGTAAAAAATTAACGTACTGCATGTAAAATTTTAATTAAATGGGTATCAGTTTAGTCACTGTAATTACTAACAAAACCAAGTAAAAAGCTAGAACACAAATAGCAAAAAACGCGACTGTTTTTCGCATTTCAACGCGCGCTCCATGACGGGAGAATAAATCAGGAGCCGAACGCATACATCACACTAACGCAATTTTGTGACTGAATATAGGAGAAAGCTATGATTAGGGAATTATGTGCCGGCGCTAGGGGGCAACAGGCAGCAATTCCATTTGAGTGATGTTTTATGTTTCCGTCTAAATATGGGGGTGTTTTTATGTGGCGTGTTGCTCCGATCGGGGAAATCTTGTGTTTTCTCGCAACGGCCGGAAAATGCGCTCCGTCTGATGGCATTTGGCTGGACCTGCATCACTCATTTCCCCGCAGCCAAATGCGATTTTAGAAATGCTTGGTGGTGGTTTATTGACCACTGGGGACACGATCTCTCTTGGGGCAATGCGTCATAAATATTAATGCTCAAGGATTTTTATTCCTGTCTTATCGGTGTCATATTTACGTATATTACAATCGCCACGCCATTTCAATTACAGTTATTAGAAGTTATAATCTGTGGTACTTTTGATTTTGGAGGATAAACATTATAATCTGCCTTTTGAAAAACAAAAATAAGTCTATAAATGTTTCAAATTTACTATTTATTTGATGCATTGAGTATATGCAATAAAAAAATATAATTAAATGATTACAACTTGGTGTCTAGATTTATTCATATACGCACTATCTTCTAATAAAATTAATCTTATATTTAATTATAATACATAACGTACACATTTAATATGATAAAGATGTATGGGCAGTAATACATAGAAATTTTTGATTAAATTATTGAATGTACTAATATAAAACAAAACTTTAATATTTCTTTTTTAACAAAAAGTTCTGGTCCTTGACTGTAACAATTTATGCTTAATGTTGCTTAGCTAAATCAATTTAAGAATACGTACAAAAATAATGTATATTATCTATAAACTAGTTAATAGAAGAATTCTTATAAAGACGGAAAAACAATTAACTTACATTTGTACTTGTGTGTTGTTAAAAGTCTTGTAGAATACTTAGATGTAGGTTTTTTACTTTCTCGAACCATTTAAAAAGTATAAATTAGTAACATTCAATTTGTTTTATATCAAAAATATTCTCCGTTAGGCAGATTAATTGACAATAGTTGACATGACTACACTTATCTTTGGAAAAGGAAAAGTAATATGCAAGGATGTATATAAAACTTTCTAGCAGAGTATAATATAATAAAGTAGCAAAATAAGCATGACTAAGAATTAAGCTTTAAAGCAAAAGTTACAAATATAACAAAACTTAATTAGACTAAAACTACTAAACTAATAATAATATTAAATTAAAACATTTGAGATAACTGAGTAGATTGGAATTAAAAAGTATGTCAGATGATTAGAGCAAATACAACATGCAAACGAAAAACATAGCATATAAGTCATTAACGCCATCGACTGCAATTAAATGATAAGGCAAGTAACAATAGATTAAACTTAACAAATTTATATAATTTAACACAGGCCCTTGTTTGCAAAGAACAGTGAAAGTTTAAAAGAAACATAAAAGTAAATAAATACTTGCCTTATTTCTTACTCAAATATTAGTTAAATGTTTTTTATATTGTAGGTTAAACATAAAATAAATATTAACTTCTATTTTAAGTTAGGCAAGTGCTTTAAGCAATTATTTCACTGAGTATTTTTTGAATTTACTATCGCCGTTATGTGTACATCAGTTGGTCAAAGCATTATACAATAGAACACTTCTAAATGCAATAGCAATAGAACTCAAACTTAACGACTACAATATGAGACTAATCTTAAGTTTTCCTGTTTTTCTCAGTCACATGTAAAGAGAACAAGTTAATACCTTTAGAATAGTTTATTTTTCAGGTCCTATTTTTTCTATGGTGGCTATTTAAATTCAAAATTTTTTAAAACATCGTAAATAATTTGATACCTTGGAAAGAAAAAATCCGCTTCGGTTTGTCGTCTTTGTTGAACCTGCAACTGCCTAAAAAAATTTTTAATTACAGGAACATGTGAAAGTCACTCGGCATCGAGTTGAAAAAAATGAAAAAGTCTCTGTATTACCCTTTTGTTTTGTTTTGTTTGAAAGACCTGCTTATATCTAAGCTGAAGATCTTTCAGTGTCTGACAGTACATGTTCGAACTGATATTCTACTTTTAGGCATGTAGAAAATCAAAAGAATACCGCGACAATCACAAAAAAATGATGTCATGGTTATGTTGATCAAAAAAACGGTCATTTGATTCCACACACCACCCTTAAATTATTATAACATATTAAATAGTCAAGAGCTGAGCCAAATCATTGGATTTTGAGGTCTTCGGCTATTTTTTTTGCAAAAACCTAGCGTATCTCAAATAATTCGATCGACTACTGCTCTCCTACAATAAATTACATTCATCCGTATACGCACTTCACAAACAGTCAAACGTTTTTCTTTTCATAAACATTTCCTTCCAACGCCGCACTATTTGCACATATCTATAGCGCCGTACACATCACGTATCGCTGTATAAGTATCACCTTCAAATTTATTCTTAATAAGAGAAATATAGGACGCACTTCTGTTTATTGACAACTTGTGCTGTTCGATATGTTCTTATTGTAATAAAATTGACAAAGTTTATACGTTTTGAAATTTTCCTGTCATTATGTTCATATGAGATAGAAAGAAAAAATAAGAAAATTTACTTTGGGGTAAACCATCGTAGTTGAAATGGAGACTGCACGCTCAGTATTGGGCAACATGGAATAACAAAATGATTTGTTCATGATAGTTCTAAAATAGCAGACTTCTGTGAAATAATGGTGAAAATAATTAATGTATATCATCCTTCATCGGTAGTAATAATGTTTATGTATTTTTGAACACATTATTCATAAAATATTAAATAAGAGGTTACAGAATTACAAACTACAGCGTTTGTCGACCTTAACAAAGTGTTGATTTCATATGTGTGTAACGTAATAGATACGTGTTATCTTTTGTGGGACAGAAGGTATTTTTTAATAGTCTAAAAACACTTTATCTGAAGAGCATCTAACTTAAGCATTAGCTTTAATTAAATCAACTGTTTGTGACTATCGAATTATTGTTGCTGTTGTAGTCGTTTAAAATAATTACTTTAAGCATATAATTTTCTATAAATTATGTATTATATTTCCAGACATCAACTGTTACAGAATATGTTAAATTACAAAGCAATTATTAAATTATAAGAAATACATGTTAGAGTGGTATAAAGATCCTTCTGTAGTTTTAACAGTTTCAAATTGTTTATTAATATTTTAAAAGACGTTCAAAACTGAAAATACAAATAAGTCATTTTATCGATCTACGAGTCAAGTTTTCTGCCTCGCTAATACTTTTGTGGTTTAGAATCAAAGAACTGATGACGCCTTTCTTATACTTTCTGAAAGTTAGAAAAGTTGCACCCGTCTAAGACAGCCATTGGTGAAGTGGAGACGGTATAACGAATATTCCTTTCATATAGTTTTTATTTATAGACGCTCTTGTGATCCGGCGGTGGCCCGAACAGTGTTGCAGTCGGTGAGGCCGCTGCCAGTTTCATGGGGGATGGAGATTCACCGAACAGTTCTTTCAGGAACTGTGCCCGGCGTCCCTCGGCAGGTCTCTTCTGGGCTGTCGGTGGCAGCGGGGCAGCGGTTCTGGTACCAGCATTCTTCGGCGGTAGGCTCATCACTGGTTCGATAGTACTTTTCGGATGTGTCGATCGGACGATGTTGGTGCTGGTCCTCCTGGGGACCATAGGCCACGGTCACGTAGTTGTCGGAGGTAGTTCACGGTTCGGCAAGATCCTATGCTTGGCGGCAAGCACGGTTCGATGAAGGCCAAGGATTTTAGATAGCGGCAAGGCCTGTTCGAAGGCTTTCGAGTAGCGGCAGCGAACTGTCTTGCACTGGCATGAGACACGCTTTTATCCCTCAAGGATTATGCGTGGGGTAGCTCCTCCTAGAAAAGATCGCATGATTGAGCAGACTTGGCGCTAATTTGTTCACTTCGCGGAAACACTTTGCGTTCCGATATTAGGCTAGTTTTTTTGCTTCGTGGAAGTACTTTGCATCCCGACAGTCAAAATAGATCATGTCAAACCAACACTATAGGCGAGTAAGATCACAGTTCGATTACATCAAATTCCTCTAACTTCTGCGAGCTTCTTTGGACCGTACGTGGTTTGCCGTTATCCTTCTATAGTAACACCCGTCTTCAATCTACTATACCAGAGTATTGTCGTTCCAAAATAGCTTGCATTCTGTTAAACTGTTGACAATAAATTTTTATCGAGATAGCCCAACCTTCAGTAATTCTCATAGTAAATCACATCGTAATTCTACCAGACGCAAAGCATAACCTATGTCTCAAAAGTCTTCATTTTACAACAAGTTCTGCAGATTAGACTTTACTTAACCATTGGTTTGATCTGTTTATATTATAAAAGTAAATCCAGTTTTCGTTGCTCGTCTTAAGAATTGTCTACACACATGAACCCGCTGTTCAACTTGCCCTTGCGTTAAAACGTAAGTCATTTTTCTGAACCTTTTGTTTACTTCGTCTATGCAATTGATAGCTTATTGTCTATTGTAATAGCATAAGTTTCTGTAATTATTGTTAGGTGCTTATAGTTCGGGTTGTTTTGACAGCTTAAAGTAAAACTTTTTGATTTGCTACAGAAGACCGTTCGAATACTTTACCCACTAAGGTAAAAATGTGCCTCGTGACTAAAGATAATTTTTTTAACAAAATTTCTATCATATTCTTGATTCTCTAGCATCCAATTAGCAAATGTCCGGCGTTTTAGATAGTCTGGCTTTAGTTCCTGTGTTATCTAAATCTTGAAAGTGTGCATATGCAAATATTTTGTTAAAATCCGTTGTACTTTCGGGTTGACTTTCGGAGGATAAAAACGTGGGGCGGTCTGATTCTCCAATATCTGAAATATTCGAACACGCACTGAGCCTGAGAGGTCAAGTGCATACCATAGTGATAAATGCACCCATTTACGCTTTACTAAATAGTGTAAGTTTATTTAAATATTTAAATTTTAAATTTAAATAACTTAAACTAAATCAACAAATGGAACATTATGTTTCCTTTCCCAACGGGTAATTTGAATACCAATTATGGATATGTCACTAACATACCTGCAAATCAATATTAAACTTACCAATTACCTCAAGGTAGTCAGCAATCCTTTCCACCTAACATTACATACCAAACCTCCTCACCTAATCTAGCTATGAACACTCCTTTTACCGGTTATGACACAAAAGTAACAAGCCAATATTCATCTACGGAAACAAATAACCCGGCCTCTACTGATGAGAATGCAACCAATTCATTCCCAGTACCAATAACAGATACAAACCTATTGTGCAATCCTCAAACGAGGACCCGATAAATTCAATGCAGATAGATAGCAATGACAACACTATAAAAGCTCCTAAGCCGCCACTAATTTACATATACGGTGTTACTAACATCAATCAAATACTACAACAGTTACCGAAGTTGAACAATTCTACACAAAAAAGTTAGAAAATAATATGGTTAAAATTAACGAACATATATCAGACACTTAAAGATAAAAAAGTAATCCACCACACGTACCAACCTAAAGATAAACGAGCATATAGAGTACTTCTTAGACACCTACATCATTCAATACCCACTAAAGACATTAAAGCTGAACTTGAACAAGCAGGACATAAGGTACGGAACATAATAAACATAATACAAAGGACAACTAAAGATCCACGTCCACTTTTTTATGTACATCTTAAACCTAATGAAACAAATAAAAAAATATTCGACATAGAATTTCTCTACTATAGCAAAATCAAAGTAAAACCACCACACAAAACAATGCTATTTTCCAGTGTACAAGATGCCAAAATTATGTGTGCATTATGCGAAGGAAATCATCCAGCAAATTACAGGGGCTGTTCTGTTTACCAAGATATAATAAAAACAGAAATATTAATCAACCACCAAACACACTCCAGACCCCATCAACCCAACCACATAACGTGATCCCCCAAAACTACATATGTTATGGCTGTACAATCTCGTAATACCGCAACAATCATCAAACTGACACCGGAAGAGAACTAACAGTTTTACTAAACGAGTTCAAGAATATGTTCGCGCAGCTTATGAATCGAAATAACATCATGCTTAATCTCCTGTCAACCTTAGTTACTAAATTAACCAATGGCTAATATAATACGCATAGCCACTTGGAACGCAAACGGTCTTCTCAACCATAAACAAGAAATTATTACCTTCCTAGATCTTAATAAAATTGATGTGTTACTTATTTCCGAAACACACTTCACCTATAGAACTGTGATGCGTATTCCAAGTTATTCCATTTATAACACAAATCACCCAGACAGTACTGCATATGCAGGGACAGCAGTAATAGTCAAAAACTAGATATCACATCATCAACTTGACCCTTTTTAAACCAAAAAACCATTTACTGTATCTGCAATTTATTCCCCTTCCAAACATACTCTTTCTACAGAGGCGTACACTCAATTCTGTCATACTCTGGGATACAGATTTATTTCTGGAGGCGACTGGAACTTCAAACACACTCACTGGGGTTCCAGACTCATAACAACAAAAGGTCATAACCTCTTCAGGTCAATCATGGCAGGCAACTTTAACTGTCATAGCACTGGGGAACCGACACATTGGCCCGCAGACTTAAACAAACTCACCGATGTGTTAGATTTTGACATCTCACATGGTATATCTACAAACTCTGTGCTGACTGACCCAAGTAACGTTCTTTCTGGAGAACACGTGCCAGTAATCTTAAACATAAGTACCAAGCCTATTAATATTTAACGAAATCCCAGATTAGTATAAACATAAACTGATTGGCTTATGTTCCAACAATCCCTTCAAAACAAAATTGATCTTAAAGTGCGTATAAAACAACCTGAAGACATAGATCAAGTAGTACGGAACTTTATTACTCACATTCAAGAAGCTGCCTGGGAAGCTACGCCTATTGAAAATGAGGAAGCACATCATACAAATAACATACCATTCTATATAAAAGAACTAATTGTCGAAAAAAGATGCGCTCGAACTAAATGGCAAAAAACTCGTAACGCCGCCGACAAGCTAAACTACAACAGATTATCTCGACGCCTTTGGGTGGTCTCCTGGTTGCCCAAATTAATTTCTTTACTCACTATCTTATGCATCTTAACCCCGAAAATCACAGCATTTGGAAAGCAACAAAAAAATTTAAAAGACCTCAAACCAATTTACCGACGATAAGAAAGCCTGATGGTAATTGGGCTAAATCCCACAAAGAAAAATCTGATACCTTTGCTGAACATTTATCTACCGTTTTCCAACCACATCACTCAGACATCGATGATGAGGATATACAAAAATATCTAGACGTTCCATGTCAGACGACGCTACCTATCAGAAATGTTTCACCTGCAGAGGTTCAATTCGAGATAAATAAAACAAACAACCATAAAGCACCAGGTTACGACCTTATTACCGGCCAAGTTCTAAAGATGTTCCAAAAAAGGCGATAGTATTATTGACAACTATTTATAATCGAAAGATAAGCCTATCGTACTACCCCCTGCTATAGAAACACGCGCAAATAATAATAGTCCCTAAATCTGGTAAACAACCCGAAGAAGTGACTTCATATAGGTCAATTAGTTTTTTGCGCATCTAAGGAAAAATGTTTGAGAAACTATTCCTTAAACTCCTGCTGAACGACACATATATCTTGTCACATATACCTCACCATCAATTCGGATTCCGCAAAGGGCATTCTCCAATCCAGCAAGTGCTCAAAATAATAAATCAAATTTCACTGAGCCTCGAAGAAAAAAGTACTGTGGAGCTGTATTTTTAGATGTTGAACAGGCGTTCGACAAAGTTTGGCACACCGAATTACTTCATAAACTGAAGCTATTTGTATCTTCTCCTTAAGTCCTATCTTACTGACAGATATTTTACAGTTAAATACATTAATGAATTGTCCAACTATTTCCCTGTCAAATCTGGCGTCACACAAGGTAGCATCCTCGGACCCCTCCTATACTTAGTGTACACAGCTGACCTACCTGAAGATACAAACACAGTTATCGCCACTTTTGCCGATGATACCGCCATTCTATCTACACATGAAGATCCCTACCTAGCATCCGCAAATCTCCAGTAACATCTGAACACCATAAACGAATGGCTTACTAAATGGCCCATTAAAATTAACCCGACTAAATCAGTGCAAATAACATTTACCATTCGATTCAACGTATGTTCGGCAGTCACCTTGAATAATTTAGAAATTCCCACTAAAACAGAAACTAAATACCTAGGATTACACCTTGATCAGCGTCTTACACGGAAAAAATATCTAAACCAAACGCCAGCAATTAAACCTGAAGTTTCGCCAGATGTACTGGTTATTAGGAAGAAAGTCAAAACTGTCAATATCAAATAAGCTGCTGCTCTATAAAACTATCCTGATGCCCATTTGAACGTACGGGATTCAGCTATGAGAATGTGCCAAACCTACTCGTATTAAAACGATTCAACAATTTTAATCAAAAACCCTTCGTGCCCTAGTGAATGCACCATAGTATGTGACAAATCAGACACTGAAGATCTCAGCATTCCCTTTATTACTGAAGAAATTCACCGATTTACTCAGAATTATCAAGAAAAAATTAGTAATCATCCTAGTGAACTAGTCCACCAATTGTCTACCAACGTCCTCCCAGTGAGACGACTAAACAGAACCTGGCCTTGGGACCTGAGAACCCCCTAAAGCAATAGGATTACTGCAAGAGTGCCACTGCTGAGTGGTTTCTCTTAACACTGCTTATTTCTTGTCATCACATTTACTCAATATTCCATGTACAGTAGATTGTAAATTTTCAATTGTTAATAATAAAAAAAATCCGTTGCATGATGTTTTTTGAAATGTTCAGTTGCAGTGACCCGGGTTTCTGGACGCTTCGTCACACTATCGTTAGCAGAGGTAATGTTTTCAACTGAACTGCCAGTATGAGGTTGGTCTGTTTTTTATTGTTTGTTTAAATTTTGTAATTGGTATTTTTACATTTGTTTCATTTAGTTCATTTCTCCTTCCGAAAATGCCATGTAGTCTCGGAGAAAAATTGCCCGTACTTGTAATGAATTTTAACACTTGTCACTCGCTTCTTCGTCGAACAGCGCTTACTACAAAGTGTCACCGAGCTAACCTTCTGCTAACCTGCAGATAAAAATTGCACACAATTTAAATTCTGTTTCTTTTAGAACATTAACTTAAAGTTTGAAAATTTTTTTAAAGTTTTATTGTAGTTTTATAAGCTTTTCTCTTAGTGGTTGTATATATTTACTGTATAATAGTTTTTCTCCAAAAAGGTAATAAATTTTCACACATTTTTAAGCGTCACTCTAGTCACTATAGTGCAGACACATTCTAAGTGAAGTGACTGTGGTTATTAATTCTTTATCAAAGAAAAAGATGTTTATGCGTATATTAGCCGTAAAATATTAATATTATAATTAAAATCAGAATAATCTCGCTTAAAGCGTCCATAAAGCCATATTTTTTAACCGGCTGAAACCTACGTATCTCATGAATTTTATTAAAGTTCAATATCTCTATGCAATTTCGAAGTGTACCAAAATTGACTGTCAAAAATAGTTGATGGTTGAGCACATCCCATAAAAACATGTCGCCAAAGCTAGTGGACGGCAAAAGTAAACAAAAAAGGCGGCAAAAAAGAGATTTCAGTTCAAAAGCACACATTGATTTACTTACTTGACAGCAGTGGCGACTTATAAAAATATGATGTGTTTTTGCACCGCCGGCGCCTAAAGTTCCGCTTTGTTTCAAAAGTGCGCCATGAATAATTTATCGCCCTAATACCAGTTCCATTTAATTATCATTTAAATGCACGCGATCAAGAAGCGTTTAATAAATAGTGCGGAATCTAATCTTGTTTGTGTAAAGTGCGGTTGTCAGCTTCTCGCCCGAACCGTGTCCGCTTATATCGTAATCATTTTTAAATCTCGGGTCGATCCGCCTGGATAATTGTCGCATAATCAAACTAGCGGCTAATTCGCGCGTAGGCAGACTGGTCGCTGCTAGATGCGGCCAATTTTCTAGGTTTTAGTTAAAATGAGCAATTTGTCAAGGAGGCGGAGATCGAGCCGCATTTGGGTCCTTGAAGATTTTTGACAGCCGCCTAAATTTCTTTTGTCCGCCAAAAACTGAACTACGTACAAAAAATTTAAAATAATTTAAAAAATAAAATAACATTCTTTTAATATTTTTTATAAAAATCAGCTAGAATTATTTTATGTGTATTACAGACTATAGTGTATAAATAAAACTAAATGTTATAATTTATATTAAACTTTTTTTAAATCTTTTTGGTGTGTGTATGTGTTAACAATCAATAATTGTTTTGATTGTACTAATAGTGCAAAGAATTGTCCAATGGATCGTGAATAGAAAGATATCTTATTAAAGGAATCACTTGGAGGCGTATCTGAGAACATAAGTTATTACAATTGTAAACTATTTGATCTAAAGTAGTTGTAATATTTCTAGGCCAGAATTGTTAGAAGAACTACACGTTTATGTACATATCATACATAATTGTTTTATAAGCGAGTACTTTGTTTTTCACTAATTAAGACTTTCTTTCTATTATCTAAGCTAATTAAAGGAATTTAATTCCTAGTTGTATTTTCTTTGTTATTATATAAGATTCATAATTCAATGCGTTTATGAATTTGATAAAAGCACACATTATATTTTTTCTGAACGACTTCAAAAGCAAGATTATAGAAGTTCTCCACAGCATCTTCATGAGTTACATATCATACACCACCCATTCTATCATTTACTCAAGGAGTCTTTTAGTCAAATCAATCTGAAGTTGTTAGGTCACAATCTGTTAATTTAAACCCAAACGCCCTAAATATTCTTTTCACTTAAATAATTATCGTAATGCAGAGCGATTTCATATTTAAATGTCCTTTTGAATAATGTCTAGCAAACATATCGTTGTGCACTATTCTATAAAACTGCACGTCTTATAAGCGTTTAAGGAAGTAAAATACATCTTGACGAAGAAGAAACAACTCATCATTTTCTTCCCAACATATCCTTTTATTAAATTAGATTAAAATCCTGTTAAGAACACTGATAGCGTCGAATGTCGCTTCGTTTATATTCAAATGCATAATACCTAACTGTCAAAGATTTCCATCATATTTGATTTTGTTACTCTACAAAAGACAATGGTGTAATCTAACTATTATCAGATCTGTTACAGCATGCCTTTATCGACCATTTAAACTGCCTTGGTAATGAGACCTTGCAGTTTACATATATCTTGGAGGAGTTGTAATTTATAAATAGTGTCTTTTACAAATATCCACAAAAAGTAGTTACGTGAAGTTAGGTCCAGTAACCTTGATGACCAACGTAGAAGATGTCGATCGTTGTGATAGGGGACTCTATTAAGTTCTAAGATAAAGTCATTCCAACTGTGGCATAAGCCACGTAGTTAGGATAACTGTTCTTTATGAAATCGTGCACGAAGCTGACGTTATACAGTGAACATTGAACTACTCTAAAATTTCAAAACACAAAATAACTTTTTTTGCCACTCAGAATCATTTTAAAACTCGTCGTTTGTCTGCCACTGGCACTACTCTATCTACTGGCTACTATTCTATGTAAACTTGAGGATGTGCCCGAATATATTTCATACAATCCTAGCTAATGTTGCATTCTTTCTGGAACATGTTATTATAGTTCAAATCATTTTGAGATGCTCTATATACAGAATCGTCGAAATAAATGCTAATTTTTTAGATTGTATTGCAGAAAAGCCAATCATCTTGTCCGCATACGCATTTTCCTCATAATCAACAACCTGCAATTGTTTTTAAAATTAACCAAGAGTACGACCTGAGAGCCGTTATTTAGAATTTCTTATCACTGGAAAATTTCGGACAGAAATTATTACATAATTTCGATACAAAAAGATCAAATTTGCAGTACAGGAACTCTGAGCACGCAGAAAGATAACTTCTGACAAAGCAACTGACATGATGCTTCTTATTGACCTTCGCTTCTACCACGTCCTGCAGGTAGTAGTCGAGGAGTTTCTTTTCGGAGCTAGAAAGTAATAGATCTGATTTTTCCGCAAATTAAAAGGAAGGATCGTTCAAGATCCTAAGCGAAGGATGACTAATCTATTAAAAGAAATAACCTTGACGGGATCGACGGTTAGTCTAGAAGTACACTAAGACTTGCACTACAAGTATTTTTCTCTGAGGAAAAAAAGATGGATAAAAAGTTAAAGGCCCAAGCATTGCTGAACTCCATCAAGTACGACAGTTTTGGCTTCCTACAATTCTTCTCAAACGTAAATAACTTCATCTAACAGCGAAGAAGAATAGTCAAAATGAGTGTTGAATCTGAAACTGAAGGTGACCTCTAACAGCCATATCAGTGTACTGGAGACAGCTGTCAAGCCCTGGATAAAAAAGTGGCCGCTGGGCGGGCGTACGAATTCCAACAAGAACTTTCTTGGCTACTACGTGCGCGACGTGGTCGAGGCAAACGTCAATAAGAGGCATTATCAAACCAAGGATAGCTTAAGAGTCTCCATCATAGAAGCAATTATACATATCGACAAGAAGAAAGTTGTGTTGATTTGCTGCAAGTTTAGATTCCGATTCGACAAGATATTGAATAATGTGAATCCAACACTTTTTACTTTAGTCGTGCTAATATAATATTAAATTTTGTATGTATGCATATATATATATATATATATATATATATATATATATATATACATGTATTGTCGGAACTTGTATTAATACGGAGTTGGTCCACCTTTAGCACGCAATACAGCTGGAATTCTACACGGAATAGACCGATAGAAGTTCTGAATAGTGGTGAGTGAAACTTGAAGCCATTCTTCATGCAGCACAACCTCCAGCTCAGGTACAGACAAAAGAGGTGGAAATCGACACCAAACCCTGTTTTCCAAAACAGCTCACAAAGGCTTGATGATATTCAGGTTTGGGGATTGGCGGGCCAGGAAAGATGTTAAACCTCATCAGCATGCTCTTGAAACCACTCTTGAATAGGGCCAGCAGTGTAAATGGGGCATACTGGAATATGGCATTCCCGTCTGGAAATAATATTTACACCGTTAAGTGGACCTGGTTACCCAAAACTTCTTTATACACTGCTGCTGTTGACCATTATAGAGCAGCTACCATGTTTGGCAGTCAGGCGGAGACAGTCCATGTCGTATGGTTCAGAGGGTGTTCGTCAGACAAACATGCGTCCAGAGGTGGGGAAGTGAGAAGAGGGTAAACAGTGACTCGTCCGACCAAACCACATATTGCCAGTACTCCAACGTCCAGTTTTTGTGAGCATTGCACCATGTACGTCGCTTTTAAGCATTTATGTCTGTTATTAGAGGCTTGGCATTAGCAACACGCCCATGGATACCCATTTTATGCAGCTCCCGCTTCACTGTTTTAGATGAGACTGGTGTGTTTAGGTGTTGAGTAAGTTCTGTAGTCATTACTTTCTTGGGGGTTGTTTTTTTTTTGTGACATCACAATACTTTTCAAAACCCGGTGGTCCCTATCCTGTTTTACCTTACTGTTTACCGCACTGTGTATGCGGTCATGACTTTCAAGACCGTGCCTTACGTTGATGATGTCATAATGTTTTGCTTATAGATCCTGCAGCTAGACGAGCACCAACAATTAGTTCTCTTTAAAATTCCGTCAGATCGAACATACTGGTCACTCAGCACAACTGCGCAACAACCACACTGCCTAACTGTATAGTTTTTGAGTTAAAAATATGCGAGAATTTCATTTATAAATTAAACAAAGCCGTCGAGTTTTAAAATAACACAGGAATACGGGGTTTCTTTATTTTTACAAAAAATGAACACTTTCGACACTCCTTAAGTACATGAAAAATTGAAAATCCTGCAAAAAATTAATAATAAATGATTAAAATTCCTAGTTCATTAAGTTAATAATTTAAACTTATAAATGTTAAACTAATTTTCACTTAAAAAAGCGACCTAATCCAAAATGTCATATAAATACTACCAAACATATAAATATTTAAAAAACTTTATTTTAAATAACATGTCACATTACATAATATATGAAAGTATGTATATATATTTTGCTATTTAAAATATTAGGTTGCTTGCTTAAACTAATTTTATTTGATTTATTTTACTTATCCAAAATTATTAACATTTCTATTTACCGGGTTTTTACACTTTTCAATGACCCAATCAAATATAAAGAAAATCTATTATGAATATACTTCAGCAACTCAGGTGTTTATTAGAATAGTGTATTAGATCTAATTCTATGCCTAACCTTCACAGCTGATGAGCCCACAACCCCAAATCTTAATAATGCATCTTTTACGGATAGCACGTCTATCTTGACAACACATGAAAAAACAGAGCTTGTATTACGGCAATTGTCTTTTAAAAGTTTGACCAAAACAGAAGAGAATCAATTAAAAATTAAATAACAAATAATGTGGATTTTGCATTAAGAAGGCAACAGTGTTCTCCTATTTATATAAATCATTTTGAAATACCACAAGAAGACCTAATATTTGTGACTACATCTAGACAGAAGAAAATTAATCTAAAAACGTACATAACGAAAAAAAAGAAAAATTGACTGAAAAGTAAAAATGTATTGGTTTATTGAGATTAAGTCTCCACTTTCACTTGACGGTAAGTGTCTTACCTACAAGATAATAATCAAACCAATATGGACATATAAACTGTTGGAAATGCTCTAACATATCCAAACTAAATATTATACAAAAATTTTATTCTAAAATTCTCATACATACTGCAGATTTTGCCCCTACTGAAAATTAAAACCATGAAAGAAAAGTTTCAGCTTTATACATACAAAAATAATGTTTTTTATTAACACACCCTAACTCATCGGTTAGAATCTTATTAGAAAAACATGGCTCAACCAGGCGGTTACATTGGCCAAATACGTATTTACATAAGCAGAGATATAAGATATCAGCTTTTTATTTTGCTTATCCATTATTACAAGATAATGTATGGAAACTAATTCAACAGAACAATGTGGCAATCAAAGATGAAACCTAAGATAGGCAAATATCTGGCATAAGCGCTAAATATTAGATATCCCTTACACGTACGTTGCCAAAAACAAAAATCTGCCAATTTGACGTCTAATTAAGGTATTTGTAGTATCTGAGTGTTTTTATAATATATTGCTATTTTTGGTTTTGAAGCGATTAACTAAAAAATTCTATTAATTCAAAATCATTAAATCGAGTCTACTACTTGAGCACTAATCGTCCTGAATACGATTTTTGTCCTAAATGCTAAATACCTAAAGAGGATTTAAAATCACGATAATTCAATATGGCATGGTCATGTTTTGATTGTTTAGGATACTTTCAAATACACATCTACATCTGAAACAGACTCTCCGTAAATGCAGACATTGTTTCAATATCTCTGAACTTCCTCGCTTTTAAAATTGCACATGAGGAAATCCATAAAAATCATGGTAATTTGACATTCAAAACTCGTATTATCATCATGTTTTTCCGCTAATTAAAAATACGGTTCCATGCTTTGGATCCAGATAATATCACAAAAATATCCCCTGTACAGACAATAAAAGAAAGTAATTTTAATTATAATTTTTGTTACCTTTCAATACAGCTTTTCAGACAAAAAAAAATACTCTGTTTGAATAAATATATGGAAAATCTGACCCAAATAAATAGTTTAAGCGAGTCGCTTATCCAAAACACTAAGAATTAAGTAATAAATAATGCCCAGCAAATTTTTCTTTTATTATTATCTACAGACTGGTTAGCTCAGTATGGCCTTAAAAGGTAGCCAAACTTTTTCTTGTAACTTTAGTGGAGGTTTTAGCGGCCACCAAAATCGTGGTCACTGTAAAATTCATTAAAGTAAATATTTTGTGACGTATGCACGTCACGTACAAAGAGCGGTACACAAATTAGTAAATGATAGCAACCGCCCTTCCCTCAATACATAAACTTAGATTAGCGTGACTGGTCCAGAAGTCTGTTGGCAAGGACACACACAGACTCAACGTCAAATATTATAGGAACTTGCTATAAAACACAATAAATTATATACTAAAAATTTTAGTTACTAACTTGAAGCAAGTCTTTTTTCCTGACTGTTGCAGCGATGTACAGCCCTTTACGACATTTAGTCAGTACTGAAAATACACCGAATTGTTTCAGCACCTTGTTTATAAATTTGTCATTGGTGGCGACTAAAATCCACAATATACAAATACAAAAATATATAACCTCTATCCATAAATTAAATCTTAATTATGATACAACGACCTCAAAATAAAAATACCATATTTCAAAATCTCATTCAACTCCTTCAGAATGCAGCCTGGGGAGCCACATCTTTGAATTCATCCATTAACACTGCAAGCCTAAATATCCTACATCACATCAAAGACGAGTAGGTAAAGTATGACAAAGAACTCGTAATAGACAAGATCGGATATGTTAAAACAGGCTCGCTTACCAATTACACACGGATTTAGGTAAAACCTATAAGAACTATCAAGAACAATTAACATGTAAACATTTCTTACATTATGTTAGTCAAATTAGTACAAATACCACTAGAACTGCACAGACCACAGTAAAGTCAAAGATTAAATACCTGGGACTGCACCTAGATCAAAAAACTAATCATAAACATCTTAACTTAAAACTCAAACAAACGTACTGACTGATAGGCTGCAGACTCTAGATGTTATTAGACAACTATTAGCTTCTTTATAAAGTCATACTCAGACCAATTTAAATATATGGATTTTAACTGTAGCAAACCATACAATAGCAAAATTCTTCAACGATTTCAGTCCAAAGTGCTCCTTTAAATTGTTGATGTGCAGTGGTGTATATCAAACCAGATACTATACAGACTTGGAAATTCCTTATGTAACCGACGTTAATCACCGCCAATAAACTGCATATCACTTTATTCTTGTACAACATGACATCTTGGTAGAAGAGCTATATGCTTACCGCACCATTCTCAGACGATTAAACCACATGTGGCCAAAAGACTTAATACTCCGAGACAACCAGAATTAATTTTACAACCAATGGAAATAACATCGCTGGATTTGTCTAAGCTCGAATTGCATACTATGACATAATACTTACCCATTTCTTTGTCTTGTTAAGTAGATCGCAAAGACACTCTCTTAAATAAAAAAAACTTTTTTCTACATAGAGCTTTCAACGTATCGGATCCAGACAGTTCAGATATTTCCTTAAATTCGCGTCTCCTTCCTGATCCAAAACAGCAACGTGATATAACCGACATTTTGCGTTTATTTCACTCACGAAAATATCCTTGAGCGCGGACATCAAAATGATGCACAAATATTGATACGACCGGAAGATCGACAACTCCAGCATATTTTTATAAGCCCTCTTCATCCTCAGACACTCTAAAATTCGAGCTCAATATGCTAACTTATGGCCTTACTCCATTGGAATTCTTAGCTCAGCTTTGTTTAAAATAACTCATCTAGGATTGTGGACCTCGGATGCTATCTTCCACAATACCTATATCGATGTCGTCATAACGGATGGAAATGACGCTGTTGAAAGCTAATTGCAATTGCTCATGCTCAAAGCAGGTTTCGAGCTTTGTAACTGGGCTAGTAGTGACCCAATGATACTTGGCGTTATTCCCAGTAATCGTTTGGTAACTCCATTAGAATTCTCCGACGGTCTCATGATAAAAATCTCGGTGCTGTGCTGAGACCCTACATCTGATTGTTTTCAATTTACAGTCAAACCTTTTAACGCTAAGGTAACGAAAAGAATTCTGCTTTCATATGTTGCTCAAATTTTTGATCCCCTGGATTTTCTAGCCCTTTTCATGTTTTCTATGAAAAACTTGCATTTATTATGGATATCCAAGGCAGGGTGGAATTCACCCGTACCTCCGGATTTAGAATATTTATGGCTGGGATTGGTCGAGCATATCGCTTCTCTCACCATAATTAAAATTCCAAGGTTCATTTTGCTGTTACATATAAAAAAAAATCATTTAACGGGTTTTTGCAATTCTTGCAACGAGGCTAAGCCGCTGTTTTATATACGCTCGGTCAACGGCTGGTCAGCCTCGCTGCTCAAAGCTAAAACCAAAGTGGCTCCTCTGAAATCACTAACCATTTCTAGACTGGAACTTTGTGCAGGTTCTCTTTTGGCCCAATTAATGGATAGATTTATTTAAAAGGAAACGAATGTTTGTGTCTCAAGCGACCGAATTGTGCCTTTTCTTTAATTAGCTAAAGATCTTTTATTTTAGCTTAAATTGGGACCATACCCGCTCTCCGTTGGTGCTATTTGAAAATATATACATTATCGGGTATGTCACCATTTGCAAATCCAGCCAGTGTCCGTTCCGCTTCGACTTGTTTACCCGCTCTGTAGTGGATCTACTATTTCGCTGCAAAACCGCATTTTCTTCTAACTCAGCTTACGCCCTGGATGTGCCTTTCATAAAACCGGCCTTCTCTCTGTTGTCTCTGACAATGAGCCTAAAATTAACGCCACGTCCGAAAGAAAGAACGCTTTCCACGAATCGCTCCCAGGTCTTCCCATTAACAGTAAAGACCACAAGCAACAGGTATATATCCTACCTTTTCTTTATTAGCGGATCCGTTTGTGGGGGTTACCATTCGGGAAAAACTTTGCCTGAAGGCGAGGAAGACCGAGAAAAGTAGCGAGTGTGATTTTGTTTGCCTTTTCTCCATTTTTTTCCTAGCGCATTTCAGCTTTTGCAAACCAGTGCCTGCTATGCATTCCTAGGATTGCGTATTCATTTGTGTTTCTAATATCATCAGCTTTTCTTGTTATTTTTTATGTTGATTATTATGCTAACATTATACATACATTTTTATTTTTGGCCTTGTTTTGTATTATTTCTGCTATTACTGTTATTTTAATTTAATTTCTTCAAAACTATATTAATTCGTCTAGAAATCAGTATCTTCAATATATCAGTTGTGTATTTATCATTTCTTATGTTTATTTCATATTTCTTGTACTATATGTATAAACAATTAATTATTTTCTTACTAATTATTTTATATAAGAAATATTTTTTGTTTAAATATTATGGAAATAAGTGATTGGCTCTGCTTATTTTTCTTTAAACAATAATTTATCAAATATTTTGTGTACATATTTTTATCGTAAAATGTATAACGGTAAATTGTACTAAGTATACATTGAGCCATATATTTTATATGGTTAATTTGCAAAACTATGGTGTAAATGCTATACGATTTAATAAATAATTAAAGATGCTGTACACGTATAAACAAAAGCATAATTTATTCATAAAAAAACTTAAATCTTATTATTATGGAAAACTAATAACAGGTGTTAATGGTGGATTTGTTAATAAACATGAAAAAAATTTAATAGAATAAAGTTTGTTGTATTTTAAATGATTCTTGTAATAAAAATTTTTAAATTGATGAAGTTATTACTTTATATTGCTAATTTTGGTAACAGTTAGTTTGCATGATTTCATAGAATTAGAAGGATTATGTCATCAAAATCCTTGCGAGACCACTAATAGAACGGGGGAATGCTTCGGCTGGGCTTTTAAACGTTTCACGGAGTTGGCACCGTTTTCTTTCCTATTCACTTCATCTAAATGAATATAAATAAAATTGTACTAATAGGTCGAAATCGCATCACGCGGCTCCGAAAACGAAAGCCCATCAACAATTCGCTCGCTAAATATTGCGCTCGGGCCTAACAATCGTCTTGCGCAAGGGCCGCAGAACTGTGCCGCCACATTCGTTCGCCTCCCACATTCTTGGGAGCTGGATGGTCGTTTTCTCTCGTTCTAATTTCGAAGGCGATACGTTTTCAAAGTCAAACGACTGAACTTTCGATTGTGCACACAAACAGATTATGCAAATGCCGCGCGCGGCTAGGGCTTGCGAAACGCGGGCCGCGCGGCTGGCGGGGCGCGCGGCGGATACTAAATTAAAACAAACAGCGCCCTATCGATGGCAACTGCCACAAAAAGCGGCGGTTCCGGCAGACAAATGTCAAAAAGTAGTCCGCGGACTGCAACTGGATGGCAGCTGCGCGGCTCGTGCGCGGGGATCACCTGGCCTGCTGCTCGGGGTGCCCCAGGTGCCCCACACCTGCTCGCGCCTCTCCCCAAGATTTGACACTTACCAGCTACCCGTTCCTTCTCGAGTGGTCTCCTTGACGGCCTTATTTGCAACGCCTCACGCGGTTTTCCAAATGCTAAATTCGTGATTAGTCCCCTGACAGCTCTGACCCCCAGAAGAAAGTGGATACGTTCACGTATTAATTGTTTCATCAAGCCTTGGTTTCGGCGAGCTTGCAGCGATCGCAGTCGGCCCTCGTGGGTCTAATGCAAGTTTCAAGGGAAGCATGTGACAGCAGCCACTTCGTACGGCCGTGGCTGTCAGTGGGTCAGGGTAGTGGTGTAGGAGAACAATGACAATACTTGCATTGTAATAAATTCTAGGTTGTATCAAGCATCTACGCAAATTTAGTATATCTGCTGTTGTCGCCATTCAACTCTGAATGTGTAACTGCTGACATTCCTGTGAATTTGCGCAGACTGCAGTCTGTTCTGCAACAAATAACATACTTTTTCAAAAATAATCAATTATTCTGCATCATTTACTTAAATAATAAATTTGCACGATTGCAAACAACCGATACAACATCTTGATGTATATAAGCTATAAATATATAAAAATATTATAAACAAATTTAATGGTATTAAAGAAGAGCATTCAAACTACTAACGTCAATAAGTGACTCGAATGGATGAGTTGCTACAAACAAAATGGCCGGTATCGGGGAACCTACTGATTTGTTGCCAATGTAACGTTAGATCTCATAATGAACTCCATTCAGTCCATATAAAATTTTTGGTGCAACATTTTTCTCTTCTATTGTACCTTGCACGTTTTCAGAAGTTTCCTCAACTAAACTCTTTTATTGTGCAATATAAAATGTCTTTAAAAATTCCATTAATAGTAATAACTAAAACATTTTATAATTCGTATCACTGGGATCCTGCACTAGTTCAAATAGAACTTTCAAAAATATTATTTCTAATTATAGAAAAACGAAGGTTTTAGGATTAACAAATTGCATACATCCTCGACCGAAGCCCAATAAAAGACTAGTTGGTAACACGAAGGTCAGGCAATGGCACACTAGTGGCCCAATTTACCTGAATATAATGCAGCAATTTGTAGTTCCGCTACCGGACAACTTCCAGCTCTAATCCACGTTTCAAGTGGATATTTGTCTCCGTAGTAGAGAATGGAAGAAATAAAATTTATGAGCGGTTTTCTAATATTAATCTCTAGACTTCTGGATTTAAACATAGATGGACTTGTAATTATAAAAGTAATTGAAGTAGTTGCAAGCGATCTGCTAGAAGGGTCGGAAACGGAACTAACCCTTTGCAACAAATTCTTTATATTGCTCGTATTACTAATATTTTTCTGTTTCACCACTGCACAATTTTTTTTTATGTCTACGAAATTTTACAAATATAAAAAGTATTTATTTAATATTTCTATTATTTTTTTCTAGATTTCTTTTATTTCTTTGCTTACTAACAAAATGTAGTAGCTTATGATTTCATTGCCTTTAAACAAGATATTATCTGCAAACAGCCGTTATTACTTATTTTATAGAAAAATCAATGTATTTATATAGATTCTTCGACAACTCATATGCAAATATAAACCTGTTAGAGTGTTCGTGACTTATGAACAAACCATTCGCTTAATAATAAAGCCAGATTAGGTAATTGGCCGGTTCCTTGTTTGATAGCTTTAGAGTACCTGAAGATTATGAATATTAGGCTCATTGAAAATAAACTTATTTGTGATTTCTATCGAAGTAATAGAAAAAAAAATTATAAATAGAATTTTAGGGTAATTAGAAGTAGAATAAAAATAGACCGTGTCGCAATACCATTCTGTGTTTTTAATAAACAAACTATAATATATTAAACAAAAAAGACTACCAAAATGTTTTGTAATAGCATACATTAATTTAAATACAAATTAAAATTGCTTAGAAAACGTGCAAATATAAAAATAGAATGTAAAATTCAAATTTTTGTTTGAATCATACAGTTGTAAAAGAATTTTTAAGCAAATTCGTAAACATTTCTTTAACTTTTTAGAAAAAAGCTGTAAGTTCAAGAAGTTTTTGACTACCTGTACTATTTATGCTTCTAAAAATGATATCAACGATATTCCATCTCAGCCAACCTCATTTTCGATTACAAAATTAGTCAACTGCACATAATATATGCCTTTTTAAAAAAAAAATAGTCTAACAATGCAGCTTGTTTAAAATTGTCTTTTATGTATCTGTAGGTATTCAAAACGTCGCTTTTTACAAATTGACTATCAATAAAAAAAGTCAATAAAAAATCTGCTAACCCGTAAAGAGAACTTTATTCTATAGGGAAATTCACGACATTGGCTTTAACACATTGTTGCAGATTTTAGTAAAACCCCAGCAAATCAACTTTTCAATTTTTAATTAACAATATCATGTGTTGAACATGTTGGGACAACTTAAATACAGATTGCTGCAATTGGTCTTACTAGAAAAAGTTTAAGGTCGCCGTCCACCAGGACGCACACACATATCCTGGTTGAAGAACTCGAGGGACTGGTACGGACAAACATCTACGCAGTTACTTAGAGCTGCTATCTTCCGCGTCACAGTCGCAAAAAATAAAGAAAAAGAAGAAGTTCAACATTTGAGCGTTATAATATAATTATGAACCGATAATTCAATTTTTTATATATATTTACATACAACTTTTGCAATTTTAGGAATTTATTCATTAATCATAATGCTTTTGCTTTTCTTGTTTTTATTTCGCATGTATTATATTTTATTTTTATTATTTTACAGTAGTTAATATGATAGTTTATATCACCAAGGTTTTGGGCTTTTACCTACATAGTATTATTTTTTTTAAATAGTTTATAGTATATACATTTTGTGTTGAAGCTGAAATTATTTAACAGTTTTTTTACAGTTCATTAGAGTAGGATAAAGGTAATTAATCATCCTTATAGCATTACATTTAAGATGGTGCAGGTCTTTGTGTTTTGCAGTACGTATCCAAAAAAAATTTTGTGCCTAGTTGGTACCACTCCTGTAATTTAGAATCCACATATTGACAAATACATTCTTATACTTGTTAAAAGGGGTCAAGTGGCGTCTGTTAAAGAAGTGCTGCAATTATAAAAACATAGTTATTTAATGGTTTAAGTCACGACCAGAAAAAGAGCAGGAAAACAGTTGAATTGCATCAAATGATTTCAATTATTTTAAGCCATATGTAGTCTAGAGTGGCCCATTTGCAGCAACACCTGTCTTTAATTAACCACATCAGGCCATCGCTATGTCATAGTTGCGCTTTGGCTTATTTATTATTATGTTTTATAACAAATGCTGTAACTTAGACTATACTTATTAGACTACTTTAGACTATATTTATTTTATCTATTTGGATTAGTTTTGACAGTGGTAACAATTCTACGAATGAATTGAAGATTTTGAGGATTCACATACAACTCAGCTTTTTCTTGAGTTAAAGCGTGAGGAATTTTCTGCACCATCTGTTGATTTTGTCTCATTTATGCAAATGATCTACTATTGTCCATCAAAATGTTCTAAGATGTTGCGATGATTTTTGACAGCTTAAAGCACAACTCTCTGAATTACTACAGAAGACCACCTGGATTTATTAGGTCATATACTAAGACTGGCACCACCGGCAATCAAATTTTGATACAAATGTCGCCTAACTTGTAAATGCCTGTAATGCCGAAGAAAAGTCAACATTTCAACATGTGGATTGGGCACGTTGCCTGATTTTTTAAAATCAATCTTTATTTTAAAATTAATTTAAGTACCAATTATACGCTGAAAATATTTTATTGTTTATCTATAAAACCACTGTACAATAGCAGTTAAATATTTCAAAATTAATTTACTTCTTCCAAGACGCAGTTTTTTAGGATTTCTTAATATTAATTAATATTTTTCTCGTATGAAGAAATGTGTAAAGCGACGCAATTACTTGTTAATGTAATTATTTGAACTTTATAAACCACTTGCTTAGTGAATGTATGTATTTATTGTGTAATAGTTGTAGGCCAAAAAGATTGTATATAGATAGCTGTTTTAAAAGAATTACGAGATCAAAATATTGAAAGAGTGCAAAAGCCTTTATTTCTTAATACAAGAATTATGTTTTTAATATCTTAAAAATCAATATATGTGCCATTATGTTGTATGGATACGAATTTGAAAGTCGGATACATGGGGTTCACTAGAACAAGGGGTAATAATGACGGTCGTTTAAGGTGCAGTGCTTGCCGCATCGTCCGCATCAGTGGTAGTATGCAACGACTTGACAGACCATTATTTTTAACTACAAAAAATCAAAATGAAAAAGTTAAATATTAAATATTATTTACGGACTATTAGGTTGCATTTGGAGTTTAGAAGCTCTTGATAGTTTATCCACAGTTACAACAGGACGTCTTCAGTAGAAAAAAAATCTTGTCTGCCTTAATAGCCCTAAAACAGGCAAAAACAAAGTTATGTTTTTATCGAGCCTATTACATTTAGAAAAACAAAAGTCTTTTAAAAACGTTTAAAGCAGATGTTTTAAATTTACTACATGTTCTAAGATATTAAAAAAATCTAAATAAAATTTAGAAAACTGGAAACTTTTTTTAATATTAACTTTCGATCTTTAATGATAGAAATCCCAAGATAATTAGTCAGAAAGGTCGTGTACCTGATACCACGTGGAGCTAATCATCTTCAACTCTGTGTTTTATGTCAGTGCTTGTGTTGTCCTAAGTGACTTCCAACCAATTTGTTACATATCGCATTTTAAAGAACCATTGCATCATAAGTTGTAGAAAATCTGTAAACCTTTCGTTAGAAGCAGATGTGAAAGGAAGTTCTCAAAAAAAAGCTAGAGTAGACTTACATTCTGATTCTGCTGCTTTTACATCTGTGACAATAGAAAAAAGATATAACGGGAGAAGATTTTCTTGTAGTCCATGATTTGAGTTGCCTCCAAATAACTTAACCGATGATACTTCCAGGTTGAAAATGCCCTCTAATCTTCCAGTTTGCACTTATAACTTTTGCTCAAAGAATGCGAAAAGACAGTTAAATATTATGGTGTGTTGCATTATTGATACGTTTGCGGAAGTGTTTTACCTGAAAGGACTGAAAGATATGCTCAAAACTAATATTGTCGAGACGCTTACGCACTACTCCGTGAAACTGATATTTATACCAACAGAAAACTTAAGAATATGGAAGTCGACTATTTAAAAGTTTGTGTTGGAAATTTAGTTTTCCATTTTAGATAGGTTTGAGTTTATATTCAATATTTGTAATTGCAAATATATAAAAATAATATGGCTTCAACAAAAAAATTTATATAGAGGCGGATAAAAGACTAACTTATATTTCTACTCTCAAGAGTCTTGTAGAATATTTAGATATAGGTTTTTAGGTTCTCAAACAAATTAAAACGTCAAAATCATATACAATGTTTAATCTACTTTGTATTAAAAAAGTTCTCCGTCACTTAGATTAACTAGTAGTTTTACTTCTTAAATTTAATAATCAGAGAGTGGTACATACAAATGAATGCTTAAATCCAGTTTTACTGGGAAAGGAAACAGTCAATGATATACAGGTACTCACTTACAGAAAATTAAATAAATAAAGAAAATGTATTAAAATAACACTCAACAAAATTTAGTCTTTCTTAAGAAGTACTAGAAAAGATTAAGAGAAAATCAAATTAATTTCTTAAAAATAAAGCGTTTTCAGAAGAGCCATAGCATACAAAACAATAAAACAAATTCTCAAAAGAATCAAAATCTTATGAAAATTTTATGAACCTACTTAAAGCACTTGGAAATACATCCAAGAAGAAAATTTTAAAGAAACTAAAAAGCGATTGTAAAAACTATATATAGTACTAACAGAAACATTACAAAATATATAAAAAGAAAATATGGAAAAATTCATTTAGAACAACCGGGAAGTAAAGACGGACAGTTTGCAGGCTTTGCTCCAACGCGGAGCATATAATCTCATAATTATTTGTTACTGCTGTTGCACAGCATTCATTTATTGAGAGTAAAGTTTTCTATGCTTTGTTGACATCAATTTCGTGATTTGACATCAAATCTTAATGACAGCCTTTTTCTACTTCCTGAAAGTTGGTAAAGCGGTGTCTAGCAAGGAAGTACACGATTTATGAAAATAACTAATAATAGGACTGTTTTAAATTATGACTATAAGCGAAATGGCACGATTACATCAAACTACCTCAATTTCTGACTAGTTTTTTGAGCCATATATATAGCGTTATCCACTGCCGCAACACCCGTTTTATCAATTTGTTGACATTAAACCTTGGCAGTGATGGTCAAATCAGCTCAAAATAAATCACACCTTCTTAATTTTACCAAACGCAAAGCACGACTTTTGCCTTTAAACTCTTATGTTTTATGAATGGTTCAGGCCTCTATATAACCATTGGTTTTATCTGCTTGGGTTACCAAAATAGATTTACTTTTTGTGATTGCAAAATTGAAGGTCCTGATTTCCAGTTTCCTTTTCCATTAAAGTATGAAGCATTTCTCTGCATCGTCTTTCGACAATGTCTGGCTTATGCCAGTGACGACTTATTGTTCATCAAAATGGCCCACGCTCCTGTAATAATTGTCATGTACTTATAGCTTGAGATGTTTCGGTAGTTAGAAGTAAAACTTCTCGATTTATTACAAACGGTCCCATTTTAGATCGCATCTGAAAATTAGTACCACCGCTAATGAATTTGAAACAATTTTCCACTACATAATCTGATATTATATCTGGAACATCCAACCTGGAGATTCATAAAAAAGTCTTTACTTAAGTGCAATAATAATATCATTTTACTAACATGTAAAAACTAAGAATACTAAATTAACACTTGTAAAACATCTATTTAATCTAAAATCAAGCACATTTCCTCAAACATATGAATTGTTTTATTTACCTTATTACAAATGTAATAAATTGGAGATTACTGTATCAGATTCTTTTCTTTAACTTTAACCTCAAGCAATTATGACTTTAAAGAGCTCAAAATGCTTTAGCTTTGACATTAAAAGTGTGATCATTTATAGCTTACAATTGTTTTCTTTACATTTCCTATGCAATCAATATAATTTAAAAATTAGGCTTATTAACAGAAAACGTAGTTTTGGATAGGAAAACTCTAAGTATAACGACATTTACATGTATTACACAATTTTCAGGTAATATCAGCTTTAGTATTACTCTGTTTTATAGATTTTGTCTGTTAAAATTTTGAATTTTGTAAATAATGCAAGGAGATATTTTGGTCACTTCTTTTTGTTTGTATGAACAACCTTATTACATATATTAGATGAGTTTTAAAGAAATAAAGTATTAGTTATATATGAACCATTCTGCTGTCTTTTTTACACAAAATTTACTTTAAAACTTAATAACTTTAATAAAAGTGGGATTCAGATTTTTATATCTTTGTAATAAACCATAATAAAACTGCAACATTACTATTAAAAACGTTAATTTTTAAACGTTCTAAAAAAAATTTGAAACCAATGCAGTAAATTGGATCCAAATTTTTTCGCTACATGAATTGTACATCATCTATAAGATTATATTCAACAACGACTACCGATGCTAGCAGCAAGAATTTTCTAGTTAACCAGAAACTAGAACACGATGGACGCTTCAAATCGCATTTTTAATTGAACCATAACTAGTTTTTTGTACGGAAAGGTATCCAGTAACACAGAGTAATGCGTAATTTATTCATGTATTCATTGATGCGCTAGACTGTAGGAAAAGCCATTAGCATCATTAGCTATTAACAAGTGGAAACTATTTTGCCGTTTAACAATTCTCTTCGACGTCCTCATAATTATAGGGAACATCGATGTAGTTCTAGCCTTATTACCTTATAAACACTAATTGTAATTATATGGTAAGTTAAAATAAATAGCACTAATTACTGGTTTTCTATATCCTACAAATAATGACATAAATAATTGTAAGAGTTAATCAGATTGTTCTGATCTTTACTGGGCAGGTGTAAATTACTAAAAAAATAGGGGATAAACATAGATTCATGTTTTCTATATTATCGTTTATTGCATTTTATGTTTGTGATTAAAATGCTTTTCACTTAATACACCAATGCAATGAAATACTTTCTATATAAACAGGTATTTTTTATTTGTATTCATTATTAAAGAGAATATTGCAGTTTCAATTATTTATCACCTTTATAGATCAAGTTCTTTCAAACATAGTGAAGAAGTAACTGATATTAAATTTCAGTATGTATACAAATAAATTTACAAATTTTAACTTTGGACTAACTCTCAAGTAACAAAACCTCGTAGAATAATAAATGAATATGTTCTTAAATGCCGTACAAATTATAAGAAACTACCTGTGAAGGTTCTATTCCAATTAACTCGTATATTTTATTAGCGAATTTCTAACTTTATTTAATTTATTTACCAACTTCTATTGTACATTATTTAAGTGCAGGTAGTAAGACTCACGTTTATTACAAAAATTGCACTGCAAGGCAAGTTATTATACTAGGACACTACTTCTATTGTCTGCTACAAGCTCACTGATTGCATTCAGTTTACGAGGTGTGGTTACTAAACAATATAACTGAACCTGTGTAACCCAAAGCAAGGTGGCGACATTGATCTTAAATAAATAAGCAAGTTTCACTCACGTAGTAGTTGGTCACTCCCATATTTTATTGGAGGTTAACAATTTACCTTTTCACATTACAGAAATCAGCAATACATTAATTTGAAATTTTGATTTTGATTTACATTTTTTCGAAACGATAATTTAGCTATCATATTGATAAAAATAAAAATTAGTATAAGCCAAAATTGCGCACGCGTTTTTTTTATAGTTTAAGAAAGCTTAATAATATATGATAACGCCTTAACCCCCCGCGCGAGAGCACGACCCACAAACTGAGAGGTTAAGGCTCTCATATGTCCGCCACTGTGCCCAGTCGTCACGCACCATCTCTGATGTGAGGCAATCTTGCAAGCACCGCACTTTACAATTAGGCGACTGCTATTATTACCCTTTGTTTGAGTAAACGCAGGTATAATTATTTTTAGTCCCTCAATAGGCTTAATTATTTCTAGAAAATGATTACTTCTAGTGAAACTAAATTTATTCAAATTCGTAAACGTTACTAAATGTAAAATAATAATAAAACAAAGCAATATTAATTCAAAATTCATTGGTTTATTCATATAATACCGATAACATAATTTAAATAGAAGAAATTGCCTCAAGTAGAACAAAATCTATAACACGATTTTGTTCTTTATCAAAATATCATAAAAAACCCTTCTCACTTATTCACTTAATCTTAATTTTTGGCATATTCTAGTGCTTTTATTGCCCTCTGAAGGTTAATTCTACCGTAAGAAACGTTTTTACATAGCGTACAGGCTTTCCGTTTCAGGTTACTTACTTTGCTTGACATAACATTTTATAGATGTTTTTAAGACGGCATTGGTTACACCAGTGGTACCGTGATAATCGCTTCTTACGTTTGTCACACACAATTCCAATGTCTATGAGTCGCTAGATAGTATGACATATGCATCTTTTAGACATTTTAAGTATTTTTAGTATCTTAAAATCTTACCCGTTGATTTCTGTACTTTATGAAGCTAAATATAAGTATTCTGTTACTTATATAAAGTAATTTATAATGATTAACCTATTTCTTGCTATTGAAACAACTTGCTATTTTGTATGATGTATCGATATGATATATCGATAAGCAGTATATATAATATATATATATATATATATATATATATATATATATATATAATTTTACACAGTTTGATTTTTCATAATTTCAATATAACTTTAAGTATGTCATAAATTTTCAATTGATTTAGAAACTGTTTTTTAGTTGCAATACTAAAATGATTAAAAAAACTACTTATTAGCGTCAATAGCATCCTATATAAATATTTGCTTATAATTTTGTGGAGTTATTCTGCTATTACATATAAATTAAAAAAATAATTTTAAAAAAATTGTTGATGAAGAGTCAAAACCTCACGTAAGTAAACAAAAAAAAATAAAATAACAAATTTAATATATAAGCAATTGGAATATAAGAGCATTAATAGCATCTGGTAAAATGATAAAAGTAACAAAAGAGGTAAACAGATATTGAATAGCAACACTACAAGAAAAATATATGGAAAAGAAAAGGAGCGATGAAGGAAAATGGCTTTACGATGTGGTACTCAAAAGAAGGAATGGCACAGCCTTTATTATAACAAAATAATTAAGAGATAATATATTGAAGTTCGAAGCTGTAAACGGAATAATATCATACAACGGAATAAAAAGCTGAAAAAATTAATAAATATATGTATGCCAATGGAAGAGGCATTTGAAAACAAAAAAAAATAAATATGGAGAGCTAGAAGAAGCTACATCAAAGCAAAACATTCTAATAATATGTACTAGTGCTTTGAACGGACAAATCAGATTATAGTGTTATTCAAAAGTTGCTAAAAAATACACATTATATAGTAACACTAACGACAATAGAAGAAAATTATGTGATCTTGCAGCAGAATTTCAGAAGGGGTAAGTAGAAATCAGATAGATCGCATATTAATATCATGCTAGAATGCAAATGCAATATAAGTTATCAGAATGTACAAAGGAGCCAGTGTTGATACGAACCACTGTTTGATGGTGGCAAAGTAGAACAAAAAATTATTAAAGAAAAACGAAAGAAGATGATTTATAAAAGATGAGAGAAAATGAATAACAATACTGTTAAAAATAATTACATACACAAAGTAAAAAATTGCTAAGAAAATAGCAAACAAAATAAATAGGAAACATAAAATTAATTAAACAGCTGAAAGAATGACAAGTGCCAGAACACCTTCAAAAACACAATAATAGTTTAATCAAAATGCAAACCATAATACAACAAAAAAAAAGCATGGCAAAAATGTTCAAAACTAAAAAAAGGCAAATAAATATACAAGAAAAAGATAAAAAATACTATGAAACTCTACAAGGCAAAGAAAAATGAATAGATTGAACAAGTTATACTAATAAAGCATCGGAGCAATAAAGCAAGAAGCAGGTACCTGGTGAATGAATACCTAAAAAGGAAAATCCACATGAGTGCAGCGACTATTGTATTATTCTCCTGAACAAAGCATACAATCTACTGGAACACAAAGAATTAGAGATAGAAGACTACTAAAATGGATTTAAGTTAAGAAGATCAACCATCGATGGAACTTACATGATGAGGGAGATAATTTAATATGGGTATACGTATATTGTCTATCAACTTCAGATTTTTATCAAAAAAAAAAACGTTTAATTCAAAACAAGAACAGTGGATACTAGAGGAGGTAACTACAATTGATAAAAATTACTCTGATAGAAACAACAATAATAGTTATATTTAAATAGACAATGAGCAAAACGATATAGATATAACACCAGAAAGTGAAAGAGAGATACAAGAGTTTTAAGAAGATTAGAAAAGAAGCACTTAAGAAAAGACTGGTTATAAACGAAACTAATACTAAGTACATAAAATGCACAAAAATAAATAATAAAATTAAAATTATACGAAATAAGAAAATACACATTTGAAAAGATAGACACAATCCGACGCCTGAAACGACATGAAGGAAACGAGAAAGAAGAAGAAGAAAAGATAGACACTTAAATTCTTACGAAGATTAATATACAACAAGAACAATTGCAAAATAGGTATTAAAGAAGAATAAACAAGCAATAGAGCATGTTACGCAAATATTTATGTACTGAAAGACAAGAGGGTAAGTAAAGAATCGAAGCTTCGAATATATAAAGCGCTAATAAAATCGGTAGAAAAGAAGAAAGAAATTTGAGAGACTGCGAATGCAATATATTAAGAAAAATATATGAACTGATCAGGACATAATGAAAATTAATGAGACTCGAAATGAATCACGACATGAAAGAGGTAAAATTAAGAAATGTAAAGTACAGAAAATTAGATAGCTCGGACATGTAATGAGGATGAAAAAGAAAAATAGTAAAGAATACAAAACAAGAAAGAAATACTTAAATAGTGGGACTAAGTTATGGAAGATTTAAGAAAGTTCTAAATAAAGAATTTTAAAGTAAAGGTTACTGATGGAAAAAACATAGAGGAATATAGTTAAAAAGGACAAAATGCATAAGAAAACGTCAGAAACCGAAAAGCATGTATTAGAAGAGCTCCAGAAAGGAGCGGAAAAACATTCCAAGAGGAGTGAAGCTTTATATACACAACACATCTACATTTGATGTTGTGTCGTTAAAATATTTGATTTATCTATAGGAAAATGTTTGGTCATTTCAATGCCGTTTAGTAATATTAAATATTTTGTATTTTTTCAAACAACCGTTCATGTCAACAGACGAGATAAAGTCATTATATAACAATGAACTATATAAGAGCTGTTCCTATATTTAATTATTGTTTATACTTTTTTTGTGAAAGTAGCGACAAAATGGTAACAGTAAAATGTAAACACTCTTTTTCCTTCTGGTGATGCTATTGTTCAACAACACTTACAATCAATTCATTGTATGTTCATCAAATTTTTTTGATTTTAAATAAACCTTAAACTGCGAGATTTGTCCAATTTGTTAGATTTTCTTAGACATATTATTGATCAAATGATGTTGTCCTAAGTAAGTAACCGATAGTCGATTTAATTTCATCCTTCGTCAGGTTAACTCAGACCAAACGTTAAGAGATATCATAACAATTATTTCGTTTATGAATTAAATTCGGTATAAAGCCTACAATGGACAGTCGATGCGGTTGGCCTCAGTTTGGTTGAATGTGATTACAATAGGGCAGTTATTTGTCAGAATATGACACAATATAAGCTAATTTTAAATTTACTGCTCTTTGTTTCTTAACAATATTTGACAATACGTTAAACATTTCTCTTTGTTTTGTTATTTACTGTAAAACTTTATCATTTGCAATTTTCCAACTTCATCTAACATCACATATTTGGTAATTTAGTAACATTCTAAACGCTGTTGTTTGTTTCTTACTTTCAATGTCTTTGTATTTATTTCCCGTAGAAGTGTATAATAGAAACAATAATATTACAATTTACAAGGGTTGTTATTAAACGATTGTAATTTGTAATCCAAAGCAATAACTGTCGCTAATTTGAGAATAAAAACACATGGAAGTACTAAAATTAGACATTTCAATATTTTTGACAGAAAAGTCATTATATATAAATTATTTTTAATTACATATAAAAATTTAGAGTTTATTGGTTTTTATATATCTTTTCTATTAACCAACTTAAACCCAACGACTTACGTATGTCTAGTTTACAACAAACAAGTTTATGTCGTTATATAGCAATAATACAAACAATCCAGTTAGTTTAGTCGATTTTCGTGGTTTACTACATCACGTTTTATTGTCATCAAAGATGTTTAAGATGTATTCTTTATTTACTACTAGTAGTATGTGATTTACAAAGTAAGTTGTTTTTTATTGACTATTATTTTAATTAACTATGCGTATATAGAATTAAATTGTTAATATCTTCTTCTACTCTTTTACAGTTTTGTATGTTACTAGCTTATTTCTAACCACACAACCGTGGAATACTATAAACTATAACAAGAACGGAGTAATACCGTAAAGGAAACTTTCTACAGCGGTGCGATGAAATTAGGATAAAAACTTTTAAAAGGAATTAAGATGTTGATTAATGTCTCCATAATGATCAGCGTCAAAAATTCTGTTGAATGATATGCTGCATGACATAGGCGAGTATAATGAATTTTCGAAATCGTAACGATCACTTCCAGTTGCCGTTAACTGATTTGGCTGAAAATCAATCCAATGAAAAGTACTGACCTAAGATGTGTGTATGCCAAGTTTGAAGTGAATCCGTTGGATAGAACGGAAGTTATCTTGTCTCCAGACACACAGACAAACAGACAGGATGATAATCTCATTAACTTTTTACTATAAGCTCCGCTGTAGAAAGTGTACTTTCGTTAATTTAGAAGAAGAATAATCTACTTCGTGTCCCAAAGGTTTGTCATCGAAAAAAAAAATTATTAGAAAGAACTACAATAGATATTAGAACCTTTCAAATTACAACTAATTGACAATAGATCGGACTAGATAAAAATATTTTTAAAATGTCACCCTTTACTCTTGATGGCTGCAGTTAATCTATTCAAAAAGTGATCAATAATTTTGTACCGCGTTCTTTCGGAAATCGAATTCACTGTCTCGATTTCGAAATTCTTCACACATCATTGACTTTGGGTGATACTCTATATTTTTTGTTAGACTCCATAATAAATAATTATAATGGTTCAATTCGAGTGAACAGGCAGGCTAATTACAGCCTGCTCATATCTTTGATATAACGTCCATACCTGTAATATTTCGCCCAATGAGGTGGTTTCTATATTTTCCCAAGTTTGATAGACCTTGGTACAATCTTTTATAACCCTAAATCTGTATTTCATGGAATATCGAGGACTGATTCAAAAAATTTGGGATGTTTATATGTCTAACATCTTAAGTAGTTTTAACATGTTTTTCGTTTCTCACTGTCCTATAAAAGATTTTTTTCTTCTTTTACGAACTCTTACTATAACAACTTCATCACCTTTTGTTCTGTTTGACCTAAGGTCTCATTAGATTTTCGGATGAGAAGGATTTGTGAAGTACAAAAGATCAAGTCACTGGTTCCGCGTTCGCTTACAAATAATTGATGTTTTATTACAAACCGTTCTATTTTTGAAACGTCTTTCGGCATGTCGTTTAGGATTATGAGCACCCGAATGAATTGCGGCGGATTTATGAGCCGCCGTTATGCACAAAGTTCGCGCGGTAGATTGCACGCAGCAGCACATAATAAGGGGCTGCAGACGGAATCTGGCGATTATCCACTATCCATTAAATTTATGTACAACTATGTATATGAAACACGTACATAATCGAGTTATAACGATCAGTACAGCAGCGCTAATGAAGTGTGCGGTCTGCTTACTGTTCCGCGCCACCTGTCGCTCAGCTGCGCTACCTGCACCTGGTTGCATCGCGGCCTCTTGTGCTTCCCCTGTCTGCACTTGTCCCATTTTGCTAGTGGTTTCGCGTTCGATCGGCTTAAGACGCTCCGAAGGCGCATCCGGGCCGCGCCGCCCCCGTTCACTTGTCAATCTAAAAGTAACTGCCGGCTGCAGTGCACCCCAACTAAATTCCATTCTTGACTATTATTAGCCAGTCTAGCCGGCAGCATTTTTATGAAAAGTCTATTTATAAGCCCGGGGTTGTTTGTAGATTTATTATGGGACGCCAGGCTAAACGGGCGGCGGGCGCGGAATTTAAAAGCTGTTGAAAATGCATCCATCGCTCGTGTTTACAAAAGGACACCGAGGCGCAGTCGATGTGTTTCACAAATTAGCTGTTGACAATGCGATGGCTGCGGCGCCCATCGCTCGTTATAGTTCACGCAAGTTTAGAAGCGAGGCAGAAATTCAGAAAGCAAAGCTGTCGTTGGATGCTACACCAGAAAGCTTAACGTAGGTCACGTTCCAGACAAACAAAAATGAGCATTTTCATCAAATACATGAATTTTGTTATTTACATTTGCAGTATTTTTATGGTCAAATGGCTAATATTTCGATTACTCCAACTTTTATTATCTATCAACATATTCTATGTTCTTACAATTTAGAAAAACTTCTTTTTTATTAGTTATCAGATAATCCTATCGAATGGATAATCAATTATACTTTACGTTACACTGAAGAATAACGTATGAATTACAGCTAAGTTACTAGCAGTATAAATCAGCCATTTTATTATCATTCATGCAACCTTTGCCAGAATAGTTTCAGGTCTGATTTTTTGAGTTGTTACCTACGATATTAAAATAGAAGAAATTAGTGTTATTCGGTCACCTAAAACATATTCTAAATATAAATGATCTTAAAAGTGTTTTTATGTAAACTTACTAGGTGGTAGGGCTATGCTTAGAAGCCTACTATTCGGTTTTCTGGTACATTTAGTTGAAAGTTACACGAGTAATGTAATGGATGCGAAAGTTAATACTAAGTCCCGCTTTAAGCTAGAGAAAAGCCCTAGTAAAACATGGAATATAATAGAACAAGCATATTCCACTATAATTGCCGCCATGGCATATTCAAAACATACCATTTATAATCAACAACCCTTTAGTAAAAAGTAATAAGCATGTTATTCTACGATTGGCCAGTTTCAGTTCAATGAAATTGATAGGAGCCCAAATTACACAATATATGACTATCAATAAAATTACATATAAAATTACTTATGTAAAGAAATTTTTGGCATAAAATGTTTACGAAATAACCAACGAATTGTAGCAAGATTCCGAGAGAAGGAAAATGAACGTGAAATGTTCTTGGAATAATATGCTGAATCTTATAATCAGTTTGAATTTCAATCACTTGAACTCTATCAGGTTCTAAAAAATTCTCGACGCTTTGACATCCACTTTGATATTATTATCAATAAAGATGGCATGAGAAGAATACATGCGCCACTTCACTATTTATTAACTCAGAAGTAAAGTTAGGATTGTCCTGTAAGAATCTTTGTTATAAGTGTGCCCAGAAAAATACAATTCTTTCAGATTATCTACGGGACACCTATCCGTTATTTAAATACGAAATCCTACCATTACCTTATTCAAATTTGCTCAGTTGCAAAATCCTTTAATATCAAATGAAGATTATTACTAAAATGCTAATTCCAAATGGATATTTTAAAATATTCTTGACTAGTGTCATATTAATACAATAAAAACACAAATTTCAAAACTCTTATATTAGAGGCTACACTAACAGAATAGGTCAAACACTAAACAATTAAAATATACAAAAAGTTTGCACGACTAACAATAAAATATTTTATTTTATCCCCTTCGTGAAGACTATAACCACATACATCCTAAAAAAATTACAAAATACCTTAGGGTAACCTGACAAAGAATTTTTATAAATCAAGTGAACTGACAAATATCAAACCTCATATACTAGTACAAACATGTCTTGGGAATAACAAAGGGCGATATTTCTTTAGAACTTGGCAAATATAATAAAGAAACCGCCTATGAAATTGATTTTTTCAAAGCAAAAGTACTTGCTCTCATTCCACAAAGCCAGTTGTAAGGCAACGGGAACAGAAAAATTATTTCGAAACTCTTAATTATCTCACATCATCATTTACATAATACTTCCAAACAAACGTTATTTAATTCAATGCACACCCTGTCAAAATATGTTTCCTCCTTACTTCCACTTCCGATCAAATAAGTAGTAAAGTGAAACAGACAAAAGATCAGTATCCCCTATGAAATAATTTTCCTTGGGAAGTTGGTAGATTAAAACTTTGAGTAAACAATTAACCGCAAACTTTCTTGATAATGGGATCAAATTGAATGGCCCAACATCGAAGATTTTTTAATATTCGACGTATAATAAATTCATATATATTTTGCCCCTTTTTTCTAAATTTAATGTTGATGGTTCAAGGTTTGATTTATTTTTTAAATTTTTTAATCATTTGAAAGAATTGGTATTCCTTTTTTACAAATAATACAGTAGTATATGCCCGTGTGGGGTTGTTAGTCCCCCATCGGGCGCCTCTCCGGGTGGCGGATAGGGGAATGCTCACCAGATATGGTGGGTACCGGGGAAATAAAATACCCGGGGCGGAGCAAAACTAGCAGCAGCGTCTGACCCATATTGGGCGGCTGAAAATGGCGTCTGTATTTAGAGGATCGGCCAAGAACAAAACTCGCCAACACGCCTGGCCAGCGTGGCATTGAAATGGCCAAAAACCCCCTTCTAAACTCCCAAATGTCGAATTTAAATAAAACGGATTCATTACCCCAGGTGGGTAGAACAGAAAGTTCAGAATCCCACACTACCTCGGTAGTCAGCCCCTTGGATTCTGGGGAGGGCAAAAATTCGATAAAGAACCATCTACAAAAAATCAAAAACAAGACAAGACATACAACACTGTACATAGGAACATATAATGTAAGAACTTTGAAATCCAACGATAGAATACTTGAACTGGAAGAGGAACTATCAAAAATAAAATGGAACATAGTCGGCTTGGCAGAAATTAGACGAAAAGAAGAGAAATCAATAAGATTGAACTCAGGCAACGTGCTATATCACTCAGACTGCGAAAATAACGGAACAAGAGGTGTAGGTTTCATCGTATCCAAGAACAGCGCAGAAAGAATAAAAATGTACAAGGCAATATCAAACAGGGTTGCATATCTCGTAATAGAACTAAATAACAAAATTTCTCTGCAAATAGTCCAGGTATACGCACCAACTCAATCTTATAAAGACGAAGAAGTAGAAAGTTGCTTCGAAGATATCTCCAAAGCACTGAGGAACAATTTAACAGAATACAAAATCATTATAGGAGACTTCAATGCAAAGTTGGGAAAAAGAAAAGACAAAGAATGGGAAATTTCGGATATGAGAAAAGAAATGAAAGAGGTGAGATGCTATACAACTTCCTAGAACAAGAGAACCTATTTGCAATGAATTCTTTCTTCAAGAAAAAACCACAAAACAAATGGACATGGATCAGTCCAAACGGGGACAACAAAAACGAAATTGATTACGTTCTAACAAGAAACAAAGAAATCATTAAAGATATCTGCGTGCTGAACAACTGCACCATTGGCAACGATCATAGACTAGTCAGGGCCAAATGATATATAAATAAGAAATTGGAGAGAGTAAAAAGACTAAAGATCAATACAAACAAAATCAACAGCGAAACACTAAAAGAAAACTCTGACAAATACCGAGAAGGAATAAAAGACACCTAAAAGATAAAAATATACAAACATGGATGTAGACGAAATTAGCGAAACAATAAAAGAAGCAATTACAGACTCAATACAAAAATAACCTCAAAACAGAACAAGAAAAATGAAACACTATCATCTACAATAAAAGAGATGCTGAAAAGCAGAAGGAAGCTAACACAGGAGAACAAACAAAATACTGTAGAATTTTTTGAGCTAAATAAATTAATAAGGAAAACAATAAGACAAAATGAAATTAAAAACAAGACGTTATAATTCAACAAGTTATAGAAAAGAATCAAAATATGAAAGCATTGAGACCTAAAATAGGCAAAAACAAGATAATAGTAATAAAAGATAAAGATGGAAGAGAAGTAAGAGAAAGACAAGATAAACTCTACAGTAAAAGAATTCTATGAGGAGTTGTACAAGTCCCAAAGAAAAGCTCCCACAGAAATAAAAGAAAAGCTAAAAAAGAAAATAACAAATATAAACTCGGAAGATATGCCAGAAATAGAAGAAGAGGAAATAATTAGTGCGATGAGAGAAATGAAAAATCAAAAAGCGCCAGGAAAAGACAATCTGACAAAAGAATTATTAAATGAAGGAGAAGAGGAAATAATAACAGCGTTGAAGACACTGTTCAATAAATGTTTGGAAACTGGAAGAATAGTGAGTGAATGGAAAGAGGCCATAACGATTTTACTATATAAAAGGAGACAAACAAGATTTAAAAATTACAGGCCCATAACACTACTATCACAAGTATATAAGCTTTTCTCAAGAATCATAATGAAAAGATTAAATAACAAAATAGAAATGTATTTATCCGAAGAACAGGCTGGCTTCCGCAAAGGGTTTAGTACAACGGACCATCTATTAACCCTCAAGATACTAATAGAGAAAGCAAATGAATATCATCTCCCATTATACATAGCACTAATAGATTATGAAAAAGCGTTCGATAGCATCGAAACGTGGGCAGTACAGAAGAGTCTATGGAACAGCAGGATATACCACAGATATATGACAATAATCCAAGATATATATAAGAATACTACAATAACAGTCAACTGGTCAGAAGAAACCGATCCAATCCCAATACAGAGAGGAGTCCGTCAAGGAGACCCATTATCACCTAAGCTAAATACGCAGACGACGTCATAATATTTGCAACAAATGGAGACCAACTAAACTCAATGCTCCAAGAACTAAATGAAGCTTCTAAAAAAGTGGGTTTAAAGATAAACACCGAAAAAACAAAAATCATGACAAATTCCGAAGAGGAAGTGAATATCGAACTAGAACAAAACACTATAGAACAAATAGAAGAATACACATACTTAGGGCAAAGGTTTACACTTAATAAAGAAAATCAAGAAATAGAAATCGCAAGAAGAACGAAACTAGGATGGGCTGCCTTTGGCAGATTAAGTTACATATTAAAAAACCGAAAGATACCTCAATACCTGAGAACAAAAGTGTTTGACAGCTGTCTACTGCCCGTCATTACTTACGGGGCCCAGACCTGGACTTTGACAAAGAGAAATGTAGACAAACTTATGAAGACCCAAAGAGCCATGGAGCGCCAAATGTTACAAATAACCCTAAAAGACAGAAAATGAAACACTTGGATAAGGGAGAAGACAAAAGTCACAGATGTGGGAAAAAGAATAGCTAGCCTGAAGTGGCAATTCGTAGGACACAATGCCCGCCAAACGGACGAATCCAGGACTGGCGACCCTGGCTAGGCAAAAGAACAAGGGGTAGACCACAGATGCGATGGATAGATGATGTAAAACTACACGCCGGTCTTGCATGGAAAAGAATTGCACAAGACAGGACACGATGGAAGGAACTAGGGGAGGCCTACATCCGCAAATGGATTGAAGAAGGCTAAAGAAAGAAAGAATATGCATAATAAAAGTCGGCTAAAAAGTTCGTGCTCAAAATCAAAATTTTTTTTTGATAATTGATACTAATTGCAAGATTACAATCAATAAACTTTAGGTTTAAACGTTAGTAAAATTAATTTAACGCAAGAGAGCAATTACTCAACAAACATGGTTCAAACGCTTCAACAGAAGTAATTCTGACCTTAAGGTTAATAATAGTTCCCGTAACAGGCCTTGAAGGCCCTTTGGGGTCGTAACAGGATAGATCTGCTACAATCTAGAGCCTACAGTACGCAAGGGTAGTAACGTGGCTAGCGCTACGTACCGACTGCCTATTATTACCCCAGAGTTTGACCTCCAGGTACTCATTTATTGCAGCCTGAGTCGAGCTGGGCCGTAAAAATGCCAGCGATCGAATTGGCGAGAGCGGGATTCGAACCCGCAACTCTTGGTTTCGTAGCCTAGCGATCTATCCACTAAGCCACCACGGCTCTCGACCTTAAGGTTATCAAAGTTAAATAACGAAAATGTTGACAGGTGCGCCTTCAGCATTGTGAAGGTTCGTCCTGCCAAACTGTGTTCAACCGCTTGAATTTGTTCACAAGAAGCCTCCATAGCATTTGTCTTTTTATGAAACTGAAGAATTATTTAATTTGAAAGAGCAAAATGACACTTTGATCAAATTTGACAACTTATGCAAAATATTATAGACTCTTATTTTGAAGAATGGTCATTATTATTTTTGGATAAAGTTACGCAAAAAAAATTAAATACCACACTTGTTCTGCTTGTATTTTTACTGTACTTGTATATCTCTAAAACATAAGAGAGATTTTGATTCCAAAATTTAGAGCAACAGGCCACCTGTGCCTTATTCTCTCCTATCTTGGTCGATATACGATGTTGTCCCTGTCAGCAATCCCTGCTATCATTCTTTGCATTTTATGATTGTGTTAAGTGTCTCTTTTTCTGCATTTACTAGCGTTTTTATTTATATTCTCTGTTTAGGGTTGTTCCTTTTGGTTGTTTTGATAGATTCGCATTTGCTCTGTTCTATTTTTATTCATCTAATTCGACACTAATAATGTATTTATACAAAAATGTATCAGTATTTTTATAGCACTACGCTTACACTGCGTAATAGTTAAAAAGTTTTGCATTTCGATAGTCTACGAACTAGAAGGTCAAGGCTTTTATATGTTCACCCTCATTGCTAGGTTGTTGCATATCACTTCTTATATGAGATAATGTAATAAGCACAATAACTTACAAGGAAAGGTTCCCAGGTGTGAATCCTGGAATTGAATAAAAAGTTGTTTCTTGTGCTTCGAGCGTATAGTATTATTGTGTGTCGGTGCGCTTTTTTCTGCCATTGGACGTTAAGCGCACTTTAAGGCGAAAGACATTGCACTCGGTACACTGGTGAGAGGGCACGAGGGTCATAGGACGATAAGGGTTTGCACATTGCACTTTGGGGGTTCGTTTGGATAGATTAGGTTAGGCTGGGTTGGGTTAGGTTAGGTTGTGGGTTAGCTAGCGTATTCTCATGCTTCTTTCTTTGTAGGTATTCCAAAAATGCTTAACCCAAAGAATATTTGGATCAAAGTCAAGCGGCTGTGCAACGTTTCTTTTAGAAACATGCGACCATCAGCCCCAGCAACAGAAGAGGAGAAGCAGATTGCACGAATGTTGTTTGCAACGCTTCAAAAGCAACTAGTTCATCCAGACGAAAAAAATTCTTGCGATTATTTGGATTATCAACGTGAGGATTCGGAGAACGAAAACAAAGAGCTTTTAGATTCTCAGTTTTTTAGTTCTCATAGTGATAAGGGAATGGAGACCATGGAAACAAGCGGACATGATTCGTAGACTTGGGAGTAGAAAAGCAACGCTTTGGATTATTGGATAACATATAGCGCAAAACATAAGGGACCTAGAAGACCTTTTCATTTAGTTCAAGCAAAATTTCCAAAGCTTACTTCTCCAAAGCAGCTTTTTTGCTTTCAGCAACAAAGGGAAAAGGGAGAAACCCGAAAATTAAAAAAATCAAAATGATGATACGGTAGAGAATTAGTTTCGAAGTACTAAATCACAGAATCTGCCACTGTGCATACCAAAAAAACTCAACAGATCCAGTTTGAATTTAATGCTTCCCACAAGTGGTTGCATCGTTTCAAAAGAGAACAGACAATAACGTCCCGCAAAGTAACGACAGTGGTTACAACGCGACGTAACATTGACTATGAGAAAATAGCGAAATCAGTGAATGACTTTGTGCTTAACACTCGCTTAATAATTTCCCAGTACGATCCTGACTATGTTATTAACAAAGATCAATCAAACTTTAATTATAAAGTCTACTCGAAGCGAACATTAAAAACATGTGGCAAGACAAAGGTATTGCTTCAAGCAAAAGCAATGAACGCGACAACACACAGCTACACGGCACAACCATTGTTGACAAAGTCTGGAAAACTTGTTGGTAACTATTAGTCGTGTTACAAGAAACAGGTGGTGCTTTCAGGGAAAATGTCATGAAAACTCTGCGAAACAACCTAATTCCAAATCTTATTGTAAAATGCAGCTCCTCTAGTAAAATGTCAAAAAAGTGGTAAAGCAGTTCTATAATAAATTCGTGAAACCTGTAGTTGGAAATCAGCCATTCGTGCTAATGTAAAATTCATGGACTGGACAAAAATACCAAATATTGTTGGATCAATGTTTCGATGGGTAATGCATGCCGCTAATTATACCTCCGAAAACGACTGGAATGGTTCAGCCGTACATCTAGTACACTTCTTCAGACAGCTCAAGATTTTGGTGAAAGCTATGTACGATTTTGTAATACTCAACAATTTGTTTGATTTGAACATACACAGAAGACAACTTACTTGCAATAGACTCATTTGAATTTAATCAGTTATAGTCACTGGTGTTTGAAGCCATACGGAAGTATCCTTGAATAAAAATTGGATATAGCGATGAAGACAAGTAAGTCTTTCAAAATGTTAATGAAGTCAGCTTTAAGGATGCTAATGGGCATCAAGACTGCAAAGTTTTATAAAATGTGCTTATTATCACATGCTATTGTGCTTTAACCATGTATTAAATGACAACAAACCACATTTGCATAAATAAAGATTTGTTTTAACCAACAAATGTCCGATTTATTTCTCGAAAATTGCTTAAAAAGTACTTAAAATCCCACAAAAATGTCAAAGACCATATTTTAAGCATAAATACACCAATAAATGAAATAAAAGCAAAAGCGCCAGACCGAGATTTGATCCAGCTACCTCTAGTACTCGAGTCCGGCACTCTACCACTGCGCCACCTTGCCTCGCTTGTAGTGGTAGCACAAGCTTCACCTTATTCAAACATTGGCAGTGTGGCCAAATTTCAATCGGCCAGAAAGTGGCCTTAACGTCTAATGTCAAAAAAAGCACACCGACACACAAGAAAACCACACACCCCAGCACAAAAAACAACTTTTTTCAATTCCAAGATTGACACCTGAGAACCTTCCTTTGTTAGACCCCTAGTTCGAATTGAACTTAATTATTTTTAATGATAACTAATTTAACAGTAAGCAGGCATTTGGTATTGAGAACTGAACACAAGTTCATCAGCGCTAAGCCAAACATTGTAACCGCTCTATCGCAAACTGGAATAGCGCTATTTATTTCAGCTTTTTTGATACCATTGTAATTAGATGTCTATTAGTTAATGGGTTGAATTGGTTAGTTTAGATAAATATTATTTGTTGTTTTCCGTTTTTGCTACTCTTGTCTTGGAAAATTAACAAAATTTTTGTTTATAATCTCAAGTGTACACATTTTGTAATGTTCCAAGTAAAGTATTTTTTTTATTTTGTGGAACTTAGCCCTCACAATCAGGTGTGCTTGTAACCACTTTGGAGTTTTTTTCTTTATAATCTTATAAACTAAAAAAGTCGTAAAATTTATAACTAGCTACATCACTAGTTAATGGTGAATGGTATATGGATACATTAAGTAGCATTTTTAAGTTTATTTACAACGTTTTGTAGGCATTGTTTAAATTGAAAATAATTTTTGTATAACAGAAAAATGTTGTATAAAAGTGCTGAATGCTGTTACACTACTACACAAAACGTAGATCAGCATTACCCCATCCAAAATGTTTTGGCCTCGCTTGTTGAAGTGGAGACTGATGGCATAGAAGGTAAAATATTGAAGCACCTGGTTTTTCCAAATACCATTTCAAAGAACTAAATATCTTCATGAATGTTAATAATAGTTCAATGACTTCAATTTTGGAAAACAAAATTGCAATTGATTCATAAGGAGAAACATTGAAGAAGACACAGTGTGCAACAATATAAATTCTAAATTTTCTATTCAATTTTTAATCTCAGTTCGCACAATAAAAATTCTGAAGCACAATTTTTTTAAAATACGCCATCTAAAATTAACATGCGTGCTATGCGTTAGGCATTGATTATAATTTACTTTTGTTATTGTTCTGTCATATATTGTTTTGCTCTAAACTTTATATAAAAATCTACGAGCAAATTTGACATTTTTCCTTAATTACAGAACAACGAAGGTTTACATCTTTAAAAAAATATCTAAAAAATTATAAAGCTTTTATAATTCAATAAATCTTATAAAACAACATACCAGTCATAAATGTAGAAACTCCAAAATCTCAGAAGTGGCAAAAACAAAGTTTATTTTATTGCATAATGGATAATACAACTTATGTTGTTGTAAACAAGCATACTAAAAAAGTAATCTCACGCAGGGCCGCCGCTGTAGGCAATTGGTTAAGAGTGAATGCTCCGCTGTCTAGGAACTCAACGCGCGGGCGAGTTCGAGTCTCGCTGGAAACTCATAAATGTATGTGACGTCGTAGTATTCAAGGTTACATGTTAGTAGGTACAATAATCCCTTGAGGCTACTGCTGGTAGTGCGCCCCAACGAAAAAAAATAATCTCTCATTACAGACTATCTGTAAATCTAAGGGCTGTAATGGGTCAGTAGTCAAGGTCATCGTTCCTCTGTCCTGAACCGGCGCAGGCGAGTTCGAGTCTCACTCAACCCATCGGTGTATGTGATGTCCTAGCTTTAACTGTGCATGTTAGTAGGCACAATAAGCCATTGTGGCTGCACTGCCGATAAGTGCGCCAATAATAATAAAAAAATATTCTGTAAATCTAGAAAAATCAACATTAAGAAATATCCCAATACAGGAATTTAAGCACTAATAAAAATATCTACTTTCCTCCGTTTGGGTGCACTACCAGCGGTATATCCTCCAGGAGTTTACAACGGCGCATACGCTCATGGCTTTCCAACGAGATTCGAACTCGCTCGCGCGTTGAGTTCCCAGACAGAGGAGCATTTGCTCGTGACCAGTCGACTACAACGTCTTATTGGCCAAATCTTACTACAGAAAATAGGCAAAAAAGTTTATGACAAAAATACAGGCGATATTTACGTAAAACTAACAATTCCCTAATTTAATGCAATTGGGCACATATTAAAAAAATTGTTGTAAAGCTTTGAATACCAATATTTTCAAATAAAACTTGAATATATGTGCAAAACGTATCAATCAAAAATGTATGAAAATTTCAATTTATGCTAGTGAAAATTGTTTTTAAAAATACTTAAATAAAATTAACATTATTCAGATAAAAAAAAATACGGTTCTATAAATTTAGTTGTTACATTTGCAGCATGCACTGCTGTACACCTACTTACTTATAAATTTTCTTCTATTTTACATTTTGCGGCATTGAAAAATAACCTTATCATAGCTGGAATGACTAATTCTTTTCAATATTAATATGTATTTCAATAACGCATAATTAGCAACCGGAATAGCTACTTGCAGATTATGAATTCTGAAAAATATAAACTTGTCTGAACTTTGGCTTCGCACTTTATTGGATATAAAACTGCAATGACTATTTACAATTTTTGGTTGCTGTGGCCATCATTCCGCCTACGGAATTAGCCGGTTTGTTTACGCATACCTGCGAGCATTGTGTAATAACATCCGTATTGCACACATAGACAGGTACGTAACGACATTATTAATACAACCGCAATTTCCGCGTACTTTTGCTGTCATTACAAGCACACAATGACATCACAATGAAACCTGCACTTTGTCTGCCAATAATTAGCTTATTATTTGCACCGCGCACTCGTAAAGAGCAATCGGATAAACGTCACGTTGCCGTCGCTTTATGTAACAAAATTGTTGTTTGTGACTATTGCTTACTATATCTAGGATAGCAGCCGTATTAATGTCAATTTTTAATAGTTTTTGTCTGGTTCTATTTGGGGATAACATTGTATTATTCATTATTATCCATAAAACAAAAATAATAATAGTAACAATAACAGTAAATAATAACAAATATCATCAACCTATTATCAAAATAAGTTCCCAATTTATAAAAGTAGTTATCGCAGATTTAATAAAGAAATAAAATATTAGTGAATGTTTTGAAATACAGAGTGCGATGTCGCGTACGGAAACGCAAACGCAAAACCTTCATCGATCTACTAAATCAAATGTTTCAGAAGAGTTAGATAGTAAGATTGAAAGCGGACTTTTTAAGGGCACTTACTTCGGAGAAGAAAAAACCCGTACTCATTTCCGAACACCAACCTTAACTTAACACCCTACCCAACCAACGATAAAAAAACCTATATTGAGCTTCAACAAGAACAAACTGATATCATGCAAATACTTCAAGCAAAGGTCTTAGATATGCTTAATATTACAATCCAGCTAGTTGATGAGCAACAAAAATCGATAAATGTTAAACTAGAAGAGCCAGCTACATGAACAACTAGCACTGATAATAAGTACCGAAGACAGAGCAGAATATATCTATAAAAAAACTGGCCCAAACAAAAATTCCCAGTTTGTGTGATAGTAAAGGGGCAAATAAAATAAAACTAACTAGAAACATAAGGCATCAAATTGCTTTAACTAACAAAACCTTATCAAGAATAGCACGTGACAAGTTCCTAAATCTTATTAAAATCAACTAGTTTATATATGCAGTTGCTGCAGTCATAGCTGACGAGGTCCAAGAGAAAACAGCTCCAAAAACTGCATAAAAAAACCATCGTGGAAGGAACAAATTCGTTTGGACAGAGAATTCTTAAAAAAGGATCTCGGCGTAATCCATAAACACAAGAAGGAGTTTTCACTCCGGCAGATCTACATTAAAATAAAACGCATAAGAAAAAATATAAAGCAAAGAAAGACACCACTGATGTACTGATCCCGGCAAAAGCTCAACGCCTGAAAAGCTGCACAAAGGAACTAATCACAATCATCAAAATAAAGTCTTCATTGGAGATGTTGAAATAATTTACCGTCAATTAAATAATAAAAAATGATGTTACTAAATCTTCTCACCTCCTCGACAGCAAGTCACAAATTTCTGGTGTAATATACTAAAAAATAATGCCAACCATAGTGGTGGAGTCACTTGAATCGAACAGAATAGAAAAAAACATTAACATGTAAGACCAGGACCATACAAAGATTTTACATTAAATAAGATATCTAAATTTATAAGGTTAATTTTTGGGTTAAACAATTAACAGCTGCTTCTGAAAACCTAACAAGAGCTTTAAATAATAGCATAAACGATACAAAAAATACAAAAATAATATAGACCATCCTGTTACTTGCCTGTCAACAACATATAAGATCGGACAAACGGAAGATACGTAAACAAGCGTCCAGGTACATAAAGATCAACTGTTGGTTAGTAAGATGATCGTATTTGTCGTAAAAATGTATAAAAAAAATTAAATAACATAGATAGATTAAAAAAAGGTATTCGATAATTTATCTCATACAAGAAGAAAAAAAGTTGTAGTTATGAAGATCTATGGAACATCCCCAAACATAATTCGACTTGAAAAATCATCGATGAAACAGTAAAACACTGACACGCAACTTTAACCCACCGATGCCAACATGGCAACATCAAGACAGGAAATGTTGCTATTAAGAAAAGAATATTTCAATGAAACTCCTCGTTCTTTTGTTTAGCATTAATTCCTCTAACCAATACGTTAAACAGGCAAGGTTTAAAATTTAAAATCGATGCTAAGAACAACGTCAATCACTTATGGGCGATTGGCGGTTTGAAGCTGTTTACAAAAGATGAACCACAACTAAATCAAGGTCTCACTATTATCAAAACATTTAATAACCACATGAACCTTGATCAAGTGTGCCAATTGGATTTAAACGTGATAAACTATTTAAAGGTTAAACTATTTAGATAAATAACCAGTTAAGAGATAGTGCTGATAACGCCCAAATGAGAAAAACATCACCAGGGAATACAAGGTGCGTTCAAGTTCTAAGGCGTCTAAATTTTATTCTCAGTACTGAGAGTAAGTAAAAATATGCGGTTAATTTTAAAAAACGCGAGAAATTTTTTTTTTATTTATTTAATTAGCAATCAAAATACAAGGTATTCTATAAGCTAATTTGTTAACCTACAATCTAAATTTAGGATTTAGATCGATTAATAACATGATGAGATCTCATCCAGCGATGAGCTCTCTAAGTCTATTTATAGGTCAGCTGGCCACTGTCTTTTTAGTCTTCTTATTGCTGTGTCTTCTAGTAAGGGCTGTATTAAAGGATTTGTGTGAGCTACCAATTTTTGGTGGTGGGTGATGCTTCTCTCATGGATAACTTCTTTTATAGTTGGTATCTTCAAATCTTTGTGGATCATTTCATTTGCAATATACCATGGGGCATTAACTATCGTTCTTAGTATTTTGGACTGGCACCTTTGGATTATTTCGATATTGGACTTGCTGGCACAGCCTCATAGTTCTATTCCATACGTCCATATGGGTTTTATTACTGATTTGTACAACAATAGTTTGTTTTCTAGAGATAGCGGAGATTTTCTACCGATCAACCAATATAGCTCTCTCTGTTTTAGGTCCATTTGCTTTCTTTTTTTGCAGATGTGTTCTCTCCAGTTTAATTTGGAATCTAAGTGTATTCCCAGGTATTTTACTGTCACAGTTTGTGGTATTACTATGTTGTTTAGGTATATGGGTGGACACGGATCTTTTCTCAGGGTAAATGTGGTATGAGTAGATTTTGTCTCGTTTACTTTTACATTCCACTTTTGAAGCCAGTGTTCTAGAACATGTAGATAATCTTGTATTAGAGTGTGTGCTTGGAGGACTACATTGTGGCTAGCCAGTATGACAGTGTCGTTAGCAAATGTGCCCATTGTGATGTTTGGTGAAACTGGAAGATCTGATGTAAATAAGAGATAAAGTAGCGGGCCCAGGACACTGCCCTGTGGTACCCCAGAGTTGATTGGGAGTATAGTTGAGACTTCCTGTCTTACTTTTGTTCTAAAGTGTCTATCACTTAGGTATGTTTTAAGTAGTTTGTAAAACGCTGGTATGAGTTTTTTAATTTTAAACAGTAATCCTGGGTGCCAGACCCTGTCGAAAGCCTGGCTTATGTCTAGGAATACAGATACGCAGTATTCTTTGTTGTTTAAACCGGCGAGGATAGTTTGCGATATGCGATGACACTGTTGGGTGGTCGAGTGAGCCTGTCGAAATCAAATTGATAATCGGGTATCCATTCAGTATTGATTCTTTTAAGAACTAGTTTTTCAAGCAATTTTGAAACAGCTGGTAATAAGCTGATAGGTCGATATGATTTTGCGCTATTTGGGTCTTTTCCAGGCTTAAGGATTAAAATTATCTCGGCAGTTTTAATTTTGAGGCCAATATTGGATTCGGAGGACTGCATTAAAGATATACGTCAGTAATACTATGCCTTTTTGGCAGTTTTTAAGCATTTTGCTGTTATAAGGTCCATGCCCGGGCTTTTTGCATTCAGGCGTTTTATTTCCTCCTTTATTTCTTTAGGTGTGACGGGTTTAATTGGTTGCGTTGCTAAAACGGGAGATTCTAATATTTCCATTATTTCCTCGTCCGGGTCATTTTCGTGCGGCTGAAAAACATCGGCAAGGTGTTTCGCAAATACTTCTGCTTTCTCCTTATCACTTTTGCCCACTGTTCTTCTGATGGTTGTTCCATTCTTAAAGGGAAGAGTTATTATTGGTTTGCTTTTAGCTTTGATCGGTTTCAAATAGAATTGTCATAACGGTTAAGGTTAGATAAATAATCTTTGAGTGACTCTTCTCTCAGAGATTTTAATTTAGATTTCAGCTTATTACTAAGCCTGTTCAATATTTTCTTGTCTGCTGGGGTGTGTGTTCGTTGCCATTTGGCTCGTGCTTTTCTTTTCAGCTACCAGTTTTTAATTTCGAGAGGAATATTCGTGATATCTTTTTGTATGTTACTATTGGAGTAGCTTGTTGGGCTGCTTCTTGAAGGGTATTTATAAGACTATTTGTAGCTTCCTCAATTTCATTTGAGTTTTAAGCCTTAGATTTAAATTTATTGTATCTGACAAATTGCGCCTATATTCGTCCCAGTCAGTTTTCGAATTATGTAGTCTAGGTACAGGTTGAATATATAATGGGTATGTGCTGTAGGTGGCTATTACCGGTGAATGATCTGAGGACAAGTCGTAGCTAGGTGTAATGTCCATATAGGTTGGCGAAATATTGTTTGTGACAAAAAAGTCTAGTAAATCCGGTAACTTATCTCTGTCTGTCGGCCAATATGTTGGAGTTCCCGTAGATAAGTATGTATATCTTTTGTCTTGAATGAGTTTGAATAGCTCCCTTCCTTTTGTGGTGGTTAGTCGGGATCCCCATGCCGTGTTTTTACTATTGCAATCTCCTCCTGCCAGAAATTTGGTGCCTAAAGTGCTGAAGTAGGATTCAAAGTGGTGTTTTTTTATATTATGTTTTGGTGGACAGTAGACTGCACTAACTGTTATTTCACATGGGGAAATGTGGACACGAATTGAGGTAGCTTGGAGATAGTCTTCAGCAAACTTTGGTAGTTCATAGTGACTTATTGTTTGTTTTATTATTATAGCTGTGCCTGCATGTGCAGCGCCATCCGGGTAATTAGTTATACTTCGGTATTTTGAAATATGTCTTTTCAGTGAAATGAGTTTCACTGATCAGGAGGATATCTATTAAGTTTTGTTTTAAAAATAACTGAATTTCATCTTTGTGTTGAGCAAGGCCATTGGCATTCCATAAAGCTATTCTAAGAGCCATTGTTTTGTTTATTGATTAGCATTGTTAACATATTGAGCACCATACTATTCTGCTGTATCAGTTGGTTGAACATTATTTTAAATTCTTCTAAAAATTTATTTAGTGACATGGTCGATTCAGCGCCTTGAGTTGTATTCTGGGGTTTAGTTTCACGACTATAGCTTCTAGTTTGTGGTCTTGTCGATAGCGGTTGCGGTTGACTTTGTTGTGTTATGTCATTTTGATGTGTTAGGTTGTTTTGATGATTAGGATGGTAATTGTTTGTTTTAGCTTTATATTTTTTTTGGTAATACTCACATCCCCGGTAGTTAGCTGGATGTCCACCTCCACATAGGCCACATATAGCTGGCGTATTTTTACTTTTCTTACAACTTGATGTAATGTGTTGGCCACCGCACTTAACGCACAGGTGGGGTCTATTGCAATAGGCTTTAGTGTGGCCGTATAATTGGCATCTGGTACATTGCACTAAATTGTTGTCTTTTCTTGGTGGTTCTATTTGGATGACAATGTTTAGTAATCTGTTTATTTTGTAGATATCCTTGTTATTCTCTGACGGTTCCAGGTCAACAAAGAACATATTAAGGGGATATTTTGTTACACGAAGTTTCATATTTATTATATTTCTCACTTTGTGTCCGTGTTGTGTGATTTCCTGTTTTATATCTTCTAGGTCAATCGAATGGTGTAGGTATTTAATTACAACTCTGTACGACCTTTCTTCCTTCGGTTGGTAGGTGTGATGAATTATATTATTATCTTTCATGTATTTTGCTAATTTTCTAAATGTGTCTGGGCTTTGACAGGTTAACTTCACAGTATTGTTTGCCAAGCTCCTAGTTGTGTATTGTTCTAATTCAACTATTTCTGCTAGTTTATTAATCATTTGTGGTAAATTTGCAACTCCGTACACAAATATGGGAGGCGTTTTAGGTGTGCCCTTGCTTGCATTGTTATCTATCTGGCTATTTGCAAGTGCATTGAATGTGTTATTTAGTGGTATCGCTTCTTCTTCATGATTTATGGATTTCCTTTTCTTCCTTCTCTTAGTACCTTTTACTACTTGCCACGGGTTCTCTTTAGTAGAGTAGGTGTTATTTTCTTCATCACTAGTTGAAGTCATTCTTGTGTATTCAGGGGTGCTATTTTGTCTATTTACATGATACATTGGATTTTCTTGCATTATAAATTGTTCTTGATTGGGCGGAAAAGAGTACTGGCTCGTAGGTTGTGAATGATATATTTGTTGTTGTAGTGGTTGAGAGGAATAGTGAAATTGTGATGGCATATTAGTATTGAACATTGTTTGACTCTGTGTATTATTTGATGGTTGTAATACATACGATTGACCCTGTATGTTGTTTTGTGTCATTGGATTTTGGACGAGTCCCATACCTGGGCCGTTTCCTGCTGGTAACATTTTAAAGTTCGGTTAAACCGCACTGTTATTGAGTAACAATATTTATTTGCGTATTTATTTACGTGGAAATTTATTTATGTTTAAAATAAACTTTAATTGTACTTAAGATTAACTTTATCACTGCCCGCACGAGGCGGGAGGTCACCGAGCGCGCACTTATCTTTCGAGTTTCAGAACACACGTCTTTACGCTTCGATTTCAAATGCGAACTCAAAAACGCGAGAAATGTTTCTGAATTTATAATATAGATGGCAGCACTATAAAATTTATACGTTGTCGAATTATCACCATTGCAGTGAGTGTTATTTTGTATACTTTAAATAGTGACGTTTAGTGTTGAAGAACAACGTGTAATCATTCGTTTTCTCCTCTTGAGTGGTGAAACGCCCATCGAAATTCATCGCCAATTGAATGAGACATGCCATGAAAGTGTTATGGATGTTAAAAATGTGCGTTTGTGGGTGAGAAAATTTAAATAAGATCGAGAGTTGTGTGACAATAAACCCAAGCAGTTTCGTTCATAAACCGGCCGAACCGAAACTATAATTGCGCGAGTGGAGCAAGTTGTTATGGAAGACCGTCGATTAGGTGTCAGTGACATCGCTTCTAAAATTAGCATTTTAGTGGAATTTGTAATGTCTATTTTACATAGCGACCTAAAAATGCAAAAAGTTACTTCGGGATAAGTCGAATGAATGCTGACCAACGAACGGAAGGCTGCACGGGCGGCAATGTCTCAGAATATGTTGACACGTAATGCCACTATACATTTACGACCATGAAAGACATTTTTCGTGTCCACTGTTCCATCGGTGAGTTTTCAGTGAGCAAGACACATCCCTAAAGAAGTGCTCTCAGCAGCCATAGAATCATGGCAACGAGGTTGTAACAAATGTATATCTCTAGGCGAAGATTACATTAAAAAGTAACAGAATTACCAACTTTTTTGGCTAAATACTTTCCAAAAAAAAAAAATTGGAGACCTTAGAACTTGAACATACCTCGTATAATCGTCGGGTTCATCAATGCTTAAAATCAAGTTAAGCTTTAAAAACAAGCCACTGCTACCAGCGTCTTAACTATCCCAGTTGTATTATATAGTTTTGGTGTAATTGACCATGGGGGGATATTAAAATAATGAATAGAAAGAGAAGGAAATTAATAATTATTTATAATGTTTAGCATTCAGGGACTGACATCAAAAGACTTCATATTAAGACATGATACAGGGAAAGAAGATTAATTCAATTAGAATCAGTAATTGATTTAGCTACCGTCGGCCTCAGTAAATACATTGAGCTAGATAAAAAAACAACAAAAAAAGTTCAAGTTTATAATGCCGGCGATCTAAATACTTTCTTTAAAATAAAAGAAACTGAAAGGTTGGTTGTATTACATATTAATGCAATGTTCGGTACTTAACATCAAGTACTATCAGAAAAATATCTTAAAACAGTTGCTAGATAGTAAATGTAAAGTTTGCAACAAGACTCAAAAACATTTGTTATGTATTAATCATATTATTATAGGCTATACTACACTTGCACCTGCTGAATACATCCACATACCTAACAAAATAATTATGAATATCGAAGATATTACAATATATGGGATGTCCATGTCTTGATGAGTACTGCACAATAAAAAAGGAAAGAATCTGTCTCTTGATTGATACAGCTATGCCATATGATTTTAACCTCATGCTGAAGGAAACTATAAAAATTAATAAATACAAGGATTTGGAAGTTGAGATAAGTAGGATGAGGAACTGTTAATAAGAGTGGTACCGTAATTGTTAGATCATTAATTATAGTGAAAATATGTAACATGAAAACTTAAAAATGTTCACATATCAAAATAATAAGATAAAAACAAAGACTATTTTCATAAAAAAACAAATTTTATTACAAGATTTTACACCTAACTAAAAAGACAATGACAAATAATCAAAACGGAAAATTAGCTGAGTAAATAAATAAATAAGATAATATAATATAGTAAAATATTTAAATAAAATAGCTTTTTTATACGTGTCATATTGGAGAATACAGACCACACATCGCAAGAAAAATTATCATCTTTACTTTTTCATGGTTAGCAAATATGACATGCCTGGGCCTATATCATATAATTGCCTTGTTGACTGTAAGACTCAACATTCAATAAGCATATTATGTACTGTTAAATAAATTTGGCATTATCCGTCTTCGGGCTGTACTTGTCCAGTCAATTTTTTATGCTTTAATCGAAGCCGATGATTAGATATTGTCTAGATTGGTCCTTTATAGGACAGACTCTTTAATTTAATTTTTTATCAAGATAACAATAGGTTTGCTAACACGCTTTACTTATATATTTGTGTTTTATGATGTTATGTTTTTTCTCTTAAAACTGGTGAATTAAACATGTAAATTCATTTAAAGCTACTTATTTAATTTATTTACAGGAATTAAATCATTTAATAATATTTATGTACACCAACACATGTATTTACTAATATAAAATCACACTATTTAACTCTATTTATCTACAACAGTTCCTTCCACTTTCTGATACTTGATTTCATTCTCCTCATCCAGCATACGTTTTGGTGGAAACTTCACATTTCTTTCTCAACCGCAACGGCTCAGCGGCAACAACGGTGGCCACTACAAATTTCTTTTAGATAGTAACGTATTCTCTATTCATACTTTAAAAATTCTGCTTAGTAAAAATAGTCTTATAAACAATAGTACATTGACTCCAACACTCCAATTGTACTATGTCTGTAAAAAATAATGTCTTCATGTCATATCAGAGGCATCTTTTAGACCAAAGAACACTTTAATTTGCGTTTTTTTTTCTAAAAGCTGTTTTGTATTGGGAGATATAGATAAATTAATTTGTCAGTAGTAAAACTGGATGTTTTAAAACCAGCTTGGTATCTGCCTTTTCAGAAGGTTATTGCTTTCAACAAATCACATTTAGTCGATTATTTACTATTTTTTATTGTACTTAAGCAAAATGTTAGATTTATTGGTCTCTTACTAGATGTTAATAAGAAATTGGCGGTCAGTATTTGCAATTTTATAGTTCTTGAATCTTTTCAATGTAAATATATTCTATACCAAGGAGACGGGATTAGAGTATATAATTACATTTTTTAAGTTAAATCTAATACTTTTCATCGTCAAGTCATCTTTTAAACAGTAAAAATCCGAGTGATAAAAATGAGCTCCTAGATATTTTAAAATGGCTTGAACCTTGTTCTACAAATGTATTTCTATATGATGTATTTTTTTTTAGTCCATTTTAAATATACGAGGTGTATTCAAGTTATAACTTGTTTTTAAAGAAGTTTTTTGATAATAGATTAATATTCCTTAGCTGGTCTAAGTTATAGTAAGTTTAGTAAATTATATTTTTTCAAAACACAGTGATAACATTCTTCATATACCGGTCGCCGATCAGAACAAGACAAATATGTTGGTTAAGAGAATTTTTTTATATAAATATCTTGATTTATTGTTCTTTAACTTTTGAATCCCTAATTACGAATTTTTTGCACACTTCTTCTTAAATTTTAGTTTTTAGTCTTTTTTAAGCGATATCGTTTTGATTAGATACAATTTAGAATTTTTAATTGATAATTGTAGAAAATAAGTCTCGTTGTCCATTATTACACACACACAGCACTATGGCCCTTGCAGAACATGGGCCTTTTTATAACAGCTTTTCATTCCTCTCTGCTTTTTGCTTTAATGGTCCAATTTTGCACTTTTAACTGTTTTAAGTCCTTGACGTCCTTCCATCTACTTCGAGGTCTTCCTCTTGGTCGGATCCCTCTGGTTCATTTACTAAAACTTTTCTCGCTATTTTCGTTTCTGACATTCTCCAAACAAATCCAAGCCATTTAATTCTTTGTCTTTTTATCCACCCTACTATGTCTTGTTCATCGTATCTCCTTTGTATTTCGTGGTTTATGAGAGGTCTCGAGCCGTTTTATTTGGTCTTTCTTAGTATTTTTTGTTCAAATCTGTTTAGCAGCTCTTTATTACGCTTTATCTAAGTTTTGCTAAGTTTGACTAGTGTTTTATATAATTCTAGTTTACATTTTTATTTACATCTTTGAATTTTAAGATATTTTTTAGCCCGTACAAATATCGATGTCTGGCTGAAATTCGGATGCTAATTTCTTTACTTATATCATTACCTTGTTACTAAGGCTTCTAGGTATTTGAATTGGGACACTACTCAAAAGTGATTGTCGTCTATTTTGGTTTCCGTTTGTTGTTGTCTTATGCGTCGGGTTTTCATGTATTTAGTTTTCTTGTCATTGATTTATAATCCACATTTCTGCCCCGTTGGTTTAACTTTATTTATACACTTCTTCTAAGTTTTTCATTTTCCTTCCCAATATGTGTACGTCGTCTGTAAATGCTAAGAATTGACATTTTGTGGTATATATATATTGCCTCCAGAGTGGACTGTAATTTTCCGTGTTATTTTCTCTAGCACTATATTCAATAGGTTGAATATTAATGCCGACATTATGTCCTCATGCCTTAATCTGCGTTTAGCGTAAAATTGATCTGATATTTTATTACCAATCTTACATTTGCCTTTTATATTTTCTATGGTCGCCATTATAAGAAGTATGTATTTGTTAGGAATATCAAATTGGTGTAATGTTGTCCAAATTTCTTTATTATATATGCTGTCGTATGCTTTTTTATAGTTAACATATAGTTGTTCGATATCGACGTTGAACTTCCAACATTTTTCTAAATTTGTCTTAGGGTGAACAAGTGGTCTACTGTAGATCGTTTCTTCCAAAACCCTGTTTGGTAGTTTCCAATTACTTGGTCTGCTAATAGTGTTAAACGTTTATTTAAAACATGTGTGACATAGGTGACATTTAATAGACATATAATGACAACTAATGACTTTTAATACTCCTCTAATATTAGTAATTTTTGTAATAAACAACTCTGCAATGCTCAAACGAGTGAAAAATAGTATAACTAAATTGCAAAATTCAATTCTGTTTGATTGTCCAGATCATCATCAAAATCTCTAATCTTGCTGTAAACATTAGAATTCTTTGTACCGCGTCTTATAGTCGCATTAGTATTTTTATAGTCTCGATATTATTCAAGAGTTCAAAGTGGAAGGTTTTTGTCATATCTATCAAATACGAGAAATCTTTTCTGAAAACAATGATATAAAGTATCGTTCTCGATCTGTTCTTTATCTTCCTACAATGCATATTGTTATATAAAGCATACTATTTGTATTCAATCACAAAAATACATTCTAAAAATAAGTTGGTAGAATACATTATTACCAATAAAACAAAGCAAATGCTGACTTTTCCAGATCTTTTTAATTTTAGGCAAACTGATCTTTACTATTATATAAGATATAAAATATTTGAGTCTGATTTTTAAAAACACTACCTTTACCATTTTATATTTCACATTTGTCTATAAATACATACTTTGCCCCATTTCGAAGACATAAAATATAAAAAGATGTACGAGAATAATTATAAGCATTACATCCAATGCAACTATCTGAGATAATTCTGCTTTGCTCCTTATTTCTACAAGTGATTAACATTGAATTAATTCTTGAAACTTGATATAATCCTCCTAATAATTTTGTATGCTAAATAAAGATCATCAATTTAATTTTAAGCCGTAAATGCATGGTTGTTTGTTTTAGTCATTCTAAGTCATGTATGTAGTAGATTTAATTGCCAAAAAAATTTCTTTTAAATTTCTGCGTCGATGAATTAGTATGCTATAAACTGTATCTTCATGCTCTGTAACGCGATCAACTATATCGGTTTTATTCAGGCTTATTTATATAACAAATCTCTGCTAATATTAAACATTATAAAAATATTTATTGGAAATTGACTGATAAAAATCATTTTCATATGATGTAAACGTAATAACAAAAGTTATCGTTCAAAATATGCCTTTAACTGATCCACAATTTCAACATAGCAAAATGGGCAACGTTTAATGCAACAATTACGTGGTTTTGCAGGCAACTTTCTTAATTCAATATAATTTTTTTGTGAATTATTTAGATATTTGTTATCACTCATTATTATACAGACATTTTTTATATATTAATATAAAGAAAGTAAACTTTTCTTTAAGTGTGGCAAAAATAAATTAGGTAGATGCAGTTACAATTTATTTACTGCAGAACTGATTTAATGAGATATAGGAGACATAACAAAATAACCTAAGAAATTTATCAAAGTAAATACCAGGCGGGATTAATTACTCGTGGAGTCAATAAAAATGTCAAAATACCTTTTATTTATTCTGAAAAACTAAAATCTAGCCAGAACGAATTAGCATCACGGTTTATTTTTATTTGAGAGGTATGATAGGCATTTTAAAAAATTACAAGAATAAATTTATTAAGCATATATTATAGCTGCAGTTACAAACTGCTAATTTGCTTAACGATCGTCTCTTCAGATAGATTTTAATACGTGATGGAAGCCGGGCGGCTTTTTAACCAGAGCGTTGCAATTTAGTGAAACTTAATGAAAACGTAATTAGCTTCTGCGCATTTTTCACGGGCAAATTATCTTTGAACTACATTCGCAATAATAACTGCGGACATCTTCCCACGTCGCGGCGATCGGGCCGCGGCAGATTGTTTTCTTATCCTTTCAATAATGTGCTGCAAATGAAACGACGTATCGACGTGACCCCATCGGTGGGCTGCCATTGTTATCGCGAAAGAGTGGCCTGCTCGTAATAAAGCGGCGATTGTTGACACTGATTAGATTATACGAAGGCGGAAATAATGTGATAACAATTCATTGCCGCCTGTATTAGCAGATTCTGGCTGCCAAGTTCGCACAATGCAAACGAGAGAATTGCCTCCGCAAATTTCTGATCTCGCTGTAATTAAATGGAAATTCGTGGAAACGCAAATAGTGACTGTGACATACATAGCTACACGTGCTTGCAGATTGCGTTGTTAATCTCTCACTACGTAAATTATTGCTTTCTGACGGATTAGGTTGTTGTTAAACTGCCAAAATATTTATATTTAGAACTCGGCTCACTAAGGTCGTTTGAAAAGTTTTACCAATGTACATACATGCATACATATGTTGGACACATCAGTAGAAACATTTTTACATCAACTGTGCGGTAATTTCTTGTAAAACAATCATCACTCTCAGACAAAAACAGAAAGTTTCGGCAGAATTACTTAGCTAGACGTACATGTTTGACCTATTTCTAAAACCCTTCTATTTTTCCATAATAAAACATAATCAGCAGTTATACATATATAGAGTAAATATTAACTACAGAGACAAACTTTAGGAGGTAATTCTTAATAGAAAAGAAACAAGAAAATTAAATGAGTATATCACAATATGTCATTTCAGTTAAATTGTGTTTATGCGTTTTTTTCTAGGTCTGTTTTGGATCTGCGTTATAAAATGGTGTAGTAATAAGTATAGATAATTTACACATATAAACAAAACATAAAAATAGTAGAGGGAGAACAGGAATTTATCAGAAAATTTACTTCCTCCAACCAAATCAAAGAACGTTTGCAAGAGTATATTGTTGTTTGTGTGAGATGGAGTCATCTGATGGTAGGCTTGAATATGACAGATGAGTACGCAGGTCTATACATTTTAGTTAGAAATATGTGTTCAACAAGATATTGAAAATAACTCTAATATAAGTCCCAGGCAAGGGGTTTGTTAACGTGTGTATGCCAAGCGACTATATTAAGTATCTTACATAAAAATCGCTATTATCCTTATTACTTGCATCTTGCACTTAGGAACTTTTGTGGGCGAATTTTCTTTGACGAAAAAAGTTTTGTCGTTGGTTTTTGCAACACGTTACTATCATTATGGAATTTCTGTCACTGACAGTTTTCACATAATTAAGCAGTTTTGGTAGGGACGTCATCATCAATCTACATAGTAGTCTGTAAGCGAAACGAAATTCTCATAGATGAGTGAAGTTTGTTACCAGCAGTGGTTTGGTGTCAATGTGTGAGTTGGCATTATCGGTAACAATCCAGTTGAAGCAGGTCATTTTCCTCAATATTTCGATAATCCAATGTATTTGCAATTCCTGAGTAACACTCTCCCTTTATTGCTTAACGAAGTGCTATTTCAAATACAGCATATTTTATGGCTGATAGATAATGAAATTTCAGCTCATTTTGGGGTCAATTTCTCAAAAAAGGCTTTTCCGATAGATGGATTGAACTTAAATTCTGTTGATCTTTAGCTATATGATCACTTAAAAATTGTTATGTATGTTAAGCAAGTTTCTAATATTTATGCACTCAAACAATGTAAAGGGAGTACAAATACGTCTCCGCCATTTTTTATGAAAAATTGGGTATTTACTGTGAAAGAACGAAATCTTATGTTTTATTCAAAATATTGTTCATTGCTAGCCATTACTTTTTCCCATTTTTTGGCAGCATACCGAGGGCGCGTCGGAAGAACGCTTCATCTTTTAAAGCTATCCACTTTTTGGTATCTTCTTATGATGTGAAGTACTGCTCAGACAGGGCATGTGCCATTGATCAGAACAAATGATAATCGGAAGAGGCAATTTCTGGTGAATACGGCGGGTGGAGTAGGACTTCCTAACTGAGTGCTTCCAAGTAGGTTTCGACCGGCGCCACAAAATGTGGACGAGCACCATCAGCAGGAGTATAATTTTGTTGTGTTTGGAGTAGTAGTGTTCCCGTTTTTCCTTGAGTGCTTGCCTCAATCTCATCAATTTGGTTCGGTAGAAACCCCTAGTAATAGTTTCGTTCAGTTTGAGCAACTCATAATACCCGACACCAAGCTGATTCCACCAAATACACAACATGAGTTTTTTCCATGAATATTCGGCTTGACTGTCGATGTTGAACCATGGCCACGTGGTCCCAATAATTTTCGTTTCTTTGGGTTGTCGTAGTGGATCCATTTTTCATCACCAGTGACTATACCATGCAAAAAACTCTTTTATTTATACTTGGCAAGCAGCATTTCACGTGAGCAAAATCGGCGTTTAACGTTTCTCGGCTTCAGTTCATATGGAATCCAATTTCTTTGCTTTTTAAACGATTTTAAACGATGTGAAATTGCTTGTTGAATCACTCCTAATGTAAATGCAAGTTCCTCTTGCATTTGGCAGGAATCTTCCTCCAATAAAGCTTTCGTCTTCGTACACTTTCAGCCTTCCGCTACGTTCTTTGTCGTCGATGTCAAACTCACCGTTCTTAAACTTATAAAACCACTCACGACAACTTTGAATCATTCCCAATGATTTTAAACGATGTGAAATTGCTTGTTGAGTCACTTCTAATGTGTGTTCTTGCGTTTGCCAGGAATCTTCCTCCAATAATGTTTCCAATTCCGCGTCTTCGTACACTTTCGGCCTTCCGCTACGTTCTTTGTCTTTGACATCAAACTCACAATTCTTAAACTTATAAAACCACTCACGACAACTTTTCTCACTTAAAGCAGCTTCACCATATGCTTCTACAAGCAATTGATGCGCCTCAGTTGCAGATTTCTTCAACTTAAAGAAGTAAATCAAAAGTTTCCGCAAATGACGCTTATTCGGCCAAAACTCGACATTTTCGCACAAAAAGTTATATGATGCTGATACAAAATCGCTAATATTTCAAGGCTATGGTGTTTCCAGATGTCCGACCTTACGATATGACGTTTTACATCTGACAATTTCAACCATAACTTACTGATGTGGCCATCTTTTTTCAAACGGCATAGATTTATTTGTACTCCCTTTATATTATAGCTTGTGACGTTATTTAGATTCCGTCCGGAGAATTTAAATGACTGCATGAATACATGATTAGACTAAATTGAGCTTGCATTGACGTCCTTGAGATATTGGCGAAAGTAAACTTTAATAGCTATTCCAAAGTTGTCAGGAATAAATGGTATTGTACGGAGCAATGCAATATGATCCGCTGCTGCACACTCAGTGTGGATTTCCGTACATATAATCTTCTTTAAATCAGAAATCACCTCCAAGAGTTTGTCTTTAGAGTTAATATTCACCCTGCATAGATACACTCCGTAGAACATAAATATAACTAGTACGTTCTTTACAAAGAACGATTTTATTAATATTCTGTAGATTTCTAGTGACATTGTACAAGTAATACCTAACATAGGTACTTTGTACGGTAACAAATATCTCAAATGCAACAAAACGCGTTACAGTAACAAGATACACCTAAAAAATAAAACAAATTAAGAATGTCATGAACTGGGCGTTATGCACTAAAATCGGAAGACAAAAGTATTTAATGACTGAGAAAATTGGAAAAATTAAGACATTCTATGTAAAAAATTGTTCACGCCAAGTTGTAAATAGTTTTGTTAAAGATCCCAAAAAGTATAGAAAACTTTTAAAAGGGCATACTGAATTTGTTACAGTTGAGGAACTTCAAAAGTGGATGTTGTGACCACCTAACACGCTGGCAGTAAGAAGACCACGTTTTTTCAACACGAATGGATATTACAAATCTTGTAGATAGTGCGTTTCTGGGTGCCACTTTCTCGTTTAGGTGTTCGATTACACACTCAGAAGTCGTCTTGTCGGTTACTGGTCGCTGAAACTCTACTACCCACCTCGCGACTATTCGGTATTGAAGAACATTATGCCCGACAAATTCTACTAAATTCATGTGGCATTTTTTGGCATTATTGTTAGAGAGAACGACTATTTTGATATACGAACGCTGTTCTATTCGGATCGCATTAACTGACAACTGACTTAACATTATTCTCTATGCACATTGCAATTGACATTGCAGAAATAATTTGAACAACAAATGTTACTGTTTTTAAAACTCGAAAAATCTTATTGATTAATTTTTGTTCGTAATTAATGTTTTTTGGCATACCTTGAGGAAAAAGTTTTAAAAATATATGCATTTGAAAATCAAAGTTATAATCAGTACAATTTATTAAAGTCAAATATTTTTAGCTAAATATTGAATACCAGAATAACAAATAACAAACATTAAAATTTATTTAAAGATGTACATTGTACAAAATGACCAATATTAATTATTTTTGCCACCTTTTTTAATTAATATCAAATTCCTACTTATTAATTATTTTCATAGCCAAAAGTTATAAATTACTATTTATAGAGATAAGGCTAATATATAATACGTGCTGTCCCGAAAACATGAATCTAATATTAATACAATGAAAACGTTCTATCTGACCACGATATAAACCAACGGTCGATGAAAGTAGAAAATAATTCGCGTCTATACATAAGGACGACTTCATTAAGCAGGTCAGTAAGACGCCGATCAAATGAGTACAGGTAATATGTGATCGTCGGATTTGGAATGACTGAATGAGTAGAGTAGCAAAATAAATAAAAGCATGGTACAAACATTTTAGAAGACCAGCAACAAGCAGAATATCAAAAAATATTAGGCGTATATGGGCTACAATTAACAAGGGTCGGCGACTGACATTCCGAGAACTAGGAGATGAGCTGAGGCTCCAAAACCAAAACATGTAGTATTTCTATATTATTATAATTATGATTATTATTATTATTAATATTATTATTTAAAATATCGTTGTTACCAGAGCATAAGAAACATCGTGCTGCATTTTCGAATAATTTGCTATAGCCTACTACCATTGAATCAGATTTTCTCAAAAAGGTCATAACCGGAGGTAAAGCATCTACAGCTATGATTCAGATGCAAAGGCTTAGCCATACCAATAAAAACCTCCTAGTACGCCACATCCGGTTAAACGTGAGATCCCAAGACATTTACTTTAAACAGGATTTTAGCATTTTTACTAACTATATAGCTCTTTATAATTGTAACTGTAATTTTTTGTACTGTATGACTCGATACTTTCAGGATAAACCATGCATCGCCTGTATTATTGTTCCAACCTATAGTTACCTTTTTGTACCGGCGCAACTCCAGTCGAAAATTACCTTAAATAAGACCTACTTCTATCTTCATAAAATAAAGAACTACAACTTCTCATCCATGTACTATATCATCAAAAATGGTAAATTAGCTTTTCCTATATTTTGAAAAGATGGAAACGAGTCTCATCCTTTATCAACGCATTGGGAATCAGACTTGTTATTCGCATGTTGAAATAATCGTAAAAAATAAATGCTAAACTAAAATCGCTTTGGCCCAAATCCAAAATCAATTTAACTATGCAAAATTGGTAAAACGATTTTTTTCGGTTTAACCTGCAAAATTCGAAGCTATTAGAATTTTTATCTTGCTGATTAGTGAAGGTTTTTATAAGAATGACTGTTGCCCAAATATAGAGAATGTTTTTTAGAGTGATACTAAACTACAAAACGAAAACTAAAATTAATTGTTTTTATATTAAAAATTAAAATAAAAGTGTTTGGAATTAATGTTAAATTAATATTAATTGTTATGTAAATTCGTATATAAGTATCAGTAGCAAAAGGACATTGTTGTTGCGTAATAATATTATTTTATTCACATGTAATAAATAATAATAATGGTGAGATTAAGAACCGCTTTCTTCTTTTTATCATTACATCACTACACTTCATTGCACTTCACGTAAGTTGGTATGGAACAAAGCAAGATTTTTAAAACATTAGAAAAGTTTGGAATAAACCGAATACTTGTTTACTGTACTAGTGATCGTTACAAAAAAAACATTGTGAGAAAATAACAGGAAAAGGTCTGGGCAGCTACGTACTCTGTGAATGCTAGCAACCGTCAAGGAATTCGTCTAAATCCACCTCGAAAATAAAAATGAAAATACTACTATTATCCATGCTTCGCTTGATCAGAAATAATAGGGTTAGGGGTATATTGTGGAATAGTAGAAAAATAGATTAAAATAATCAAAAAGACTACTCCAACGGTATGCTCATGAGAGATATGGTCAAATATTTAATAGATTAAAATATTTACACCGTAGAAAAATATTTTAATAAGGAGTATGATAGAGTATATGTTAAGGGTTTGCAATAGCATCATGGGTGGTTAAAATGGTTTAAGGGAATTATTATTTTGCCTCAATCATATTACGGTAAAAAGTATGTTGTGACGATGTAAAAATGGGCCATTTTAATTAATTGTTAATTTTTGATATTGTAGCCGTGCCCTTGATACAACAATTATTAATGCTTTGTAGCTTCTGTTTGAAGATAATGGTTAGATACTTTTCAGCAATCCCAAATGAGAGCAGATTTACTTCAGACCTAACAAACCTGCCTATGTAAACTCTTGGTGTTCCCTTTAAATCGTATAACCCCTGAAGAAATCAAGTCTAAACCCCAAAATTCCATCACAAATTGTCCCTCTCCTATCCCATCCGATGAAGAAGGAACAAGATGCCCACTTTACTATATACTAGTCTAAGACTTACATCTTAAAATCTACATAGGATAGTATGAGCTAGGCATCAGAAATTATTACAGTTTTGTAGTGAAAATAATTATGCTATAATTGAACAACCTGTTCCAACATCACAAAAGAAGGCTATATACATGAAAATCTTCTGGCAACAAATACAGGAATCAAACTGATTGTGCGCTCATTAACAATAGGTATAAATTAAACATCTAAAATTACAAAACTTTTTGGAAAAAAATGTGGATCTTATGATAATTTACTTGCAGCAAATCTAAAAATATATATAAGTCGATAAAAAAACCAAAACTGAATGGAGCTATGGTAAAAACTTTTGAACAAAAAGTGAATGGTGAATTATAGCAGATAATAGAAAATAATCAAAAGAAATATGTAAATCAGATGCGAGGTTTCAAAAATATTTTAATAGAAACCAAAACAGAAACTATAAAAGAGTGTAATAACGAGATAAACAAACATCGAAAGAAGAAACACTGGTTAACTGAAAAAATGACATCTCATAAAAGAAAGGAAAAAAATTAAAAAACGATTGTTAAACACAGATAGCAAGTGCACCAAATATAAGAAATTAAGCAAAAAGATAACGAAATGTGAGAAAGACAAAAGCGGCCATCTAACAGTAAGTACAAAATATGAAGAAATATAAAAACATAATAGTGTAAATGAAACACGAGTTCTGTATAAGAAGATGAATGACGTAACAACAGAATTAAAACTATCAACATGGTCAATTGCTGACGAGAATGGGGAAACGCTAAAAGACACTGAAGAAATTCTCAATAGGCGAAAAAGAAACTGAAAACATTTATATTAGGAGGATGTCAAGCCAAATAAAATATAACTATAGTAAATACTCAACAGATTAAACCACCAATACTAGAAGATGAAGTGAAATATGCTATAAAAAGTAACACATAAGAAAAGGAGAATAGTAACTGATATCTCCAATAAAATATAAAGAACAGGACAATGGCCAGACGATTGGTTCAAATCCTTACTAATCGCTTTTCATAAAAAAGCATTAACAAGGAAGTATGTAAATTATAGAACAATCGCATTAACATTGCATGCTCCAAGATTATGCTGAACATAATAACTAATAGACTAAACAGCTAATAGAATGGCAAATGCCTGTGTTTCAAGCTGTAGAAAGGGGGGTAGAAAGTATGTTTACAATTAGTATGCAGTAAGTTTTTAAGTAAATGTGACTATAATGACGTGTAGGAACTCTCATCTATGATGCCCCTAGAAATTAGTGAAACGATACTATTGCATTTCTCGTTAATTTTACGAACTATTCTATATTCAGTCTTCTTGTGGGTGATAGGTGTAAGATTTGGTTAAGGAGGTTATTTTGATTGTCATTTAGTCTTGTGAGGTAGTTTGTGGCTAACTTCTTTATCTCATCGTTCATCTTTTGTGTATTAAGATTATCTTATAAATTTAATTTCCAGTAAAATGAAAGTGTATTTGTGAGACCTTCTAGAATTTTAGGTTGTATAATTTGTATAATATTTATCGTCATTTTTTAACACATTATCATAGCTGGATTGCTTACGCTTAGATAAACTTGAGACTAGTTTTATATAATAGAGGTTTATTTTCTTTTGAAAGATGGTGTCAGATTAGTTGTTTGCCAAGATAATGAAGTCTGTAACAACCGTTCTTTAATAATGGCCCCACGTCGGGTGCCAGTTATAATGAGATATAACTTTGGCGTGAAAAAGCCACACGCTGGGCGCCAATTATATAAAGAGGTGTTAGGGTGGGGACGCCGTTAGGCGTCAGAGTTAAAGCCACTCTTGTGGTCCGTCGTCGGTGCCAGTTGTAAAGAAACTTTTACAATGGGCCACGTTGGGAGCTAAGAGGGTTCTAGTAGAAATGGCCGTCAGCTTATAGATGTATATATATTTACAAGAACAATAGATACAATGAAAACATGGGGCGACGTACGGGCGCACTGAGACCGCTATTATACTTATACGAGCCACCGGGACCGTGGAAACGGATGCCGGGATGTGGCGAAGTATAAAGGGATGATGCGCGCAGAGGCCGCCCCTCTCGCAACATGCATCCACGATGTATCCGCGCCGGCTACGAAAGGGTACGCCCCGTTACGCACTGCAAGCTTGTTCTCGGCATGCTTCGGTTATGGCTTTCATTGCATCGGCTTAGGCTGGTCTTGAACCATAGATCGTACCTTGCTGGGTATAGCTTCCAAGCGTTTGCGCTTCCACAATATGTGGCCCCGGCATCCATGTCCATGGTCCCGTTGGTTATGTGTATTGGATCGCAACGCCTAATGTTTACGCACTACTTGCTGCCACATCCCGGCATCCGTTTCCACGGTCCCGGTGGCTTGTATAGTATAATATTTATAGTATAGTAGCGGTCGGTGTTTACCAATACCGTCGCCTTGCATGTGCGCCATCCACTATACTTCGCTTCATCCGGCATCCGTTTCCACGGTCCCGGTGGCTTGTATAGTAGCGGTCGGTGTTTACCAATACCATCGCCTTGCGTGTGCGCCATACTCTATACTTCGCTTCATCCGGCATCCATGTCCATGGTCCCGGTGGCTTGTATAGTAGTCGTCTATACTTCGCTTCATCCGGCATCCGTTTCCACGGTCCCGGTGGCTTGTATAGTATAATATTTATAGTATAGTAGCGGTCGGTGTTTACCACTACCGCCGCCTTGCATGCGCCATCCACTATACTTCGCTTCATCCGGCATCCGTTTCCACGGTCCCGGTGGCTTGTATAGTATAGATAGTATATAGTATACTATAGTTAGCGGTCGGTATTTACCAATACCGTCGTCGCCTTGCATGCGCCATCCACTATACTTCGCTTCATCCGGCATCCATGGCCATGGTCCCGGTGGGTCGGATCGTAGCGATCTGCAATTACTTATTGCTCGCCACATCCCGGCATCCGTTTCCACGGTCCCGGTGGCTCTTATAGTAACGGTCTCAGTGTACCCACACGTCGCCCCGCGCATCATCCTTTATACTTCGCCACACCCGGCATCCGTTTCCACGGTCCCGGTGGCTCGTATAAGTATAATAGCGGTCTCAGTGCGCCCGTACGTCGCCCCATGTTTTCATTGTATCTATTGTTCTTGTAAATATATATACATCTATAAGCTGACGGCCATTTCTACTAGAACCCTCTTAGCTCCCAACGTGGCCCCATTGTAAAAGTTCTCTTTACAACTGGCACCCGACGACGGACCACAAGAGTGGCTTCTAACTCTGACGCCTAACGGCGTCCCCACCCTAACACCTCTTTATATAATTGGCGCCCAGCGTGTGGCTTTTTCACGCCAAAGTTATATCTCATTATAACTGGCACCCGACGTGGGGCCATTATTAAAGAACGGTTGATACAACTGGCGCCCAACTTCGTGGCCGATCCCCCACAGACCCAACTTCGTGGCCGATCCCCCACAGACCCAACTTCGTGGCCGATCCCCCACACCCAACTTTGTGGCTGTTTCCTACGCCGCTTAGCTTGTTTTGTACAACTGACTCCAACTGTGTGGCTGTTCCCACGCCCATATTAGTTTGGTGTTACAACTGGAGTCCAATTCTGTGGCTGATCCCACACCTAAATTTGTGGCTGTTTCCACGCCCCATACTTTTCAAATACCCTTTGCTCAGTTTCACTTGGATTTTGAGCCCTATTGTTAAAATTAATTCTTTTAACTTCTTGCCTAGGCGTAGTCCTAGAAACAAAACAATGGCTAACGTCAGCTTTACGGACGAGCAGTTCCGTGATTTAATAGAAATTCTTTCCGAAGATGGGTCCAATCCTCCGAAATCAGGAAGTTTTGCATCCTGCACTGCCCGTTTCGACGGATCGCCGGATACAACGGCAATCGAGGCATTCCTATCGACAATAACTACTTACAAGAAAATAGAAGCGATAGATGATGAAAACGCCATAGAGGGCCTTACGCTGCTGTTAACCGGCAAAGCGGTCAATTTGGGCTTGGAGTCAAGGACAGCGTGATGACCTGGAACGAAGCCCTGGCATTGATACGCTCAACCTTTGCACCCAAGAGACCGGCGTACAAAGTGTACGACGAAATTGTATGCGATAAACAGCAAAGCTCTGCAAACACAGAACTGTTTGTGGCTAAGAAGAGAGCATTAATAGCAGAACTGCCCAAACCTTCTTTGCCCCAGTCGCAATGTTTGGACTTGCTGTACTCCTCGCTGCATTTTCACGTCAGGGACAAGATCCCTCGTGATTCAATAAACTCTTTTGATGAGTTTCTCGCGAAGGTGCGTCAAATGGAAATTGCGACACCTGAGCGATCTACGAAACCCTCGACTCTGATGACTCCATCGGCAAAGAAGATCCGATGTAATTTCTGCCGCGTTCTTGGACATGCTGAAGATGTTTGTCGAAAGAAAACTAGAGTCCCAGCACCAGGCGTCGTACCAGAGCAACGAGAGGAGAAAACTTCGAGGCCACCTCCAACGATAAAGTGCTACGGCTGCGGTGATCCCGGCGTAGTCAGGAGTAAGTGCCCCAAGTGTAGTAAAACTAAAAGTGAAGCAGCCGAAATCGGATTTTATTCACTAAGTCCAAGCCTCGCATCGTTATCACGAAGGAGGCCCACTGTTAAAATCCGCATCAAAGGCATCATGGGTAGAGCCCACATTGACTCAGGAGCCAAACTGAGTGTAGCTTCAACGGTTTTATTTAGAACCCTGCAGAGAAAAGGAGTCAGATTCACTCCAGAAAATGCGATTATAACTCTTGCAGATGGCTTGAAACGCAAGCAAAAATTCAACGTGCCCAGTACCAGTGACTCTTTGTGGTCGGACGATCCCCACGAGTTTCATTGTACTGCCGGGATCACGTGACAATCGTACCCTATTGGGGGTCGATTTCATACAAGATGCAAACCTAGTACTGAACCTGCCGCAGTTGTCCTTCCATTTTTTGGACAACCCTGCCAGGAGATATGATCTTCTAAGTGAAGAAGAAGACGAAGTGTCCATGTCCACGGCACAGGCCTTAGTGCACAAAAACGATAAGGCTCCGTCAGTATTTTCTAAATTAGCTCACCTAACATCGCTTGAACCAATGGTGAGTTTGTTGCCAGCGAGCCCGTCCATCGCGGACACGCCCGATGATGGTTCATACGGCCCGCTCCCGCTAATCGACTTAGATGTCCCTCCAAGTTCGCCGAGGCGCGACCACCGAGCTCTAAGTGGGTACTCACGCAGATTTGTAGATTCCCTGTTTCGGAATGCACAACAGGATGTCAATAATGCCGAGATGGTCCTATCGCCATGGAGTGAGGCGCTATTTAACTTTAGCTTTAGCGATGACAGCAGCGACAGATATTCATGATGACCCAGCTAAGGTGTCGGCCATAATGGATATACCTGCTCCGCGAAATGTTCGCTAAGTACAATCCTTTCTACAAACCTGTTCCTGGTATCGCCGCTTCGTACCCAATTTCGCGAAGATTTCCGAGCCTCTTACGAGATTGACGAAGAAAAACGCTACCTGGATCTGGGAAGGGAGCCAAAAAGATGCTTTCCAGGAGCTGAAACGCTGCCTGACCAGCGCCCCAATATTACGCCAAGCAGACAATGGTAAACCATACACCATTAAAACCGATGCCAGGACCACGCCATCGGTGCTGTTTTGGTCCAGGGGGAGCGCGCTGATGAGCACCCAATGGAATACGCCAGTCGTTTGCTAACTAGAGCCGAACGAAATTATTCCACTACGGAACGCGAAGCACTAGTCGTTATATGGGCTGTGTCAAAATTCCTGAAGTATGGAATCCCCAGAAGAATAATAAGTGACAACGGTACGCAGTTTGTTACCTCAATAATGCAGAAACTGGTTTATTGTTGGGATATCCAACACGCATTTACACCAGTATAGAATCGAATCCGTGACCGAGATTTAGACGCAACTCGCAATCTTGGTAGGAGACGACCATCGAACTTGGGCCGAGAAACTTCCTAGCATCCGATATGCTATGAACACATCAAGCTGCTTGAGTACTGGATGCACTCCCGCATTCCTTACATTTGGCAGAGAGTTGAGAACCTATGATGATGTCAACCATGACCTCCGCCAAATAGCCCTATCCGAAAATTTCATTCCTGAAATTACTCCTAAACTTGTTTTATTGGCAGACACCCATCGACGAACGAAAGAGGTGCAGGAAGAAAAGGAAGAAGCAAGGAAGAAGTTGGCTGATCCGCGACGACGGCCTGCCCCTATCTACCAGCCTGGTGACTTGGTGATGGTTGCAGCTCACGTCCAGAGCAACGCAGCTCGCTATCAATCAGCGAAGCTAGCTCCACGTCGCGACGGGCCCTACATCATCTTGCGGCAACATGGACCTTGCTCCTACGAAGTAGCTCATCCTGCTGAACGTAGCAGACCATTGGGTACCTACCACACCTCCGCGCTGAGCCCATACCAAGGTTCAGTCGTCAACCCACCCGGTCCTGAACGACCTTTGCGCAGACGTGGCAGACCAAAAGCAACAACCAACAACTACTGGTCTCCTCGTCGGGACGTCTTCGGGACCAGAGGGGAGACTGTAACACGGCAATTTTTGCGTCAAAGTTCGCCACGTCAAATAACCGTACAGAGACCTGTAACTCGGCTATCACTGCGCCAACGCGTGTACGCCGAGTAACCGCGCAGAGGCCGCCCTCTCGCAACATGCATCCACGATGTATCCGCGCCGGCTACGAAAGGGTACGCCCGTTACGCACTGCAAGCTTGTTCTCGGCATGCTTCGGTTATGGCTTTCATTGCATCGGCTTAGGCTGGTCTTGAACCATAGATCGTACCTTGCTGGGTATAGCTTCCAAGCGTTTGCGCTTCCACAATATGTGGCCCCGGCATCCATGTCCATGGTCCCGTTGGTTATGTGTATTGGATCGCAACGCCTAATGTTTACGCACTACTTGCTGCCACATCCCGGCATCCGTTTCCACGGTCCCGGTGGCTTGTATAGTAGCGGTCGGTGTTTACCAATACCGTCGCCTTGCGTGTGCGCCATACTCTATACTTCGCTTCATCCGGCATCCATGTCCAGGTCCGGTGGCTTATGCGCTATATCTTCATCCGGCATCCGTTTCCACGGTCCCGGTGGCTTAGTATAATATTTATAGTATAGTAGCGGTCGGTGTTTACCAATACCGTCGCCTTGCATTCGCCATCCACTATACTTCGCTTCATCCGGCATCCTGTCCACGGTCCCGGTGGCTTGTATAGTATAATATTTATAGTATAGTAGCGGTCGGTGTTTACCAATACCGTCGCCTTGCATGCGCCATCCACTATACTTCGCTTCATCCGGCATCCGTTTCCACGGTCCCGGTGGCTTATTGTATAGTAGCGGTCGGTGTTTACCAATACCGTCGCCTTGCTGTGCGCCATACTCTATACTTCGCTTCATCCGGCATCCATGTCCATGGTCCCGGTGGCTTGTATAGTAGCGCTACTTGCTTCATCCGGCATCCGTTTCCACGGTCCCGGTGGCTTGTATAGTATAATATTTATACGTATAGTAGCGGTCGGTGTTTACCACTACCGGTCGCCTTGCATGCGCCATCCACTATACTTCGCTTCATCCGGCATCCGTTTCCACGGTCCCGGTGGCTTGTATAGTATAGATAGTATATAGTATACTATAGTTAGCGGTCGGTTTTACCAATACCGTCGTCGCCTTGCATGTGCGCCATCCACTATACTTCGCTTCATCCGGCATCCATGTCCATGGTCCCGGTGGCTTGTATAGTAGCGATCTGCATATTACTATATTGCTCGCCACATCCCGGCATCCGTTTCCACGGTCCCTGGTGGCTCTTATAGTAACGGTCTCAGTGTACCCACACGTCGCCCGGCTGCATCATCCACTTTATACTTCGCCACACCCGGCATCCGTTTCCACGGTCCCGGTGGCTCGTATAATATAATAGCGGTCTCAGTGCGCCCGTACGTCGCCCCATGTTTTCATTGTATCTATTGTTCTTGTAAATATATATACATCTATAAGCTGACGGCCATTTCTACTAGAACCCTCTTAGTTCCCAACGTGGCCCCATTGTAAAAGTTCTCCTTTACAACTGGCACCCGACGACGGACCACAAGAGTGGCTTCTAACTCTGACGCCTAACGGCGTCCCCACCCTAACACCTCTTTATATAATTGGCGCCCAGCGTGTGGCTTTTTCACGCCAAAGTTATATCTCATTATAACTGGCACCCGACGTGGGGCCATTATTAAAGAACGGTTGTTACAAGTCTGATATACTTAGTTTTTGTTTCAAGCAGCGGCGTTTTTGTTAACTTTTGAAGGAGAAGACGGTTTTGTGGTAAATATAATTTGCACAATTTTAATTTTATTTATCAATATTGGCCATAAATCTACCCATTCATTTAGAGTATTTAAGTCTATTGTAGATATTGTAAAATTTCAGTTCCAAAGTTATGTATGAAGAATAAGATGGTATCAACAGCAATTGTATCAATTAAGGCATTTTCAGTTTTGGAAATATCTAAGGTATTAGATTGAAAAAAAGGTCTGTCACACTAGCAAATAATTCAATTTTTGTGTAATTTGTGTTAATGTTTTGTTCATAATATCCCAGTTAACATCCTCTTTGATTTTAGATGGACAAATCTAAACTCCAAATCCTGATATGTTCTTGCTAGTGTGACAACTGTCACTGAGAAAAACGAGACATATTTGTAATACTACCGTGGCAAGATGCTATAAAAAGTGTAGTTTTGGCGACCTCGGTCACATTCTGGCCAACCATGTGTTGAATGCCGAACCATCTTTGAGCACTCAGCACTTGGTTTAAGAACTTGGAATCGACCAGAAGACACTATGGATTCAATTCGGGAGCTTGACGAGTTGACCAAAACACAGGCCAATAAATGAATCAAAATTCGCCGCCCGATGAAGACGTACGTCAGGAATAAGTCGATTTGAAGCCAGCCAAGTGATATTTCGACCAGATCTGAATGTGCGCAGATCAGCGAAAAAAGATCGCAGAGGAAAACGGACTTCGTTTTGAAGAATGGTTGTTGTTGAATAAATTGGCCTCTTCTTCTTCAAGTGCATACTCTTCGGGAAAGAGTGTTTGCGATCATGATTCGGGATACTGCAATTCTAAACAGTTGTGATGATGTCAGTTTATACCAATCTCTTAGATTTCTCAGCCAAGATATACGTCTGCGACCTGGTGGGCGTCGGCCGTTAATCTTGCCTTGTAGTGCTAGTTGCAATAACCGATATTTAGTGTTTCTCATAATGTGGCCGAGGTATTGCAGTTTATTTGTTTTTATTTTCTCAATACATTCTGTTTCTTTTTGCATCCTTTTCAAAATTTCCTTGTTACTCACTCTGTGGATCCATGGAACTCTAAGCATTCTTCTGTATGTCCACATTTCAAAAGCCTCTACTCTTTTAAGGGCATCCTTCGTTAATGTCCACGTTTCAGTACCATAAAACAGCACAGAGTACACATAGCAGCGTAATAGTCTGATACGTATCTGTAGATGTATCTCGTGAGAGCATAATGTTGCTTTCATTTTCATAAATGCTGAATGGGCCATTTCTATTCTCACCTTGATTTCTTGCAGACAATTACACTGATCGTTTATCCATGAGCCCAGATAACGATATTGAGATACGTTTTCAATTATTCTATTGTTATGCCGTAGTACTATTTGCGTTACTTGAGGATTTCTGCTGATCACCATTGATTTTGTTTTTGTTGTGTTTATGGAGAGACCGAAATCTTGACTAATGACTGATATCTGGTCCAGCATTCTTTGCAATCCTTGAGCTGATTCAGACATTAATACCGTATCATCGGCATATCTTATTGAGGTTATTCGTTCTCCATTTAATAGTATTCCATCATCAGAATTGTCAAAAGCATTGTCTAAAATCTCTTCTGAATACAAGTTAAAAAGTAAGGGTGATAACACACATCCCTGTCTTACTCCGCGCAGAATGTCCATTTCTTCCGTACTGTGTCCATCAACTCTTACACCTGCAGTTTGGTGCCAGTATAAATTGGTTATTACACGAATATCAGCTTGATCTAGTTGTATCGCAGTCAATACTTCAAGAAGTTTATCATGTTTGACTTTGTCAAAAGCTTTTTCGTAGTCAATAAAGAGCAGATATGCATCTTTATTTACATCACGGCATCTTTCTAATAAAATTCGCATAAACAATAAAGGTTCTCGTGTACCCAATCCATCCCTGAAACCGAACTGATGTTTTGTTAGTCGTTCTTCACATTTCTTGTAGATCCTGCGATGTATGATTTTTAAGAATATTTTGAGAACATGGCTCATTAAACTTATTGTTCGAAAATCTTTACACTGTTTTGGTTTATTAATTTTTGGAAATGTTACAAACACAGAGTGTAACCAGTCTTTTGGAATTGTCCCGCTTTTATATATACAATTGAAAAGATCTACTAGTATTGGGATATTTTCGTCTTTTATCAGTTTCATAATTTCAATAGATACCTCATCTGGTCATAAGGCTTTTCCTGTTTGTGATGATTTTGTTGCTTGTATAATTTCATCTTTTGTTATTTCTAGGATATTGTCTTTGTTTACATTTGTATTTGGTTTAACACCTCTGTCATCTTTGAAAAGATTGTATGTATAATTTTTCGATTCTTTTATTTTATCTTCAATTTTGATAAGAATTTCTCCTTTTGAGTTTATTGATATATTACCTTGGTTATTATTATACGCTCTTCCATTTAATTCACGGACTTGCTTATGCAGGTTCCTTGAGTCATGTAATTTTCCAGATGTTCAACGTTTTCACATTTTATTTTCAACCAATTACTCTTTGCTTTTCTTATTTCTTTCTTTATGTTTTTGCGCAACTCTCAATATGCAACACTATTATTGCATAATTTCATTAATCTTCTTCTTTCCATCATTTCGAGTATAGTATCCGTCATCCAAGTTTTTCTTTTTTGCCTCTTTTCTGGTTTAAGCATTTCATCACAAATAAATTGGCCACACAAATAAAAATGTTTGCAAGTGTAACAGAACACTGCATTGCAAAACACTTCTTTTTCTTAAGTGCTCTGTTCACACTTAACTGTTGTGTTTTACGGCATTCACGGTTGGTTAGATATAATTTTAACGATAGATGCTCGTTGGAAGTGAAGTTGCTTTAATATCTATAATAGTTCAGTGAGGTTGTTATATTGTAAAGTGGGTCTCCTTATATCCAAATTGGTGGTTTGTTATTAGAGTAGTTATATTAAGATCCTCTTAAAGGTTTCTTAGAAGAAACTCTTTAAACATTTTTTAGCAGCGGCAACAAGCTAATCTGTTGATAAGAACTAGGTAAATGCTTTATGATCATTATTACCTGTGTATATTTTTATTGCATTAAAAAATATAACAAGCTAAATATCTAATTGAAAATAATAATTTATAAGATAATTTCTACTTTCGAATAATTTTTTAAAATATGTGCTATTTTGAGGCGTTTATCCCAATACTTATTTCAATGGAAAAAAGCTCAATTGATGGTGATAACTAACATGAGATGTGCGAGAAGTTAGCTTCTTCAATGCTTATTGTTGGCGCTTCTTCAAGGAGCATAAAAATTTCTAATAAATATTAAAAACATTTCTAGACTTTTACTTTACTACGTCGGGCCTAAATTCCATTTGCTATTTAAATGAATGGTATGTTGAATTTTCCTTCGTAATTGGTTTTTGTATGTAACAAAGTATGTTAATAGTTGTTTCATTATTGTGATAGCTTTCCTGTAAAAAAACCACATGACTTTTGGAATAAGTTCGATTATGTTATATATATTTTTATATATATTTTATATATATATATATATATATATATATATATATATATATATATATATATATATATATATAATGTGGTTAAAATTTGATCGAGACTGATTTTTTTGCAAAAAAAAAACAAATTTTCAATCACTTGCTTGCACATGTGACTTTAACGTACTTTCCTCTGGAGTCAACGCATTTTTTTCAACGTTCTGGAAGCATTATGATGCCTTTTTCAAAAAAGGCTTTTGGTTGACGGTGTATACACTGTCTGGATAACGGCATCGTTGTCCGCAAACCGCATGTTTGGGATTAAATCAGAACTGTACGGCGGATGTCACAAAAGGTTCCGTTTCAATTTCCGGAAGGTTTCCATTGTTGTTTTAGCCGAATAAGGGCATGCATTGTCTTGAAGGAAGGCTACCCGCTTTTCACTTGTCTTTTCCTTCACGTCTGTTGTCAAGAGGTCTGGGTAATAGGCTGCATTCACTGTTCTGGTATTCATCAGAAAGTCTGGCAGCTTCCAAACACACCATTTTGTTCATGTCCGTCAAAGTGAGTGGTACTCACTGTGGATTCACTTTGCGACAGTGCAGGTGGTTTTTCACGATGTATCTATACAGTCAACACTGATGGACAGCATTGCTCTAAGTTCCTTGATAGTGCTGCACCTATTCTCACAAATAAGTGCGTTTATACGAGACATTTTCTCCAACGAAGAATTTAATCACAATGCGTTGTCCCACGCTCCGCGATATCCTCTGTTTGTTCATCACTCTAGCAACTCCCAAACAGGACTGAACAGATTCTAACCCGAGCAGGAGGGAGGGTAGAGGTACGGCTTACTTAAACACAAATCAGTCCTGGTCATATTTGAACCACCTTGTAGTTTTAAAATATACTCGTCTCTTATATTAGTTTGATGGCCAGAATAAAATTTAGTGTTTAAGTATTACCTGTGTGTACTAAGAGTAATTATAACGAGAAAGTGATTTGAGAATAGCGGTTATCTTCAACAAAAATATAATTTTGCAAAGATTCCTAGAGCTAAAGAAATATAGCGGATATTTTTAGTACCGGATGGCTAATAATAGATTAATGTAATTAATGTTATTTATTACTTAAAAGAGTTTACGCTCTCTAGTAGTGATTCAATGACTATCCTAATACGTACATATGTTTGTCATTTCAGTTAATGCTGGCAGAATATTTTCAGTTCGAAACTTTGTAAAAAGATATGGTATGCCAAATGAGGATAAAAAACAAACTGCTAAAGTAAATTATCCAAGTAAAATACTGATTCGTGCATTAGTAGCCTTAATTAATTAGGTAACTCAAGTTTAAAAATAAAAATTGCCGAACTGCCATGTGAAATTTTATCAGTAATCGAGATAAGTATAATATTCATAACAGAAAACCACAAAATATAACATTGGAAATTTTTTTTTGTAGAAAGTGATGTCCCAATGTTTTTATCGTGAACATAATCTGATACAATTGTGTGCTCTTGTTACTCATAGTTAAGCAGAAATAGTTATTCTTGAGAATGATCTTAGTGTGTCTCAATATAACAGTGGTTATGACTAATAATTTACCATTGATGGAGCTGCGATTAAATCCCGCATTTTTCTAGAAAACGTATGTTTCACTATTGTATTTGCAACTCGTGCAGTAACTATCACATTCAGACGACTATGCGTAACGATGCTAAATGGTGTGTACGTGACATTAAGATCGTAGCGGTTAAGTTATAAATTATTTCAAATTATTGAATAGGATCAATTAGTATATACAATAAATCAACATTTATAAATAATAAATAAATTGGTCTGTCTATAACTGCCTTATATATCAATATCAAAAGCATTTCTTACCTAATAAAAATAAATTATATATTTAACTTCAATAAAACCGCTATTCTTATTAAATTATATTAAAATTGTTTATCGTACAGACAATAATACATAAAATGCACTAATTGAAAAAAATTTAAATTTAACGAAGAAGTATTTTTTTATTTATCAATAGCATTTTATTTTCGCTTTCCTACTAGTACAATTAAAAGGCGACACATTTTTTTACTGATATCTCGTTTGTCAGAGGAAGTTAGTTTTTATCTAAGATTTCGTAGTTATTTTTGATGTCTAGTGTTCTACTTTCTTTTCTTAAAGGTTGCGTTCTTACTTTGTTATTTAGCTATAGTTAGGAATGTTTTAGCTGTTTGCTTGTGTGGTTATTATTTTAATGCTGTCCTAGAAAATTGATTACTATGACCAAAATTGTTTTTAATTAAGTGATTTTTTAGTGTGATAAGTATAGGTGTAATATTTACTTCTTAATATGTTTAACAATAATAATTTAATCTGGGGAAAATATATAAATAAAACATTGCTGATTACAGTTGCAGATTTAAAAATATATTTAATTTGAGTTCCGGTCTTGGATGATTATGGAAATTGTGTAATTATTGTTACACTATATTAGTACATCAGTTAAGATTTTTCACATATTTCAGCTTATGCATCATGCATATAAGACTAAATAAAAGTTAATTCCTCTATCCATAGTTAAAACCCCGATTTACCATTATCTATTATTAAATTTACTGATTTGGTCTATATGTTGGCTGCATTAATTAATGTAAAGTAAGTGTTATATAGTTTGACAATGGATGAAGAATAAATATCACCAAATTTTACACAAAGATTAAACATCGATCTATATGTATGTTTAAAACAAATTAAGTTCAGCTAGTACCAAAAGTTTCAAAAAATATAACCTTGCAGAATAATTTTCATTTATATAAAAATAAAAGGTAATTGAGGGATAGCAGACAAAATATTTGATTATTTTTATACTTACATTTTTACATTTACATAAAGTTTATTCTTTAAGGATACCTAAATCTGTAAATTAAAAAAAATTACTTTTATCATTTTTAAACACAAAATTGAAGTTATGATTTGTAACCAATTAAAGATATAGGATAGAAATTAAATCTCATATACAAATATCTAATGACGGTTTATAAACTAAACATTTTCAGTGTACATATCTCATTTTAAAAAATGTTTTATATTAGAAGCTTGACAACTTCGTAAATATCTTTCTTGTGCTAAATTTACAGAGATTAGACTTAAGGTAGGCAAAATTCTTTCTGTAAAGTAAACGCAAAGATCTTTTGATGCATCCCGTTGTTTGTTCTCTAATTGTTGAGCTGTAGTCGAAGTCTGGAGCTCTTGACGTTTTGTTCACAATTAAGGCTGACATTTTCAAAAAAATCTTTTAAATATTAAGTAACTTTTCCGTGTACTTTCGATTTTCTACTTATACGAGTATGATAGAAATTATTCTTGGAGACCACTATTGACGTTACTAGGTTAGTTGCTGACATAACCGAACTAGTTGCTAACGTAAATCGACTCGTTGCAGGTAATATCTCAGCATTTGTTGGTGTTACTTGCTTTTTCACTTAATAACGATCTATTCTTTGGTCCTTTTAAGCAGTGAACCAAGATTTAGGTAAACATAATCCATCGCCTCTGTTAAAGTTGTTTTTATATTTATAAATCTCCCCCGCTTGCCTGTATTATCTCCGTTAATAATTCCTACAATTAGACCAAACTTGTGTTTGTGCGAATTCTATCTCATGGTCAGGATCTGCCAAGGCATGTCCAACATGAACTCACTTTTTCGATTGATTGAAGCGTGTCATTGGTGGTCCTAATGTAGACCTATTTATACAAATATGGTATTCAGCATCCCCCTAGTATATACTGTGGATTTCTTGTATCCTTGGTTGGTCGAAGTACTTCCGTATTTTGGTGGTAATTATGTAAATGGTTTTTATCCTGTTTTTGATCAGAATTCTTCTTATCCGGCCCGTAACTATGTTAATACAAAGTAAAAAAGCTTCACTTACCGCAATTTCAACTGTGTTTTCGTGCGCATCTGCTAGGTTTTATTTTTTCTTTTATATTCGTCCTCGAGTAGTCATCTCTTGCGAGACTTGTTCTAAATATTTTACTTCCCTATTTAAGAACTGAATATAATATGTTTACCGTCCCAGATCTACCAATGTTTTCATAACACTGACCATAAATGCCTTCGCATTTTATACACCTTTATGGAGAAGAGGTTTACAAGTCAATAAGATAATTAGAAAACTTACGTAAAAATATGTTCAGCTGCTGTCTAGTTCAGTCTTACTACGTTGAAAAAATTAAAAGATAGTTCTAAAGTATCTACAAGTCAAACACCAATTGGGCACCCCTTAAACCCAAAGAATTTATCGAAAAAAAAAGCTGACTTGGTTAGAGAATAAGTGCAAGTACAAGGAAAACTCTCATCTGCGTTCAGTAGAACTGATGCAAATGTATATCAGTCTGGCTAGCAGTATTTATAAAGGCGATTGGAATACTGTAGACCTCATCACATTCTGTTCTGCGAAAAAACACGGACTGCTGCCACCAATAGATAATCTTAATGTTTCCGCATTTATAAAAGAAAGACAAATGGATTGTAAACAAATGGTAGTAAACTTTTCCGAATGTATATTTAGTTAAGGATCATCAGTACCCTCAGCAAAGGAGCAAAGTTTGCGATACAATCCAAATTCATTCTAGTTGAAGGCATTATATCCATCATGTCCAGTAAATAAAGCAGAGGAAGTTTGGGTTGAGACCTCACCCATCTTGCGCCGTGATAAGCCGCCTAAGAAGAACCTACCCAGGGCGAAATGAGATGCTCTTTGTAGATTCGAGAAGGCGCCATCATCATCTTACCAGCGAGGAAAAGTAATACTACTTTTATATTTGTACAAAAAACTACACAAATGAAATGGCTAAACCCGCGCAATTCAAAAATTTACACCATTCTCGAACCCGATCACACAGCACGGATACCACGTGACGTGAGCAAATTGATACAAAGTTCCTTTCTGAATAATGTTGTTAAAAAAAGAATAATAACGTTACAAGCGCTGCCCTCCAAAATACACAAGAATGGTGAACCACTAGGAGCAATTCTTAGTGCCTTCAATGGACCTATTTACAAACTAACTAAATATTTGTCTACACACTGAACTTATTATCAGTAGTTACAACAACTCCGCACACTTTGTCAAGCATCTTCAAAACATCCAGCTACAAGAAGGAAACCTAATTGCCAGTTTTGATATAACGTCACTCTTTACCAAAGTTCCAATCCAAGATGCTCTATATCACCTGAAGTAAGTGTTCCCTAATAGCATCTTGCAACTCTAATTCGTAAAGACTGTATTATAAACAGTAAAACAGAGTAGCGGTGGAAAACCCGATCAGCCCGGTAATCACCAATTACTACATAGAAAGATTGTAAAGATCGCCATTAATATATTATTAAAATACACGATATCGCTAAGATACATTAATAACACGTTTGTATATACAAATTCGACAAGAAGACACCACTAGTTTCTTACACACATTAATTCGATACATTCGAATACTCATATTACCTTGGAGCTTTTCTAAACGTTCAGATGTTAAAATCAGAAAATAGATATTTACTACTCACTGTATACAAAAAGAACCCACTCATACGGACCGACACCTTTACAAACAGTCGAGTCACCATTAATATAATAATGGTAAGGCTCTAGCGCCCCGTATGGGAACATGATCTGCAAACTGAGAGGTTAAGACTCTTATATGTCCGACTTTACTGTCCGGTCGTCGCGTACCACCTCTGATGCGGGGCGATGTGGAAAGCACCGCGTTTTAGACGACCACTATTACTACCTCTTGCTCGAGCGAGCGCAGGTACCCGATTATTTTCTTTTTTTGTACAGCTGTGAGAAATTGTATCATTCACACTTCACTAACGCTTTACCTTCCTCATTATCCACATTTAGGCATCCGACATTTACATTTCCTAGACTGGTTATTCCTAACACTACCATCATATATTGATGTAAAAATAAATTACATTAAAATTCTCTTAAATTAAGGAAACAGCGACGGCAAGGTTTACTTTATTTGGTCACCACATGTCTACAAATGAACGAAAGCGATTAATATTATACAATTATCACGTCTGCATGGCAATAACTTTATTATTTATTATTTAAAAACTGATTACACAGGACAACAAATTTTAAATTTTTATTTCTTCATTATTTTCACATTTTTTTTGTTTTATAATCCCAATCATCAAATATTTTGTTATTTCACTTCCATTGATAACGTTTCTCAATAGTAGCAACGCCTTAATAAAACCATTCTCTATGTTCGTCATTAACATCACGAAGATTCGAAAGAAAAAAGTCCAAGTGCGAATATAAAAAATACATTTCCTAACTATTTCGATGACTCAAGGAATTCACCAACAACATCTTTATAATTAATAAAGTCGCTTAGGACCTCTTCAAATGCTGCATTTCGCGTTAGAAGATTAGTTTTTTAAGATATTGAAATCCACATTCCTTCTTTATTCATTATTTTGACGAAATTTTTCGTCAAGTCCAATTTCATATGCAACGAAGGTAAAAAAAGTATTGTTTGTTCAGTAAAACCTGAATGAATAATGTTTTTTCCAGAAATATATTGGTTTCCTTTAGCCATTGTTTATCAACATGTGAGTTTTTGCCTGGTTATCCCACTCACAAATAAAACAGCAATGCTTTGTGTATCCAAGTTGCAAATAAAACAACATTTCCACAACCTTTAAATCGACACTGATATTTTATTTATACTTTCTATAATTACTTTTGTCAAGGAAGCCATATTATCATAGAATTCTTTCATGTGAACAACATATTCAACAGGAACTGGAGGATAATTATTTTCTATGTGTAAAGAACATCTTTTAGACTCGGTTTCGAAGAATCTATGAAAACACAACATTCTTCTACATCGTGTTTATAACCTAATACAAGCATAAAGTCGCCAAGAAAGATTTTCTTTAGTTGAGAAATATTGTGGTAACTCTTTTAGAGCGATATACTAAAATACACCATTTTTGCAATATTGATGCTAGTACATTTGCTTGAGTTTTTGATAAACGTAAATTTTGTACCATAGTTTTGTCAATGCCTGTGAAGCTATCTGTCTCCCATCGGACGCGTACCCCAGATGGCGGATAGGGGAATGCTGTAACCGGCCTGACTTCAGCTAAACTCGCAGACCAAAACAAACTAGCTTTTCAATAAGGATAGCAACCTACTGAGAGCGGCTCTTTAAACTGCTCACAGAACAGAAAAGAAGCCTTGGAATAGTATAGATGCAAAGGTAACGAACAAAGCAAGAAAAGGGACCATGACAAAAAATACTTTAAAAATTAGTACATGGAACATTCGCTCGTAGAATAGAAAACATCAGGAAATCGTACAAGAATTGGAATTTCTCAAAATTAAAATATGAAAATAATACTTCAGATATAAAATGTATTGATCAATACATGACGCTTGTCACTTTGAATCTAAAAACACTACACTAAATATTCATCCCTGTTTATGTACCAGACATTACTAAAATTAAAGAAGAGAAAGTTACGTTTTTGAGAACCTGTTAGACACTACAACAACTAACAATAAAACATTCATCCTTGAAACCACAACGCAAAAGTGGGTAACGCACCTATTAATGGAGTGAAACAAAGGTTTAACAAAGAAAGTCTTAACAAAAGCAGAGAAATACTCATAAAAATTTGCCTTCTAAACAGCCTCCGAATTAATAACACAAAATCACATGGTCTAATACAAAAGTTTGCGGTTCCACGATTCACTATATCACAACAAAGAGAGAAATACACCCCACAAATATAATAGACGTGCGCTTCCTATCATCAGTAGACATACGATCAGGTAATTGACTTATATTAAGAGAAATAAATATATCGATAAAGCCTGTGAAGTCAAGAAATACAAAAATTGAAGATCTACTAATATAGAAATCCTCGAAAATAAACTAACTTTAAAACCTGTACTGTAACAGACTAACAGAGAAATTAAACATACACAATTTATAAAGAATAACAGGCATAGAAGAAAGTATTGGACAAAAGAAAAATAAATACAAGCAAAAGAGAGCATAAAATATGGTATGATAAAAGATAAACTATTAACAAAAAAAAAATAAACGTTTTTAACCCACAAAAGAAGAAAAAAGCCCGAGGCTAGAAAAGCGTACGCGAGAATAACAAATAGAGTCAATCAAGAAATAGACAATATCAAAAAAGAGCACTGGGGGAAATTCATCAAAGATATGTAACACGAGTTGTACGTATCTCAAAGAAAAGACATTAACGAATTCATACGAATAAATAATATCACAGAACAATAGATCGAACACTTAACAAAACTATGTGGAGAAGCAGAAGAAGAGTAATAAACAACAAGGAAAATAGAAAAAACGTGCAAGTATCAGAAGAAGAAATAAACATACGAATAAAACAATTGACGAAGAGAAAGGCGCCAGGTCCAGAGAGAATACAAAACAAACTCATTAAACAAGAACAACACTAGGTATATGGTTCCAAAACTATTCAACACTAGGAAGATATAAATAATAATCAAAAAAGAGACAAAAAAAAACAGAAAATTACCGAGCCATCAGCTCAAACTATTAACGGCAATAATAAAGTACAAAATAAAAAATAGATATGGCGGAAGAACAACAAGGTTTTAGAAAGAGCCGCAGCACTATTGACGCTGATTTTATTATCCAATAAATAGTAGAAAAGTCTATCAAATACAACAAGCCTGCATATATGTGCTTCGTGGACCTAAAAAGCGCCTTCGATAGGGTGAGACGATATTATGAACCTACAAGAAATACAGCAAATAGAGCAGCAAATAATAAAATGAATTAAAGAAATAAACGTGAATAATAGAGGAAAATTAGAATGCCAAAAGGGAAAACAAAATAAATAGACCTAAAGAAATGAATATGACAAGGAAACTCACTTAGCCCGTTACTATTCCAAATAATAATGGATCAAATAATTCGGAAAGTAAAAAAAAAATGGGAGCTTATAAAATCACTACGCTGATGTCGCGGTACTGATAGCCGACAATGAAGACGACCTACAAAAACAACTCCATACCTTTAATGTGACAGCAGGGACATACAGTTTCAGCGGAAAAGACTAAATATACGGTGGTCAGTAAGGAACCACGTAGATGTAAACTGGAGAATCGGAGGAAAAAGCATAGAACAGGTCGTGACATTTAATTAAATTTAAATCCACCAGTGAAAGGAACTTGACAGCGGACGTAACGAGACAAGCAACCAAAGCGACGAGAGTTAGTAGCTGCTTAAAGGGAACCACATGGAAGAATAAATATATGACCATAGAAAGTAAGATGAGGACAACTATGAAATCGTATCTTACTTAGCGGAGACAATAGCAGACACGAATAAAACAGAAGAGAACATTAGTAATATAGAAATAAAAGTATTAAAAACGATAAAAGGCATAACGGTAAGACAAAGAAACAGTGTCATATGAGAGCAATGTTACATCCAAAATATTAACAAATGGATCAAAACGAGAAAGAAGAAATGGAATAAACATGTAGATAGGAGGGACCGGACCGAATTGCAAATATATGTAAGAACAACAAACCCTATAATAGAAGATCAGTTGGAAAACCACCAAAAGACGGAAAGATAATATGCAATCAACTACAACAGAAACAGACTAAGATACTGACAAACAGGATCAATCCTAGTCATGCAAAGAAGAAGTTGTTTTAACAAATATTCAATCGTTTTTCGCATTATTTTATACTGTTCTTTGTACCAGTACAACTTTTATTTAATTGTGAAAAAATACATTTTACAACAAGCATTAATAGTTGCCGGTTTAATAACTTATAGGTATACACAAACAGCAAATACATTAATATGAAAGTGAAGCAATATTTGAATCAAGCTGACTGCCTTGTACTCTATTAAAAGCGATACATGGAATTAGCACGATTTAGTTTACCTTCAGTACTTTCATTATAAACAATAACGAATGCACTTCTGAACTTGCTCCATTTCATATCCGAGGCATAACCCGCGCTTTAATTATTTATTTGCTCGCTTAGCAGTTCTAAACTTACGCGATTCCACTCCAAACTCCAATAAATCATAGCCTATAAATAAATAAATATGCGCTTCAGTAAGGTATAATCCTCTTAAACCATTTATAGCCGCGGTAAGGTTGGCTAAACAGGCGTGTTTATTTTGGGTAAGTAACAACGACAAATAAAGTGAGATGTAACAATTTGCATTCCAAGCGCCATAAATCAGCAAAAATGACTACCTTCGGAGCGGTTATAATTCAATTAAGACACCACACCTGTGCTGTCTGAATTGAATATTTCTTCTAATGGTGTAAAGTGGGTAATTATTAAAATGATATATATCGCGACGAGATTTATAGTCCGCCTCGCAGGTTCGCGGTGCTGAAAATTGCATAAGCGCATTCGCCACTGCCTAATCGGCGCAACCTGAAAATGTTTTTCTCGCGGCGGGCGATCCGCGGCGCAGAATGTTGCCGCGATACACTTTAAATAAATTGTAATACATAGTTGAGTGCTATTGGTATAATAATATGTCCTCATTACTTATAAACATTGCAGGCACCTACTTTTACTTTTCCTTGTAAATATTTACCTTGCAACGCTGGGAGTCGGCGACGCAGAAAACGCCGTATAAGGGCATTGCGGTGTTTTATTAGACTACTCGAGTGTGTAATCCAATAATCTAATAATATCGCATTAGCATTTTATTGCGACCGGTGCAGCGCGTCGACTACAGCAGTTGCTGCGAAGAGTTTTAAACTTATTCTTAAATTCTGAGGAAGCTAAGTAGCAGATGAAATTTTAGAACAAATCCACATATGCTTATTCTAATGCATTAAAATTAACCATTTAATAAGATAGATAACTTGCAAATTAAGAAATACAAACTATGAAAGGTAAAGCAAGTGAAATATGTATAAAATATAGTAAATAACAGAAATCATAAAGATTACTTCCTTATAAAAGTGGAAAGTAAACAATAAAATGGCTTTAAATATTTAAAAACACAACGCAGAAGAGCAATCTACACAAAAATTATTTCTTAAGTGAGTTTGTGAGGTACTTTTCTAATTCGATCACCTCGTTATGAAATTGCCGCTCAAAAACGAAACTCAGAGTGAAAATTTCGCAAGCGAAGCTGCTTATTAGGCATGCGATATTAGCATAGGGATTTCGGAAAGACGCTTTCCACTCAGCCAGCCAGACAGTGTAGGAGGCTAACCAAATAGAAGCAATGCGACAATAGTTCTCACACTTATTATAGCGCCGTGGAAAGGCTGGTTATTAATACCTCAAACAAATTAGTGCTTTCGAGGAGGTCGTTGGGCGTAAAAAGTTGTGCTTTGTAACACTTCAGATGTGTCAACCGATAAAAGTTGGAGCAGAACTCCCGAGAATGTTATCGTAAATCATACATAATTAAAGTGATAGCAGCTTTAAAAATGAAATATACTTTTATTTAGAATTTGTATTGTATATATTTTGTGTGTTAAAACTGTGTATGTAAATACAAATATACAGTTTTGTAAAAGGAAAAAACATTGGGTAATAAAGAGCGTAGCAATTTTTGTCTGCACGTATTTTAAAATCCTAAGCAAAAAATTATTCAAATACTAAAACTTTAAAGAATTCTAACTAGGGCAGCATATTGAAAGATTAAAAATTTGTACGCTAAAGGGAATTAGAAACTATAGATCCTTCAAAAGTATACGTATGAGGAATAGACTGTTTAATATCAAAAATTATTTTAAGAAACGAAAGACCATACATGGGAGTAACGGTAGTGAAGTGAAAGATAAATCTTCTTCTATCATTACAAATTCAACTATAAAGAGTTACATAATTACTTTCATGTAAAAAGAAAGATAAATGTAAGTTTAACATAAATTGTAAAAACTACAATGCAAAGTTAACAAATATACTAACAATTGGAATGGCAAACCAGAATATTTATATGAATACTTGTTCTTTTACTTATATTGAAGTCAAACTGGAATATCAATTAAGATTGGCACAGTACAACGAGAAAACTAAAATTGACAGTAACTTTAGAGAAGTATGTTGTTTCAAATAAAATATATTGTGTTATTCTAATCATAGATATGTAATCGTGCAGTATTACCTAATATGACACAACACTACAAGGATAATATTTGTAAAAATATAAATTATTTAATTAAACAAGGACACACATACTTCAAATTAGTTTTAGATTGATAGTAAATAAATATTTCCAATAGTGCATCTTAGTCATCTCGCTCAAATTGTAACAAATCTAAAATGGAACAATCTAAATTGATAGTTACCTTTACTAAATGTCAAAATAACTATTATTGTAGCTCACAGTCACTGCACATAGTCAAATAGCTTTTGAGAAATTTCGTTAAGTCTAAAACAAAGTGCCAAAAAGCAGAAAGTCAAACGTAAGTCTAATATGTATCAGTATTAGTATAGGTGACTAACTTGAAAACGTGATTCTTTATCGCACACCGAGACCGAGGGATTTATATTTTTTTTTAGTAGTGTAATGTCATAGATTTAAATATTAGATGAGTTTAATTATAATATAGTAAGCATAATCGCCTGTTGCAACTACTGTGCATACTAGGAGAAACTTCTAATATACCTTTAATTCTCATAATCTTCAAAAATACTTTCCGTCATATTTTGTACACTTCTGCATTTTTCTAAATCATTTGTTAAAGAAATTTATTCATGTTCCTTCAAAGAATTATTGAAAAACTTTGGCTTGGGCTAAAGCCCAACTAAAGTAGGCACATCGTGAAAATAAATTCAAGTTTTGTTACTTGCTACGATGTACTCGTACAAATTACCAATGCAAGAACTGTCGAACTTTAGCAGTTTGCTGACAGCAGCAATGTTCTTCTCCGTGACTAACGAGCTTTTCAAATAATAATGTTCTTTGTTGAACTATCGATAACACCTTAATGTGATCGTTCGATCTTAACAATGACACAATTTCCTACAAATACTGATCATCAATCAGATCACGTATAAAATTGACAATTATTTTGTTTTTGGCCAATATGACATTGACAAGATTTATCACAACCACATAATTAATGAGCAACTAGTATCCAGAACACGCTCTGCTGACTGCAGTTGGAATCTGTCTGAACGTGTGTGAACTTCTCACACCATACAACCATTACTTTTCTGGTACCCTATATAATAAGAAGACAGAAAAGCTTAATGTACACTTTTTTACCAATTTTACATATTTTCTCCAAACTTTGACGAAAATTTCTTAGCTAATTAGATGTAACCTATGCCTAATTGTATCTTTATTATAGTTCGTAAAAGTTAAAAAAATCGTAGAAAAAAATCCTAATACAATTTTGAAGGTACTAGTTTAAACATAGACACTGTTATTGTTTAAACAATTAATAATTAAAAAAAATAAATAAAGATTTAAAAACTAAAACTCTATAATATCGCTAGAGTAGTCTAAACGGTTGAGGCGCGGACTTCGATGCGGACGGACCCGGATTCCTTTAACGGAGCTCTCTGATGCCTAGCGGGTGGCCTACTCAATTATTGAGAATAATTGAGTACCTCTGTTTGCTCGAGCCAGGGGTAATAATAGAGATCGTCTAAGACGCGGTGCTTGCCATATCGCCCCTGGACAAAAAGAGCAAACATATGAGAGCCTTAACCTCTCAGATCGCAGGCCGTGCTCCCACGCGGAGCGTTAGAGCCATACCATTATAATTAAAATAATATATATAATACTCACTAACAAAACAATCTACAAAATATTTGATAATTGGATGATAAATGTCTTTTATAATTCTATTAATCACTTGAGTAAGTTTTTCAAAGTTATCTATTGGGTAAACATACAGGTATTGGACAAAATAATGGAAACATTTGTCAAAAGTAGGATATATTTTCACTGTGCTTGGTAACACTGGACACAACGTAAATCAACTTTCTCTTGTTTGTTGCTGGTAGTATGGACTGTGCACTAATGGTAGAGCAAAGCAGCGTGGTTGTGGAGGTGTGATAAATCATCAGTATGTCAGGCCTGACGAAGTTTCAAAGAGATCTCATTGTTGGTGCCCATCTAGCTAAGTAAAGTAGCTGTAAGTAAAACGGGTTAAAGGTGAACCAACACCATATTAATAAAAAAATGTTCCGACTTCCACAAGTGTTTCCATTATTTTGTCCAATACCTGCATATTTTTATTTGTGCCATAATATGATTGCCAAAAAAATTTATGTCGAATAAACAGAGAGGCTAATTAACACCATTTCCAACATTATCTAATGGATCCAGTACAAATGCTTTTGTTTGGGGCATTAAAGTGCTTGTGAATGTAATAGACTCGAACCCACTAACTTTCTTTAAACATTTTACCAAAAGTTGCTTCTTACAAATCTTCCCAATAATTGTTTGTTTGACAAATGAATATATACCACCTCTTAATACTTTGTGATCAAGTAATTGACATTCTTAAATATAGAAGAAATTTTGTGGATTTACATTTCCAATAAAATTCTTATTTTGTTTACTTAATCACACAATTTTAAGAATAGTATGTGCAAACTAAAGATTGAATTTAATTAATTTTTATAATCATGTGCTGTTGAAGCAATTATAAAGATATAAACCTAAAGTTTCTCGGAGACTTCTTCAAAAATCTCATTTTAAGACGCCCAATTGTTTAAAACGTAATTACGTTAATGTAATAATTTTTTTAAGTTATTAGACTTTTCATTGTTTTACTTAGTACGAGCTGTGAATTTTCTGCCTGTTTCACTTTTACCATCGTTAGAAACACTTCCTATGCGTAACTATTTTGTACTTATATAGCGTAAGTACTTACTTCAGATAAACCTCCAACACAGTACGACTGCTTCGGTGGCCCTATGCAAGATTAATGGAGCACTGCGATGTTGCCCTCATCCAAGAACCTTGGACCCATTAAGGTAAGATAAAAGATGTGGGAGGAATTAGAAGAGAACTAATATACAGTAGATCCTCAAATAGACCCTGAACCTGTATTTTAGATTAAAAATACATAAAATGTATGCCGCTACTGCAATACTGTTTTCAGCATATGGCAGCAGTGATATTAACAACAAGTGGAGGAGGACCGAGGAAGCTTATACTAGGATCTGTGTACCTCCCTGTTGATCAACCGGATCTTCCACCGCCTAGGGCAGTGGATGAGCTTGTGAGACAGTGCTAAAACATTGGTCTGCAGATGCTAATTGGTTGCGATGCCAATGCACACCACCTCTCAGTTAATTTTACAATTCACTGTGCCAAATAATTTAGACATAAAATAAACTGGGAAGTCTATAAGGTAAACTTAAACCAAAACTTGGCGAGTACGATAAAGAAGGTTCATAATAACCTTGAGCTTAAAATGCTGTGGATCAGTTAAGTGAGGCAGTCATATCAGCGTATAATGAAAACTGTTCTCTGGTTGTAAAGGCCTCCAGCAGGAATGTACCCTGGTGGAATAAAGACCTTGCAACCATGAGAGGACAAGTAAGAAAACTGTTTAACAGCGCTAAAAGATCCGGCGACTGGGATACCTACAGGGGATCCTTAACCGAATATAACAAAGTATTGAGAGATACCAAGAAAACATCATGAAGGAGGTACTGCGAGGATATGGAAACTACTCCAGCATGTGCCAGACTCCAAAAAGTAGTCTCAAAAAACTCTCACTGTAATTCAATTGGTATTCTGGAATCTGAATCCGGAGAGTACACCAAAACTGGCAAACTTTCTTGGATCTGTAATTATACAACAGTCGCCCCCAGACTGGAGATACCAGGTATCCCTTGATCTTGGTAACACAGCATCAAGGGAAAACTGGCAGAGTGCAAAAAGAGTGGTAACTTTCAACAAAATCAAATAGGCTATAAACTCATTTAAAGCCTATAAATCTCCGATACCGGACGAAATAATTCCTGCCATGCTACAGAAGGGCTCAGAACTTCTTATGACAAAGATCTGCGTAGTACTTAGAGCCATTTTGGCCCTAAACTACTTGCCAAAATTATAGAGACTTACCAGAGCGGTATTTATACCAAAGCCTACTCGGGCTCACTATTTGCAAACAAAGAGTTACAGACCAATTAGTCTTATGTCTTTTTTACTTAAGACGTTGGAAAAACTACTTGATAAGCACATTAGGGGAGGTATACTGGTACACGAACCACTATATGAGAACCAATTTGCCTATCAAGTTGGTCTTTTGACTGAAACAGCACTTCATTACCTCACCTGGAGAGTAAAGGAAACGCTGGACAACAAAGATATCCTTCTATGTTCCTTTTTGGACATAGAAGGAACCTTTAACAACACATCTTTTAACTCTATAACCTAGGCCCTGAGAGGGCGTGATCTAGAGGAAACTTGGTGCAGGTGGATATACTGCATGCTCAAAGAAGGGATGGTTTATTCGTCTGTGTATGACAAAACCATAATGGTCTAAGTAGCGGGGGGTGTCCTTAGGAAGGAGTTCTCTCGTCCTGCTATAGAACCTAGTAATGGATGAACTTTTAAGAAACTTAAAAGATGAAGGATTCTCTTCTGTAGGATATGCCGATGATCTAGTTGTCTTGGTGGAAGGAAAATTTGTAGGTGCGATCAGGAAACGGATGCACAGGGCTCTGAATGTGGTAACTGAATGGACTGAACAGAAAGGCCTCAAGATCAGTCTCGGGAAAACCACAATTATATCTTTTACGCGAAGGAAAAAATTAGAGAGGCTTACGCATCTTTTCCTTTGCGAAAAAGAAATCACCATATCGGGAGACTCAGTTTTGATCTGGTGACCTAAAGTTATACAAGAAACCACCAAACTAAAACTAGGAAAGGTACAAAGACTTGCCCACTGCATCAATGGAGACTTCTACACCTCCCATCTCTGCACATAGTGATTCAGGGGGAGGCAAGATTGGGTTACTACAGGCTGCATCATTAACTGTACAAGACACACACGGGTACAGGCCATACTAGAATAATTGATAGTCTGGGGGACCCTTTGCTTGAAATGAGGACGGACTACATGACCTCAAAAATATGTGACGTCTCTCTATTCGAGGTGATCATGCAGGATCGAGGTAGGAGCAAGACATTTAGACAGGCAATTGCGCCTGGTAGCCTAATCTGGTACACAGATGGTTCTAAAACCGAACTGGGAACCGGAGCTGGAATATATGCTGAAACTCCCAGAGTAGAGCTAAGCTTTCTCCTGGGTCAGTACGCCTCTATCTTTCAGACAGAAATATACACCATACTACAGTGTGCGCGTGAAAACAGCAAGAGAGCTTACAGGAGCAAGTGGACCTATATTATGTCAGATAGCCAGGCAGCTTTAAAGGCTTTATCAAGCACTAAAGCATCATTTAGACTGGTATGGTAATGCATCAATAAACTCAATGCACTAGCAGAACATAACACGGTGAAACTGCTATGGGCACCTGGGCATTACGGTATCTACGGCAATGAGAAAGTCGATGAATTGGCTAGGCAGGAATCTAGTGAGGCTTATATAAACCCAGAACCTGCCCTAGGAATTTTACGAAGTGCTGCCCGAATCTTTATTAAGGAGAGGACACGCACTCATCATCGAATGTACTGGAAAAACCGACAGGACATGCTACTGTTAAAGAACACCTCTGAAAAATTGGTAAATTTAATGGTGACCTTACATGCAGACTCTGTAGCAAGGAACCAGAAATAGCCTTACATATCTTATGCAAGTGCGATGCGCTGTGCAAGAAAAGATAACATACATTCGGGAGACTGGAAGACTTCCAGACACACCCTGTAAAGGACTTGTATCTGCTGATTCAGGGGACATTAATTACAGATTGGTTGTGAGTTTATTGTATTAGAGTAATCACAATAAGTCGTAGGCTGCAGTGAACATGGATTCATCAAAGAAGACTTACTCTAATGAGGAAAAAAATACTTACTATTTAACTGTACTTTGGTACTTATCAAGTTCTATATGAAAAACCTTACCAGTTATCTCACTCTTTACTTCTAGCATATCACACTTCAATTATCTTTATACCTATTTCAGTAGTGTAAGTTATCTCACCAAATTCCATTGTTTAGATTAAAAAGATGTGCACTAATTAGTTTAACATTTATCTTAGTTAAAACATTCAAATTGCATATAAATTACGGCGTCTCAAACAAATGCCTAATGCAATATAAACTTAAAGACATAGCAGTAAAATGAATTTCGGATCTACGTGCAACAAAGTGTAATTTACAACTTTTTGGTTATTTCACTGCTCGTTCTACGAAATGCAAAACAAATAAAAAATCCTAACCGTAATGCCTTATGAGCAATCGTTTCATTCTAATTATTTCGAGAGTAGCCACTCGTATCACGAGGTTTAAGATAGAGGTAACGGTCACTTTTGGCTTAATTAATTTTATAAAGAAATATACAGTTATACTGCTTGCAGTGGGATGCCTTAAAATAAATGTTAAAAGTGTTCAACTGTAAGCACTTGATATTGTGCTAAATTAATAAATATAATCATTTGCAAATATAGTAATTTTTACTTCATCACGGTGATGTGCATTATATTTTTTCTATTCGAATGAAGGAGATGTTAAATGGCAACACGTCAGCATCCCGCTAAAACGTCAAGCTCGGAAGCTCTGAGGCCGCTGCATGGCAAGCTGCCGACCAGCATGCGTGTAAGATCGTTCATTAATCAATTTATCGATTGTTTATTGCTGCATTAATTGTTATTAAAACAATTAAATCCTGATTGATTGGCTGACTTTAAATAATGGGCTGTATGATTAATGCACGATTTCATGGCCTATTTGAGCTTTTATTTGTCTAAATATGAGGCTATCTTGCAGCCGCTCTGGTTTATTGTTATTGGAGATGGGCGAGCTGATTAGTAAAGTCATCAGTTATTCGTTAGGAGCGGCAATTAAAATAAGGCGCTGCGTGATTGATCGATTGATTGGAATCGGAAGATGAGAAAACAAACAAAGCGACGCGATCGCTCCGAAATTAATAAGGCCGAGTTCCGCACCGAACACGGCCGACTGAAAAATTGAAATTGCGGGTAGTTGCCGGCTTTTAGCCGTCGCCCTTTGTTTTTCCTGTTTTGCAATTAGTTCTATATCGCAAGAGATTAATTGAATGGTGTGATTTATAATCATTGAACACATTAACTCTCAACAAAATAATTACATTCTTTTTTAAAATATTTCTCGATTGTCAGATAATCGGTTGTAAAGTATTGCCATTAATTTTATTCATTACTTAATAAAAACAGTAAATCAACTGCGTAGTATGAACAAGTTTAATAATTTGCTACATACAGTGTTATGCACGAAGGTCCCATTGGATACACTAAGCAATAATTAGTTGCAGAATACACAAGGTAACAAACAAATTGAAAATCCTTCACACTATTTTGATACTACAAATACTACAAAACATAAAACTTCATACTTACTGACATTTAACAGGTATGTAATATTTGATGGAAAATTTACAAACAATTCAGCATTATTTTACTTAGCTGTTTATTCTTTTAATAATGTAAACCATTCGTCTTCTACTAAAACAATTTGACGTTCTGAAACTTACTTAAGCAAATTTAAATAATTTCAGTAGTAATAGCAGCAAATAAAGCATAACATTGCATGCTACTTAATAAATAAAAAAAAAATAGAACAACTTATTTACAGAAAAGAAACTCGGCCTATGTTTGCATGAGATGCTTAGAATCGGGATAATACGAATGTACACAAATAAATACCAGAAATGAGTTGAATCAGAACAGTTATCAGACATAAACCTAAATATCTTGAAAAAGAGATTATCAAAAACATATGGTATAGATAAGTAAGAAATATAACGTAAAAAAATTAACCTTTAAGAAAAAATAATTAAGTAAAATGTGGAGTAATTGTTAGAGAATGGTCGTAAAATAAAAACTAAAGTACAGCAAAAAAAAAGTAATGACAAACTAATATTTTGCATATATTTTTTTAAATTAATATCTTCTAAAACACAAATTTTTCTAATATCTCTTTGTATCTATCTTGTTCTCTGTTTATCTGTAGATATAATTTTGTTATATTTTTGGCAATGTTAGTTTATTTTCAATGTTATTTATTTATGTTCCATTGTTTCTGGCATATTTTGTCGGCAAATATCCAATAGACTCTTATCATTGCATGTAACAAACATCCGTTTTGCAACGATAACATTTAATGGAATTTCCTTGGGTAATTATGTGGAAATTCTATTTTTTAACGGACTACTTTTTACTTTTATATTTTTATGTTACGATCAATTTCTTAAACAATATTAGCAATAGCTTTCAAATTTATTCACTTAAATTTAAAAATATATAATATACCCATATCCCCAAAAGATAACTTATAATTCAAAGGCAACTACCAACGCAAAGCGATAAAAAGAAAACAAATTATAAAGGCACCTTTAGAATAAGTATCAGTTTCTGTTGTCTGCAACTAAAGTTAATATAAAGGTTATGACAACTCGCATTCGCCAAATAACTCGCTCCATACATTTTCGACGAAAACAAAGTCAAGAGAACAGAAGTTACTCTAAATTTTCACTGAGGACTCTCCCAGTGAGAATTATAGGATTTAAGACGAAGAACGTTGAAAAGTTGTTCAATATTCTAAAACCGGAACTAAACGAAATAAAACACAACCGCAGCAGACTCTTTAACGCTGAAAACACAGTTTAAAAACACTAAAATAATTATACTAAAGAAAAAAAAACATTTATAAATTTTCATCTACAAAGCTAAAAGCCAAACAACATTCGCATATTAGCACCCAAACAATACGTTTCTTCCAGGGTCGTTTTCCAATGGAAATGTCAAAAGCTGATCACTAGGTTCCAAGGATTTAGTTGGATTCATGTTGATTCATTTTGTGAATGAAAGTCGTATTTCGTCAGACACAACTCTAGAACCGAATATTCTGTGGTACTTATACAGAACGAACAGTATTATCATGCTTAAAACTAAAACCTAAGAGCGACGACGATATGAAACGACGTGATTGAATTTAAAACTACGGTAGTACATCCTTAAAACTGTAAGCTTTCCACCGCACAAGACTTTTTCTTAAGATGCAACAGAAGGAAAAGTAACTAACAAGTATAGCAGCCTCGTTAGTTTTTCCAAACAAAATCAGACTAATATCCACAATGACATTGATCGTACTTTAAGAAAAAAGAGGAGAAGCAGCTGTTTCGATTAGTTCACTGTACAGGCAGAAGCTTTAAAAATTCTACAAAAAATAGTAGTAGTGTAGATTCATCTGCCCCAAAACCTGAAAAAACCAAAGAAAAAGCAAAAAGTATGCCATAAACCAAAGAGGCTGCCCAAAGCGCAAAATGCAGTTGTCTTCAAATGACAATTCGTCCTTGAGTTTACTGCAAGTGACAAACACAACAATTCATTTTCAGGTGAAGACATGGATATTGGATACACGTTTCGCCCCGACAAAACTTTAGGGATTAAAAATGGCTCTGGTGCCTAAGTATTCAAATTAAAGCCACTAAGTGTGTGACGCAGCTACTAAATAAAATCCTAACAACTTTATTTATAAATTTTGTTCAAATATTTAGGCGCAAAAGTTATTTATGTCAATTTTCGATTGACTTCAATTGAGTACGTTCTAAACGAGAACTTTTAGTTATGTTATATTTTGGGAAAATTAAAGATTTTGTTTAATTCTAATTTGTTCATGCAGTTTTAAAGACATTTCCATAGTCCTGCGACATTATTTAATAAAATTATAAGCAAAAAAGAACATCACATTGACTGTGCAATATCTTTTTTATAAATTTATTTGGCGCATGCACGCTGGCTCTACTGGTAGATTAAATTAAGAATCACCCAAGCAAAACGAAATTGACCACTCTACTGAAAACAATATGAAAAGAGGCAGTTAACATAGGATTATAACATTTATATTGTAATTTAAGTTTTACTAAATTTTTTTGTCCTATTTTGCGACCACGAGAAGCCAAAATAGACTAGGTGGAATTTGGTGCCACTATCTAACAGTTACGCTAACGAACAATTAAAATTCTCCGTTTCTGGAATGTCCACAATGCTGCCAACATATTTATTTTTATTGCTTTCTACCGAACCTTATAGATGACGTTTTATGTAAACAGCTTTTTGTGATTTGCGCCAAAATTATAGAAGCAGATGCGCGATCGTTTTGTTAAAATAAATAAATGAGACACACACGTACTTGTTGGTTATTTAGCGCCTTACGACATAAAACAGTACCATACGATTCCTGAATAAATAAAATTTTAGCTACCAATCGAGACAAAATATCTAGCTAAAGTGAAGCCGAAAGAAAAAAAGATTTGTTGACCTCAGTCTGTTTGAACCGTTAAATATGCTAAAACTAATTTTCACTTCGGCATAAAAAATAATTATGTACTAAAGACGGTATTCATGCAAATTAAAAAGATTTAATTGTACACAAATAATGTTAAACATCTTACTACAAAATCCATTCATAGACCTTTGAATGTTTTGGATTTTTTGTAAATTCCACAATTCTCGTTATAACATACATTCTTTCTGCAAATGGCGAAAATCGAATAAATAGCAGAAAATATATGGTTATAAATATGTATTGAAATCTGATTTAATTTATATTAAAACAAAATCTACCTGCCTCTTGATGGCCTTGCCACCAACAATCTTTGTATAATGGTTTTTCGCGATTAACATTATTTTTAATCGTTAGTTGTAGATAAATAATGCAAGAATAAGTACTTTTTAACGTTCTTTAGTTTCTTATTGTGCACATTTTCACATAATTTTTTAGTCGTAGTTAATTTAAAATTTAAAATAATAAACAAATACAACGAGCAACAGATATGAACAAGAAACGGAAACTAGAAGTAAACCAGAAAATCAGCCAAGAAAATCGTATACAAATGAAAAGAAAGAATGGCTTACCGTAAGATTTAAGAAATAATAAAGCATAATGGCATTACAGAAATACATAGAACATAAAAGAAAAGGCTGTTTATTACATCATAAAAAAACGTAAAACAGCAAAAAAAAGAATAAACGCGTTGAGAATAAAAAAATAATTGTTAAAAATCTTCCAAGAGCTTCTGATCGGCCATAAAATAACGGAAACCAAATTATTAAAGAATAAAAAGGTAACAAAGAACTAAGGTTAGCTTAGGTTACACATTCAATAAATACGTTCAGGACTTAATTAATCAAATTGGAAAATTAAGGCTCCAGATAGTAATAACATCAATAAAAGTAGAAACGTAAATTTACAAAGATTTGCTACAAATTTATAGCGAACGTATAAGAAAGCAAGATTACTTAATAACTACTAGAAAACTGAAATTGTAAAACTAACGTACAAAAAAGAAAACGCTGTTTATTGATTATATAATATTTAATAAAATATTAGATAAAATAAAACTATAAATAATATAATAAGAAAACAAAACTGTATACAATCGCTTCTGCTATAACACAACCCTAACTTATAAATGCAAAAAGTCTTTGCAAAATAATAACGGAACTAGAAAAACAATCATAGGTAATAGAAGTACAAAACCAGAATAGTGTTAGCAGAAAAAGAAAAAATATATAGAGTTTTGATATTACCTAATAGAAGCCTCAGGAGAGTTGTAGAACAGAATAGATAAGTGAGCAAGATCTACTCACAGAACACTAACACTTACTGAAGTAAAAATCATTAGGAATAAAACGAAACTAAAATGTATAGCAGATTTCCAAGACCTGTCGTGATATATAGGTGTACAACATGGAAATTAATGAAATAGATAAGAATAATTGTGAATATTTAAAGGAAAATGTTTTTTAGTTAGAGGAACTCATAAAATACAAAAATATAATTGAACAGACATTGAAAGTACAAGTAATTTCATTATATTAATGGAATGAAAGGAGGTAGAAAAATCAGAAAGAATAAAAAATTAAAAGTTTTACTAAACGAAAGAAAACACCTAAAATCACCAGAAGAAAAAGCAAAATATACGTGGCTTGAATGAATCAAGATTTAAAAAATATAAAACATGATAGTGCTCTATAAATATACAAATACGGATTAGTGCAACGTAAGAAGAGCTATTCTAATTATATGCCAATAAACATTTTTGTATTAAAAATCATAAGAGACAACAGAGGTTATGGGTAGGTTCTTCTCTGCAATCCCAGTAAAAACAAATTGGTTTCTGGAACGCCCCTCTCCTACCTACTAATCAAGCCAAACCAAGCCATATAATCCCAAAAAGTACCAATTTTGTTATTTTTCCCTATCTATCAGTCAATCCAAGTTACGGCCATCTACCCTTAAAATGGAAAATTTAAACATACAAGACTAACTCCCAGCATGCGTTCATTTACACAATGCAGCCGCATTTGTCGTAATAGAAAGCAGATGGTGTAAAAATTAACCAGGTTAAAAAAAAAGGTATAGATAACGTCAAAATTTTGGTAATCAAAAAGAAATTAAAATTATTTTATTGTATGTAGAAATATCACCAATAGTTATATCTATTGCTATTGAGATATTTAACTGGTACAAGCTGAAAGTTATTCTAAGTTATTCTAAGGTATTCTAAGTCTATCGCTTAGTGTCCATGCCTCACTACCGTACGTGAGGGTGGGTATGTATACTGCTTTATAAACTTTGCTTTTAACTTCTCTAGAGATTTCTTTTTTGTTCATAAGGCCTTTATAAAGCGCCCCATGTAGTCTGTTTGTTGACTTGATTCTGTTGTTGAGCTCATCCTCTAGCTTCCCATCGGCTGCGATTGTTACTTCTATTGTGATGTCTTCCTGTTGCCTTGCGATAACCATTGTCTTTGATTTTTCTACGTTGATCTCCATGTTTCTTTCTCTCAGTGCTTCGTCCTATATGTGTATGTTGAGTTGGAGGTTCTGCTCATTGTTTGCAATTATTAACACGTCGTCCGCGTAGGCCATTTCTGTTATATATATGGGTTTCAACTTATAGTATCCTGCATGGAATTTCTTAACTTGTCCTTTAACTTCCTTGATGATATCGTCTAACACTAGTGTGAATAATAGCGGGCTTAAGGTTCCTCCTTGTGTGACTCCTAATCTAGTTAGGAACGTTCCCGATTTTTTGTTGTTAGATCTTATATAATTCTGGCTGGTTTTGTAAAGACTCTGTATGCTTCTTATTAATTCATAGCTTACATTCCTGTTTCTTAGTACCTTCCATATTTCTTCTCTATGTATGCGGTCGAATGCCTTGATTAGGTCTATAAAGCAACAATAGATCCTTTGATCATATTCTATGGCTCTCTCTGTCAGTTGCCTGAGGCTGAATATTAGATCACTTGTCCCTCGTCCGGGCCTGAAACCGCATTGCTATTCCTCAAGTTGGTGTTCCACTTGTTTCCTCAGCCTGTTTTCTAGTATCCTTTCAAATAGCTTTCTAGGTACACTGAGTAGAGATATTCCTCTATAATTTTCACATTTTTTACTGTCACCCTTCTTGAATATGGGCAGGATAACGGCTATTTGCCAGTCTTCCGGGACAGTTTAGGATACTTAAAAATAGTATTTAACCAATACCTAAACTCGAAAACAATTAAATCATAGAAAAACACCGTGTAAATTTATAACAAGGGCCAAAAAAATTATCGCACTTGTATACACTTTTAACTAAAGTCACAACAACTTGAATATAAACACCAGACCAGCACATAAGTACAATAAATATCTGTACTTAATTTTGAAAAGGTTTTCGATACGTGGAAACGTAAACACTGGTTGATAGATTAAAGATATGCAAAATAAACAGCAAGTATATAAAAATAATCAAAAGAATATATGAAGCAGCAAAGTCCATACATTTCAGAAGAAGAAACCGATAATTGTAAAAAGGGAAATTATATAAGGAGACACAATTTCCCCGATATACTTTGTTAATGTATTTATAAAACTAATTTGGAACAACCCAAAAATAAATCTCAACAGAAAATATCTGTATAACTTACTGTCTTCTACGAATATAGTCTCATTAACAGAAACATAAAGGATTTTAGGAACATAACAATAGGTCTACAAGAAGTACCAGAAATAGTCAAATATCTCAAAAAAAAAAAAAGATTAAGTCAAACAACAATAATGTAGCGCCCATTTATTTTTGAAACGACCTAACGTAAGTAGTGTACAAATTATATTTTAGGCCAAACACTTACTTTTAAGATAAATGCGCAGGCAGCACCATACAGGAACTTAAGAAATATGAAAAAGCAACAAGGTACCTACATCTTAAACTAGAGTTTTTAATCAACGCATCTTAAATAAATACGTTAAAAGCTTGGTTCTTTACGGAAACCATAATGAACAAAATAAAAGCTACGTACAGAGTAACAGAAAGATCATTCTTAGAAGTACAATTGCAAGATTGAAAATCAGATGATTTGATTTGAAATGAAACCAAAGTCCAATGGCATGACGCATCACAACCTAAAAATGACAATGAACACTTAGTACATCAAGCAAATGACGGATGGGGTAAGAGAATAACCGAATAAAGACCGATGACATAAAAAATAGACCAAAGAAGACAATATTAACAAAATTAAATAGCATGGCGAACTCCTAAATGAATATTTAAACGATGATATCAATAAAAAGTTTTCTTAAATAATTTAGTAAAAATCACAAAATGAGCATCATATAATCACAAGTAACTAGTCATAAAATCTATGAAACAATAAGTAAGATGCGATTTTAATCATTTTATTAATATTAAAGACCGTTGTATTGATTTTAACAATTCCGTATGTTTCAGATGGAAAAGATTAATCAACTGTTAAATAATGCAGTGAACTTAAAGCAACAGACGATGTAAAAAAGAATCAAGGATATATTGCAAGTTTCATTATACCCAGGCACGCTAGACTGATAATTTTTCACCTGCTACCCTCAAATTTTTTCATGTTGGAAACACTATCGAAAAATTTTAAAGAAGTTGATTGTTTAGACAAAATATTTATTTGATTTTTCAATATATACATGCACTCCAATATATTGTTTACACCATTCGCACATAAGAAAAGAAAAATAAAAAATGTCCATTATATCTAAAAACTTTTATTTAAAAACATTTCTTTCCCTGGATTTAAAAGTAGCAAAGTGCAGCTTACTAGCAATACTTAGAAAAAGTCTTAGAACAATGGAAGTATTGGGACAACAATGCTAGCTGTTGTGGTTCTAATTGAGTTTTTGGTTTGGTATTTTTATCTTCTTTGTCAATACTTTTATTATTTTTTAAAATGCTGCTATATGCACACGTTTCTTAGGTAATGCTTTATCTAAATCAGACGCATACTTTCCCAGTAGCTGATTTGCCCTCTGCCTTATTCTCTCATTTTCCATTTGAGTGACTTACATTAGAAATCCGAAATATTTATATACTTCTGTATAGATTGTCCTTTTTCATACTAAGTTGAGCTTTAAAGAATCAACTGCAGCATAATACGTTTCCATCACGAAAGATTGTCGTCTATAAAACTCATAATTTCCATTCCTGTTTTCACCAAAATAAACTTTTGTCTTTCTCTTTCTCAGAATGTCTGTTCTATAGACATCAGTTTGACACAATTTTGCTTTGTTTTCTAGCCATAAACGCTCATATTTGCTTCGAAAAGCGTTTAGAAAATCTTCTAAGGTATTTCATAGGATAATGGCCTTTATTATGTTTATGCTTTTTCTTGAAGCGTTTTATTTGCTTTTCGAGACTTTACATTGTTCCAAAAACATGCCTTAATGCCAATTCAAGATTCTTAAGTTTTCCAATATTACATTTGCTTCATACTGTGCGTCCTTAGTCTGATCACTATTATAGGTTTCTGATACGACTTGCATAATGCTTGACAATCGTCATCACGGGCACTCTATCGGGTTGTCGGCAAAGTTTTTAAAGGCGAGCCATTTTTAAGATAATACTGGAAGATGTCCCATATTTTGGTTGAATAAAGTAACAAAGTTATACATTTGTTGTTTTATGAAAAAATTCAACATAGCATTTTCTGCTCTCCGCAGCTTCAAAGCCAACTAGTTGTAAAGAGTGACCCGCTCAGGTACGTAACTTCTTTTATTCTAGCTATCTTTAAGGCCTTTAAAGCTTAGAAACATGTTGCTCTGTCCTCTACAGTTATTTAGATCAAGACTTAGAAAATCTGCGGTCGACATTGTAGCATTTGTCACATTTTCATCTTTATGGCCACAGTTAGAAGTAAACGTCAAAAACCTCTCAATAATACAAAAGTTAGTGTTTCTGGGTGCGTGTTTGTGGCGTTAAGTCTACAATTATGCAATAATAAGTGGCATATACATTCTCTTGAACAATCCCTACCTTAAGTTGATGAATTCATTGATATTTGTACTTGATAAGTATGATTTTATAATCCGCTCTTTGTGAAATTCCACTTCCACTAATAGATTTTGAAATAAAGTCTTTGTTTTCAAAGTTGTTGTCTGGATCGTTTATTATATGATTATTTTTTCAATTTTAAAACCCCCTAATTGCTAGAAACGTCGTTCCTCCATAGAGTTTGTACGGTTGAATAAATCCAACCAATTTTGATTTCTCCATTCGTTAACTTTTTATAAAACAACTGATTGCATAAAATCCTTTTTGAGTGGCATACTGTTTTTCAGATTTTTTAAAGTTAGAGTCATCGTTTTGTTTAATGCCATAGTAGGCGTCCAACTCACGAAATTCATGGTTTACGCATCACAACGCCGGGTCACCCAGTGATATAATTGAGTCTACCTCTTCGGGAGTATTTTCAGAGCTGTGTGAGCTCGAAACCTCTTACAGCTGTACATTTGATGCACTACAATTAAGGCTTTATTATTTAACTGCATATTTACAAGCTACTCCAAACTACAAGGTAGCCATTAACTGGATACTGATGGTTAAGATTAAATTATAAAATAACTACAAAAGATATTCAAATTGCTGTTTCATGATTATATAAAGGAACTATTTAATAGTATTTTCAAAATGTTTTTCTTTGTTCTTGGTCACGAGTTCCATACGCTTCAAAAGTGACCAATAATTTTATGTATTTATTTCTATTATATCGAATTAAGAGCATCTTGAACGCGAATATGAAGCCATTGATGTTTTTTATTATTCCTTAACTTAATGATAAGCAATGCCTTTGTTAAACCCTAGAGTGAATGGTCACAGGAGTTTACATCATCTTTGCATCCAAGGCAATGACACGTGATATGGCAGCTATGTTTTTCTGAATTTGATGGACTTAGGTGTCATCTTGCATAAACCGAAATACTGGTTTTATTGAATTTCAGCTAATGTGATCGAAAATTTTATCCAAAATTTGATTCTTATAAATTTCACCACTAACTGTTTCTGTCATTATGCCATAGTAGCTGATGGCATACCAAACAGTTATTCGTTTTGGTTATAAGGAGTGTGCATTTGTCATTTTCGGTTTTTAGGTTCCTCGTATCCGGTAGTTTTGAGTATTAACATAGCCTTCCAATTTATAGTAACATTCATCCATATCTTCCCATAATAAATTTATTTTAATTCGAGCATTTGTTTCAAATTTTTCACAAAATTATTTCTCTCAATCTTTGCTTTATGGCTTAATTGTTAATCCGTTTGGATTTTGTACACGAAAAGACCCAAATCTTCTTTCACTACCTTTTGAGGAGACATTCTCTTAATTCCCGTGTATTTCGAAGCGTTTTTCTGCGATATAGCTATCGTTTCTCCTGCGAATTTTCAGACTTCTTCGATATTCTCTTCAGTTCTCACCGATATTGGTCGACCGGCTTTTTCTTCTCTATCATCCTGGTCACTGTCTGTGGTCAACCCTTTTCCGGTCAATGTATAAAATTTATTAAAAATGTATTAAAATTTTTATTTACTCAATTATATTAAAAATTGACAAATTTTTAACATGGATAATATATATTGTAAATATCTTTTTATTGTACCCGGGTCTATAATATAGACTTCACATCCTTTCCACAGCTATACCAGCCTTAGATGGTTTGTACTCATTCGTGAATTGTATACACAATAAATGCCGATGTCATTTTTAAATTGATTCTACACGAGTGTTGTTGGATAAGCTCACAACTCACGTAATTTTTATAAGGTTTGTTCAAACGGTTGAGACTTGGCGCTCATAAAAGTAATTGCATCTAGTTAATAGCCATCTTGTAATAAGTTAATTATATACAAGAATATAACATGAGTAGAGTAACCGTTCATTAAGCATTTTCTAGAATACCACTAATAACTAATTCACGTAATACATCTCTTGCCTTAGGTTCATAGGCCACAGTTTTCCGAATCTTTTCTCTATCTCCGGGGGATTGATTATTTCTGATATCAGGACATTTTTGTCTACTTCAATTCAAAGTATAGCGTGAAAAATCTCTCGATTTCCTCGGAGACAAATGGAATGTTCAGGTCATTGTGTTTGTGTCATTGATTATAGACTGATTAAAGATTTTGTACATCCCCATATCTGTATTCCATAAGTCTTTATGTGCTTAAGGATACACTAGAAAATCCAGCCAGCAACGCTTGGCTACTACAGAAAATGAAAATGTTACGAATTTAGCGACTTCTAGTAAAGACTAAACTAAAAAACTCAGTTTAAAAAACGCTTAATAACCTGTGCCTTTACTCCTCCCCCTTTCCTGTTTAAAAACAGCCTTGAAAAAAAACAGTTTTCAGCTTATATTTTCGAAACGGCAAGAGATAGGAAAATGTCTTCTTTACCATGTTATAGGGTCTAAAAAGCAGCATTTTTTGGGTAAATTAATTGTTCGTGTAACTTATACAAGGTGACCGAGAAAAGTACATTTCCGAAACCAAAAGCGATAAAAAAATTTCGTTAGCTCCATAATAATTTTGCGAGTTAAAAATTAAAAATAATGTTGTTTGCCCGTCACCAATTCCGTCTCACTCTGGTGCATTGATAATGTTATGGTAACATCACAAAATATATAATAACAAATGTCCGTGTATTTCCGTGTGGTCAGGAACGCATATCCCGTCAACAGTCTATGTATGTATATGTATTTGTATATGTGTATATTGTATAACAATAGTTTATTATCTATTGATAATTTGGATCTTCGCCCCATTAACCGTGACATTTCTCTGAATTTCAAGTTAATTTGCTCGCGTTTTGTTTTGACATATTTCTTCCAAGTCAGTTTTTGTCTAGATATAACCCTAAGTATTTTATTTTATATTTTAGTGGTATTTGAGTATGGTTTAGGAAAACTGTCGGACATACTGTGCGTTTTACAGTCTAAATAACTTGTACTGATTTTGTTTCGCTTATCTTAATTTTTTATTTACCAATTCAGTTTTGTAATAGATCCAGCTGATTCTGTAGGTTCAGTGTTACGACTATTGACTTAATGTTTAGTGACAGCAAGGTAGTATCGTTCGCAAATATTGCTATAGTAGTATTGTTTGTTGTTGGTAAATAAATCAAGAAGAGCAATGGTCTCAACACGCTTCTTTGAGGCACTTCTGATTGTACTTGTTGTAGTTGAAGTAAGTGGAGTTGTATTTTATTTAAAAGTATTACTTTGACATGCATGACCTTGGCAGATGATAATACGGACTAGGAAAAACGCTTTTGATTTTGTGTACAAATCGATGTGCCAGACTTTGTCAAAAGATCGGGCGACATCTAGAAAAACAGTAGTACATAATTTCTTTTTCTTGGGACTTTTGATGATACTATTAACAATTCTGTGTTTGCTGTACAGTTGAGTGGCATTTCCGGAAACCAAATTGGTAATCTGATATCACTGTTGATAGTTCCAGGTCAGTTTTAATTCTTATCATCAGTTTTTCGAAAACCTTAGACAAAATAGGAAGAAGGCTAATTGGGCGATATGCGCTTGTTTCATTAGCAGGTTTTTCTGGTTTAGACCCCATAATAATTTGATCAAATTTTCACCTTGTAGAATAATATGATAGTCTTAGCATAATATTATGTATGTTTGTTAGTAGTGCTACTGCCTTGGTAAATGTTTAAGAATTTTACCTAGAATGACGTTGTTCTCGGGTGCTTTATGTGGATTTACTTTTTTTATTTCTTCCAGAGTTTCTATGGATAAAAATATTTAATTGGAAGTAATATTTGGCAGAATACATTAAAGAAATCCTCAATAACATTATTATCGTTGTTAATGTTGGACCCGGATGGTGTAAAAACTTGAGCTAGATGTGCTGCGAACGTTTTGCTTTTGTCCCAGCTTCTGTTCGGTTGTCTGATTGGATTCGGTCTTTTGAAATTTTTTGTAGTTTTCCATATTGTATGATCATCTTTGGAAAGTGTGTTTATATAATGTTCAAATGTCGCGTTTTTGGCTTCATAGAGAGTTTTATGTATCCTTTGTTTTAGTCTGTTGTATATTATTTTGTCATCATTTTTGCCATCTGATTCATGCTATTCGCTATTTATACACCAATTCTCGAATATAGAGGGCCATATTATTATATTGCTTTGCTTCTTGTGGTTGTTTTGGATTAGGGTGATTGGGTAGTTAGTAGCCTCATTCAGTTTGTCTTTAATTCGAAGTTCTAAGTTAATCTGATTTTAAATATAGTTTTGGAAATTAACCCAATCCGTTGCATTATTGATTAGTGTTTGATATATATTCTTTATTTATAATATACGTACTTATTGTTGCAATCACTGGGGTATGATCTGAGGATCTTTCATGATTCGATTCAATGTGTAGATAGTTGAAATACCTTTGTGTACAAAGAAATCTGAGAGACTGGGTATCTTATTAGGATCTTTCCGCCGATCAGTTGGTTCACCGATTGATAGATAATTGCATAATTCGTTTATAGTCTATAGTAGATTTCTGCCCTTAGTTGTTACTAACCCTACTTCCCGAATTGAATTTCTAGGTGAAATCTAGGTCCCAGTGATACAAGGATGTTTAGATGGACAGTAGATAGATGAAATTCTCAAGAGCTACGATTTGGTATTTACCTTAATTTTAGCCGATTGTTTTTTGTTTGTCTGTTGATGAATTATCCCATAATGGGATATTGAGTTGCTAATTATGACTGCTGCACTGTCGTATACCATATCACCTGGATGAATTACGTGGTACACCTTATAATGTAGTATTTTAAACATTGTTCTTTAGGTAAAACGTGTTTTTGAAATTAAAACGATATTAATTTTTTGTAATTGGAGAAAGTTTTCTAGTAATAGTTTATGGTTTAATAAACCATTAGTATTCCATGTAACTAATCTTAGTGGGTCTGCCATTACTGTACCCATTTAGTTATTATTGTATTAAACATATTTAATATTGTGCTGTTTTGATTAATCAGTTGGTTGAACGTTGCTGTGAATTCATTTAAGAATACTATAAGTTGATCTGTTATGTTTGGAAGGTTCTGATTTTGAATATTTACTTGAGAATATTTAGGCTAACCATTAGTTAGAGGTTTATCTTGTAGATGGTTTGTTTGTAATGATGGAAATTGGGTATTGTCATTTATGTTTAGATTTGGATAAGGTGTATTGTGACATGGGTGACTAGTTGTTTTCCATCTAATTTTTTGTAAATATTGGTAGATGTTAGTATTGCGCCAACGGTCAACGGTTACTTTAACAACAGTAATTTATTTGCACCATTGTCGCAGATATTGATTCGACATCTGCTCCGTTAAAGTTCTAGAACGAATCGGAAAGTTCTAGAATTTGAACTCGAGGTGCTGCTAGTATCGCAGACGATGATCAATAATTCTGAAAAGCTACAACTTATTAAAATTTTTCTTATCGAGCTCATTTTTTCGTGTACTCTACTCTGGTTGTGTAGGGTACAGCTTAATCAGTTTATGAGTTAGTCAAACCGTGACTGCACTATCCAGATAGTTGATATTATCAAAACAGGCATATCTGACAATCGTTGATTTAAATATTCAACGAAAAAATTCTAACTGGAACGAAGATGTCGCACTTCGGAATTCGCGAAACCGAAGAAATGTTGCACGGCAGAAAAGGCCATCGCAGCCAGCTCGGCGGGCAATTCAATTTCGCAATCACGAGCGAACAATCGAGCCTGTTATGAGGCAATGACAAGTTGATCGAATAAGCCTAAATTTTATTCAGTTCCAATTGCCTAATAGAGTTAGCCGGAGCGGATCTGTTGGGCCGGCGATCGCTCGCTGCCGTCCTAATACCGCGCGGGCACTTGCGCAACCGCACAATCGCATTCGCATACCTCACCTGACAAATCCGCGCTAATTCGTGAGTGCCGTACGGTTCATTTTGAAGTACGGTTTTTGCGAGAACAGTTAGGCCTCGGCTATTTGTACGGTTCCCTGATTCGCGCCGTACGCTGGATATTGACCGAGAACTGTCAAAGATTCATAGCGGTGCGTGCGCTAATGTCACGCCTTGCAGCATCTCCGGCCAGAACAATCCCCGTCACGGCAGCAAAACTGCTACCTGTCGATCCGAAATCGTAGCCTCTACGCGCGCATGTGGCGGTAATGGCACGTAAACAGGTTTCGCTAGGGATTATTTTTTAATTTGCGCCGTGCGGTCCAAAGCTGCGAACGCGACCTGTCTATATGAGCATTCTGATTTCATGGGAGTGGAATTTCGCGGCTAATATTAGCCGCCGTAACCCTCACATTTAATAATAATTTCTATTTATGCGTCAATTACCTTTATACCGCAAAAACGAAGGCGCCTGTTGCAGCTTTTCTTCGAATTTAGCCCGCAAGGACGGCGGATGTTTCGACTTTGCATCATCGAAGCACAATCTTGGGAGGGGTGGGAGGAGGTATTACCCAAATGCTGTTTAACCGATTAAGAATAGAATAGGTCATCTTAAAACTTTGCACTTTCGAAATCAAACGCCATTTTTCAGAAGTACCCAAAATCTTTCATTTTGAAATAGAGAAGTTTCTACGAGAACACTTTTTCAAATATCAAATTGTTTAATGATAAAGTTTTTCAACATTTAATTTAATTTGTACTTGTAACAATATATTTTTTATTTTACTTTAATTAGCAATCAAATCATGGTGCAAGATTAGTCAATGATAAAGCATCCTGACATACGGTGCAGAAACCTGGACCATAAACAAAAAATAATAAATCTAAGCTGAACGCGGGAGAAATGGAGTGTTGGAGAAGATGTTGCAGACTAACACGAATGGACTGAATACGCAACGGAGAGATAAGAAAGAGTAGAAAAAAGCACAATGGCTACCATAGAGGCAAAAAGAAACTAAAGTGGTATGGACACGTAAGAAAAAGCGACGACCACAGAAGGATAAAGAAGGTAGCAGAATGGGGCCCTCTGGGAAGAAGACAAAAAGAGAGACCACGAAGATCGTGGAGGAACGACATAGACTAACAGGTAGAGATTGGGAAGACAAGAAAGAATGGAATCTTAGGCTGAGAGAATAAAGACTACGTCAGCTGTAAGAACTTCTTTATACATACATACATATATATACAAATATCAAATACATTCTATGCGTTAGTCATATCTATGACAATTTTGTTACGGTAGCTTCCAGTAATGCTACCACGACCACTCTAACTTACATTAGAAACTACTGACAGTAGTTATGACACTATAGATTATACATATACTACTACACTAATCCCTGTTGAATATTGTTGAACACTAATACTGAATGACGCGCATTATTATTTCATAGTTTATATATTGCTAGATTTCTGGTTAATGACATAAACAGTTCGTTTAGATGAGGTGCTATTCTCTCTTGAAGTATTAATGATCTTTCAATGATTATTCCATTGACTAAAGGAATATTAAGCTTACTGTGCAAATTTTATTTGATGAATACCAAAGGTTCTAAGCATCTTCGATTAGAATTTCTGAAAAATATCGACATTAAATTTGTCACTATACCAAAAGTCTAAATTAGATTAATAATTGCTTTGTAAATCGTCACTTTATTTTCTAACGATAATGTAGATTTTCTTCTAATAAGCCAGAGCAATCTTTAATTTTCGAATCATTTCTTTGCTTTTTTTGAATATCTATTTTCTACGTTTGTTGGGAGTCTAAAATCATACCCAGAGATTTTTCTTCATTTTCCTGGAGTACGTGTTTATTATTGAATGGGACGATTTACTTAACTTAAATGTTATGCGACTCCGATTCTCCATTGTTGGAGCCACTCTTCGATCTTAAGTAAATTTTTAAATAATGATTTGGAGAATTAGATTTGTGTTAGTGGCAAAAGTTTTAGTCTAAATTTTTTAGATACTTAGAAGGTCACGTGTAGAAAGTAAGTGATGGGTTAGGGGTTCTTGTAGTACCCCATATATCCTGAGACAAATTTGTGTTTTTTATCATTATATTAGACTTGAAACTATAGGTGACAGGTATGCTTAAAAGAGATGGTATTGCTAGGGTAATAGATTCGCTTTCTTCTTATAAAACCATATCAGATGCCCAGTTCATATCAAGAAAGGTTGCAGAACAATGTTTTTTCTTCTAAGGCCATTCGCATAATGTTTACTATCCTGTAGTACTGCTGTGTTGTGGAATGTTGGTTCCTGAACTGAAATTGATATTATAGGTCGTTGTCCTTTTTCTAGAACTGTTATTGATAAAAATATGGTGGGTTTATTGGATATAACTTCGGTAGATGGTTTACCCGTCTTAAGAATAAGAATTATTTGGGAAAAATTTTAAGTACTTTGTCCAATACGTCAACCGTAATATTGAATTAAATATCATTGTGAGAAGTCTTAGTTTCTTTCCGGGTAACTGTTTCACCACATCTGTTGCCCGATGCTTAATAGATAAATGTTTAATTTGCTTACCTATCTCAGCTGGAAAAAATGTAGTGATAGATAGTAGCAGTTACAAAAGAGCTTGTAGAAAGAGTTTAATATAAGCATCTAGTCAGTCAAAGTGTGGTTAGAATGTTTAAAATAAATTTCCAGCAAACAATTCTACAATTAATATTTTTAGTTTACTCTATTTACTACTACAGACTAATTTTTCAATTTTCTCAACTTTCTTCCTGTTCAAACATTTCAGTACAGCTATTCCTATTTTAATAGCACTCACTTTTATTTTATATAATTTCATATCAATATCTATGAATATGTTTTAATCCTAGCTTTCTGTACTTTTAATTTTATTTACCAGCTTTCTGTTGTACATTTTCCACAAAATGTTAATCTTTCGTTTGCTTTTTTCAATATTACCTATTGTTTTCAGTTGATAGCCAGAAGTTTCTGAAAGAATTTTAGCTTCTAATGTACTACAAAGCATCTTTTAGTAAATAGAGCAAATATTTTTCTAATATTAAATATTGCAAAAATTAGTAAAATAGTAACTGTTTATAAACATACACGAACATACGCCTCTGTAAATTTTTCATTCTCTTCTTGTGTTACTAATTTCTTCGTGGTATTTTTGCTTGAAAGTGATGATTTTTTTTTGAATTAGTTATATTATTTTTTAAGCAATGCCTTTAAGATGGCAAATAAAATCAGTCTTTTAATTAAAAAAATAATAAAAGAAATATTTGGATTTTTATTTAAATTCATATATTTAAAAAAACGAAATGATTTGAAAAGACAAACTGTAGCTTTAGCCTTTCTACTAGATCTTATAAAAAATTTTCAAAATAGTGTGAAACATAGATTTATTACGAAATGCTCTCATAAATTTGAAAATATAATTAGTATACGAAATTCAGCAAACAAAAATTAGGTGTAACTTTGATTACATACTAAGCAGAATTATTTTTAAAGGTAAAGTTTATAATTTACAAGCTGGAAGGTCAAGGCTTGCGTATGTCCGTTGTTACTATTCGATTATCACACACAATCTCAGCAACCAAGCATCTGAATCAAATCTCGCACTCCCTCACGACAAACGAAACATGTAAAAAAGAAAATGTAAAAAAATTAAAGAAAGAGAAGAGAATATTTGTTTTGATTTTATCCACTGTATTCATATAAGATTTGATTTATAAAGAGGAAAGAAAACATGAAATACCAACTCATTTTTCATATTTATTTCAAAAGCATTTATAAGAAAATAAAGAGAGACAGTTTTAAGTTGTTTGACAATATTATTAACCAAAGTTGTATTAAAACAAAAGTGCAAAAATGTAAAGTAGAGGAATGTACCAGATGTTGCTAAAGATGACAAATATGGAATTGATGAAACCCTACTTACAATTGTTACAAAAAATGAGTCACTTCTTACACATTTCAAACATCATACCCAAACTTCACCTCTGTTACCTTCGAAACATTTTCTTTAAAAAAATGCATTGTGTCCTCCGAATTTGGCACTTAATTATTTTTAATCTTAAACTCTGTGTCGCTGAAGTTGCCATGGATAGACATCGTTTTATTTTTAGTGCTTCCGTTATTTTCCATCAGAACTCTAGAATTAAGTTTCTCTTTTTAGCCGTTTTCCCACGTTTCGGTGCCATTTTCCTCTGGATGGTTTAGTCTGCTGCTGTTCAAGACATGACTGCTTATGTGATGATGCAGTGATCACTGCACATGTGCCACGCCTTCTACCACGTCGAGATGTTTGTCTTTTCAAACTTGACACAAGTGATATATTAGTGTGGTGATCTTTGATAAAGTGCTTGATTTTTGGTAGTTTTCTTCTAATGAAGCTGTTTTACTTCTGTCATAGGGAGTTAGAAGAGTGTTTTCTTTAAACTTGCCAGTCCTAGGCAATTCCTTGTCATTTATCTCAGTGGACGCAGCAAGAAATTGATATTCACTAAAAATGTTTTGATGTAGGGTATAAATGACTGTGACCTTAAAACCATTGACAGCAATCTCACCAGACTACAGTTTGAGATATGCCCCTTCCGAAATTGTTAGATACATCAAAATTCGTTTCTGGTCTATCAGAATGTTTGAGCCAAACCTTTATCTCCTCGTTGTTTTCAGAGCCCCGATGAATATTCTGTTAAGTAGTTGCAATTTACATGTCGTGTAAGATGGAAGACATATGATCGTCACATGATTATCTCTCGCTAAGTCAATAACCTCAGTGTTTCTAGTATAAGTATTGTGACCGTAGAGGATGAGTAAAACTGGACACGCTGCTAATGATTTCACTATCTCCAGAAAATCCTTGAACCATAAACTTATAGGGGGAAATCACCAGCAAAAAACACTATTAATTAATTATCCCCTTTCTGCCAAAGAAATAGCATAGCCCCACCAGACGCGTGCCTTTGAGGGAAATAACTTACGGAACTTTATACTGTACAACAGACAGTCCCTTATTTCGTCTATGTTAAATATTCTGTCAATGATATAAAGTTTCTTATCTATTTCTTCTTGGAAGATGTTGAACTAGTTAATTTATTGAAACCCAGTGCTCTGCTAAACAAAGTGCTTGTTGGCTTCCTGAATATATCTCTTACCAGCTGTGCCTAATACACCGAAAGGGTTGGGTATGTTGTTTGATGCTGCAAGTTCATACGTCATGTTCTTGGTGTCGGATCGAGTCACTCTAAAATACATGATTTTGATTTCTAAGCAGTATTTCACCAATAACTTTTCAATTTGCGGTAGAGGAACAGTTTTCTTTCCCAGCTTGGTTTTGCTGCGCGAGTGGGACTAACATCTCTGGCATTAACAAGACGAACAAGTGTTGTTCTTGGAACATTAAACGATTTCGCCGTCTTGAGAAACCGCATTTCCTTCATCCTTACAGCTGCAATTGACTGAATCATCTTACCTTCATCCCACAATTTTCTGGGTTGCCCTCTTTCTTTTTGGAGTTTTCTTCTAGACATTGCAATCTGCATTCAAGGAGAACGCACTATTTTAATTGAACAGTTGTGCAAAGGGGCGAATTTCTTATTTTTTAAAACTAAAAACGCCATAATTAAACTGCTATTAAATTAATGCCTTTTAATATTTAACATACGAAAATTTAAGATTTATCTAGAAAACTAAATGACAGAAAAATACAATACTTGTAGATTCAAATTTAAAAATATATAAATTCCCTGTTACACTATGTAATACCTAAATCCTTTACACCCTTTATAATCGACGAAACCATTTGTAATATGTCCTATATTTCAAACGGTAGTAAGATATTGTTTCTGTTTTTTCAAAAGAAATTATGTTGGGCATAAATAGAAGGTGTCCCAAAATTAACGCAAGATTTGAATTAAATAGAAAACACAGTTTTTAGTCTTTTGATTGTAATTTTTTTATTGAATCATAAAGTACATAGGATAGGGTTATTTATGGAATAACACATCGGGAAAATGGCCTCCACGGCTCTGCATACACATACGCACTCGTTTGTCGAAATTTTCCATGAACATTCTGCATAAATGTGGCTGAATTTCGTTGATGCAATGTTGAATCTCCTCTTTTAATGCACGCGTGGTTGTGGGCTTGTTGACATAGACCTGTGATTTTAAATAACCCCATAAAAAGAAATCTAATGGTGTTAAATCACACGATCTAGGGGGCCAATTCTGATCACCGAAACGAGAGAGTACACAACCAGGAAATGTCTCATCCAGTAATTGAAGTGTTTCACGGGCTGTATGGCATGTGGCACCGTCTTGTTGAAACCACATATTGGCCACATCTATATCATCCAATTTCGGCAAAAAGAACTGTGTTATCATGTCGCGATATCGAGCACCAGTAACAGTCACTGCTTGACCAGCCTCATTTTCAAAAAAGTATGGTCCAATTATGCCTCCAGCCCAAAATCCACACCAAACAGTGACACGTTGTGGATGCATTTGTTTTTCGACAATCGCATGTGGGTTCTCAGAACCCCAAAAGCGGCAATTTTGGCGATTAACAAACCCATCAAGGTAAAAATGTGCTTCGTCGCTTAGAATGATTTTGCTCGAAAAATCAGCATCCATTTGTTGATGCTCAATAATCCATTCAACAAACTCTCTTCGCTGTGCATGGTCATTAGGCTTCAGTTGTTGTGTTAATTGAATTTTGTAAGCATGGAGACACAGATCTTTAGTGAGTATACGCTGTAGAGAGCTTCTTGAAATTTGGAATTCTTGTCCACGACGCCGAATGGAGGTTCCTGGATTGTCACCGACACTCTCACGTACTGCTTCGATGTTGACATTTGAACGGCTTGTTTTTGGACGACCGGTGTGTTTGGCGTCTCCAACGGATCCTGTCTTTCGGAATTTTTCAATTAATCTCTTCACAGTTGACGAAATTAAAACACTATTCCGACCATATTTTGTATGAAATTTTCGAACAGCGGCCGCCAAGCTTTCATTATTTTTGAAATATTGTTCAATAATGAAGACACGTTGTTCTATCGTGTAACGCTCCATTTTTACTAACTCTAAACTGTCAGCTGTCGATTTGTTTTTGTTTTAGGGTTGTCAACACTTTGCTGCATAAATGGCGGAAAATTTAAATCTTGCGTTAATTCTATATTCTTGTACTTCTAATATTCAATATTAGTAACTTCGTCGTATTGGAAAGGAACAGTTAAATAGACGACTGTCGATTATGGTTACAAATTAAACAGTGAAATGAAATTGTAGCCCGAATCCACTTTTAGATACAAATAAATAATATTTGTAAAAGAATAGAAAATAATAAACATTCAGCTTTTGTTGCATACTTGAACAATTCTCTTGAAAGACGCAAAAAATAAACGCTTGAACACACGTCTATGCTTCACGGTCACTTACAGAGTGACCGTTAGAGTCTCTACCCGCATATTAGTAATAGTTCTAGATCCTGACAGAATATGACACTACCTATTGAGTAGAACTAAACTAGTATGCCACATTTGTACCTCTATTCCATATTTACATCCTTTCCTTTATACAAAAATACTATACATTTTTTTAATTTTACATTCATCGGTAACTATACAAATAGCTATAGTATCTGAAACAATTTACAGACAAAGGGTTGTATTATCTAAGTGTAATTATTAATAAATAAAAGCAGTGAAGATAAACAACAAAAAAATACATTTACAAAAATGCACTCGAGTTAAGCTCGTTTGTCATTTGAAGCTTTTTTATAATTTAAAAATTTTAAATTTTTCGAACAAAATGAAATAATGTGTTAGACTTGTTTTACCAACATTTCAGTAACGATGCTATGTTCAATAGCTACTAAACACTGTTAAGTGCTGAGTGATTTTATTGTTAAACATTTCATTTTGTTGATCTCCACGTTACTACTTTGTATACGATTATTCCAGTCACAGCGTATACAATAAACTACAGGACTTACAAGTAAAACAATTTTATTGCGGAAAATAACGACGAAAGTATATGACCCGATACAATATAAAAATTGGTAACGTGAAGGATAAATATATGAAGAACATTTTACAAATATGTGTTGGATTTCTGTATATATTTTTTACCAGTTGTATCGTATAATAGTACAGTAATTTCTATGTACTATTTTATTTATATCGCCTTATTACTTACTTAAATAAAAAAGTTTAACATTAATTTTACTACAAGCATAAGCTAGTGAAAACAAAATAATTTCTGTATTTTTCTTAAATCGCTACTAGTTTCTTATTGCTGTGATTTATGATAAAATATTAAAAACTAATTATCTTCATTAGGAATGTGTCTAAAGATTCGGCTCAGGCTTACAGCTCTAAACTAGCAGTTTGAGGGTGTATTTAGCCCTTAACCTGTTATTTATGGCACTGGAAGATATTTACAGTAAAGTTTTATTGCAGGGGACAACAAATATTTAGGCTGCTTCTAGAAGCCTCAGAACAGGTTTCACCAATGTGTTAAGTTTGACTTTGTAATTGCACGATGTTACTCAAAGTCTGGCAACAATTATCTAAACTAATAATAGTATAAAAACATAAATTCAAATCCTTAATTTAAACTAATTGTTACTTGATAAAAAGATATATTGGTAATTGTTTTCTTAAAAATGTGTTTTAAGTTTCTAATGAATGACTTACTTCTGATACTTTTATACATGAATTTTGACAAATTTTTAATCATAGACATCAACGTAATTAGATAGAATTGCTACTAGAGATAAAATTAAGATTATAGTACACGTACACCTTCCTAATTCGAAATAACATGAAATCAAACTAAAAATATCAATTGCAACAAGTTCCAAATTGATTTCTAAGCACGCATTTTTTACTACCGTTTATTTCCAAACGACTACATAATAAGTCTTATCTTTATAGTAGACATTATTTCTTTAAACATTTATAACTGGCAAATTTATGATTTGTTTATTGCTGGTGCCAAATTGCAAGCCTGCTTATGCTTTGAAACACCATGCAACTTTTGTAATCTATTTAGTAAGTTTTAATTACTTTTCCAACAGTTTGTGCTATTCCATTTCCTGATATTTTTATCAACTTTATTTGAAGTTCATCTTTTTATAATTGTTCGTAGTAATTTAATTAAATCAAATTTCGATTTGACTTTTTTTTTTACTATTTTAAAATTTGTTATCTTAATTTGTTATATTGCTAAAGTTTTCTACTGATTTTTTAAAAGACATTGGAGTATACAATCAAAATCTGCAATAAAGCAAATAATAATAATGGTAAGGCTCTAACGCCCCGCATGCGAACACGGCGTGTGCACTGAGAGGTTAAGGCTCTCATGCGTTTGTTCTCTCTGCCTGATTGTCGTCGTAAAGCAAATGCGTCAACTAAATATATTAATTACAATATATTAAACAAACTGAAGGAAATTGATGCACAATTTTAAAAAAGTAGAAGAAGATAAAGAACAAGGTAATACTGTAACACTATAGCCATGCATTACCACATTTTAAAATGCTGTTAAGTTACATAAAAGTTCGTTTTTATACCAAATAAAGGATTTTAATAGATATATGAAAGCCATAACACAAAATCAACAAGAACGATTATTGCAAAATGTAAAAACGGAGCCAACTTTTAAAATTTTCGTGTAATGCACTAATGTGTATAGCATTTTTAAAAAATACCAAAACAATAAACATTAATAATTTGATTTTCTTTAGTAATATATATATATATATATATATATATATATATATATATATATATATATATATATATATATATATATATATATATATATATATATATATATCATTTCATTATGCATAATTTTGAAATACTACTTAATACAGTTATAAACTAAAGAAATTATTAAAAAACCTTAAATAAAACTGTTCTACAAAATGTTGGTTCAATTTTATAAAAACTAAAATAACAAAATACAGACGGCACAACACAAAAGTTAGAACTAAAATTATTTTTAAATATAAAATTAAAGAAAAAAATTTAAAAATCAATGAATAATTAGTTAGTTGTAGATCTCGCTTGCAACGAAAATCTAGTCTAGAAAGCCTAAAATTCCTAATAAATTACAACAAAATTTATTTACAATTTATTCTTCAAAGGTATTTAGTAAGATAACAGATGCAAATATTCTAAGGAGAAGCCACTCTAGTGAGCAGCACAGTAGGAGGTTCGTAGGTCACAAGCTTAGTATCGATTGGGTCTTCTAAAAGGCGGATGGACATTGGACATTTGCTAGACCAATCCATTGTGATGTTCCTAGAACCTGCTGTGGTAATTGCGAGAGAATCTATTTGATTTCCATGTATCGTGAAGTTAAAGACAAACCATGGCGCATCCGCTATTGCGCGTAGTTTTTTGGACTGAAATTGTATGATTTTATCCTAGTTGGTTTAGCGTAGCCCCAGAGCTAATTTTTTTCTTAAGGATAACTTGGATTTTTTCCAGATAAGCTAATACATTTGACAAAACTTTAAATTCAATTGTTGGCGTTTATCATAAATATGTCAAAGTCGAAGCCTACATATTTGATTTTGGCCTTAACATATACCGACATATTGTTTATAATAAGAAACTAACAGACATTAAAGAGTGTGGTAAACGTCACTTGTACTAACTTTGGTTGATTTTAATGCGCCATTTACGAAGATATACATTTACGAGATTAAGGTAACGTTAAATTTTACAGATGATGTAATAAGAATCAGCATTAATTGATAAGACAACAACGTCGTTTGCAAAGCGACAGTATTTTCAATCCGTGATAAAGAAGAGGGCCAAGGAGGCTATCTTGCGGGACACCGGATAAGATAGGACTGCAGTTTGAGATTTCAGTATTGTATTTTACTAATAAGTATCTATCGATCAGGTAAGACTTAAAGAGGAAGGGTTTGGTAAGAAAGTTTTAATTATATGCAGTAGTCCGATATGTTATTTATTCAAGCTTTTATGCTATTTGAATTACTATCCTGTGTGCTTGTGTCGTGTAATTGTACTCTCTAAATCTAAATTAATGATCAAACAAGTACACGAATGGATCTATGCCAACAAGTCTTTTGAGAAAAAATTTTTCTTACACATTGCCAAATAAAAACAGAAGAATCAATCAATTAATATAAAGTTCCCTCTTCTGGTACTTCCCCGGGTTTGGGAACTATTGTGATGTGTGTGTAATTCCATAAAATAAAGCAATACTAATATCGAACATACGATTACAGATTGTTGTGAGGAGAATGATGACTTTTTTGGCGCCATCTTTAGTTGTTTACTAGTTATAGGACCACAACCTGCGGCTTCACAATTGTTTATTTTTACCTTGGCAGGAAAAAATTTGATAACGTCTCAATAGTTTCATTAGACATATGTAAGTCACAGTGTCGCAATAGAGAGAGGCCAGTAATGAACCTGTTGCCTAGTATATAGAAGAATGTATTATAGTCATCAAAGAATATGTCGAGAAGAGCAATATGTGAGGATCCAAAGGGCCAAAGCAACGCATGAACTTTAAATATTCATAACTTAAATTACTGAAGTCTAGAAGGGATTTAATTTATGATGCGAGATGGAGGATTTTATAATGACTGTAGTTTCTGATAGTGCTAAAAGTGATAGTTTCTGAAAGTAGCATAAAATGAGTAATTTTTGTTAATGGTTTACTAGATCATTTTTGTCCCATATAGCAATACACAATACGTTAGCGATTATGGTACCAGTTTGGTAGGTAGAGCTGACAGTAAAGTTATTATAATGTTATTCTCAGTTATTAGTTGAATAAGCAAATTTTAAATTTAGTGGGGAATGTTATTTTGACCTGTTGTTCATCAGGATTGTTTGCGAGAAAGCGGACTGTAGAGTTTCAGCATAAATTACATTGTTTGTTTGTGAATTTGCAGTATTGCTGAGATGATTTGTTATAGAAGCAGCTGGCATATGCACGAAGTTACAAGGTTTCTTTAGTCCCTTAAGACTTTACTTCTGCCATTTATTAGTACTAGATAAACATCTCTTGTAACTTGCACTTAATTGGTGTGGTTTTGGACTTTTCACAAATTTTTGTATCTATAAGTCTGGTAACCAATGCATTGAATGATCCCTGCCTTTTTGTGTAGTAGATTAATCTTATTTTATTTTATGTTTATTTTGCTACTTTCAATGTGTGCTAGATGTATAGTGAATAGTGGTTCTTCAGTTACCTTGTGCCTTATGTATTCTGGTATATATCTGATAGCTTGCTTTTCTCAATTCTTTATCTTTAATTTCTTTAGTAAGCACTGAATAGTGGAAAAATCTAACGACTACTCTATAAGATCGTTCATATTTGGCCTGGTAGGTGTGGTGTATAATAGTTTTATTCGATGTGTATGCGTTATGTTAAACTGTGTTATTTCCTAGTGTCTTGATATAATATTTTTCACCATTCCATTATGATTCGTGGCACTATTTATGTATTAGAAGAGGTCTTGGTAGTTTTCTAAAATTGTTATTCTTATTGGTTTGCGTTTGACCTAGGTTATTAAAGACATTAGCTAGAGGTTCGTATCTATTCTGGATATTGGTTACTGGTTAGCCAATTACGGTTTAGTCTTTTCTTTTCTTATAAATTAGCTACTGGTAAATAGCATCCGATGTTTCTTTGAAAGCATTTTTTGTTGGTTACCTATTTGCTTGTTAAAGTGGAAATATGTGTTATCTTGTTATTATAACCAGAAATTAGAGTGACAGAATTTAAAATGTGGTTAAATAGTATTTAAATTTTCGGTTCAAATGGATGATACACCATTAGCTGAAAACTTTAATGTTTCTACTAAACTGATGATTTATAAGAACATATAGTTCAATACTTGTCCACTACCTGGTATCTCAGAATACAGATCGCATACTTTTATGTTCCGATAGTCAAATGAGAACAAACTCTTCCACCAGTTAGAAATATTTATCTATTACTTCATTTAAAACTATTTGCAATCAAAACTGAACAACAATTCACATAGGTTTTATTTAAAAAAGCTATCTTAATAAAAATGAAAAAGCTATTAGAAGCTAAGTAATTAGCAAAATAAAAAAAAAAACATGAAGTATTGAAAAAAGTGTTTGAACTTGTAGGGATTAGATCTAAGTGTTAAGCAATAGTCAGTTCTGTAGAGTAAGGCAAGTCTTTTCGTTTATTAATGTGAAAATTATTTATTTCACATTTCAAAGGTGATACGAAAATAAGAATAAAAATATAAGCTATCTATCATTGAACCAAGTTTTTATTACGTGTTGGTACCACTCCTGTGGTTTAGAATCAAGGTACTGACGATGCTCTTTTTCTGTTTCCTGAACGTCGAAAAATTACGTTCGACCTAAGTAAGTACGCGATTTATAAGAATACATGTTAATCTGATGGTGTTAAACAGGATTATAAGTGGGGTGGGTAATAGTTTGACTACATGGAGTATCTCTATTTGTGCCGACTTTTTTGAGTCGTATCTAGTCTAGCGTTATATATCTACAATTGTGCAAAATATTTAAGCAAAACACTTCACATGAAGTTGCAATAGAAATAATTAAGGATATATAGTTGATTAAAACGAAATATAATAGCTCATGAATGGCATGGAATTCAAAACTTCTATACATAATATTTATTTGTTACTTTGTTACAAACAGATTGTAAATTCCCTGCAATTGCAAAAAATATTTGTACTATTACTAAAAAATATAACTGCTCTCATTTACTTTTGTGATTAAACTCAATTTGCATGTTAGTTCTGGCTGCGTTTGCATGGTTTTTTTAACCGGCGACTGGCTTTTGAGGTGAGCAAAGACTGGAGGCCAAATAAAATCAGCCTGGCGGAAACGCTGTTCCCGACTTCTTTTCTGTATGACCATTAGACGGAATTAATTGTCCATTAACAAAGCGTGTGAAGCGTCACAACGAAACTGCAAGTTCCACGGTCTCTTTCAGCAGCCACACAAACGCGGAAATATCAGACTGCGGACCGCTATGCGACACTAACTGGTCTCGAACCGTATGACATTTGCGGTTATCAGCAATGCTCTTCCCTGTTCGCGTTACATAGTCAACCTGCTATTTATTCCGTGCCATGCACTGCTAGCAACAAATCAAGCGCTGCTCCTATCATAATGCGGGCCGCGCGCGACCTGTCCTTATGAAATCTGCAAGCATTTTAGCGCAAATGCTCTCTCAATAGCCGTTCCGAGGCGTCCTTACTGGCGGCGCAGAAGAGAAAGGTTATTGTGTTCGACGTTCTAATTATTTCGCAAAAATTCCTGCCACATGAGAACAAGCGAAACTCCTTCGTCAAATCGACGCATAATTGCGGTGAACTTTAAAAGTATGTTGCGCCGGTTATTTGCTACGTGCAAATTGCCGTTTCGTAATAGTTAATCCAAATTTTGGAGGTCCGTCTAATGCTCCCAGAACAGCCTTAACGGTGTCAATGGATAGCGCTCGGGCCGAGGCCGAAGAAAGGTCACGCAAAAACCGCGTTTTGATTGAATGAATTCGCTCCTCTCGGCCGCGGCACGAATTTTGCCTTGCCGCCTTTGTTCCTAATAACAGGGACAAACAGGAAGCAGCCGAAGGAGGAAAGCCAATTGATTTCTCCGAAATCGCGGTTAGAGCCGTTGCTCCTCTAAAAAACTAATCTGCTGTTTTGTTATTGAACTGACACGTATATAAGGGCAGACTTTTATGTAATCCTCCCAGCTTGAAACGAAATTCCCATGGCGTCATTACTTTTTCACTTTTAAATGTGGCGGGCGTATACAAGAACCAGAGAAAATAAATTTAGTCTTAGAATAAACTAAAATAACAATACAAAAATAAATACTACCAATACTTTATACATTTATCAACTGATTCACGACATTGTAGTTTAACTTTTCACTTTTTCTATAATTATTCAATAACTATGTACTAATATAACTACAGGTTTGTATTTGTATGTTAACTTTGCTCTTCTGGGTTAAAAAACATCACAAAAAATCAACCAGTCTGTAGGTAAACAACTTAAAATATAAATTATCCGACCTGAAACACACAAACAAGATTTGAATAAGAAACTTCTATTACAATATAAAAGTTAAGGCATTCAACACTATCTAGTCAATCTTATAGTTGCTGGAAATGGGGTTCAAAAATCAAAACGTTTATAACACACGTACCACTTATTAGCAAACCAGACGGCCAATGAAAAATCAGTAATCTTTACTGATTACCTAACCAATATATCCTGAGAAAGATGCAAAATTATAGACTTTCTGGAATCATCCTACCAAATGCGCATACCTACCGACCCACTGAAGCTCTTGGAAGATCAAAAAGTAATCAGTAAAGAAACCAACCCTAAAAATATCCTAAGCTCCGACCTTGGCAAACTACAATTTGAACTACCCGCAAATATACAGTGTTATTCTTGCAATCAGATATTTTCCAAGTTTTCAAGATAACAATGGTATAGAAGCTAGAAAATACACTTACTAAACTAATATATTACAGGCCTAATAATCTTATACCAGTCCTCTCTAAAGTCTTCATAAAGTTATTATTAAAATGACTTCAACCGATTCTAAATAAACAACTATTAATTCGCAAGTACCAATTGGAGTTTCGATACCTACACGCAACAATCGCAGAAATTTATCGATTAGTAGACTTAATCTATTACGATCTCGGTGTGTATAAATATTTTTTCGCTGTATTTTTAGATATACCCCAAACCTTTGACAAGGTTTGCCATATGAGTCTATTCTATAAATAAAAAAGTATCTGCCATATCAAATCTATTAAATATTAAAATTCTACCTATCAGATAGACATTTTTTATAAACTACTAAGCGAAACTACAAATCTACAACACATATTATCTGGACTACCTCAAGACAATGTACTAGGGCCTGTTCTATCGCAACTATTTATAGCCGACTTACCAACTGCTAGATTAATCTCACATATAAATCTTACAAATGCATTTCTCAACCTGCAAAACTCCCTCAATAATGTCCAACAATGACTAAAGTTTGGGGAAACAAGGTGAACTAAATCAAATCCCAGCATATCGCCTTCACCATAAACCATGACAACTTCCTGGTGGTAACACACAATGGACAACAATTAAATCACCCACATTTTCAATAAGCGAAAAAAGCTTGGACTCCATCTTAGAAAGTTATATTGGATAATCAGAAGAAGATCTGATCATCAATTGGAAAATATACTGCTACTTTACAAGGTCATATATGATATGAACGTATAGTATTTCTTTCAGAGGAACTACAAGTATCTAAGCTGACTAACATTGAAATGTTCCAAAATAAAGTTCTACGTAACGTAGCTTGTGCTCCCTACTATGAGCCAAACAAAGTGATTTTAAATTATTTGTCCTTACCCATTGTAAAAGAAGTGATAAGCAGCTGTGCTACAAAATATAAAATCGACTATTGGTACATCCTAACCTAAATGGTAAATACTTTAATAGACAAAACCAATAAACCAAAATGTCTAAAATAATTTAAACCCAAAGAACTTGTAACGCGATTTTAATTGTAAATCCTAATTCTAATAATAATTAAAGTTTATTTTTTCTACCTCTTTTAACTTCCCGTTCAAACACTTGCTTTAATATAGAATAATGCAAATTGTAATATCCAAGAGCATTTGGCAGCTTCACCAAGTACCACACAAAATACTTCCTGTCCTTTGTAAATAGGACAGATCGTATGACAATGAAGTTAAATAAGAAAATTTAAAATATTTGCAAAACTACAGGCTTTTTATAAGGAATTATCCAACAAATCTTGTCATAAGAAATTACTGATAATTTTTATCCACAAATATCATTGGTATTTCTCACCTCCCTTCATTTTTCTAAATTTTGGACTCTATGATCTTTTGATATTTATAATAAAAAATTAGTTTATACGAAAAATATTTTATACAGTAAAATTTGAAAAGTTAAACAGTGTTTCAAATCGATTTGGTGGTTTGATACGTGCAGTACTAATTCTAAAATCAGTAGAGTGAGTGAGGAAGGCATTGCTTTAAAATCCAATGGGCTCTGCCCGTCAACATTTTTTAGTTTTAATATTTAAAGAAGATTCCAATTGATAAATTCTCTCAACTACAATTTTACACTCTACTCAGCATTATGTTTGATAACGTTTACATATTAAGCTCTTGTGAAGAACACTGGTTCTGATAAGCAATCTATATATGTGTTTAATAGATTACTTTAGCCATCTTTGCAGTTGTATTTTTTGAAAAAGATAACATGGTTGTGACAGTAATCAGACGACATTACTGAACTATGGATAGATTACTGGAACTTCTTGGTGCCGAGAAAAATAATATACTTTGCAAAACAGAACAACAACACACGCGTTTCAAAAGTTTGATGTAAATTATAAAAGAATAACAGTTTGGAAAAGTTTAGTGAGCAGCTTGATGATTGATTATTCAGGTCTTCAGTACCTAAATTTTTCTATATGACATCTCAAAAATTTACAATAATAAACTACAAAATATGTAGGATCTAAAAAAGTAATGTAAAAGGTTTTTCAATAAGAACAACATGATTAAGAAACAATATAAAAACTATTTTAGATACAACCAAATTTTTATATAATTTTGAACCATAGTCTACAACCAATTCGATTAACTCAATTTTCGATACCTTGATTTGCGATAACTTAGGTTTAATGTCACGAATGCAGAGTTCTATGTTCAATTTCAATGCATCAAAGAATCGTGATTTGTTTACATAGACTACAGATTTCAAATAACCCCACAAAAAGTAATCTAAAGGAGTTAAATCACAGCTTTTTTGAGGCCAACTAACAGTTGGATTTCTTGAAATTATCCTTTCACAAACTTTTTTGCAATAAATCAATAGTGATATTAGCAGTGAAACATGTGGCACCGTCTTGTTAGAACCATATGTTCTCCAAATCAATTTCGCCTAAATTTGGGCACAAAAAATTTGTTAACGTCAATCGGTACCTCTTATCAGTCACTGTAACTGCATCTTCTACCTCGTTTTGGAAAAATAATGGTCCAATAATTCTACCATGCTATATACCACACTATACAGTGACCTTTTGCGGATGCAAGAGCTTCTTGTGAATCTTTTGTGGATTATTTTGACACTAAAAACGACAATTTTGTTTGATAATATATCCACTTAACTAGAAATAAGCTTCTCATAAGAAGATAATTTTTCACCCAGTGGCTTCAGTTCTTAGATCAACATAATCTTATACGGGTGTAAACCCAAATTTTTTCGCAAAACACACCAAGTTGTCGTTCTTCTAAGCCCCAATTCTTAAGCACGACAATAACAAAATCTTACAGCAGCAATGTTCTTTACATTTTTTGCAATATAACGTCTTGTTGGTATTTTCGCATTGTAAAAAATAAAATTTCTTTCAAATTTTTCATCAATTTGACGAATAGCAAGCACAGAAAGGTGATTACGTGAACCATAGGTACGTTGGATGTTCACCAAAGATCGTCTAGTTTTATAAAATTGGGATAATAACCAAACGTTCTTGAAGCGTGTGTTTAGCCATGATGAATTGTTAGAGTATATTAAACACAAACGACATCTAGTGGCAATTATAGTATTTTGGTTGATATGTCATTTCAAAATCATAATCTTATTGGAAAACCCTTTCTAATGACTAAAGTAAGAGACACAAATTTACTAAAACATGTTAGATATGATTTTGTTACTAAACTGAATCAGTGTAATCAAATTATATAGAAAAATAAAGTTTTATGCTATTTTATTACACAGGTTTGAAAACTATCATAACCCAGGTATTATAAATTGTACTACAATTTTTAATTTTTATTTACTAGATAAAATTACTTACCTAAGAAAATGTCTTTAGCTTTTATGATGAAATGATGCGGCTGCAAAAATGATACAGTTATCGCAACAGACGTTAAAGGAATTTAAAACAGTTAAAAATTTGTAAGAATTATTTTAAAATGGAAATGTAGATAAAGCAGCCCACGTAGAACTTGTCTCTTACCATAAAAGTCAATCGTAAAGATAGTCAAACTAAGTATACCCAAAATATAGCATATTAGATTTGAACTAAAGCTAACAGTTTATAAATGACATACAAGGCGCTATTTCCCAACAAAGTTGAAGTATTAAAAAATAAAGGGAGTACAAATACGTCTCTGCAGTTTTTTTTATCAAAAATTGGGCATATATTTTAAAAGAACGGAACCTTATGTTTTATTCAAAGTATTGTCCATCGCTAATCACTACTTTTTCCCATCTTTATCGCAGCATACGGATACCGCGTCGGAAGAACGCTTCATCTTTTGAGGCTATCCACGAATCGATACAATTTTTCATATAATGTGAAGTGCTGCTAAGACAGGCCATGTGTCATCAATCGGTGGGATAATCGGAAGGGGTAATGTCGGGCGAATATGGCGGGTAGAGTAGGACTTTCCAATTGAGTGCTTCCAAATAGGTTTTGACCGACGCCGCAACATGTGGACGAGCATTATTATGCAGGAGAATAACTTTTTGTCTGGAGTAGTAGTAGACGCGTTTTTCCTTGAGTTCTCGGCTCAATCTCATCAACTGTGTTCGGTAGAGAGCTCCAGTAATGGGTTTCGTTCAGTTTTAACAACTCATAATACACGACATCAAGCTGATCCCAACATAAGATTTTTCCCATAAGTATTCGGCTTGTCTGTCGATGTTGAAGCATGGCCGCGTGATTTCCATGATTTCCTCTTCTTTGGGTTATCGTAGTTGATCCATTTTTCATCACCAGTAACTATACAATGCAAAAAACCTTTCGTTTATGCTTGGCAAGCAGCACTCTACCTGTACAATATCAGCGTTCAACGTTTCTCGGCTTCAGTTCATATGGAACCCAATTTCCTTGCTTTTGAATCATCCCCAACGATTTTAAACGATGTGAAATTGCTTGTTGAGTCACTTCTAATGTGTGTTCTTGCGTTTGCCAGGAATCTTCCTCTAATAATTCTTCCAATTCCGCGTCTTCGTACACTTTCGGCCTTCCGCTACGTTCTTTATCTTTGACGTCAAACTCACAATTCTTAAACTTATAAAACCACTCACGACAACTTTTCTCACTTAAAGCAGCCGCACCATATGCTTCTACAAGTAATCAATGCGCCTCAGCTGCAGATTTCTTCAAATTAAAGAAGTAAATCAAAAGTTCCCGCAAATGATGCTTAATTGGCTCAAAACTCGACATTTTCGCACGAATAGAACTATGTGATGCTGATACAAAAACGTTAATATTTTAAGGTTATGGTGTTGTGAGATGTCCAACCTTATGATATGACGGTTTACATCTTACAATTTCAACCATAACTTACTGGTCAGGGCTTCTTTTGTCAAACTTATTGACTTATTTGTACTCCCTTTAATAAAAACAAAAAACTCACATCAATGCTACCTGAATAATCAGCACAGAGAAATACCACTTAGCGACAATTTTACTTCAATTTGAAAATTCTTAGATTGTCAAACATTAGAATTTCAAACGATTTTCTGAGAAAAAAGTTGTAAAGGAAGATTTTTACTACCGCTACTAAGACTAAAATGAATGCAGTACACTGCATAATCCAAAGTTAAAGATGATCTTTTAGCCGTGTTTAATAGGTTTTTTGAAACTCATATTGCCATATCGCATTCTAAAAACGTATTCCTTTAATTGCAAATGTGTGTTTGTCGACGTTTTTTGACCTCTAAGCTCTTTTTTAGTTTTGTCTATTGTGAGAGTTTTTATCTAGATTATTTATCTCGCTCTTAGCTTTTCTTGCAACACTTCCCCATGACGTTCTATGTCTTTCTGTCTTTCTTTTTTCGAAGGGGTTTATCTATATATTCATCTTGGCATTATATTTTCGTGCATACTTTTATGTGGCCGTATCATATTAATTGTTTTCTACATTTTGACTAATTTTTTCTGTAACATATGTCATTTGTTTTTGTGTGCCATTGGTTACTCTTTGCAATGTAGATACTCTTCTTAATGCCTCAGTTTATTATTCCATAAGTTTCCTTTTGTCCACTTCATTATTTGATATGTTTGCGCTTATATAGGGCAATACTTTTAATAATTGTGCTGTGGCTGGTCTACTTTCTTCTTAGTATTATTTTTTACTTGAATCATACTTTATTAAATTTTTGTATGACTTTCCTCTATTGTCTAATTCGCTTTCTAGTATTTTATTTATCTTGTTCATCTTTCGATATTTTCACCCCTAGCTATTTGTAACTATAGCATATTAATATTTTCTCTGAATTCTTTAAGTCTAGTTAATCTTTTTCACTTCCTTGCATTCCTTTTTGATTTTGTAAGTCATGTTTTTTAAGTCTTCTTTGTCTTGACTTGGACCAAAAGAATATGCAAGTTCGCGAATTGTAAAGTATAAATACTTGTCTTATTCACAATTATATCTATACCTGTGCATTTCCTCTTTAAATTTTTAAGCACATGTTGTAGATTTTAAAAAGATTGGATAAAAGATTATTTGCTACTTAGAACTTTTCTATTAAATATTGTCTTCTTAATCTTTTTTATTGTATCTTCATATAATTCTTTTGTAGTTTTGATTATTTTGTTATTTCTATTTGTTTGCATCAACGACCTCGCAGTATTGAAATACGTATACTATCATTGGTTTTGTCCAAATTTATAAACAATAAATGTGTATTTTTCTTATGTTAATTTTGTTTTCAACGATTTGTATCAGAATGAACAGCTTATCCATACATGAGCATCCTACTCGATATTCACTTTACTCTTCAGGTTCATGGTGTTGTATTCTATCAGTTCTTGTAGCACTCTTCTATGCAAGTGGCTAAATAGCGATGCTGCCACCATTCCTCTATAATTTTCATATGTTTGTGAATCCTTTTATTGTTTATTGATTATATATCCTATTTTCCATTCTTTGAAAACCACGTTGTTATTTACACATTTATTAATTAATCCAGATATCATTGCTTTTAATTTTACTGTACCATTCTTTAACATTTCTACCGTAATATTTCCTGCGCGTTTCTATTCCTTACACCTTGTATCGTATTTTCAATGCTCTTCACTTTTATTTTAACCGGTTTTCCTTGTACAAAAATATTTATATTGTTTTACTTTATGAATTCTGCTAGATTTTTCACCAATAAATAGGTTTCCTATTATCTCTTCTAATGCTATCCATAAAATTTTAGGCCTTTGTCCCTAATCCAGCATTTGTACTTCACTGTATTTTGGCTTCCAAGTTTTCCTTTCTTGTTCTATAAAAGTTTCCTTACTTTACTTTTTTTTTTACTTTATTATTTTTGTATATATTACATTTGCATATTTTTTCTATTTCTTATTTTTCCAACTGTTGTTTTCTGTTCAGATTTGTCTTTTAATATGGAAAATTAATGTTTGTTTAAATAGATAGCGAGCTGATCCGCACTTCGCTTCTCTAAATTACGTCAATGGTAGAGTTTTGTTCTACTGTAATGTAATCTGTAATTTATTTTAATAATTTTATAATATTAATATGTGTTTTAATTGTATATTTATTTATAGCGTCGAATATCATTAAGTTTCTTGTATATTCCTTTTTTATTAACAGAACTATTCTTTTAACTCCGTCATCTTTGATGTTCCAGAAAATAATAGCACAAATTTATCTATTAGTATTTTCTCAGCTTCTTCTTTTTTGTTTCTGTTAATGCTATTACTTGCTTTCAATTTTCTAATTTCATTTGTTGTATTTTGTATTTTAAGTTGCCATATTTATTAACCATTTTCTCTCCTTAATTCATGGTGTTACTTCCATCCATATTCCGAGGCTCTAGTCTGTCCTTATCTGCCGGTTTAATTTATTTTACAAATAATGCTTTGTGGGCCAAGTCTGCAATTCCCAATCGGCAAACCAGAAATTTTGATTTTAGGACGCTTTCCTCTTAGACAGTTTTTTTTCTTTTCCACTACAACTAAGCGATTTGTCTTCCCTGTATGTTCATAACTCCATTACAATTTGATCTTCTCTTTCGCGACCATAACCCTTCCAGGTTGCTATTAAGCAGACCAACTAAACCATGCTTTTTTACAAAGTTGTTGCTCCTTTATTTTTATTTTGGCTTGAGACAGACATTTGCAGAGTTAGTGTACAAAATATTTCTTCGTTAATAGTGCAACGAAGATCTGAAACAATATTCAGCATGCTTGTGACCATTTTGTTTTTTATTTCATTAATATTATATATGTTTATTCTTTAATTTACATGTAACTTTGTAAATACGCTTTTGGAAGGTTAACGAAAACTAGGAATTTTTTTTGAAATATTCGGTAATAGCAAGTATTAATGTTTTTTTGAAAAGCTTAAAATTTTAAACTTTGAAGGTTTAACTCGAAGACAAAAAATTGTCACTAGATTTTTGCGTTTTTTATTTTTGAGTATTTTATTTTTAACTCTAACATAATGTACAACCAGTCTAAATTTTGACAAACTTTAAATACATATCATAGAGAGAATATTCAATATGATAGTCTCTACTCTACTCTAAAATTACTAAAATAGTTATTCTTACACCATATCGATTAAATTAATACTATGTTGTGTACTAAAATCTATTGGTCAAATTGGAAAATTTAGCCTTTCCAATCTTCGCAAATCACCAACTGTTTAAGAGGCCAATAACTTGTTCATTAAACGTAATTTTGCTACACACAACTGTATACCTAAATAACAATGCCTTAAAAAATTTACTACAAAGAATTTAATTTCGCAAACGCTATAATGTAAAGTCCAGTAGGACGATCTCCCCTTTTTGAATTGACCGCCGCAAACAATGCATGCACAAGGCATGCCATTATATTTTAAAGTGGTGATTTCGTGATTGTGACGTAGCAGCTATTTCATAGGAGCTCTAACCAAGAAATTCACATTATGAATACACAATATCTAAAAGACTGGCTCATCGTTAAAACTGAAATTACCTGGTACACCTCTTAGCATTCGGACACCCGAGAATATTGCAGCAGTGAGGCATTGTTGTGACCACAAAGTTCCGCCGCTAAACATCTTTTGCTTTGGAAATATCTGACCAGAGCGTGTGGAGGATTCTTCTTCTTATTAATCTTTTCCCTTCTTGCCTAAACGGCGTCGGGTGCCTCTATCCACTTCCTATAGTTGTTTCTAACTCTTGCCGATCTATTTACTTACCCCATCGTTTTTCCTTTCTTTCCTGCCATTTTCTAGATGTTGTCTGTTCACATTATCCTTGGCCTACCGCTTGATCGTCTGCCTTCCGTTCTTGTTTTTAGAATTTGTTTTGGAATTCGGTGTTTTGCCATTTTTTTATATGCCTATACCATTTTAACTGTTTATTTTCTATTGTGGTTACTTGCGGTATTCGTTGCTGTTGATCTCTAAACGTTGTATTTGTTATTCTATCTCTTCTCGTTTTTCCAGCTACTTTCCTTAGATACTTAATTTTTTCTATAGTGATCTTGGATTTGTGTTTGTTTAACTTAGTCCAATTTTCTGCCCCATAGGTCAAAATTGGAGCATATACCGTTTTATATATTTTGTAGCTTTGTTTCTGTCCTTATCTTTCTTTTTCTTATTATACTTCTGTTTATAGCGTAGTATAATTGACTTGCTTCATTAACTTTCTACAACAAAGCTTAAAGTAGAAGATAATGAGTTTATCATCCTGTCTGTCTGTCTGTGTGTCTGGAGACAAGATAACTTCCGATCTATCAAACGGATTCACTTCAAACTTGGCATACACACATCTTAGGTCAGTACCTTTCATGGGATTGATTTTCAGCGAAATCGGTTAACGGCGGCCGGAAGTGACCGTTATGATTTCGCACCGCTGAAGAAAGTTTCCTTTACGGTATTACACCGTTCTTGTTCACTCTATTTAATATTTCGCTCACTATTCTTCCATCATTTGAAATTATTATTCCTAGATACTCATATCTTTGTATTTCTTCTATCTCTGTCTATTTTAATTCTTTGTACTGGTTGGTGTTCTTGCTTCGATATGTACATTGTTTTTGTTTTACAGGTGTTGATTTTTAGTCTAACTGCTTCTATTTACTATTTTCACACTTTACTGCTGTCTATAGTAGTTGTCTACGTCCTGTCAAGACCATAATATTATCTGCGTTTTGGATTTTTACGGACCTATGTTCCAATTACCTATCTTTAGCTTTCTGGTTTTCCGCATGCTATTTTTAATCACCGTGTTCGTAACTAAGATGAATAGCAGTGGGCTGAGACTATCACCTTGCTTGATCCCTTCCTCCATACTGAATTCTTCCTCCTAATTTTACCATTTCTTTTACTTTTTCATATACAATCTCTATTACTCTTCTCAGCTTTTCATTAACTTTTAGTTGTTCTAGTATTTTTCATATCTGTTTTTTAGGCACGGTGTCGAAAGAGGCTTTAAGGTCAATGAAGAACAACTATAAATTCCTTCTTCTGTCTATCGTCTTTTCCATAGTTATTCTTAATGTGAAAATATGGTCCCGTGTTTGTCGTCCCTCTCTATATGCTGCTAGCTCTTCTACTAGCTGTTTCTTCTCTCAGCTTTTCTTTCAAAATTCTTGAGTATATCTTTAAAGCACAAGAAGAATATAGCCCTCTAGTTGTCGCATTTAGTTGTTTTCATTTTTTTATGTATTGGTACCATATAGTTTCTTTGTCAGTTTTCCAGTATCTCCTCGGACTCCCATGCTTGCCTGTATATCTTGGTCATCCGTGCTACCATACTAACCTCTCCATATTTAATTAGCTAGTATTTAGTCGTATCCGGCTGCTTTTCTGTTTCGCATTTCTTTGATCGCCGCTTTTACTTCTTCTTTTGTTATATTTCGTGTTCTCTGTTGTCTTCAAATATCTGTTTTCCACCTTGTTTGGGGTTTCCTTGAATTCTATCTCTTCTTTATTTTTAAACTTTTTCCATGTACCCATGATTTCTGCTGTTTAAGCTGTTATTTTTGTCTTTTATGCTACTTGCTTTGTTTTCATTTGTACGTTCTTAGGTTTTTTGTTGTGCTTCAGAAAAATTTTTGTTTGTCTTTACAGTTTTCTTCTATTTTAATTTCCAAATCTTCCCATGTCCTTGCTTTTGCCTCTTTTACTGCCTCCGTTGCTTCATCTATTCTTAAATTATATTTATTTCTGTTTATTATTGTTTTGTCTCCTATGTACTGTTTCCAGACTTGTTTCTTCACACTGTTGTTTTACCATGCTGTTGTTTTATGTCCTGTGTTTATCTTCTTTGCTTTGCATATTTCCTTTGCCACCTGTTGTGTTATCCTCTTAAGTATCTGCCACCTTTCATTAACCTTTTATTTTTCTCCCTCCTGTTTCTTTTGTTGTTGGTAGATTTCGATGAGAATTCTACACTGCGATCGTATGTTTTATCTATACTAACTGATGGTGGTTCAGAATTTTAAAGAATGTCGGACAAGCTACTTTCGAAGACATGTTGGCAAATGTTCCAGCTAATGTTGTTGTGCTCTGTAGTGTCAAATCTCATACACATTTATCGGAATACACCAGTAAGCAGAATTTTCGGTTATGGCCCCGCAGCTCGACAGCTCCATGAGCGAAATACAGAATTTGGCATAAAAGGGACATTCTTTTTTTTTGAGAAAGTAAAACGCATAGTGACTGTCACATCTATCCACTGCATTGCAATGTTACGCAATTTTGAGCCTAAGCTCAACGAACATAGAAATGTACCACCGAGGTTCCAACAAGATTTTTTAAGAAATTCTGGGCAAATGTTTCTAGGGTGCCTCATTTCATTACATGATGACATCCCATGACCGGCTAGACCACCAGACCTGTCCTCTTGCGATTTCTTTCTGTGAAGCCACTTGAAGACTGAAGTATTTTAACGCAGGCCGTGTACTACTGAATACTTAAAAATGGTTTTCACCACGCGGTCGAGACAGTACCAGTGGAAATGACTTGACAAGTAATGCGTAACTATAAGGTGAGTTTGCGGAAGTGTATCACTCGTACGGAAAACATTTGGACAATATCATTTTCAAAACTGGTTAATGTCTAAATGGCAAGTATTGTTCTATGATAGTACAATAAAGCTTTGAACAGAATTGATGTAGTTCTTTTTATTGCTGTTTTGAAGGAAAGGTGCGCTTTCTGATAAATCCTGTATTTTTATATTAGGCATACCAGCTATACTTTAATGCTATATATTTGTATATGTTTCGATGTTGTTTTGTATAGTAACAATTTATTGTTTAACAAAATTTATAATTTCTTTCTTCAAAGTGGTTTCGTTTATTGAATATAAACTAAAATATTTTCCATCAATTAAAAACACTTATCGTTTCTTAGTATGTAAGTGTAGCGTTTTTAGATTTATTTTTATTTATTTTAATAATCATGCTTGGAATTTATTTAAATGTTTAATGCAAACAGTGGTAGGGTTGTAGTGCAATCCCATAATTGCAGTATAATCCGCAAATGTAAGTTTAGTAAATGAGAAGTCCTACGTACTAAAGAAGTATAATAATGAAATAAGAATAATCTTTTATGCCAATATAGATGGCATTTTGAAGAGTATTTACCTCTTATATTTCACATAAAATATCTATTAACATAGGGATATAAAATAGAATTAACTTTAGTTTATATACTAATTATAGATGTGATTTTTTGTCAAATGCTTAACTGATGTCGAAATAGAAAAAAGTATAAGCGCACTTTTGTTTTAAATCATTATGTATTTTATTAACTAATCCACGAACTTAATAGTACTACTTTATCTTGATTTAAATCCAAATAACAATTTTACTATGGTGCTAAAAAATTTTGTTAGATATTTTTAAACACTTTACCAGACATTAAATCGTATCCGATTGTTTGGTTTGTGTTAGTTGCCTTAAAACACAAATTTAATTAAATTTGAGTTATTTTATTAAGTTAAAAATCAGAAAATCATAAATTTCTTTGACACTTTTGTCTGCATCGGCTTTTGTTAACGGTTTTTTCTTATCGGCATTTTTTTGTTTGATTACAACTTGTAATTCTGTTGCTAATATACTTATTATCTTTGAAAGTCTGAAATTAATTTTTTTTCATTTCAATATCCAACTTAGTTTTTAATGAACTATCAAGTTTAATTAGCTCATCTATTTCTTCTATAAATAATTGCTTTTTTATTATTATGTTTTTTGTTTAATAACATGTATGTAGTCATAGTTACTTTTGTTGGGCCATAGCGTTACGTAACACTTAAACATGGTTAGTTTAATATTTTTCTCCGGCTAAATATTTTTATAATTAGTTGCCCACCATATTATACAAATATCTGCTACAGTAAATCTCGCAGCTTTGCTGTAAATGGCAAAAACCAGCAACCGGGTAACGACCTGCGAGTGCGATTAATTAGAAGAAATTCAGATCAGCCGCTCTAATGCAACCAAGCCGATCAGTGCTTGGCACTTTTGATTTCTAGTGAAAGAATCACTGAATGCCGCTTTCGAACTTCCTCTTTACGGCCAGAGCGGGAAAAAGTTCCCAGTTTTAGCTTATCAGGGCGTAGAATGCAACCTCTGCAGGCCAAACGCTGCAGTTGCTTCCGGATAGGAGCGCACTTTCCTTCGGTTTTGCATAAAACATCGCAAGTTTTTAGAGCCCAGCCGGCGATTGAAAGGCTGCGGACAAAACACCAGGCTGCATTTTCGTGTCTCTGACTGGCAACTGGCAGCACTGGGCTAAATTTTATAGAGCTTGGTCGAGGCGCAACTTCAAATTCCGAATCGTAACTTATTTGGGTCAGGGATGGAAAACGTAAGGTAGTTTACGACGTTATGACAGCTATTCAGCCGCGGCTTCATTGTGCAATATTGCTTTTTCAGCAACGCTGCTAATAAGATTTACGTTTATTTTATTGCGGAGTATTTTAACGTAGGGGACTTTTAATTGTTCGTGTTTCGTTAGCTTAAATTTAGGATTTACAGCTTTCTTTAGATGTGAGGTTGCGCTAAAGCCATAAATAAGTTCATTAAAAAATTATTTGTAATCACACGCGAAGAATAACATAATGTGTAACTTAAATCTTTTGATATTTAAATATATATTATCTCTTTCTTTCAGACTGCTTTTGTAGACCGAAAGAAGGCAAATGCAAAGTTTCAACAATGCTTGTAAAATTACTTTAAATTTTTTATGGTTTCTAAATTTATGTTGACATATTTTAAATTCTTTTCAAAATCAATGTTATTATTTTATTAATCATTACGATATATTTTTATTATTTTTTTTCATTTACATTTAAGGCTTAATTTACTTAATTAATTTAATTCTTTTATAGCGAATTACTTAAATAACGTAAATGTTGTTTGAATTAAATTAAAAAAAACATATAGTAGGTGAATGTGTGGATTATAAAACACAATTAAGAAAGTACTTTCTGCGAGTTTCAAAAACAAGAATAAATATTTTTATGAAATGTTCTGTAACTCGGCATCGAACGTGTACTGTAATTTTATTTAATTTCTTGTGATATTTTTTGAGATTCATTGAGGTTTTTTATTGACTATACCATACGTAATTATTTCAACATCTTAATTATTTATCATTCTAAACTTCTCAAAATAAAATTTATATAAACTACTATTTATTTTCAAATAAATGCACATGAAAAACATAATTTATTAAATCCAAATGCACTACTGATAATAATTATGTATTTATTTATTAAATTGCCATTTTAACAGCACACTCTTCTTTGACCTTGCAAATTTGAAACATTTTTTAGAGATTATCTTCTTAAAAGACAAAAACATCTTCAATTATCCTTTTACCAGATGATGTGGCAGTTTGAACACCTTCAGCATATTCCAAAACCATCACATTACCTTCGCCATGTTTTATAATTATAACAATATGTTGTTTTAATAGAAACTCTCTTGCATGTCGACAAATATACTGCCCTCTTTTAGACCAAAAAGTTCAAATTTGTTTCCATGATTTATAAACCCTACACTTAATTTTATAGCAGTGACATCTAGTTCTGGTGTAATTTTATTCATTTTAGTCTTTTCACTTTGTTTTCTTTTTTAAATATGATTTTCACAGTAACTCTTCCATGTAACCTTGCTTCACTTAAACGCTTTTTTACCGTTAAAGCTGATATTGAACCTTCAGTATACACAATTTTAGATGCTGTTAGCAGTCGGTTTTGTTTATTTACTATTGAAATATAGACTGTCGTCAAGATAAATCCAGAGTATTTTAAGTTGAATTTTGGGAAAACTAAAAGATCGTCTTATGCGCATGTTCAGTCTTCTTTTAGGTAACACAAGAAGCTAGCTTTAAATAATCAACAACCTACGAAGTTGGCAAAATGAGTCGAGCTGTTATACTAGAATTCCTTCGTGCCGTAAAGTTTGGCTACAAAAGAGACCCAAGTTTGCGACGTATCTTAGAAGTACAGAAGAGCAGGTAACAGGGCAACTCACAGCAAATTGCAAAGAAAAGATCAATCATAATCGTAGCAAAATAAATGGGTATGGCGAGGTCGACGGTTAGTCTAACGGTGCACCAAGATATGCACTACAATTCCTTCATCCTGACCAACTACCAACTGTTGACTGAAAAATACAAGATGACCGAGAATTTAAAAGCCCAAGCACTACTGAACGACACCAAGCACGACAGCGTTGGCTTTCTGATCTTCATTTTAAATAAAAAGCACACTCAGCAAAGGAAGGTAAATCGCCAAAATAACATTACATGTTGGATCTACCAAGATGCATCTGAAGTGCACACCGGCACGTATTCAAAGCTTCCCATCTTGGTGATGGTGCTGGGGCTTGTGAGCAGCGAAAAGGGTGATTATCGATAGCTGCATCGACATGCTGGAGGCAATTATTAAGCTTTGAATAAGGGAGATGGCCGTTTGGCGGGATTACGTTTGAGCAAGACTTCGCTCTAGACTACAAATCAAGGAAGACAATTTGTATTATCATTAGTCCCCCGATTTGTAGCCATCCTCTAACGTCGACTTTAATCCCCTTAACTACTACATGTGAGGCGTGGTTGAGGTGAAGAACAACAAAAGATATTATAACTCCAAAGACAGCTTGTGGAGATAATGACACATATGCACAAGGAGGAAGTTATGTTAGCCTGCAGCAAGTTTAGATCTTGGATTGAAAAGGTCGACAACGCTATTAAGATCTACATTGAATTAATTATTTTAAGTGTGCCAAGTTCCATGTAAATAAAATTAGACTTATTTTTATTATAATGTTATTTTCATTGTTTATTCATTTATGTCAACAACGTTGTATTTGTTACCTTGTATTGTTGTTTTCTCGCATTGTGATATATAGGGTATTTCCTTGACACTCTCCTACTACTCCTCATTTTCACACTTTATAAGAGAACGAACTTTACCCTGCAGTATTCAAACAAAATTAAGGGTAGTTTATGTTCCATATTTCGTTTCAAATAATATGATTTAGAATTCATAATCACCCAATGGCAGCTATGAATAAGTCAAGGTTTGTTTTAAATTATTTGAATCATTGATATCATATTTTGCCAAAATTATTTATAAACAGAAGTAAATGCATTCAGAATAATTAATGAACTTATTTTTGTATGTTTTTAACAGCTTCTTATCTTACTACGTATTTTTTTAAGTAATGATCAATACAATCGCCAGAGTAGTTCAGTGCGATACGGACGGACCCGGGTATATTCCCCGGTGCTCTTTAATGTCTGGCGGGTGGCCTACTCAGTCATTAAAAATAAAAGTACCTGCGTTCACTCTAACAAGAGGTAATGATGGCGGTCGTCTAAGGCGCGGTGCTTGCCACATCGCCTCGCATTAGAGATGCAGAGAGAGCAAACATATAAGAGCCTTAACCTCTCAGTTTGCAGTCTATGCTCTCACGCGGGGTCTAGAGCCATACCATTAATATTATTAATAATCAATACAGCCAGCGTTCACACAATTATGAACAGTGGTGTATATTACCTTTAGTTATGCCTAACTAAAAAATCCAAAGAACTTAGATAGGGTGAATAGGGAAGCCAATCAACACTACTTCTAATATTTTCTAATGCATTCCATTTCTACATTTCTACAATTTTCTTGAAGAATTCTGTCTGAATTTGCTCTTTGTAGTTTATTTGGTGATTGTTTATTGCGCAAGATCTGATGATTAGAAAAGTAGGTAGTCTTTTTATATGTAAGGAACGTATATTAGTATGATCTGGTATCAACCCATATACACCTCGTGGTAAAAATCTAGATGGCACGTAAATCTCAGAATCTACTTGACGCGACAAGCTAAAGTTTTCAGAACAAGTTCCTTTAATAACTACCAATAAATTTTACAAAAACCAATCAAATTCAATTGAACGTTAATAAACCATAAACAAACACAAAACTGTCACAACAAAATTTTAGATAATGGTGAAAAAATGGTTAGATCTTATTCTTAACAACTATTAAAAAAGTTTGTACATATTCGCGTAGAGATCCTTAATTACTTTAAAATTAACTCGCTTTATGCAATGTTTAGTCCCGACAACTAACTTATCTTTACTGTTACATTGGCTCGACTACTAAACACGCTCCATACATTCTCAGCTAAGTTTAAATCAGGACTACAAGGTAAGCTTTGTGCCCAGTATGTACTAAAGCATTGCTGCCATGTACATTCTTTTCACGTCTAACTCACAGAAATAATGCTTATTATAGATTTAAAATATATCATCTGTTTATGCTTATATTATATTAGAAAATTCGAAGTTAAAGAAGTAACAATTTGATTAAAAGTTTCAAAGACTCGCTTTTATCAACAAACTGCCCTTAATCGAAATTGCGTCTAAAATCATTACATCCCATTTGGTGCTTGATTTGATCCAGTCGTGCAATTTTGGTATCGTGCGATCCAAAATTATCAAAGACATACAAACTAAAACGCTTCTTATCGGGAAAAATCCAATAACGAAAATCAGTTTCGACAATTAGGCGACGAAGAGAGTTAATTAGCAATATTATCAAATACATCTTGCGCTTTAGAACTCATTGAATGGTTCATCAATTCATCGTTTCCAGGCTCAAATCATTCTTGATGGAACGTAAAGTGGTCCTATAGACTATTTGAATTTCAGCTAAAACATGACGTTTGATTAGACGACTCATCATCCTGTTTCGAGCGTCCACGTATGTTAGCAACCTTTTAAATGTGATATTTAAAATAAATTGAAATATTTGCTCAATCACCCGTTCGATCAATGATTCTTATAGATCAACCTTGTAGGAATGTATTCAAGCTGGATTATTGTTTGATAATCTTTTTCAAACTCAGATTTACAATGCTCAATTTTTTCAATCCTTTTTTAAGGTATTGAATTATCTCAATATACTTTTCAGTCCGAACTATGGATGCCATTATATTTTACTTTCATTACCTCTGAAAATATTTTCGAATGAATTCAAAAAAATAGTAAAAAATAAGAATTATTAATTAATAGTTTTGGTGACTGTTGAATGATTATCGACTTTGGGCAGAAAACCTTGCAAATTGCCCTCGAGTCTCTTCCGTTGCATACCAGGGTAGAATTGCTTTTACGTGTTTTTTTTGGCGGTTTAATATGGCATTGCTAACCATGAAAGCATATGCTTCAAGCAATACAACTTTTGTTCTGTCAAAATAATCAATCAAACCATTCAAAAATTACGGTGTTAGTACGTCTAACTTAATAGGTATTATTAATTATTGGTTTTTTCTAGCTTCTTTGCATTATTTCCGCTTTAAATACATGTATTTATACTATTTATTCACGTAATTAACAAGATAATATACTTAAATAGCAAAACATGAAGAAAATAAAATTAACAAAGGTAACCAATTAACCAAAATCCCAAACAAATTTCTGTAGAACAAAATTATAAAAAAATAAGCAACAATAACAAGCAAAACACAACTATTTTAATATTGTACTACACTTAACAAGATATAACAATTCAGACACAAACATCGCACCTGGCATGTTACATTACTAAAGATACATATCTGCGAGGGTGTTTGACGTGAGTTTTCAAACCATTACAGGTCTTATTTTAAAAATACATTTGCTAACCATTAGAGGATATTTCACACCAAACACTGCTTTTGTTAATAGTACATAAGTAAGTCTCAAATGTGCCAATTAAAATAAAACCATATTCAGAATGTTATAAAACATCCTCGTTAGCCCCTCTATGGTAGTGCAAAAAGTGAAAGCAATAAACGCGCGTTTGCTCTTTCAATAAATGGCATTTTTATCGTTGTTTTGTTCAATTGAACGCGCCAAGATTTTTAGCAGTTAAATGTAATGGTCGGTCAGAAACGGAGAACTCTATAGGAAAGCGACACCTACTTTTCGAGTTTGTCCCATCTTGGTGATGGTGCTGGGGCTTGTGAGCAGCGAAAAGGGTGATTATCGATAGCTGCATCGACATGCTGGAGGCAATTATTAAGCTTTGAATAAGGGAGATGGCCGTTTGGCGGGATTACGTTTGAGCAAGACTTCGCTCTAGACTACAAATCAAGGAAGACAATTTGTATTATCATTAGTCCCCGATTTGTAGCCATCCTCTAACGTCGACTTTAATCCCTTAACTACTACATGTGAGGCGTGGTTGAGGTGAAGAACAACAAAAGATATTATAACTCCAAAGACAGCTTGTGGAGATAATGACACATATGCACAAGGAGGAAGTTATGTTAGCCTGCAGCAAGTTTAGATCTTGGATTGAAAAGGTCGACAACGCTATTAAGATCTACATTGAATTAATTATTTTAAGTGTCCAAGTTCCATGTAAATAAAATTAGACTTATTTTTATTATAATGTTATTTTCATTGTTTATTCATTTATGTCAACAACGTTGTATTTGTTACCTTGTATTGTTGTTTTCTCGCATTGTGATATATAGGTATCCTTGACACTCTCCTACTACTCCTCATTTCACACTTTATAAGAGAACGAACTTTACCCTGCAGTATTCAAACAAAATTAAGGGTAGTTTATGTTCCATATTTCGTTTCAAATAATATGATTTAGAATTCATAATCACCCAATGGCAGCTATGAATAAGTCAAGGTTTGTTTTAAATTATTTGAATCATTGATATCATATTTTGCCAAAATTATTTATAAACAGAAGTAAATGCATTCAGAATAATTAATGAACTTATTTTTGTATGTTTTAACAGCTTCTTATCTTACTACGTATTTTTTAAGTAATGATCAATACAATCGCCAGAGTAGTTCAGTGCGATACGGACGGACCTGGTATATTCCCGGTGCTCTTTAATGTCTGGCGGTGGCCTACTCAGTCATTAAAAATAAAAGTACCTGCGTTCACTCTAACAAGAGGTAATGATGGCGGTCGTCTAAGACGCGGTGCTTGCCACATCGCCTCGCATTAGAGATGCAGAAAAGCAAACATATAAGAGCCTTAACCTCTCAGTTTGCAGTCTATGCTCTCATGCGGGGTCTAGAGCCATACCATTAATATTATTAATAATCAATACAGCCAGCATTCACACAATTATGAACAGTAGTGTATATTACCTTTAGTTGTGCCTAACTAAAAAATCCAAAGAACTTAGATAGGGTGAATAGGGAAGTCAATCAACACTGCTTCTAATATTTTCTAATGCATTCCATTTCTACATTTCTACAATTTTCTTGAAGAATTCTGTCTGAATTTGCTCTTTGTAGTTTATTTGGTGATTGTTTATTGCGCAAGATCTGATGATTAGAAAAGTAGGTAGTCTTTTTATATGTAAGGAACGTATATTAGTATGATCTGGTATCAACCCATATATACCTCGTGGTACAAATCTAGATGGCACCTAAATCTCAGAATCTACTTGACGTGACAAGCTAAAGTTTTCAGGACATGTTCCTTTAATAACTACCAATAAATTTTACAAAAACCAATCAAATTCAATTGAACGTTAATAAACCATAAACAAACACAAAATTGTCACAACAAAATTTTAGATAATGGTGAAAAAATGGTTAGATCTTATTCTTAACAACTATTAAAAAAGTTTGTACATATTCCCATAGAGATCCTTAATTACTTTAAAATTAACTCGCTTTATGCAATGTTTTCTCCCGACAACTAACTTATCTTTACTGTTACATTGGCTCGACTACTAAACACGCTCCATACATTCTCAGCTAAGTTTAAATCAGGACTACAAGGTAAGCTTTGTGCCCAGTATGTACTAAAGCATTGCTGCCATGTACATGCTTTTCACGTCTAACTCACAGAAATAATGCTTATTATAGATTTAAAATATATCATCTGTTTATGCTTATATTATAAAAATTCGAAGTTAAAGAAGTAACAATTTGATTAAAAGTTTCAAAGACTCGCTTTTATCAACAAACTGCCCTTAATCGAAATTGCGTCTAAAATCATTACATCCCATTTGGTGCTTGATTTGATCCAGTGGTGCAATTTTGGTATCGTGCGATCCAAAATTATCAAAGACATACAAACTAAAACGCTTCTCATCGGGAAAAATCCAATAACGAAAATCAGTTTCGACAATTAGGCGACGAAGAGAGTTAATTATTTTTTATTAATATTATCAAATACATCTTGCGCTTTAGAACTCATTGAATGATTCATCAATTCATCGTTTCCAGGCTCAAATCATTCTTGATGGAACGTAAAGTGGTCCTATAGACTATTTGAATTTCAGCTAAAACATGATGTTTGATTAGACGACTCATCATCCAACCTTTTAAATGTGATATTTAAAATAAATTGAAATATTTGCTCAATCACCCGTTCGATCAATGACTCTTATAGATCAACCTTGTAGGAATGTATTCAAGCTGGATTATTGTTTGATAATCTTTTTCAAACTCAGATTTACAATGCTCAATTTTTTCAATCCTTTTTTAAGGTATTGAATTATCTCAATATACTTTTCAGTCCGAACTATGGATGCCATTATATTTTACTTTCATTACCTCTGAAAATATTTTCGAATGAATTCAAAAAAATAGTAAAAAATAAGAATTATTAATGAATAGTTTTGGTGACCGTTGAATGATTATCGACTTTGGGCAGAAAACCTTGCAAATTGCCCTCGAGTCTCTTCCGTTGCATACCAGGGTAGAATTACTTTTACGTGTTTTTTGGCGGTTTAATATGGCATTGCTAACCATGAAAGCATATGCTTCAAGCAATACAACTTTTGTTCTGTCAAAATAATCAATCAAACCATTCAAAAATTACGGTGTTAGTACGTCTAACTTAATAGGTATTATTAATTATTGGTTTTTTCTAGCTTCTTTGCATTATTTCCGCTTTAAATACATGTATATGTACTATTTATTCACGTAATTAACAAGATAATATACTTAAATAGCAAAATATGAAGAAAATAAAATTAACAAAGGTAACCAATTAACCAAAATCCCAAACAAATTTCTGTAGAACAAAATTATAAAAAAAAATAAGCAACAATAACAAGCAAAAACACAACTATTTTAATATTGTACTACACTTAACAAGATATAACAATTCAGACACAAACATCGCACCTGGCATGTTACATTACTAAAGATACATATCTGCGAGGGTGTTTGACGTGAGTTTTCAAACCATTACAGGTCTTATTTTAAAAAATACATTTGCTAACCATTAGAGGATATTTCACACCAAACACTGCTTTTGTTAATAGTACATAAGTAAGTCTCAAATGTGCCAATTAAAATAAAAACCATATTCAGAATGTTATAAAACATCCTCGTTAGCCCCCTCTATGGTAGTGCAAAAAAGTGAAAGCAATAAACGCGCGTTTGCTCTTTCAATAAATGGCATTTTTATCGTTGTTTTGTTCAATTGAACGCGCCAAGATTTTTTAGCAGTTAAATGTAATGGTCGGTCAGGAAACGGAGAACTCTATAGGAAAGCGACACCTACTTTTTCGAGTTTGCTCCAATTTGAGGTAAAAAACCTCAATCTCAATTTACACCTGGAAGTAATTTAAGACTAAAAATTAGAGCTAACGAACCCACTTTCCTCGCGCGCCGTTAGTCGTGTCGCCGGGCGTTTTCGCTCGATTTTTGCCGGATTCGAAACGGAGGAAGTGCAAACGAAAACCGATGATCTGAAAAACAAGACCGGCCTCCGGGCCGCGTTTTGCACATGAAACGGAACTATGAATAATTTAGGATCAAGTGCGTTCGTTAGCGCGGAGCGGATCTTTCCGCCCGCCGGCAAAATATTTTTCGATACTGTTTTCCTCGCGCAAAGGTGCCAAGCGATTATTATTAGAATGTGTATACGCACATGAATGTGCGCTTTTTAAATAGCTTCCAGTGTTGCGGCTATTTTGGGCCGCTATTTTTATTTGCATTTTTGAGAACTGCTTTATACTGCCGCCAAAAATAGGCCAATATATCGCTTCGGTGGGGATCCGATAAATTGCGCGGCTGATAGATTATGAAAGCTCGACTTTCGTGTGTTCAGCCGAGACACTTTCAAAACATTATTAGTGAGCCGGCCGCGCCACCCCGACGCTTCAGCGGAAAATGAAAATTAGCGCCGATGCATTAACGGGCGCTGAATGCGGCATGGAAATAAACACTTCACACAGGAGTCATGCCGTTTCGAATGTGTCATTATAATTTTTTAGAAAGTAAGACGCTCGCACAAAAGAAATCTAGAGAGCCATTCTCATCGAACGTATTGCTTCAGTGGATTCTAGGCTCACAGTTCATTTATATTCAGCAATTTGTCTGCTCAATTAGTTCACGTTTGTTACCTTTTAAGTAAAAGTTGCGTTTCGTCAGCACAGGAAAGTCTCCGCGACTGCAGCAATGCAATTGGATCAAGTGACAGGTCGTTTTATTGCTTTAATATCTGCAATCAAGCAACTCATACGGCACAATATTGGTAATCGACCAGCTCTTTAAATTAAAACCATTAGACAAATAAAATAGTTAAATACAAATAGTAGCTTAAAAAAAGAAAAAAGGCTTCAACTTGTTGCGCTAACATAATTTTATAAAGAAGATAGAAATAAACCATGACATAAAAATAAAGCTATCAAGCAAATCACTTATGTGTGACATTGTAACGTGCTTGTCATCACATCACAAAATTTTTCATTTAAAGGATAAAAATATAATTTTAAATAAATTTAAAAACTAAACTAAATAATTTTAGCCTATATGAAACATAAGAAAAAATAAATTGCACCAAATATATTAAATAAAAAATTTTATTTAATGAACAATGGAAAAAACGTAAAAACTGTAATTAGTGATATATCTTTACAAAAGAAAAGGTTCTAGTTACAATAACATAAAATCCTAAATAAATAAAGTATTAAATTCAACAGTAATATGAAAAATTTAATAAAAAATTGATGTTTTGGTTTTAACACATCTTCCACAATGTTGTTTCGATTGCACAACGGTACTACAAATTGTCCTTATAAACCTAAACAAAATGTGTTAAAAAAAAAAACCATATGACCCAAAAACCGGAACGAATGCGTGATGTCCTAGGATGTGTTATCAACTTCTTAAATCTTGTTCTATATTTTGTTTTGTAAGGATCTGTATTATGTTGATCAACAATAAAGCCTTGATTTCACTGCAAAAATTGTTTTTTCTTAAACTTGCAAAACAACTTTAACAATGATTTGTCCAACTTTTAAACGTAAAGAATAAATGAATATCAGAAGAATTGTATAAGACAGCAATGTAGTTTGTTCTGAGCAGCATACTGTCTCCTTCAGCCTTTAAAAAAACAACTTTTATTCTTCGTTCCACTCATTGTGAGATTTCGAATTACGAATCGAAATAAGAAAAAACAACAAGCATCACAAAAACTTGGAACATTAATAAACCACAGATGTGCTGTAATGTCAAAACCAACAGTCAAACAACCAGTTTTCCAACAAGAACGATATTATTTAAAAACGAAATAAAATAAAAACTATTTCAGACACAACCAAATTTTTTATATTATTTTGAAGCGTAGTCTATTACATTATGTTTTTAATAACACATCATTTAAATATCCACCCCGACTTCGTGCACACGAGGAAATTTAATAAAACCAATTTTTGATAACTCAATACAACAACTTGGGTCTAATCTAACGCATGCAGCGTTCGATGTTTAATCATAATGCATCAAAAGTTCGTGTTTTTTTTTCATAGGCTATATATTTCAAATAACCCCACAAAAGTAATCTGAAGAAGTTAAATCAACAAGTTTTAAAAACCAACGAACTTGGATTTCTTAAAATTAACCTTTTACCAAACTTTTTTTGCAATACGTCAATAGTGGCGTTAACAATGTAACATGTGACACCGCCTTGTTGAAACCACATGTCTTCCAAATCAATTTAATTTAAATTTGGCTACTAAAATCTGTTAACACGAATTTGTACCGCTCACCAGTAAGTGCATCTCCCACTTCGTTATGGAAAAACAACGGGTTGATGAACTACACCATACAGTAACCTTTTGCGGATGCAAGGGCTTTTCTTGTGAAGCGTTTTTACACCAAAAATAACAACTATGTTTGTTAACATATCCACTTAACCAGAAATGAGTTTCATCTGAAAAGATAACTTTTTGTCTAAAATTATGACCCGTTTCAAGTTCCTCTAAAGCTTAAAGTCCAATAACTTCAATTTTTAAGTCAACACAATCTTATACGGCTGTATACCAAAATCTTTTCGCGAAATACGCCAAATCGTTGTTTTTCTAAGCCCGAATTCTTGAACACGACGAGGAATCGATAAATTTTGAAGTCTCTGCAACGCTATCTTACATTTCGGCGTCTTATTGGTAAAGAATAAAATCTCTTTCAAAGATTACCAGCGGAAGTGCTAGGCCGCTTGGCCTAGAGTCAAAATTTGATATAGACTCTTCAATGTGGCCCATTTAAAGAGTTTTGGCTAAAGAAATTTTTCAAGGGGTGCTAAGTTAACTTTTGATTTTTGGACCTCAATTTCCTAAAAATAGTTAGAAGGCGCCAAGCTTTAAACGGTGTTTGGTGGACCGGTTTTTGGAAATGGTCAATTAGTTTTGGGCCCCAAAGGCTACTTTAGAAACCTTAAATCAGAATACGGAATATACGTGAAAGAAGGTACCAAGGTAGACTGCATGTAAGAGAAGATTCAAAAAAATTATCTAGACGGAATATATCAAAATATACGAAAGTGTATTTCAAACTATTTTGTGTTTTAAGTCACTTTTGACCAATGTTATCATCAGAAAGGGGCTTCCTTGGGGGTAGCAGATATAAAATGGGTACAGTATGTTTTGGGGTTACACGGTTAAGGTGATTTGCACTAAACAAAATGACCGGAAGTGACTAATTTTTGACCATAAGTCAATTTTCCAATCTTTTTATGGTACAGTTGTTTTATATTCTAAATCCTCTCTTTATAAGCTTTAATTTTAAGTCTGTGATGTGATTAACTTGTAAATTTTTCAGAATAACATTTAATACGCCACCATTCGCATCAAAACCTCGATGCTCGTGTTGTCAAGCGGCTGGGAGTGAAGAAGCAAAGTCTCCGGGGTTAAGACTCAAGTCACTGACTAATGTACGGATCGGAGGGATCGTTGCTCGCACACAGGAGTTGACATCGAAGCTTGAGTGTAAGATTAAACTGTGCAACTCCTGTTCTTTGGACTCTCGACGACGTTAAGAAGCCGAGAACCCCCCTCAAGAAAGACCAGCGGCGATAAGTGACTCTCAGATTGATGATCAAAACTATCATACTGATGTTCCGATGGGCAGAAATGATCACAGACGATGTCTTGTGTGTTTACAAACAATTGGATTGACGCGTATCAGTACAATGGCGATCGTGTGTGCATTAACCACTCAGAGAACGGTGAACCACTTTTAAGAAGTGCACTCGAAGCACTGGTTGTCACGGCACCAGTTACAGTCATGACATCAGCCAATTGAAAGTTTTTCTTGGCGCTCAAAAACGAACAGTGGCTCCAGTTGGGGTCTAGTGTTTCTTAGACATGAAGTCACTTTCAACAAAAGATTGCAAAGCGTTGACTGGTTTCAGTAAAGAAGACTTCGTCAAGATTTCGATGACTTTGAAACATATGATCGCAAGAAAGAAGTAACACTTGCCGTGTATCTCAACAAAATGAGTTTTGGATCGTCACAAACCAAAATTATTCAAGAATTTTATCTCAAAAACGATGATCAAGTCGGTCACTACATACAAAATGCTCGTGCAGCGCTGACGAAGGACTTGGTGCCAAAATTCAATGGAGACGCTCTCTCTAAGGAGTTGATTCAAGAGAACACCACTGAATTGACCCATGCTCTGTTTTTTAAATCGATCACAATAAAGACTCACAATTTTGACTCTAGACCAACCAGCCGGTTCTCGTAGCATTTCCGCTGGCACTCTTTTTCAACGATTCGACAAATAGCAAGCACAGAAAAGCCATTATGTGTACCATAGGTTTCGCGAAGTTTACGTTAGGCGTTTACCAAAAATCGTCTATTTTCATAAAATTTTTGGACAATAACCAAACGTTCTAGAAGCATGTATTTAGTCACGATAAATTATCAACTAAATGCAAATTACAACTAGTGGCAGTTATAAAATTTAGACATTTTATTTCAAAATCATATCATTCTTACTGGAAGTCCCCTTATTTCGGATCTTTGATTCGTGACAACTGTAAGCTTTTAAGAAATTAATTTTATCATCAAATTATTGTTAAAAGTAGAGAATATTACATTTAACACTTACAAATAAAAATGTTTGAATTCATGTTTCCTTCTAGTTACCATTCTATTGCGTAATTCATTTCACTTTTCCCAAAACTGTTAAACACCCCTGAAGTTTAATTCACTTTTTAGGTAACTAAACATTTTACTGTAGTATTTCGGTCATGCTTCCATTTTAATGAAAAATACTACGCACATTTATAGGATGAATATCTCGATTACGTTTGTTAATGAACTAAGTCGGTCGAGGAGTAGAAAAATAACAGTAAAATGTTTTTGAATTATTTTTAACGCACAATTATTCTCAGATTTAAACTTTATTTAGCTCAAGATAGAGAGGTTAAGATAATGGAAAGAGAAAATATGGTTACAAATATAATTATAATCCATTCTGATTTGATACATTAAGAAGAAATCTACCTGCTTCTTGATATTTGTGTCATAACTGCATTTGAATGAACATTATGAAGAACTCTTATAGATAGATCATTTTTACCATTAATAATAATAATATTGCTCTGCTAAGTTGCAAAGCTACGTTTCGATTATTCTGTTACTGTTGATTTTGACAAACTTAGTATCAAATAAAAAATTTAAAGTAATTTTTGTTAAAACCCAACAGAAAGAACTGCCCTTAACACTTCTATATAATATACAAGACCCAGAAATTGATTTTTTTGGTAAGAACAATATTATTGGTAAAAAAATCGACGACTAAGAGTAATTCGCATTCAAATCTAGCAGTGCTGGAATTTAAAGAGATCTTACAAACTACAGAAACGCAAAAGAAAATTTCCTAATATTATTTTTAACATTTTAGCATAAAATATATTTTCTTTAAATGTATTTAGAGTACATTTTTAATTTGCTCTATAAAGGAGTATTTCGTAAATGCAATAATAGATGTAAAAAGTATAAGGAGAAACTATCCTTTTTTGCATGGGTTTCATATATCACAAGGCAAGCACCAGCTGAGTTTTCTAAAAGGCAGATGATCCGGGTTGGTTAGACATAGTTCTACAGCAGCACTTCTTAGGTTTAGATCGGTTACAGTATTGCTTTGTAAAGCAGTAGTTTGTTTCTCATTTTCTGATAAGCTAATACTCTGGCAAAAATTTAAATTTAATTACTGACGTTTGGGGTGAATATGAGGAGTCAATATAAATAACGAAATTTTGAGTAAAATTTTTGGCATTTATCATGAACATGGTTTTTCCACTTAAGGTGTTAGGCAAGCTGTAAGTCTAAATATTTTATTTTGTTTAACAGGTGCCGGCACATTATTTTTAATAGCAGACGTCGTCTTTAAGTTGATGGTGACAGCATTTTTATTCTTTGGTAAATCGGCGGTGCAAGTAAGACAAACAAGAGGTCCAAGAACCATACCTTGCCGGACGTCGGATAGTACAAGATTTTAGTTTGAAATTTTACTATTGTATTTTATTAAGAAGTACCCATCGATCAGATAAAGAGGAGAAAGTAAGACATTAGTAAGCGAGTTTTAAACTAGCATACTAAACCTTGTGGAACATCTGAGCGATATCAAGGAGCACAGCTGTAAAATACTTTTTTTCTATTTATATATATATATACTTCTTTTGCTATTTAAGTTACTATTCTGTATATTCATTGTATCGTAGAATCGTATTCTTTAAACCCAATTTGATGATCTGGCAGGTATATGAATGAATCTGTGTAAACAAGTAGTCTATTGAGAAAACGTTCATTTATTTCAGTGCTTAAGAATTATTAATTGAGTGCGTACTTTCATAAAATACGTTAATACGAGGTACTCTACGTACAATTATAAATTGTTGTAATGAGAACGATGGCTTTTTCGAAAACATCTACAGGAATTTGACAATTATAAGATTATATCCTAGTAAATTACATTTATTTAATATTAATAGCTTAAATCGTGCTTTAGCACATAAAAATGATAGGAAGAACATCTGGCCCGCAATATCTAAAAATATCTTAACAGCTTCATCTGAGTGAGTTGTAGAGTCGCAGTACAGTAGCCAAGTGATCTGCAAAGGTATGTTCGATTTATATTAGATTTTGCCCAAGTGCCATTGCGTTTCCGTATAGAAGGGGTAATAATTTAAAGTTTTTTATTGCTCTCCAGGAGGTAGAGCCTTCTTACCATAGATTGGTAAAGTAGTAATTAAAGTTAACGTTCTGAATGTCGTCAAAGGCTACAGAGAGTTGGTTGTAATAGTATTTATTAGCAGCATTACCAGTCCTTATATGTGCAAGGAGGTGTAGGTAGTTTGTTATGCACAAGCTGATTTGGCAAGAAGCATCTTTCCACGCTGCTAGTTAAATAAGAGTTATAAGGTACTGGACCGTGCAATCTAGGTTTTCTCTCTCAGTATATTACTGTAATTTATTCTAGACAGTGTCCTTTGTTACAAGGCGTGAGTTATTTCTTAATAGTTGTGGTGCTTGCCCTTAATATAAATGACATGTGGTCTGAAGATAAGTCGTTATTTGGTTCAATCATGATTGTATTGGTAGCTTATTCATGTAATATGTGGGATCTTGCAAGCTCTTTAGTAGAATAGAAATTGTAATTATTTGATAGGAGTGATCGAAGTAAATTTTTTTCTTGATATTTAGGAGCCCCAATAGGAATGTTTGAAATTCCAGTCGCTTCCATCGGATCGACCTGTTGTCTATTTTATGGAAGCATTCATTATAATAATCAAAGGATATTAAATTTTAAGAGAAGCAATACATAAATGGTCTAGATAATGCCTAAACTTTAATATTTGTGACTTAAATTTCTGCAGTTTGAAGGGAATTTAATTGATGGTGACTGCAGATTCTGCATGTACTGGTGTGCTGTATGGATGATTTGTAGCATATTTTACAATACAAAATACAGTTCTTTCCATAAATTTTGTTTCAGTATCTAAATTTTATGTAAAATGAGATTGTAAAATTAGATTTCTTGCATACACTAAGTTACTAGGTTACTTTGATCTTTTAAAAGCTTTACTGCTAGCAATTATCAGTCTTTGATAGACAGAATATCCCTTATAATTTGCGGTATGATTGCTTTCATATGGGGTGCAGTTAGCTGGTGAGGTATTGGGCTTTGTATAGGTTCTTGTATTATACTAGTTGCTAGATTTGACACACATGTATTGTCTGGTACAGTAAGTCTGACGTGTGATAGGACTATTGTCTTCTAATGCACAGAGTAATGTTGCGAAGAAATGCGCGCCAAACACATGCATAACATACATAGGTGCAAGTCATCTGCACTACTCTCTATTCCATCTATTATTTTACATACTTAATGTCTGCTTCTTTCTTTAATTTTCTATAATTTCAATAAATATTATTTTAGATATGTCCCTAATGAATTAAAACTATATTTTCTTCTATTAATTTATCTACGAAACATACTCTTAATGCAGCTGTTACTGAATTTTGTAAAATTATATACTGAGTATTGGATTATACAGACACCAAATTTAAATACTATTTTGTATCAACTATGGTTTACAAATAATGTTAAAATAGTTATTGTTAAAAAAGAACTGCTCATATATTATAAAACACAAGTGCTTCAGATTATGGTTATACTATTTTTTAAATACTTAGAAATAAATCCAAAATGCTTTTTCAATTAAATCATAACGATTTTTTTAAGAAAGCACAGAAAATGTTTGTTGCATTATAAAATTTTTTGACATTAAATCCATTCTAACGGATAAACTAATAAATCATCTGATTTATGTTACTATCTTGAGGGTAATGCAAACTACATAATTTCTCCCCAAAAAAAGTGGTGATAAGACAAACATTGCTAATTATTGACCAATCATCAAACTGTCTATTGTACGTAAGCTATTCGAGAAAATTGTATTAACGAATCTTATATCTCATGTTAGTTAGTTAGTTTACCTTACCTTTTTAACATCTTCATTAATTAACAATCTACGTGCAGAGATCTAATTTGCTTCGAGTATTATATAGTACAACAATAGAAAACTTCATCACTCCAGAGTAATCCTAACATTGATAAGGCTTTGAAACTATTAGCAACAGAATTTTGTTTAAATTAAATGTTCTTGGTATCATCTGGTGGTTTTTAAATTGAATTACAAGTTGTCTCTTCTATAGGCAACAGAATTTTGTTTAAATTAAATGTTCTTGGTATCATCTGGTGGTTTTTAAATTGAATTACAAGTTGTCTCTTCTATAGGCAAATGCTATCAAAGGTAAATATTTATTGCTCTAGCAAATTTCGAGCCAGCTCAAAAGTGCCTCAAGAGTTACATCTGGGTCCTCTACTTTTTACTGTTTTCTTTAACGACGGTAAAATGTTTGCTAAAATGTATCATCTTCTTTAACGTGACTTTAAAATTTACTCTTTTGTTAATAATACAATAGGTACTTTCGACTTTTAAAAAATCTAAATGATAGGTACTCAAAGAATAGCCTAAAAGAATTGTAAGTAAGTGCTATATAATATCTCTTTCTACGTCCCCTTATAGATTAATTTTCAATTAAAGCATTTCTAACCACACTTTGTAACGAGTCGATATAGTCTGCTATATAATTTTTCATTAAATTCACATGTGTACGTAAATGTAAATAAGATCTATAAAATGATTGAATTTTACATACTAATGAATTGATCAATTTGTTAACATTTACACTTTTCTTTTAGTTGTACTTTCGTTTGGTACAATGCTTTGTACTACTCCTCTATACTTTCTACAATTTGCAATACTAGTATTGTTTCCTACTTATTGCCATCGGTTAGTTTTACTATTTAATATCTACTTTCATTGATTTTTCTTCATAGTATTCTTTAAAATCTCTTGTTTCTCTAAAATTTCTTTTTTATTTTATTAAATGTATCCTTATGTTTTGTTTTATTCTACTATTTTTATTAAACAAATTATTTTATTAAAGAAATAAGATGTATGAAGGAACATCGTGCTGTGGATAGAAAATAAAGATTCAGACATGAGGTAGGACAGAATAATGCCAAATTATGTGGGCAAGGATGCTTCCCTAAAGTAGACCTGTTATTCATCAGATTTATAAACAGTTGTCTACCCGTCATTTGTCTAGAAACCAGAAATATTCACAATTTTAAATAAATAAAATTTAGGCATACATATGCATACATAAATTAGAAAAAAATGCATCAGAGATGATATAAGCGGTCATCATTGCTTTTCAATTTACTGCGTACAGTTCAGCACCATCTAAAATATACCCACTCCTTTGAATAAATAACACAATTACAAATTAAAATTAATTTTTAATATAAAAATACTTCTAATTAAACATTAATGTTAATAAAGGTTTATTCAAAAATATGTTAAAGAAAAGCATGCTTAAACTATTTCCTCTGTTCTATACGATATAAATCCAAAAATGCTCGTTTAAAATTTCTATTTAAAAAAAATTCTTATAAGAAAGTAAATCAAAATTGGCGAAGGTAGGTCTTAATCCAATTGTTTGTGTAGAGCTTTAAATTTAATTTGATTTGAAGTTGTAAACTATTAGTTTGTTTGATTTACTGTATTTATTTCGCCAAGTTTCATCAGTACATTTCATTTTAGATTACAATTTTTTATTGGTCTTGCCAAGCTAATTAGGTTTTACAAAAAAATATCGCATTCAAATTAAATTTATGATTTTTAACAAACTCCTTAACATTTATGTTATATCTCAAAATAACTCGGAACTTCGATCTTCACTTATCTCCCTACAAAAATGTAATTAGCAATATTAGCATCTATTATTACTACAAAATTGTGGATGTGTTTTAGAAGCGATATGCCTTTATCTTAAAAAAATATTAAATCGCGGACCTTAAAGAGGGTGGGAGTAACAATGACCAAATCCGTTTTATGCGATTGTATATGGAAAACTAAACAAAATGAACTGCTGATGGGCGTATAATAATACTTTGATTGTTTTTAGCGGTACTCTAAATTGTTATCGCACACTATTTTTATCTACCAATTGAAAATTTTGAACACGCCTTTGCATAGTAATTCTAGTTACTAAATAATGGCATACTTTAATAAATAAAATGTTAAATATTATTAGTAACTCAACATACAAAATTGTAAAACCATATAGAATATTGTTTTTATTTTAACCAAAATGCACTCTAACAAACTTATTTTCAACAACATATTCTGCCACATTTATTAATTACGACCTAAAATGCAACAGCGTGCAGCCAAATTAGCATCCAAACGCGATTTCGCAAGGCTGACCTAAACGCAACAATACTTTCTACTGTGCAGATCTACCAAAGCGCAGCTTTATTGTCATGAGGCTTACTTGTTAGCGAGTGCATATCTTAATTTTACAATAACTGGTTCTCCAGACAGGCATCATAAACAATGTGCATTTACCTGTTTACCCGCCGAGAGGTAACCATATAGCCCAGACCGCTGCGGTCCAACGCAAAAAGTAAAGCACGACCATTTATACTAATTTATTTAAGTAGCTTTGTACTTTAGAACTTCATTATTTTTATTAACTCACTTTAATATGCATTGCTTGCCTGGTGGAGTTCTCTGTTTTAAATAAGTCCTTTTGAAGCAAAATAAGTATAAGCTTGTATGTAAACATGGCTGAAGATAAATATCTGCAGCCTCTTATTTCTAGTACAACGTATAGCATATCTGCTTCAAATAAAACATAAATTTTAGTTGTACAAATTTACAGATTTTTCATCTTCAGTGTTTTATTTAACCAATAATATTTCTATAATATTGAATTAGCTTGTTTATACATATATCACAAAAAAGAAGTAAGCAATTTTCTTACTTTTAATCTTTATAAAACAATGAAACTCTTCATTACAACTTTTTAAATAAAGAGGCGGTGAATAACGTTTTGATTTGTTTTGTAATTTTGATATACTTTCTAATAACTTCAAACTTTAGGGTTTTATTCAAGAGTTTAGTAAAGACTTGACTTGGTATCTGACAAACCTACAAATTTTGCATTAAAAACGCATTTTTCGTTGATTATGCATGATTAACCCTTATAATGTTCACCTATTAATTTAAAAAAAGAATAAAACTTAAATTAATGGTGGACGAGAAAGCCTAGCGATAGCTATGAATTTTAAATCACTAATAAAATTTCATTAGCGTTCTGTATGTACAGTGTTGCACTTTTCAACGCAAATATATATTTTAGTGTGTGTATTGTGCCATACAGTCAATGTGCCTTTACAACTCTGTTAACAAATCCTCTCTGTAATACATAATCAACTATTAATGGGCATTGAACTTTTACATTATTCGGATGAAAGTGCAAATTTGAAAAGGCTAGGTTTAAAAGGTTGAAAAAACAACTTCACGTAAAAATTGTACAAAATTTGTATTTTGACTATAATAAGCATTTACTAAATATTATAAAATATAACGTTTACAAAATTTGTCAATAAAATTTAGCCGTTATTTTACTAATAATTAACTGCAACATGAATACATTATTTCTATCAATTTTGATTGAAATAGGTAAAATCTGATCACGCTTAAATTATTATCATGTAATACTCACTTCTTTGAAATAGACTACTATTATATTTACAAAACAATTTTGGTAAGAACTAATACAGGATGTTGGAAATCAAAATAATTAGTTAAATAAATTAAAATCTCTTGCAAACACATAATAAAAACTGTTGAATAAAAAACATACTCAAAGCATATAAGCTATCCGCATTATTATTATTTTCTATATATAGCGTTTTAGAAACTTGATTCTATAATACAGATTTTCCATTAAACAAAAAACTTATGTAGGAGTTTAAAATCTTATCTTATATATCAACAGACTTCTTCCACTGTCTCTAAGGTTTGCAGTAATAGGACGAATTGATTTACAATTGTAGAGGAGCTCAACAAACAACTCCCTTTTACATTTCAACTGACACATAAATTTTTACCTTTACTATTTTCTTCTTAAAGTCCTTCTCCTATCGGAGGCTGGAAATCATCATTGATATGCGAACCTTATTCGCAGCTGCTCGGAACAGTTCGATACTGCTGCAGCCAAACCAATCCCTCAAGTTTTTCAACCAAGATATTCGTCTACGTCCGACACTACGGTTTCCTTTAATTTTTCCCTGCATTATTATTTGCAGCATGGCGTATTTAGTTCCTCTTGTTATGTGATCTAGATATTCAAGTTTTCTCCTTTTTATTGAATTTATTACTTCACATTCTTTATTCATTTTTCCAAGGACTTCTCTGTTGGTGATCCTATCAGTCCAAGATATGCGCCACATTCTTCGGTAGCACCACATTTCGAAAGCTTGTAGTTTGTCTGTTTCTTTTTTACTGTCCACGCCTCTACTCCGTACAACAATACAGGGAACACTTAACAGCGGAGCATCCGCATCCTGAGCTCTATGCTTATATTTCGGCTGCATAGTAATTTCTTTAGTGATACAAACGATGCTCTGGCAATTTCAATTCTTGTTCTGATTTCTGGTGTCTGATCCGCTGTTTGATCTATCCAGGCTCCCAGATATCTATATGCCTGTACTCTTTCTATTGCCGTATTTGTAATGTTTAAATTCATTTGGTTTGGTGGGGATTTTGTGATTTGCATCCATTTAGTTTTGTTAAGATTTATTCTTAATCCATATTCATTACAGCTGTTATTTACCTTTCCTAACAGATATTGTAGATCATTTAAATTACTTGCCAGTAGTATCGTGTCGTCTGCATATCTAATATTATTGATTACCTCGCCATTTACTATCATACCTTTTTCCTCATCTTCAAGGGCTTCGTTAAATATAGCTTCACTATATATGTTAAAGAGCAGTGGGGACAGGATACAGCCCTGTCTCACTCCTCGACATATCATAATGTTTTCAGTTAGCGCATTTTCTACCCTTATATTGGCTCTCTGTCCCCAGTATAAGTTGTTAATAATTCTTATGTCCCTCATGTCCATTTTTTTCTTTAAGAGTATTTCCAGGAGTTTATCGTGTCTAACCTTGTCAAATGCCTTTTCAAAATCAATGAAACAGACATACATGTCTTGGTTTATGTCTAGGCATCGTTGACTGAGGACATTAACTGCGAAAAGGGCTTCTCGTGTTCCGAGGCCTGCTGTGAAACCAACTTGTGCATCACTTATATCGTCCTCTAATTTTGCATATATTCTTTGGTGGATTATCTTTAAGAATAATTTCAGAACATGGTTCATAAGTGCAATGGTTCTATAATCAATACACTCTTTTGCACTAGTTTTCTTCGGTATTAATACGAATATGGATATTTGATCTAGACCGGTAGTTTTTCCAGATTTCATGTTATTAAGAGCATGTATTAATTCCGATTTCAATATTTTTATGTTTTCCTCATTTACTGTCAGTTCAGTTTTATCTGCTCTTTCATCATTGAATAGTTCCTCATTGTAGGTCGTCCATCTATGCAGTTTATCTTTTAATTCTACCAGTACCTGTCCATTTTGATCTTTTAAGACATTGTTGCCCTGTTTGTTCATTTTGTGACCTGTTACTTCTCTTATTTTCTTGTGCATGTGAAAATTGTCATGTTTCTTATTTAGCTGTTCTATTTCTTCACATTGTTCTTCAAGATGTGCTTCTTTTGCTATCTTTATTTTTCTTTGTATTACTTTATGCAGTTCTTTATATTTGTTGGTATTTTTCTTGTTTATTCGTCTTTCGTCCATAAGTTCTAATATCTCTTCAGTCATCCAAGGTTTTTTCTTTGTCCGCTTTTTCTTTAATTGCGTTTCAGCTGTTTTTAAAAGCACTTCTTGAATTTGTTTCCATATTTCATCTGCACTGATTTCTGCTTGAATATCTGTATTTTTAATTTGTTGATTTATTATTTGTTGTGTTTTATCTTGTATTTTCGAATATTTTAAGAGTTTTATGTCTGTGTTATTGTCTTGTCGTTTTAAAATCTTTTCAATCTTACATTTATTCTAGCTACTACTGGGACATGATCAGAATATATATCAGCACCAGGGTATGTTTTTGCTGATTTAATGGCGTTTTATATCTGTTGTTAACTAGTAAGTAGTCTATCTGGTTGCGTACTATTTTTCCGGTTTGTCTGCTGGAGACTTCCATGTGTATAGTCGTCTTTCTGGGAGTTTAAAAAGCGTGTTTGCAATCACCAACCCTTTATCTTGGCAAAACTGTATTAAGCGATCTCCTCGTTGTCCCAGGCCAAAGCTACCCGTACATCCCTTGACTTTAATGTTGCCAACTTTGGCATTGAAGTCTCCGATCACTATTGTCATATCTTTGTGTTTGATGCTTTGGTATACTTCTTCTAACTGCGAGTAAAATTTTTCTATTTCTTCGTTGTCTTTGTCTGCAGTTGGTGCATATATCTGTATAATGTTCATTGTACCTATATTTGTCTTCATCTGCAGTATCATAATCCTGTCCGAGTATGGTGTAAAGCTCACAATTGTCGGTGCTATTGTTTTATTTACTATAATTCCAACTCCGTATCTATGTTCTCGATCATTGTTGCCCGAGTAGTACATGGTACTGTTGTCTGTTATGCACTTCCCATTTCCTGGCCATCTTGTATCGCTAACACCTAAAATGCTTATCTTTAACCTTTTCATTTCCAGTTCTATATTGTTCAGTTTGCCCGCCTTGTACAAACTATTTGCATTCCAGGTTCCAATTTTTAATTCTTTTATTGATAATCTTTTGGCTTGGTTCACAACTGTTCCCCCCGGGGATCCGATCGGGGAACTTACCCGGACTTTATTTTGGTTCTGAACTTTGCCATATTGATGATGATTTATTATTACTAGGGATATCCATGTGGATCTTTAATGCAGTGGTTTCCCGTTGCCTTCTGCATCTTCGTGCCGTTGACCTATTTGGTTCATCCGCCTTTTGGATCAATTTCTTGTTCCAAGGACAAGAAGGTGCCCTACCTCCTATCAGCTCATCCACCCGAAGCTGTTGGCCGATAAGAAGGGGGATTGCTCATACCGGCAATCACTCGGTTTGCTGCTTGGTCGGGGACTACTTATTCGTCTAAGAACTGGCTGTTCTTAGCTTATCTCGTAGCTAACCTTTATATCTAAAGGCCGTTCACTATCCGCCACCTGTGACCCCGCTAGTAGCCTGCAGCTAGCCCTAGCACCTTTACTATACACTAGTGTTTTTTCCATTTGTTACTGGTTCTTTTGGATTGTGACATATAATGATGTACCCAGATCTTGTTGCAGGTCACTATATAATAAAAAACTGCTATAGTTCCGTTTTGTAGGAAACCACACCCATTCAAAATTTTCAGCTGTTATTAGTTTTTCACTCAATAGCTTTGGTATTCACCCAATAACAATTTTTCGATAGTGCAGCTCAATTTAGACACAAATAATTTTGAGTATATGGTGAATTTTAACCACTCTCAAACGACAACCAACTTCAATGATGTTATAAATGACTACGATGTTCTCTTGAATAACACTTTTTTTGGAACAGCGTCGGTGACTTGCATTGAGCACGTAGTCTTGTCTCCCAAAAAAAATTGTGCAAAAATCACTTACGTTTGATGAAATTGATTATTTTAAACTGTAAAAGTTAACTAACCAAAAGGAACTGAGTTTCCCTTGGTGGCACATAAATGCAATACAATTTTCAAATTCGAGCCAATTTTGTGTTGATAACTTTGAATAATACCGCAGTCTTATCTTTGCAAAACATACTTAAAATTTATCATATTATACTTAGCTAAATCTTCCATGAGTTTCTCAAAGCACTGGAATGAATAAAACTTTTTTTCCAATTAAACTCGATCATAAATTAGTTTTTTGATAAATCCATAAATTTTATTTGTGACCGTTATTATACTATTATCAGATCTTGCAAACGATTGTTCAAAATAGTTGAGTATTTGAAAATATCAGTAAGAAAGGCCAGCCTAAAAAACAAAGGAAAACTGGAAAATTCCGATATGTCACCAAGTAAATAGGCCAAACATTCTATTTCTAACTGGAAAATTCCCTTCAAGACCTTTCGAAAGCCATCTTAATTCTTAGCATAAAGAAGATTTACATGCCTTTACAAGCGGCTTCAACGCTTTTTCTTTGATTGTGCTTAACTTTAATAACCCTTTTTATAAGACAAACCATTTTAGAAGGTAAACATTTTGACATAACAGCTTCGTAATGTAATGAACATAGTACTTCTTATAATTACTTCTTATAATTTAACAATAAGACCAGATCAATATCATAGTCTGAACACCATTGGTGCAAATAGCAACGCATTTCGCTCAGTCAGTGTAGCACCTACCAGTACTTCTTACCACATGAAAGTATCAAATAAACATTTCAGGTCGTACTGGCTTCTAATGACGCACGAAATAAAATATTTTCTAAAATTCCATTTTCGAATGGTGTCTTACGAATGATATTCACCGGGCATGGTTAGAAGTATTTGTGAGTGCAAGATAATTAGCCTTCTTAATATTTGCAACAACTAATTTTTCTTTGGGTAGTATTATTAGAGAAAGTTATTGATTTTAACTTTGCAGCCTTCTTTTTACCAGTCAGTATTTGCACCGTTTTAATAGTTAGTAAAATCAAATGACTTATTGACTTTTGTAATACAAAACAGAAATAGAAAATAGAAACAGAAGAAAATATAGTTAAGATTTTCAAATCACAGAGAATACGATGGTATGGTCACGTATATAAAAATTACAATAAAGAACCGGTAAGGATATTAACATAATGGAGCCCAGCAGAAGAAAGACCGAGAGGAAGACCAAAGGCAAGATGGAATGAGCAAACTGAAAGGGATATAAGATTAATAAAGATGCACACTGGAAAAATCTGACTAAGGATAGAAAAGAATAGAAGAAGACAGTAAATCAAGCTAAAACATACCAGGACCTGTATAAGAAAAAGAAGACAAACAGATAATGTGGTCAGATCCACCACGGCAAATGGATCAACAGAGCTAAGAAGCAGCTACAGTTTCTCGGGAAATGTATAGCTTATTGTATTGTATAATACAAAACGCAACTTTATAACTTGTTAGTAATGCTTTTCATCAGCTGTGGTAAATGATATAAAAGTGGCTTGCTCATTGTAAAACTGCACAGGTTCTTCTTCTTTTTTATATTCACTATTTAAATGTCGTACTAGTTTTAATGCTTAATAGCTTCATACTTTTTCTTGGCAAGAGTTCTGGACAAACAACACATTGTAGTATATTTTTAAATAACAGTAAAACCATATTTGAAATATTCATTGCTGTACAATCTATTTTTCTTTTTATCTAGCTATCTCATAATCTATAATAGGGGAAGGATCATATAAAGTACTCATCTATGAATACGTTTTTTTTTCGACACATACCAAATATACCAGACACATTTTTTGCAACAGTTATAATTTGAGGATGTAGCGAATGCCAAATACAATTTTAGATCAAAATGTTTGTCATAATTACCATTCAAACCTTCACCAATGCCTCGTGAATTGTATAGCATTGGAGCAACACTATCAAAACAAAAGCCATCAAACTGTTATTTTTCTAGCCACCAACGTAAATTCGATAACAAAAAAAACGCTTTACTTCAAATTTTATATATGTAATTAAATAATCGTGAATTCCACAATATATGATAACCTTGATTTTTTGAATGGAACTAACAAGCATCTGTGCTATTAAATAAATTAAGACCATCCATTCAATTATTACTAAAGTGAGAATAAATAATATCAAATAATACGTGCAGTTCTATTAAGCATAAGTTTCAATTGGTGAGGAGTGCCATAACGCCTGGAAAAAGCAAAGAAATGTATAGACCAAAATTAACATAATATGCAAGAAAGTTTGTTATCAGCAAAATATTCCACGTTAAACTAAAATGTTGCGATAGCAATGTGATATTCATAGATTTTTAAACTCTTTGATGGATTTATTTTCGGATATTTAAATAAGTAATTTTTAATACATGGAGGGGGGCGGGAGTTAAAACTTTTTCTGATAGATGGTACGCTCTGATTTAGATGGCTGTACACTCTACACCCAGGAAAACAGATAATATTTTTAGAATTCGTTTCAGTTTCCACTGCTAGCTTAATTTCTGAAATATGTGGTATTTGACATGATCACATTCTCCAGACAAATATAACTGCCTAGCTCCTAATCTTCACTCTCTAGACACAACAGTGTTATTTGGCTGGAAATTAATGCCAAAATGTTTGTAACTAAGTATAAGTTCATCTATACCTCCACCATTTTCTTCAATGGTTTCACTTGCATCTTTAAAACAGGCATACCTCTTAAGGCTTTAAATATGGATTCCTTTCGAAAAAAATATTTGTTTGAGGGACTTTTATTGGGTTCATGGGCAAATATCCTATCTTGCAGAACAAATTTAGATCACTCACAACACTATCTTGATACGGCAAAAAGCTGTGCGAGAAGGTCGTTTAATAGCAAATGTGTGATTTAAGTTATAACGTTAATTCGTGTTAGTAACAATATTCTGAAAAACGATCTATTTAAACGTCTATCCATACTCTACAAAATAATGAGTATAACTAGTAACTTATCATAAAATATTCGATATTGCACTCAATAGTTAACAATACAGTGCACAAGTTAGAAACCATATCTTATTGCATTTCGCTGCTTTTATAAAGTTAAATTCTAATATTCAATAGACGGTAGTACTATTTAGCACTCTCGAATGCTGGCCCCAAAACATAAAGAAAGGAGAGATGGCGCAACGAATGAAGAAACAAATTTTACTTTTTGGTGATAGATGGCGCCAGCAACATGAAAATAATTGAATTACTTGGTAACAGATGCTGCTAGTTATTTAGCCGTGCAGTTGCTGTTTTATTATGAACTAGGGATTGCCCGCTAAAGTTTTTTTTTGTCCTAGACTGACAATTTTTCACCCGCCTTCTCTCAAATTTTTGGAAGGTAGGAATGTACACATTTTTAACTAAATCCTCTCTTCCCTGAATCAAAACGTGGAACAATTTAACTTACAATCGAAGCTCCGCTTGACGGAAGCTAACCAAACGGCACGGTAAACGCGCTTTCTGCGTTCGGCAATACCCGCTGCATTGCCGAACGCAAAAAGCCGATAAAAGCCGCGGCCACTCGGCCAATCGGCAAGGAGCGAGAGCGGCCCCGACGTACGTTCAAATGTATAGATAGATGAAGGTGAATACGAAAAGAGGCAGGATTGGAAATAGAAGTGGCCAACAAAATTCTTGTCAAAGAGGGATCTTTAGAATAGTTTAGGGAACAATGGTCTATCCTGTAGATCTGATAATCAGAGATTTTTTAATTTGATTGCCAATGTCAAGTGCCAGAAATTTTTATGTAAGCTTAATTACATTAAGTGGAATTAAGAAATTTTAATGCAATTAGAGTTTTAATTCTATTATTATTATTATTCGTAAAGGAAAAATAAGAAACACTATAATATGAATTGCTTAATTTTTCTCTACATGATACATAAAAAGAATAAAAAATAGTGTAGTACGGATTACAAATATCTTGTTTCTGAGTGCTATAATTGAACCAGCCGGGAAGCATTGGTGTGAAGTGAAGGAAATTTTTGGTGTTTTAGTGGTTACGGACTTGTTATCCGTTATTACTGTTTTGAATGTTACATTTTAAGCTTAGGCTCGTTAATTGTTTGGTCTTTTGTTACTTCTTTATAGTTAAATGGACTATGAAGAAAGATGGGTGGTATTTTTATTTAGGCTAGTTCTTAAACCCTTGCGGCTTCCTTGTGGTTGATAGTTTGGTATATTTATTTGGCTGAAGGAAAATACAGGATTCCATTAAACCCTTTTGAAAGTCTGCGAGCGTAAGAGACAATTGATTAGAATTTGTTTTAAAGAATAATTTAATAACTAAATCATTTTGCTCTTGTTTGGAGGTGGTATTCGATACTTGAAATTATAATAATGAAATATAAGCTTGTTTATTACCAAATCCAAGAAATTATAGTTGTTAGAAAAGATAGTAAAAGCTGCATTCATTCTGAGTTAAAAAATGAACCTTTGCATAACCTTAAGTAAGAGCAAAATTAAACCTATTTTTCTACTAAACCTGTAGCATACATTTTGCTATATTACAAAATGTAAACTTTACGTACTTTTTTTCACGTTACGCTGTAATAAACTTCACTATCCTTTGCTACATATAATTTTCTTCATTATTTCCTTTTCCTGCCTCTCAGTCTTAATTCCCAGTAGGGAATGTAGTGGCCACTGCGGCATCTTGAATTGCTTCTCTCCATTTTACTCGGTCTTGTGCTTCAGTTGTGAATGTATGCATAGATTTTCCGGTTAGCTTTGTGATTTGATCTTTCCATCGACCTTTTGGATCCATCTGGATCCATCTAGATCTTTTTCCTTCTACCTTCCATTGTACTACTAATTTTTCCATGTTGTCAGGTTCTTTCCTCATAACATGTCCAAATTATCTTAGTGTCTTGAGTGTTATTTCACTCGACACTCGTCTCTTAATGTTAAGCTCTTGGAATATTGATACATTTGTTCGATGTTCTGTCCATGAGATGTTCAGCATTCTTCGTCAACAGAACATTTCTTCGCCATTTAAGCTGGATTAAACACTACATGAAAAATGCTTTATCTTTCTCTTTCTGTGGTTTGATTTTTGCAACTTATCTGTTTGTTTGAGTATTTTTCTTTTTTAAAACTTTAATTTTCCCTAGTTTCTCTTCCAGTCTTATACAACTGCTTCTTTCGATGGCTTCGACAGCACCGTCTTAAATTATTGAAATAAGTTTCCTGTTTTTGATAATGCAGTGTTAAAATAAATTTTAGAGAAGTGTGAGATCGATCAGTTATCGCCCTTTTATAAACATATTTGCAATAAGAATTTTATGATTTTACAGATAATTGTGCATATTTCAGTTATAACCCGTCGTTTTTTCAAATGGGCAACTCATTAAGAAAATTCTGCAAAAATTAGAATAAGATCAATCAATTACAGCAGAATGTAAATTATTACTATTTTTATCGTATTTAGAAGAAAAAATATAAATCTTTGTTACTTTGAAATGAAAATGTTTAATATTTTATTATTGAATAACCAGACATGGAAGTTACTAGGACCACAAAATTTATCTAACAATTATTTAATAATTTGAAACTAAAAAGCAAGAATGTTCTTAATTGACTGTAACATTTAATCAATTACATGTTTTAACAGTGTATAAGTTTATTTGTAAAATAATATTTACAAAACTTGTTTATCTTACAACATATCCTTGGAAAAAATTATTGGTTACTACGTAATATTGTACTAATATAATTGTTTTAAAATTTTTTATATAAACCTTGTGCATTTAAATACCTTACGTATAATTGTATAAATATATTATCATTGCCTATTTCAATATTTGCTTAAAGATTAAAAAAATAAAGGAAAAAATTAAAATTGTTAATGGGAGCGAATGCACATAATGAGAATGCTCACGACAAAAGCATTCTGCAAATTAATTGCATTTAAAGTTCAGTGAATATAACCGTTTGGAAAAGTAACGGTAGCAAGCTGTCTAAATCAATAGTAGCTAACGGAATCTATCAGCGAAGGAATAGCTACGGTGACCCGAGCCGATGCATTGTAAAGTCGGATCCAGATTAAAGAATCAAGTAACTTTTATCCACATTAAAATCAAGCAAAAAGCGCTTAGGGTGGAAAGGGTTTATGAAAATATATTCTGGCAGACGTTTCAGAGATGTATATCTCACTAACTCGAGATCCGAGCCGGGCGCGCTACGTCGGCCTGTCGTCCTCTTCTTCCAGAGTGCCCCGGCGTAATAGGATATCAAGAGCAGGAAAGTTATTCTGTTTTACCGTAACCAAACAGTATCTAATTTGCATGCAGATGAGGTGTCGCAGTAAACTTGGTTCCGGGACTACCGGAGTTCATCTTAGATTGTTGTGCTGCACGGCGCGCCCGAAGTTCCACAGATCTGCAGCTTTTCGAAATGTGACGGACGGTTTTATATCCGGATCGATGATGTTTGAATGCAAGGAACCTGGCAGATAACCGGCGGCGAAGCTCAAAATACCCGCCGCTTCTAGGTGGCGGCGGCGATCTGCACTACAAATGATTATTCGCCTCGACAAAGGCTCGAATTGGAGCAAGTCCTGGCGTTATCAATTTACCCCGAATCCAGGGTGGGCCGACGAGCTCGGCTACCGTAATATGACCTGGGTAATGCGTGTGGGCTCACCCGCATGTCGGGTGGGTGGATGAGTGGGTCGCTCCGCACGGCAAAGGTCCTGCACGAAGGTTGTGTATACCCAATTACTGGGAGGCAGCGCTCTAAATAGAAGTTTATGGAAAATTCAGGTTAAAAACGCAATTCTCCTTTGTTGTAACATCTTTGGAATACGAAATGCCATTCTGGAGAAATTCTATTTTTGGGATAGATGAACCCTGTGAGCTTTGTGGGATCGATAGTAACCATAATTTATCACCTATTTTTCACGTGCGCTTTATAAATGTATAGGGCAATATCTTCATGGCACGAAATGTTTATTCGACAAATTCCGCATCAACTTTATCATAATTATTCAAACATGCCACATAAGTTCTCAATGTGTGTGTGTGTTGCAGTTTTTTTTAATTCTGCATTTACCTTGCAGCTTTTAACTAAATACTTCCCTACTCACTTTTTCAATAAGTTTTAGCTGTTTTTATTGTTTTTATTTTATGCTTCAATTTATTGCACTTTTCTAATTTTTAATTTTTAAAGGTTTTTACCTACGTAATAAGTCTACGCCAGTTACTTGATAACTGTGTTTACTATGCTTTATTTTTTCCGTATTAAAATGTGCCTTATTTTCTCTTACATTACTATTACAGTAATATTATTTGGAATGTGTACTGTAATTTTATTTTATTGTTACTCTAAATGCTATTTGTTTATACTAATCTTGCTTTCTGCTGCCTTCTCAGCTTTAATTACAGTTTATGTATACCTTTTCTCTTTCATTATTAGTTCACGTTTAATATCACTTTTTTGGCAGTCAATAGTACCACAATATAATTTTATTTTCAAGATTATTTTAATTTCAATATAACTCTTATTTATAACTTTATAACTTTATTAGTATTATTCCTAATACTAATTTGCTGTTGCATTTGATCATAAGAAAGCATATTAAATTTTACAACCATTTATTTAACGACATCCATATCTATAACAACGCTGCTTTCTAGTTGTTTTTTTTATTATTGCCCCTTGTTCAAAATAAACGAAAGTATTCAATTATTTTTAATGACTGAGCTTAAGGAATAAACCCGGGTTCATCCACACTGCATCCATATGCTTCAAACAACACGGCCACACTGGCGTAAGTGACTATAATGCTGGTCAACAAACATATTTACAATTTAGAATTAAAACAAAACAATTGCTCTGGTTACAGAGTAACTTATACCTTTTAGGTATTTGCATATAAATATAAATAGCATTAGAATAATTCAATAATTCAAAGCGTTAAAGCAGTTATGCATGTTGTTTACAAAGGGATGACAAAAACGAAGTGACAAATAACTACAGAAATTGAAGAAGACAGTTAAAAGTTTTTATTATGCAATATGCAAAAATATAGAATGTGTTATATTATTTATTGTTTAGATGGACAGTTGATCACATTGCAAAATAATCTCCATCTACACCATTGAAAAATTCCAGCTCAATAAATAGACGTTAATTTTTAGTTAAAAAGTTTGCCAATGGTATGTTTAACATTTTTAGCTATCTTAAAGTGAGAATGAACTGTGATTTTTCATTATCATGCAACTGTCTTTGATAATGTATATTAGTGATAGCTTAACTTGGTTTAATTAACACATCAAATGCACAATAGAATTTTTCACGTGGGTATTGGTCATTACAGTCGATGGCAATGATTTACTTAGGTTGGTCCACGATTTTTGTTCTGTCGCATATTACCCAATATTCATTAGTAGTCACTATTTTATAAAAAATAAATCTTCAATCTAACTATCGAAGAAAGAATTGTGTCAAGGTGCCTTCATTTATTACCAATAGAAAGTACATGGGAAATTTGTTTTAGATTTTAGTATCATAAAAGTAAAGGCAGGATTTGTTATCTGTTACAATGCTGTTAATATAATCAAATGTTTTATTCCTAAACTTATTGGGCACCTTGTGACACCTCAAAACCCGTCATGCCATCTGCTCGTCGGTAAATACATGGGATACCCACAAGCAATAAAATTTTCTCACTCGTTCCTAATAGTGTATATTACCATGGTAGAAATATTAAAACATTTTTTGTTTGACGGCAAGTCACATTTCTCTCAAATTTAAACATCTTGACAGCAGCTGTTTTTTTTCGTGACTAACAAGGATGAGCATTCTGACCTTGGGACGTATTCTAAACTAAAATTTTCCCTAAAACTCTCAATAGCATTCAAATATCGCCATAGAATAAGAAAAATTATGTCTTAGCGCAATAACTATTTTCTCTAAATATTTTTTAACCAGTAACAATTTCACCTAGAAGTTGTCTTATCGAACACAATACAGGTTTAAACTTATCTCATCGCCCTTGGATTCGTCACAACGTGAAAGTATAGCTTGCTCCGAACTGCAAAACTTTTCTTGCACTCTATTTATTTTTAAAAAGTTATTTGAAAAATAAAATATATTTTGAATTTAAAATACATAATAACAAAATTTAGAAAATGTTTATGCAATGCAACCTTACCTTACATTGCTAATTACTAACTAATTTTTGTCTATTTTTTATGTTTATGGAAATTGCAAAACTAAGAACAAATGCAAGTTAGTAACTAAAACTTGGCAAATATATTTAGTAAGAACTGCTCAATTTACAAAACAGACACATTTAATTTTATATTATTTTTTAAGTAATAGGCATCTATTGCATCGGCTGAGTGTTGGTTTGTAATAGTTACTATTGTTTAACAACAGCTATCAAATAAGCAGAAGATTGTACAGTGACTTCATTCAAAATCAAACTTGTTATGTTCTTATGAATGACGAAATCAAAATAGATAGCAGTACGTTCCCAGAGCTTCAATTTTACAATCCTTTTGAAGGTAGTATGTCTCTGAAGATGTAAAAAACTAAAATAGGTAAATTCGTAAAAAAAACTCCTATATAGCAGGGCATATGTTTTTGTAGTCTTAGAGCTCCGCATTTTTTATATTGGTATTAGGTTACATTGAAACCTTTATATTAAATTAAGCATACTATAATCAGAAACCTATTAATTTGAGAACCATATTTTTATGTCCATGATGATTAAAATAAAATATTTAAAGCAAATAAAAAGCTGGCAATCAAAGGACTCTAAGAATCAATATAGAAATACAAAAGCAAAGAATGACAATCCTGGGCATATACGCACCCATTGATAACAAACCAATAACATGAAAATACACCTTTTATGATAAAATGAATGACCTATTAAACAAACATGGAAAGAAAAGAAAATTACTACTAGTGGAAGATCTCAACGGAAGAGTAGGGAGGAAAACAATGATAAAGTGGGAGGACTATATGGATAAAAAAAGAAATGATAAACGGAAACAGAATTATAAGCATGTGCAAAATGCACCAATGAAAGCTATCTAATGGATATTATAAACACAAAAACATACACAAAGAGAAGAAGCAGTATAAAAAAAATAAATAATTGATTACATCATCGCTCGACAGAATTTGAGATTGAAAATCGAAAATATAAGAACGTATAGAGGACTAACATGTAGAACGGATCATTACTTGGTGAAGGGTAAGATAGTGTTTCCACAAGTAAACTAAACCAGGAAGAGAATGAAAGACAAGATGAGAAGAAATATAATCTAAAATGTCTTAAACAGTCAAGCACATATTACCTATACCAAAACAGATTAGACCTGAAGCTAGAAGAAAAATTAGATATGACAAGTATAGAAGTATATAAACATATCAAGGAAAACATACACCAAGCGGTAGGGTATGAACCTAGAAAGAAAAAGAAGGTAATATATAGGGAAAACAAGGAGATAGAGCAAGAGACAAAATACAAACAAGAACTACATAAGAGATAGTTAAATACAATGGGAATCGAAATGTAGGCAATTAGGGATATATATGGAAGAAAAATAACGAGTAAAGTGTGGAGATTCATAAATATAATAAAATCCCATTGCAAAAAAAAGGATAAAGATCCAACCAATCACGAAAAAATAGTGGTGTCAACACTACAAAGAATTATTAATCGAAAATCGTCCACAGTTCCAAGCTAAAAAAATTCCACAAAGCAAAAACGATGTAAATATAGAAATAACTTAAAGCACAATAGAAAAAGTACTAGACATTAAAAACAATAAAACACCAGGACCAGAAAAAATCCCAAATGAACTGATAAAATGTGGAACAGAAAAGATGTTTCAACTACTGACGAGATTAATAAATCAATGCATAGAGACGAAATTCCATTGGGATGAAAAATAACATGCATATCCCCCATACACAAGAAAGAAGAAAAGACACTTGTAACAACTGTAGATTAATTGCGGTCCTAAACGGTTTTAGTAAATTATACAGCAGAATAATAAGAAACTTAGTCGAAAAATAATATAAAGGCATCAGAAAAACAAGTAAGTTCAAAGCGGACAGATCCTGTTTAGACAATCTATTTATATTGTCATAAATAAAACAAAAGGAGCAAGCCACATGAAGAGAGTTGCACCTAATAATAATTGATCTGGCAAAAACCTATGATAACATACCAATACAAGAGGGACGTTAGAAAAAAACCTTAGATAATACATTAGTTAATGCTGTAAAAAACTTGTACGAAGGACAGATAGCACAAGTCAAGATAGGAACAGTACTAATTCACCCATTTGGAGAAACAACGACACTGATACAGGGATGCCCGCTGTCACAGACGAAGCATTACAAGAGTGGAAAGGAAAGTATAGTGGAATGGGTATACCAGTAAGAGAGAAGTCACGAATTGTAATGTATATACAATACATTACAATTCGTGGCGAGCAAGTAGTTATTGCTCAAGAGAAAGACGATGCGGAATATATGATTAGTAAACCAAAAAAGGAATACGAAAAATGAGGATTAACAGTGAACATAGACAAGACAAACTATTTACCGCTAGGAGTACAATCAGAAGGATTACAATACTTAGAAACGAGGATAGGAGAAGGAAGTAGGAATTAAAGCGAAATAAATTAAAGAATTAAAAAGAGTAAAAACGTAATTGGAGCAATAAACATCATATTGTGGGATAAGGATCTACCAAGAAACACAAAAATACAAATATATAACACAATGGTAAAAAGCGTAGCATTATATGGAGCGGAGGTATGGCAAATGACAACACAAAACAAAAGTAAATTGAGAGTATTAGAAGTGGACTTCCTGAAAAGGGCAGCAGGGATATCAAAAATAAACAGTTAGAAACGAAAGGATAAGGGAAATTATGGGAATCAATAGCAACATAGTTGAAAAAAAGAAAGGAGGCAACTGATTTGGTACGGACATGTTTAAAGAATGGTCGAAGGCCGAATACCAAAAATGGTTATGGAACGGATACCTCCGGAAAGAAGAAAAAGGGAAAGGCCAAGATAGAGCTGGAAGGAAGGAATACGAACGGCAACGGAGAGAAGAAATTACAAGAAGGAGAATGGGAGAACAGAGCACAATGGATAAATCTTTTGAGGACCGGAAGGGACAGATGTGATCCGTGAAACCGGCGAGAATGAGGTTTATATAAAGTGATACTGCAAACTATTGGATAAGTTATTATTGTTTTTACACAGAAAATTTAAGCGTAATATAAATAATATTCTAAAGTTGGCATTACTTAATGTATGAGTATGATTTCTTCTTTGTTCTAATTTTTTCTCTTTTTATTGGATTTTTAGGTTCTCACTCTATTGATTTTATAGTGTCCTAACGAGATTATTTTGAAATATCGACACATATTTTACCTCACTGATTAGGTCTATATTACTTTTTAATTATCAAAATATGTGTTGTCAAATATATTGTAGAGTAGTTTAAATTAAAAATACACGTAGAAACTTTGATATAAATATGTTTATGCGTATTTAAATTCATTTGTTAATTGTATGAGACTTTCGGTATTCTCTCTAATTCAATCTAACAATAAGCATTTTATGCGGGCATCGCTGGCTGTGATACTCGTGTATACTACTCAACTACCACTTACTGTCACGCTCGTTTACTTTATCGAATAATATTATAATTTATATTTAAATATGTTGTAAGAGGTCATATAACACTGTATATCGTAGATAAATTACGAGGGGTATTTGATATTAAAGCCAAAATTACACTTTCATTTATATTTAAAGAAAATATTTGATACATTCCACAAAAACTGGGTACTTTTTTTATTTCTCGACATACTCTCCGTAAACGTTGCGTGACAGTATTTTGAACATCTCTTTACGGTACTGATTCTTGTCAAGTTGCTTGAAGTAGTTCACAACAGTTTTGCTGTTCCTCCTGATTCGCAAAGCGTTTCCCCGTTTTTTCAAAGGTCCGAATAAATTAAAATCCGAGAGGGCTAAATTTCGACGATACGGAGGATGTTGAAGGACCTTCCAATTACGCTGTGTCAGCTACAGTTTGGTTTGATTTGAAGTGTGGAGTTTTGCGCCATCATGCAAAAGTTTAACTTCTTTGCGTAACGGTCCCGGCCTTTTCTTTTAATGGCTATATGCAATTTCTGAAGGGTTTCCCGATATATGTCGCTATTAATGGTTGTGCGCATTTCAAATAATTCACATAGCCGCAGGCCGTCATTATCTCAGAACACGGTGATCATGGTTTTGCGGGCAGATGGTTGAGTTTTGAAATTTTTTTTGAACTGGGACATTTTCATATCATGGATTGTTGTTCCGTTTTTAGGATGAACTTATAAATCCAATTGTCATCTTCGATAATGATGCTTTCAATAAAATAATTGTCTTTCTGCTGCTATCGGGTGAGCTTTTGAAGTCACTCATTCGATTAGTTTTTAGGCTTCTATACCTGAAAGAGAAGCGTAATGAAACTGGTGCGGACATCTGTCAGTCCGCCGCGACTTCCAACTCGAGAATTACTGAACCTAAAGACAGAGGGATATCATTCGAAAGCCCATGGCCTACCGGGTTCATATTCGCGAGCTGGCATAGGTGGGATGTCCTAAATAATGCAATAAGGGTTTTTAGTGGACTCAGTTTTCAATATGTTATTCCTTATAACTTTTGATCAAGGCAGCTTTCAAGTTGGAGACCAGCTTTTATTTCTGTCATTTATGGCATTTGTCATGCTTTATAATTTTTGGTCTGTAATAGATAGAGACATAACATTTTCAGTATTCAACAAAGGACCATAAGTCAAGTCCTGACGCCAGAAATCAACCTTATCGGCAAATCTCGAGACCAGTTTGACCGAAAGTGGCTGCAAATTTTTGTTTGTGTACAGAAGCTCCGGACATGGTGGAAAATGAGTTCCATGTCCGTACTTGTTTGTTTATTAAAGAGCATTTTCGGCATACAGCGAGCCGAAACTTTGCAGAAGTTTAGGTCGCATAAGATTTCATAAACACAACTCTTAGGAATTCCAATCATTTCATCAATTTCACAAACTTAAATGCGACGATCTTCCCTAATCAAACGTTCGACAATTGTGCAGTTGTCCTCCGTGTGTAAAGTCCTTGATCTGCCTCTTTTCTTCTTCGAATTGTCATTTAGCTCCGTTAGTCCATCTTTAAATTTGTTGCACCAAAAGCTGACTTCTTTTTGGTTTAAAACGCTCTCTATTCTACGATAAATTTTGCTCTGATTACCTCCTTTGGCTTGCAAAAATCTGATATCTCTCACCTCGAATACTTTGCGATTACACACGCCAAAAAAACTTTCCAACAGCTAAATTGAGTTTTGTACTAATACATGCATCAACTTGTCTAGTCAAGCATATGACCCTATCGCGCATACCCAGTTGGTACACAGCTACCTGTACCTTTAAAATCAGACAGTCCCCTAACTCTAACTCAGTTGTAAATGTTCTCTGAAAAGGTTGTACCTAGATTGCAATGGTTTTTTTATTTTATAAAAATATTTGTTAATAAATTGGTTAGAACTAATATTAAGATCATTTATTTACATTTAAATAAGCTTATTCAAAATGACAGTTAATAAATTTAAAGTCAATGCATTAGGATATTCCTTAGGCATGCCACATGTGTAAACAAATATAAATATAATAAATCATTATCTGACGTACAAGTGACAAATGAGTCGATTAAAGTATTCCTTGGATTATGAAAACATGCCATTTAACTTCAAACACTGGCCAATGTTAATCCGAATGATATTTGCATAGAAACGTGAATTAATGCTGCCCCGATCACTCACTCGCGGATTTTATCAACGCAACCTTAGTAGATTGGCCTTTGGGTTTTCGAAGTTAACACAATGTGCTAATTAAAAGTAAAAGGCGCAAAGTTCATTGTTTTTAGGCAGCCGTAATTGGCTGTCAAAAATGCGAATACCAGATGAAGCACCCAATTTGCGCGGCGCGTTTTGTTTTTGTTAGGCCGAGCCGCCGAAGGCGGACGTAAGAAACGTGAATTTGATTAAATCCATTTCAGACTAATAATAAGTTTCAACGGAAATCACACGCTGTATAATAACTGGAAACAGTTGTGGAATAACAATTTTCTCAAAGGAAGAGTATGTTGCACTCGCAGGGAACTGTTTAGCTTGCTGGAGCTAAATAAGCAAGCAGAGCGGCTAAAATAGCACCTTATGGTTACTTAAAGGTTGTGGTAACATTTGCAACATTTTAGTTTCATTCCTTGATTTTGATATTTAAGAGGCGGCAATTTTGTAACGTTCATTCACCAGGGGTCCCCACTATAGATTCGCCTGTCCTTTGCGTTCTGTAGTAACCGAAGCATGACTGCGAAAAATGACGCAACATATGCGCGTGGACTAGCTGTTACATCACATAATTTTGCTTTAATTTCTGATATTGCCAAATTTTCCATTAAAAAAGTTCTATGGCTAACAACCTATAGATAAGACAGAAGGAACGCCACGGAGAGAAAGAGAAACCTTTAAAAATGAGCGTGCACATTTAGAATCCCATAGCTATTTGCATGTACGCCCAAGCATGCTCGAAATAATTAAATATTTGCGTAATGAAAAGTGGGTCAGCGTGGCATAATTACGAAATTGCAATTTCAGAGCTCTGTTCTTCATAGTTCTTTCGTTTAACACAAAGGCTAACACCTGCGGTTCTTTTCAATCACAGCCGCACTTTGGATAAAAATTAGCGGTCTGGCCTCCAAATAAACAAATTACAAAGGCGTCTTAGACAACCCACTATTTAATTTAGTAAACATTTCGTTTTAATGGATTCACCGCCGAGTTGTTCAGAACTATAAATAACCTTTTTATGCTATATTTGGCTACATGTTTGAGGATGCAGCCGAGTAGGGATTTGTACAAGCAAATCTATAAATAGAGCTATCGAACGCAACTTTTATTTTAATTACAATGAGAAGCTGGCGAAGGCACTTAAATGAGCGTTTGTATTTCCTAGGCCATACTTGTAAGTGAATAAACTGAATGTTACCTCACATTCAAATCTTAGAAGTGACTTTGAGCAGAAGTGAAAGCTGGAGGTCTCGTAATAAGATATATTAGTACACAATTACATCGCCGCTTCTCAAAAATGTCAGCGCAGAATAGAACAAATTGTTTTAGCAATTTGATATATGTCGTGCATGTTTAATTTTAAAAGCTTGCAGACTTGCATTAAAATTACAGCGCGGAAATCAATTCTGAAAAATTATTTAAACAAAAAATTGTACGTCGATATTCTTCCGTGTAATATCGCAAAAGCAGCAACTTCAAAGAAGAACGGAACACATCCATTGGTTACAAAATTAATGTGACATTGATGGATTGCAGAAAATTGCATAATGAGACACTACAATGTCATTTTTAATCGATACCTACAACGTCGGCTTCTTATTTAATAATAATTGCAGACTATTTGTGCGAAATGAACGTCTGTAGAAATAAACACAGGCAGGTAATAAAGCAATCCCCGCAAGATGCAATTAAAGTTTCTGTAATAATTTTCTATTAAAAAGCTAAAGTTGCTGTTAAAGCCATGTATTTGCAATATTTTGTCAGCGAACATCACTCTTGAAATGTCTATGGCATGTTACACGCAATTTTTATACGACAATATTTATATGAGAATATCCAGCGAAAGCTTATAGATTTCGTGAGAAAGCGAATCCATTAGCTAATTGATAATAGAAACAATAAATAAATTAATGATTATATTAAAAAAATAAAAAAATTAAATGCAGTAAGCAATAACAAAACATTCAAAAAAGTAGTACAAGAAATTAAAACGAATTCTATTAGTGACCGCTTTTATTTCCATTTTCGGAAATTTTCATATTTCAGTTTGTACATAAACATCATGTAATTTGTTGGAAAATAAATAATGCGTTCCATTAAGTTTGCTAAGAACTTTTCTCTTCTTTAACTAGAAGAAAGGGTCTACGAAAAACACTCTGGTATTGGTACTGGTACTACTTACTCTTCTCACATCTGGTTCTGCTTTAATAATCCAATTTCCTCACATCTTGTAAATTTGACTTGTGGATTTATTTTATAAAAGATTGCAAAAACACAACATAACCATAGCTTTTAGTGCAAATTATATACATAACTATTAATAACGCCATAAAACACGTTTCTTGAAGATACAGGCTGTTCTGGGAGCATAGACCGGACAAAAAAAAACAAAAATCACCATTTTAATTACCAAGAAACAATTTTTTTATTTTTGGTGTTTTCTTTTCTTTATTGCAACTCTGTTTTCGTTAAATCTACCTTTTCCTCATTTTTTAATCTGTTCGTGTTTTCTATATCGTTTTTGGTTGTTTTTTCTCTATCATTTACTACATATCTAAATCATTTAGTTGTTATCGTTCGGTTAATTTAAGGTTTGTTACATTTTAGTCCTCCTCTTACTCTTTAATCATAAATTTTATTCTTTCTTGTAATATCTTTGACACTTCTGAAGTATTTGACCTCCATAGCCATTTACTTATTATTATAATAGAACTCAACTTTCGCTTTCCTATGCCATAACTTGTATATTGTATTATAAACTGTTATTTTTGTTTTTTAGATTTTAATTTTTTTGTATAAATGTGCTGTTCGGAGCGCAATATAGTTTATAGCTGTACTGTCTAGTCTGTCGTTTATTGCCGTTTTGGTTTTCCACTTCAAACTTATATTTCTTAGTATTAGGATATTTCTGGTTGTTTTAAATCTTTTCCATTAACTTGCTTTGATATTTTCTGTTTCCTTTTTCCTATCAGCATTACTCTTGTATTGTTATTTTTAAATTTCTGTTATGTAAGGCTTTCTCACATATTTTAATATTGTACTGTAATTCCTATTTATTACTTGCATAAATAATTAGATCGTCACCATCTCCATATTTCGTTATTCTCTTTATCTTTCGCTTTATTTTCTTTATTATATTATCCAATATAATATTAAATGATATCTTAGTCCTTCTTTAAATTTTTTTAGATTGCATGTTTTCTATTCTTACATAATTTCTTGTATTATAGTTTAAACTGATTATATTTTTGAGAAATTTACTTTTTACCCCTATTTTTAATACTTTTTACTAATTCCTCATTTACTAATATCTTTTTATTTTTTTTTATATTAGAATTTCCATATTGTTTTCTTATCTAAGCATATTTAAAAAGTCATAAAACTATTTCTGGTTTTTATGCGATATATGTCATTTATTCACTAAGCTCTTCCTATTATTGTTGTTGTTCATCATTTTTGCTATTTTTTAGCTTTTAAACTTTGTTATTTATAATTATTGTATTTTTCTTCATTTATGTTTCACGGAAATGTTATCCATTTCTGCTTTTTCAAATTTACTTTCCTTTTTATTTCGTCATTCCATCATATGACCTGGTTTTTTACTTTTTTTAATTTAAATTTTTATTTCTGCATGTCTCATTTGTTACGTTTATTAATGTATCTTTAATTTGATTCAAATGATTTTCTAAAGTTCCTTTTAATATTATGTTTATTTTTATGTTTTCTAGTTACTATTGTCTACTATTTTATACTTTTTATTTCTATTTTTAGCATTGCCAGAAAATGATCCGAGCTAATCTATAATTTTCTTTTATGTCATTTCTATATAAGTTAATTATTACATACCAACTTATTGATTGTTCACCTCTGCTTTTAATGTTCCTGGTGTATTTATAGAAATATATATGGTCAAAAATGTATTGATTATTATTAAGTAGAGAATTGTACATTTTAGCCGTGTTAGAAAATTGAAAGAGAAGACAACAGGCTTTGAAAATAACTTATAATCTTCAAAGTCTGTTGTCGGAAGGGCATCGTCCGCATAACATAGAATACCTATGTTTTTGTTACCCTTTTTATATCGAGGCATGTTTTTTGCGCTATTACATCTGTTGATAATTGTTGTATTAAAAAATATTAGACTTAATGAGCCCCTTGGCTCATTTGATTGTATTAGTTAGGCCTTCTTTAGTTTGAAGTGTTCTCATCATGTCCGTGTTGATATCTTCTATAATTGTTAATAACTGTGCTAATGCGTATTTTTCTTGTAGCACCACTACTACGCCATTTAGTTTAATCTGATTGTACGATTTTTAGCTCCTAAAACGTATAAAAACTGTATTATTGAATTCAACAGTCTTCTCCACTAGTAACAATGGTTCATCTGTTTTGACGAAAGCCCTGTTGTTACTAGTTTAGACGTAAGTATGGTTAAATTTTATCTAAGATCACATTTTGTGTTAAATTTAATAATGTTATTTCTTTATAACTTTTAAAGTTACTTTTATCTCTTTTTTTATAATACAGAAATGTTTACACTACTTTGCCGTCCCAATGATATCTTACCGTCACATTTTAGTACGTTGTTAAAGAATTTGCTTAATTTTGTTTCTAGAGAGCTTCCTTCATATTTCAAAACTCATTTTTTATTTCATCGTTTCCATGGGCTTTTCTATTCTTGAGTAATTCCAGTGCTTTCTGTGCGTCTTCTATTGTAAAAAACATTTTATCGATATTACTACTAGAGCGTATTTTTCTTCTATATATAATTCTTAAAAATAGTTTTTCCAGTGTTTATTCTGGTGGTTTCGTTCGCATGCGATTTCCTGTTTTCTAGTTTTCTGGGCATTTTCTTTTGTGGCTCATATGGGCGTTGTTGTATATCTTTTATACATCGTTTAAAATACATTTTTATTGACGTATCTTTTACGTAGCTATATTACGTTTTGCAGTATCTTCCGGGGTTCTCGTTGTCTTGTATTATAGAAATCTCTCCTTCTTCTTATTAGTGATTTCCTTCATCTCTTCTGTGAACCGAAGGACTTTGTTGTATGGTGAGTATGATTTGACTTTCCTGTTGTTGAAAGATAACTTGGCGGTCTTCATAATATTTCCCATGCTTTTCTGGATCATCGTTGTCATTTATTAATCTTAAATTAACTTAATTTTTTAATTTTTTTACTACAGATATTGTGTAGCACCGTCTTATAATGAACTTCTGCTTATATTCCGGTTTGATCTTCTATTTAAATTGTTGTTTCGTTATTATCTTAGCCAACAATAATGAGTAACCGTTATTTGACATCGTCGAGTAAATTATTTCATATTCGAGCGTTGAAATCACCCACTATAATAACATGGTAATTGGCAAACATGTCATTAATTACATTTTGCAGCTCTTGACAAAATATTATTTTTTATCTTCTTGATCTTGCAATGTCAAGAGCATAAACAGTTATCGCATAAAAATATTAACTTCAATTTTTAAAATAATTTTTTTTAGTCTTTCATTCACATGGACAGTTTTGTCAATATGTATTTCTACACCTGCCATTTTCTGCTCATTTTTATTATTTTTTTTACTATATATATAAATAACTTCTTTTCTGTAGTTTCCATTGCTTGTTATGTTGAAATGTAACGTTCCATGTTTCAAACCTTAGTATATTTAACTTCCTCCATCTCTGAGTCGTATTTCATTTCCGAGTCGTCGTCACTTTGTTTGTACTATGAGCGTTTGGATTGTTTTATGACACGTTAACGTCCATCATTTATCTAGGCTTGGAACAGAAAAAGCTGTAGCTGAACTACTGTTTCTATCCAACAGTTAACCTCAGTTACATTTACTGCTGATCAGCCAAATAAAATTGATATAATTTACAAAAACAACATCGTGGATAGAGAACTAATAATGTTAAATATATTCAGAAAGGCTGAGATTGCTTAACAATAACGTCGCAAATCCAAAAATAAACATAAAATAAAAATACCTAAGCGTTTCCAAATTGTAATTACCTACACAAAAAATTAGAACTCTCTCAAATTAGTAAAAACTGAAACGTTACTCTTCTTTCTCAATAACTTACAACTTTGAGATTTTATGACAATATATAATTATCAGGTTTTACTAACACATTAATATAGGCCGTCGCTGTGGCAAACTAGTCACGTGCAATATTTCGCTGTCCAGGAACCAAACATGCGGGCGAGTTCGAGTCTCATTGGAAACTTATGAATGTGCAAGTTATATGTTAATAAGAGCAATAAACTCATAAAACTGCAATGTCAGTAAGTGCATCTTAACAAAAAAAAAACACATTTGTATAACTTCTTTTTTCACGTTTTTGACATGATCCTTTTACCATGGATGATGTATTTTTAATTGTTAATATTTTTAGAACGTATTCACTTCTTTTTGGTTTTTGGTTTTGTGTAAAAATAAATCCATTCGATCAATAATAATTAAAAATAATTCTAGCTTAAGCATGGCTAACTATAAGTAGTCTTCTAAAGATAGTATTACATTATTCATATTCTTGACTACAGATTATCATCTGTATTCCCTAGCTTGTATTACAATATACAAATACATGTTCTGCATAATTGGAAAATCTTTGTGTTCCCTAAAGACATTGGTATTAATTTATTTACAATTCGCATTAAAACTTTAGGTTTGTAAACACAATAAACATGCACCAAAAGCAAAGCTTTCTTCACAATGTCTGTACTAGCATCACTCTTATTAAGTTCTCTTTGCAGTATTTGAGTTTTTTATTATACCTTTATGTATTCATATCATATTTTATTTAACAAGCTTTTTTATAGTTACTTTTGTATACAATAATTTATTTAAAGTATATTGAAGTAAATTATATAAATTTATGTATTTGTATTATCTGCCTTATATTAGTGTATCGATTACATAAAATGTTAATACAAAAAAGTATTGTTTATAATTCTTGCACACTTTTATAGTTTTAATTAAATTTCTTACTATATGCCTGTTGAACGTTTTATTTCAAGGACGTTTTTATCTCTTTTATTTTTACTGTAGCAAGAACACAGCAACAAACATTTTAAGTCTTTTTTGTATATTATTACTTTATATGTTTTAGTTATTTGTTATATTCTTTTAATTTTTTTATATTAATAAATGTGGAAAAAAACAAAATGTGGAGAATGCAAGTTTTAACCTATAAATTCTTGTAGATTGAAACTTGCAGCCTTTTATATTGGAATAACTATCACTAATTAATTAGTCTGATGTTTCCGCTTCTGAGAAGTAGAAACATTTTTTACTCCACCATCACTTAATTCTGTAATAGTCGTAAACTATAAAAATGTATAAAATATATTCAAATAGTCCAATTATTTTATCACTAAAAAAAGTATTATAAATAACTTGCAAAAAATGATGAGATAAAATAATTAATAACAAAGGAAATTCTTGTATAAAAATATTCTTGTTAAAAATGTTCGTTTGTTTGAAATACATCCATATGTGTATTTTCAATTTTATAAAAAAGTCATTAGACTATTTTAAAGGATTTCTTCAAATCTCTGTGGAATCTGATCTGTTAAGAAATAAAAAATAAGTATTAAACAATAACTTAGTTCTATCATAAATGCTATTGCAATCTATAACATCTACGTTATGATTATTATATTTTATATATGTATTTATGGCTTATCACCCTAAGCAAGAATTTCAAATTACTATTTTGGGGCACTTATCCAACTTATTTGTTTATCTTATTATATGATTTGTTGCCTTTAAGTTTCTGTTTTAATTTTTTTTTTCGCTTTTAGCTATCTTTATACTTCATCTGGCCATCTTTACTTTGAAATTTTCTTCTTTCGCCCGCTGGTATCCATTGTGTCATCGTATCATATTGGTCAGTTTTTAGTTAGTTCTTTTATTTCTTGTATCAATCACGTTATGTTCATATTAAAGGTGTATTATAATCACACCACTTAGGGTAGGCAGACAGAAGATATGGCACTTTCTTGCCCCGAGAATGAGAAACTGTCCTTAAAGACGGATAAATCACAAAGTGGTCAACGGAATCGGAATGCAGAAAGTAACGAGAAACCACTGCATTACAGGTTATTTTGGACATTCCTAGTATAATCGTCATGTTAGATAGAACCAAAGAAAAGGTCCCCACTTCCGGCAGACCTTAGATGGTCAAAGGGTGATACAATCACCAGGAGGCACTTTGGAACATGGAATGTTAAAAGTCTTTTTCAAGCTGGTAAACTACATAACCTAGAATTAGGAATGAGCAGGCTAAACATAAATATATAGTATTAGGAGTTAGTCAAGTCAGATGACCCAATAATAGTAAATGTTCCATCACTAATGGGCACTTTTTCTTTTCGGGCAGTAGCGATCAAGAAAAGCACCCACCTGGAGTTGACTTGCTAGTAGATAAAGACACTAATAAATCAGTAGTTGGCTCTACTCCCATCTCAAAATGAGTAATGCTATTACAATTACACACACAAAAAATAAATGTAAAAATAAATATATTCATTATCATTATGAGAGATCTAAACGCCAAAATTAGCAAATAAAAATGCGAAGATCTAATAGGAGAATACGGACTTGATGAACGTAATCAAAGGGCAGAACGATTAGTCCAATTTGTTAAAAAAAGAAATGGTTGTGACCAGTACATAATATAAACTGCCCCCTATGAGGTTGCATACCTGGACGTCACCCCAAGATACAAAAGGAAAAATAGTCAGAAACCAAATCGATTATATTATTATTGAAAGAAGGTATAAAACAGCATAATAGTTGTCAAAACGTATCCGGGTACAGATATAGCTTCCGACCATAACCCGGTAGTGGCAACATTTAAATTAAGCCTAAAACGAGTTAAAAAGCATCAGGGGATCAACAAAACCTACTTCTCAAAGATTAGAATCAATAAAATTAAACACAAAGCAAAAATTAATAATAAATTACAAGTAATACAAAACACCAATGCAGCTAAAGAAAACATAAACGATAAATGGAATAACATCAAGAACAAAGTACTGGAGACAACCAAAAACAAACTAAAACACACCGAGGAAAATAAGGAAAAAGAGAGAATGGCCCAAACAATATTGAAGGTAATACAGGAAAGAAGAGCATCTAAAAACAAAAATAAACAAAGATCAAAATAATACATCAATAAATGCAAAGAAAGGTTAGAACGTCATCTGAGAACTGGTTGAATGAATAATGCTCCTAAATTGAAAGGCTCCAAGAACTACACGATTTATTCAACATACATAAAAAATCAAACAAATTGTCTGTGGGTATAAACAAATTTGCTAACAAACGATAACGGGAACATTCTGCTCGATACAAAAAAAAACTACAAAGATGGAAAAATTATATTGAAGTGCTATTTAAGATAACAGATACAAGACAGCAGTAGTAGAGGAAAGTACAGAAAGCGGTCCAAAGATAATAAATGAAAAAGTAACATATGCACTCAAAATATATGAAAAAAAGTAAAACTCCTGGTCCTCAACTATATAAATATAAATATACTTAAAGAACTTTTTAATACAATTTACAAAACAGGAGATATACTTAAAAACTGGCTAGTATCGACCTTTATTGCAATTCCGAAGAAACATAATGCTAAAAGTTGTAACAACCATCGAACTATAAGTCTGATAAGTCACACCCTAAAAGTATTTCTAAGAATCATACATAATTGGATATATAAAAAATTAGATAGTGACATAAGTCATATACAGTTTGGTTTTCCCAACGAGGTTGACACCAGAGAAACATTATACAGCTTAAACGTATTAAGGCAACGATGTTTAGATGTTAATAAAAATGTATACACATGCTTCCTGGACTACCAAAAGGCATTTGATAGAGTTCGACATGACAATCTTAGGCAAATGCTAAAACAAAAACAAATAAACACACGAGACATCAGAACCATTGAAAATATTTATTACAATCAAAAGGCAAACATTAAAATTAACCTAACACTATCAGAAAATACCGAAATTAAGAGATTCGATCACTAGCATTTTTACGCCCCAGCTCGACTGAGGCTGCAATAAATGGTACCTGGAGGTTAAACCTGGGGTAATAATAGGCGGTCGGTACGTAGCGCTAGCCACGCTACTACCCTTGTCTACCGTAGACTCTAGTAGTAACAGACTATCCTGTTACGACCGCAAAGGGCTATTATAAGAGAAGAGTACGACAAAACTATATTCTCCTCTTCCCGCTACTCTTTAATCTATATTCGAAAATTATTATAGGAGAAGCTTTATACAAGGAAATAGCTGGATTAGTTGTCAATGGAACATCAATCAACAACCCAAGATATGCAGACGATACCATGCTATTAGCAGAAAACATCGAGAACATCCAAAGACTGGTACAAAAAGTGTATACAGTGAGTAAACAATATGGCTTATACCTAAACATAAATAAAACAAAATTTTTAATTTTTACATAGTCGCCAGATCCCAACATTCAACTGACTGGTAGTCGTTTTTGAAGATTGTATATGAGCTTTACTAATGTATCAAGATGACATTTGAATGTCGTCATTCGAAATTCATGGATTTTTAAGAACAGCATCTAATGAAAAATCATTCAAAAATCCTAAAATACTTTAATTAGTTTTTGTATAATAGTACAATTATTAAAAAAGCTGACAGTTCCATGTAATAACAATGAAAACCTAACACCAACAACCAGATACATAATACGAACAGAGTACAATATTGAAATGCATTTAGTCATAAATAGCTTCCAATGCTTGTTGTTTCCTATAATTAAAATATTTGAGTACGTACAAATGATTTCCTAATTAAATTTACCAGAAAAGTATAAAAAGTAAGTTATTCAGAAATATTGCGATCAAAATTAATTGAAAACTATTCTAGTAAACATTCCTGGCGAACATTACGCAGACAGTAGGCTTCGTTATTAGATTTGGGGAAACGAGCATTCATTTTGCCATATTGGTATACATGACCGGCACGCAAATTTTCAGCAGCCAGCTTGCGTGCCACACCCTTCTGTTCTAAATAGCATTTCATTCGAGAACATAAAAATGCCGAATGTCGCCAAGGAATACGACAGTGGAGGAATCGAAAAGTAAAACTAAGGGAGCGCATTATTTTTATTGCAGTTTTAAAGCGGCCGGTCGCTTTTGTTTATTCAGTCCAAAAGGCTCAGAAACCGCTAATTCAAGGACAAGAAATAATAATATATTTCGATACGGTTTTCTAGTGTTCATTATTATCATTAAACTTAGTTGAAGGTTGCGTTCGAGAACGGGCAGGTAAAAATCGTTTTGTGCCATTTGTATTTCGCGGAAAGTAGAATCCGTCAGTGACAGTTGATGAATAAGCAAAGCTCCTGCTTAATCTGTAAAACCCACTGCATCCAATTGTTGCTTTTCCACGAATTTCTTATTGTTGCCTTTCTATGTAAAGGAAATACTGATCCGATTATAACATACAGAATATTTTAATGTAATAGAGATATTTGACAGCACTTTCTAATAATTTGAAATAAACGTGTGATTTTTCAATGAACAGCGACCTGGCAAATCCGCGTGTTTTTCAAAACAATATAAATGTGACGTTTCCCGCACTTGACGGCAACATAGCACCGAAACGGAAATAAAAATTCCAATCTAGCCTTATCAGCTTTATTGCCCTATATGTGGAATTAATTAAATGGAATTCTACATAGCGAGCTCGCAGCGCCACATAATTAAATTGCGACACTGCTTATCTGCGGAATTTATTTTGGAAACTAGGAAGAGCGCGCGCGTAGGAAAAGCGGGCTGCTCATAAAATTTTAAAAACCTTCGCCGCACCATTGGCGCAATTTCTCTTTTTATGTGAAGAGGTTGGGACGTGAAATATCCGCAATTACGTTTGCCGCATTAAGCAAAAAGTTTTCTGACTGCTTTATGTACAAGGTGGAAGCGACCAGGTGAACCGAGTCACCTTCAAATCCCGGGAATTCATAAATTTTAATTTAGCTTATTAGAATTTTGCTTATGCGGTCCAATTGTAAGCGAAATATGGTTAGTAATAATAATAGATAGTATAGCAAAAATAGTTTAGTGTACATATATACATACATCTCACTTCTTATTTACCCTACATATTTTTCACGATGTACTTCATTTTATGTACTGAAAACTTACCTATAAGATATACCATATCTGTTCACAAAAGCTTCATGGCAGTGATAATATTTAAAATGTTTTTGATGCGCACTTTCAAATCCAAGATGGTAGTAGCCGTGGAGAAGACATATTTGATTCTTTAGGTAGTCCAAGAAAAGAGCTCGCGCCATATGTACTGATTTCAAAATACCCCAATATTCCTATGAATGTAATATTTCACTTTGCTATATTATAAAATATATTTCGCCTAGTAGACATTAAATCACATAAAATCTGCTTGGTAAGAAGAAACGTTACTTTTGAAAACAGTAAAAACTCTTTTAAAAATTAAAAATTTTTTTTAACTCAAGTATTAATTTATATCAACTTTTTCATTCGTATAAAACGTTACTTCATTACTAAACAGGAGTCACAAAAGTTGAAGTAAAAAGTATCTCTTTTGTAGTACTTAATCATCCAGTCAAAATCTGGAATAGCATTACAATCCATAGTTTTATTTTTAGATGGCTTCTCGAAAGTAATTTTCCAAGTTTAGATGCGAGAGAAAGCTATTCTGAAATAGTTTGCTTAGGCCCTCCGCACACGGGCCGACTGTTTTGCAACCCGAGTTTCAAACCAGTTGAGCATGCAACTGTTTAGCGACCTTGTCCACATACAGGAGTGGGGACCCACACACGGGTCGACAAAAACGCGACCGATTTGTAATTAGTATCAAACTTGTCGCGTGCAATCATTCTTGCCGGTTGCGAAAGGGTTTCAGTTGCATGGTTGCACGCGAAATTTGCGCGTTTCGCTCTTTTTTCCTTTCAAATTTTTTGTCGTAATGAGTGACCAAGAAATGAATATAGCATTTGTTGGAGAGGTGGAAAAACATGAAGTACTCTACAATTATAAACTTCCTGGGTACTCACGGAAAGACATCACGGAGAAAGCATGGCAAGAGGTGGCAGCCAAAGGAAACCTGTCAGGTATGTATTGTATTTATTTATTTTACAACACACATTGGCAATATTTGTAGTTGGTAATATTAATTAATAACATTATTCTCTCTTCCTGGTAGTTCCTGGTAGTTCCTGGCATTTCCACTAACAGGGTACTGATGCACGAAGGGAAACGAAATAGTTTTTCAAATAATTCCTTATAGTAATTGCGAAAGGATCATCATGTATTACAAGTTGTCTTGGCATGTTGGTAGGTATTCCCACCGTCTCATTTTTCCCTCTTGTGTCTAAAAGCCTGTGGTCAATCGCTCCTCGTTTATGCACGTCATTGTGGAGGATGCAAATAGCTTTTACTATGCCATTCATTGTTTCTGCATCACGAAATCGTATAAACCCATTCAACACCACGAACTTTTCTGCTGCCATTCCAAAGGCGCCTTCCGCGGCTTAATCGGTAATTTAATATCCTCTTCATATTGTCGAATTTTCTTTGTATAGAGCTTCATTAAACTGCATGATAATGGGAACCCTTCATGTCCTACGAAGTAGTACAACAATGGACAGTTTGTTTCATCGTATCGCAATATGGAAGGCGAGAGAATGTTAAAACTCCCGTGAATCATCCAGTATTTAATTGCACTGGCCTTGATAATACCTCCACCACTGTTGCATCTAGCGTAACCTGATTCAATAATGGTGAAAAGGTCATCTGTATCACAGCATGCCAACAGGACTGTAGTATGGAAGAACTTGTAGTTGTAATTTTAAGAATCAGTATTTGAAAATTTTTTTATTCAGCTCTAATATGAGGCTCCATAACATCATAAAATGATTAGCAATCATTTTCCATTGTTTTCCTATAGGTACAGGTATATAAATTTTATTTAATATGTCCCAAATGGTAGTCTCTCCCCTTCCAAAATATAAAGAAAGTGCCACAAATACCTGCAAAAAAGTGAATAAAATAAAAATTAAATAAATAATTTGTAAGTTGTAATGTTTATTCTGTTTGATTTCAGCTGCTGAATGCAGAGAGAAGTGGCGTAATCTTCGTACAGTTTTTATACGTAAAATGAAACCTCTATCAAGTGGATCTGAATCAAAGAAAAGGGCATACTATTTGGCAGAAGCCATGCAGTTTTGTTTACCATTTATAAAAACGTTGTCTCCTTCATCTGGAAATTTGCCGCAAGTATCACAGCACGAAACGACTGACGAAATTTTAGAAAATGCGGAAACATGTGCCTCTCTGGAGCATTCGCCAGATATAGTGCAGTCCTCACAAGCACCACCGGCACAACCATCCCCCAACTCTCCAGTATCTTCAGAGAGAACAGTACTGTCTCAACAGAACACTCACCCTCCAGTACAGTCTTCGTCCACTCAAGCTAAGAGAAGCTTGACGCTAAAGAATAAATCAGCAGCGAACGCAGATCAATGTGTGGATGAATATTTCAAACCGAAGAAAGCAAGACCGGAAACAACTGTAAACGCAGCGGGTACTAGCTCTCACAACATCGACAGGAAAGAGGCTCTCAAAATGTTTTTAATCAGGTTGATATCTGAATTGGAAGAACTAACTGATGGTCAAATTAAATTATTCAACCGCAGAATTTTTACTGTTATTGATGAGATATCAACCCCACCACAGCACCAGTGTTTGTAATTTTGATATTTTTTCGGGTACATTTCGGTTCTTTACACTGGAGTTTTTTTAATTCTATATTTGGGCCAAAACAATAAATAATAAATGAAGCTTACCTCGGTGTTATTAATATTCTTTCTTCTGCAATCACATATTCCCTCATATTTGTGTCCATCTTCTTTACGGAAGGAGCAATCATCCTCACCAATTCCAGGTAAGAATCTTTGGACATCCTGTAGAATGCTATAAACGTACCGTTTGTTTGATTCAATTGTTCTGCTGCTACAAACCGCCTTGACTTTACATTTCTCTGTGTATAAAAATGGCACCAATATTCTCTTCGTACTGCTCTTCGTAGTCTGCAGTATTGATAATAGGCAATTATGTCTTCTTCATCTGAACTTCTACTTGACATTTTGCCAAAACTAGCTTCGTATCTACACAGATGTGGACAGAGAATACCGAATGATCCAGAATCAGTCGCGTTGGTATGCGGACAGAGATTCAATTCTGATTGCAAACTGGTTGTGCGTCTGACCATTGTGAAACCAGTTTAAAACTCCCGTTGGAAATCAGTCGACCGTTGTGCAGAGGGCATTACAATTCCGAAACCTAGAAATACCCGCTGCTTTTATCTCTACATTGGAGAAAGGGACATTCCTCATGTCAAAACACCTTCCGCTAACATTCCAAACATTAATTCTTCACAACAAAACTGTAATGTTCTGCTCAATTATATATACTCAATTGGTCATAGACCGCAAATAAATTAAACAAAGCTAATCCTAAAAAAAATTACTTGACTAATAATAAGTGGCAGTTATAATAAAACATAAAATTCCAATTGCCATAATCTTCAACAATAATATAGACACTCTCATTTATTATTAAACTTTATATTCACAAAAATTGAAGAAGATCCAAATAGACTCAAATCATGAACTTAGAAACTTATCTGAATAAACCAATTAATTATAATTAATGGTTTACCATTGTATTTGTCATTTAAAAGTTAAAGATAAAGATAACTTTGGAATTCAGACAGTACCACTCGAATAGTGTGATTGTTTAACGTATAAAAGGTGCCTACCAAAAATATGAAACTAAGTTCCAGCTAGTGTATTTTTTGGAAAAACTTCAATCTGTGATAGAAGAACTTAATAAATTTACTCAATGTTTAAACGTACACGAAGACATCATAAATATACAGTGATCCCATAAATATGTATATCAATCAATTGTTGTACTAGAAGAGCAAAAGATAGCATATCAGTATTTTTGTGACATATATATTTACACAGACCAAATTATATCAAAAAAATCAAAAACTGATATAAAATTTAAAAATCAAAATTAAACTTACATAAAAGTTACAATTAATATTGTGAATGATGTAGAAACAAATATTAACAGACCTAAAAGTGGTAACGTACTCTTTAGATATGATATTTTTATATAACAAGCCGTCATTGCTTCCACCAATACAATTCACACGTAAAAAAACTGCCGTTTCCACAGAAACCGTTTTTATGTGCTAATAGTTAGCTATTAAAAAAAATATCTACTTTTTTAGATACTTTCTCCTATTAACGGAGGTTAGTGATTAAAACAGCAAATTTCTTCCTATCTACTGCAAATTTAAACAATGATGCGTTTGATGCTTTTGAGCCACGAAGTTTGAAATCGTCCTACAGAACGATTTTCTGCTTATCCTATCTTATCCTAAAGAATCAACTGTGCAACCTGGTATTTTCTATTTCTCACTATGTGACACAGTAGATAACTTTCCTGGTTTTGATTGTATTTCATAACTTTTTATTAATAATCATTTTATTAAGTACTTCTTTATTAACGTCATGAGCTGTCCAAGGTATTTTCAAAATTCTCTGATATGGTCAGAGCTCAGACTCTTAATATGATGTTCATAAAAATCATATTAAGAGTCCAAGTTTCTGTTCCGTTTAAAAATATCGACCAAACAAAAATTGCTATTACACGATAAATACTATAGTTAAATAAGATCATGGTGTGCCATCCAAGTTTTAATTTCCTATCGGTAACCGATTCGAAAACATATCTTACACCCAAAATATTTGTATTCTCCACGCACTTTAGCTTTTTACTTCCTGTATACGTTAAGGACAATTTGATAAAAATAAGATCCATCATAACATCAGTAAACTCAAACTTCAAGTTCAGAAAAGCTTTGACTAGTATCTTTTTATAGGCGAAGTCGTGATTTGGTATTATGGGAAACACTATACAAAGCAGTTTATAAGAAGCAAACCAATTAAGTTTGGATTCAACGACTGGATGATATGTTCTATTGCTCTTGAGCTTTACACATTTGGGGACCAAAGTAAATGCAGTTAAGACACTTATAGAAACAGCAGAAGAACTCGCTAGTGATAAGTACTTCACATCCGTCAAGCTGCTAGAGCGTTTGACACATAAAAAGGAAACCCTAATGAGAATAAGGGGTGCAACTGCACAGAAAAAACAACACGAAAAAAGATATATTTTACAAAGTATTGCAGATAAAATAATAGGTTGGCAACTAATTTTCTGCAGTTTTATCATGATTTATTCAAGTTTTGCAACATAAATGTTGCAACTTTGGTATTATTCGATAATCCGCGACCTTCATGCACAGTTCATCACATCTTTTACATGATGGCGTTGACCAGAGAGGAAATACTTTTACCGCGGCCTTTTAGTGCAGTTTTTGAACCCGAAGATAAGTGCTGCGAATGCCAAAAGAAACATTTGCAAGATCCACGAAGACGGAGTCGTTGCTGAACGCACTACACAGGACTAGTTCAAAAAGATCAAAGAAAGGCGGGAGGACATGACCCACCAGCAAGGAGTAGGCCGTCCATGAGAAACAAACCGCCAAACTCATTAGCTTCTTCCGCTCCGAGCCCACCGAGTTCTACCACCTAAACATCGACATGCTCCCCGACAAGTGTCAGTATGTTATAGATTCGGAAGGAAACTACTTCGACTACTAATTTGTCTTTTGTTTGGAATTAATTAATGCATAGATAATAGTACTATGATAGGGCCCCAGGAAATTAGTTGCCAACCTATTATATCATATATATAAACGAAGCAAAACATTGTGAATTTACAAACTTCGTTTTAAACATCTATTCAACAAAGAACGGCTTATTTGTTAAATATCTGGTATTCAGCGACAAGACCACATTTCATGTAAGTAGAAAGTTAAACCGTTATAATCTTCGGATATGGAACACAGAAAATCCTCACGCGGTTGTGGAACATGAAAGAAATTTGTCAAAAGTTAATGTATTTTTGTGCAGTCTTCAAAATAAAAGTACACTAACCCTCTTTCTTTAATAACAAGGCTGTGAGAAGTACAACATACTTAGATATGTTGCAGTTATGGCTATTTTCGCAACTAACAGAGGATTTCAACAGCTTCGTTGGTGTAGTAAAATGCGTGACTATCTAAATGAGGAACTTTCTACCGCTGGGTCGGGCTATGTGCTAGAGAGGATTTTGTATTGTCCAGCTAGCCCTCCAGGTTTTTCGATCTTATTATTATCTAATTTGTATCCCCTCTGAGGAGTCGACTGATGTATGTACGAAAATGATCTTTGAATATTATGCAACTGGGTTCGAAAGTATGAGACACCTTAGAAAAATAACTCTTTCTGGATGTTAAAGATAAAGTAAACCGGTTTTGTTTACTTTTTATTAGCAATTGCCATATCTTCATTGTTTTGTTGGTATGATTTTAGATTTAATGACGGCAGCTATTTTCTTAAAAAATCTCTAACTGGCTTCCGGAGTAATAGCATCCCATTTTTCCCGTCGAATTTCTTTGAGGTGCTCTTTTAATGTCACCTTGTGCTTCCATGCCTTCTTTTTACTATGGCCCAGAGGTACCAATTTAAGGTTAAATCTGGCGATTAGGCTAACCAGTCTAACAGCTGCATTTGATTACTTTGAAACCACTGCATGCTGTCTACAAATTTCTGACAAGGCGCATTATCTTGCGGAAATTTGATATTGTCTATGTTATAACCAAAAGTTTTCAATACAGAAATATGTTGTTCGGTTTTCATGTGTTCTTCGCCAACAACCATTTCTTCTTACACGCAACTCTAGATTATCACTCTGCTTCCTCCGTGTTTGAGTGTAGATTTCATGTACTGGGAAAAATAATTTTTATCTACCCGTCACCTCACGTAAGTAACGCCAACGATGCTAAAAACTCGATAAATTGTCAAAACTAATAGTAAAATGTCTTATTAAACTTACCTTAAAATTAGACTTGTTCAGTCATAGAACTTTTGCTGTTAAATATGGGTATCGTAACTTCTTTCTGGACTTACAGCATTTTAGGCCTTTTCTCACAGTCCTGATACTAATAAGTTAGCCACGTTCTGTAGAAATCGTGGCAGAGAACTCAAAAAAAAGTTTTTCTCTGTTTTTAAGCGACTCCTAAATCAATTTTCTTCCAATTTACTTATTTGCATAGCTTAACGTGTATATTTAACGTAATTCACGATTTCAACTTAGAACTTATCTTGTTCATATAAAATGTAAATCCGTATACACTCCTGTACACTAAGGTTCATTTTTTGCATTTAAACTGTATAATAACCGGTATTTAAAACTTAAACATCGGGGATAACGAGGCACGAACTTAAACAAAAAGCAATTTTTGTCATTTAAAATATTTATAACCAAAATAAACATTTTTAAGTTTTGCCAATCAGATGTTTTATTGACTTTATATGAACGCATACACCATTTATATTATGGTTTATAGTAATATTTTATTTCTCATCAAGTGATATTTTTGTATTAATCTATTACTTTTATATTTCCTTGTTCCTTATGATGTCGTAACATATCTTGATTATTTTGTATTTTAGTTTAATGACGTTTGTTAGAGAATTTACCTATCCCTGATTTTATTTATTGACATTAGAATGTACACAAATATTTATGGCTTTTATGCTTACATTGTATTATTTAACTTTTTTAATCTTTTACTTAACTGTTTTAACTCTATTTTACTCTGAAAGATAAAGATTGAGTGTCCCAAAATTCGCACGCAAGATTTGAATTTTGCGCCAATGGTGCGGTAAAGTGTTTCCAACCAAAAAAAAGACAACGTGACAGCTGACAGTTGAGGGTTATTAAAAATGGAGCGATACACAAAAGAACAACGCGTTTTGATTGTTGAGCAATATTTTAAACATAATGAAAGTTTGACAGCTACAGTTCGCAATTTTCGTACCTAATATGGTCGGAAGAGTGATTTAAATTCAGAAACTATGCAGACATTAATTAAAAAATTTAGGGAAACTGGATCAATCATTGACAATAGACACTCTGGCCGCTCTTTAACACAAAACATCGAAGCAGTTTGTGAGAGTGTTGCTGAGAGTCCAGGAACATCAATTCCGCACCGTGGTCAAGAATTGGGCATTTCGAGAAGCTCTCTACAGTGTACTTTCACGAAAGATTTGCATCTTCATGCTTACAAAGTTCAATTGACTTAAGAACTGAAGCCTACTGACCACGAAGAAACTTCGTTGAATGAATTATGGAACGACAAGTGGACGCTGATTTTTCAGACAAAATCATTTTCATCTTGAAGGCTTCGTTAATCGTCAAAATTGTCGCATTTTGGGTTCAAAAAATCCACGAGTGCTTTTGAGCAATAAATGCGTGTCACTGTTTGGTGCGGATTTTAAACTGGAAACATTATCGGACTATTCTTCTTCGAAAATGCGTCTAGTCAAGCAATAACAGTTAATAGTGCTCGCTATCGCAACATGACAATTAAGTGTTTTGTGCTTAAATTGCAAGATATAGATGTGGACGATATGTGGTTTCAACAAAACGGTGCCACATGCCATACAATTACTGCATCAGTCATTTCCTGGCCATGTAATTTCCCGTTTTGGTGATCAGAATTAGCCGCCCAGATCGTGCGATTTGACACCGTTGGACTTCTTTCTTTGGGGTTTTTTGAAGTTTAGGGTTTATGTCAACAAGCCCACAATCACCCACGCCTTGAAGAAGAAAATTAAGCGGTGTATCAACAATATTCAGCTACATTTATACAAAACGGTTATGGAGAATTTCAACAAAGAATGTGCATGTGCCAGCAAAGCCGTGGAGGCCACTTACTCGGTATTTTATTCCATACGTAACCCTATACTGCATAAATTACAATTTTTAATTACTTTTTGCATGAATTTTGGGACACCCTTTATATGGAATTGTACTTCTTAATCGTCTGATTAATTGGCCTTAATTTCATTTTTTATTGCGATAAATTATATCAATTGATCTTCAACAGCAGAGAAACCCACACTCTTTAAAACAGATCAACATGTAAATTTTCCACTCAAAACGTACCAACCAAAGCAAAACGGCGAGCCGGCAGAAACCAACTCGCTCTTAGTTACCTCGCGGTACCTTTTTGGTATTGTGCATATAATAAGTAATAGAATGACCTCGCACGTAGGTTACCCGAAGGCGGATGCTAATGCAATATCCGGCGGAAAATATCGACTCAACATGATTTCACAGCTATACGAAAAATCTTATCTGGGCGCGTCCCTGAAACAATGGCTTAATTGTCGTTGCTAGCTTTGTTTAAACAAGGCGGCAATTACATGTTAAAACTGTTTATACGCTAGAGCAGCTTAGATAATTATTGGACTATTGTGCCATTATTTCCTCATTTTCTACCTAAGAAATGAGTTTAATACAATTTTCTTATATATATTATTATATTCATGAAAAAATAAATTATACCAATTACATCGACAACAATAATATAAAATTCTTTCTAGAGTAACGAATATCCCAGCGCTAAAGTTCGCCTTGTACCCAACTATTTTGGCCTAACCGCTAATTAGCATTCTTTTGTGCGCAAAGGCTAGATTCTATCAAAACTCTAAATTTGTCGGCTTTTCGTCATGGAGGATGTGAAGTCACAAGGCGCCTACTCATCTGTGACACAATGGAAGAGAAAGCGAGTCAGATTGAGATATGTTAAGCCTATGCTCCAGCACGCACTGCAGCGGATTTATTGTACGATCTACATGAACCGCCTAACAAGTTTGGATCTCCCCGTGCGCCGGCCCGAGCGATTGTCAGGTGAAATTCATTCATTAGAATACATTCCACTTAATTTTTATTGCCGGGCAGGCCTTCACACTGTTATGGCTGTGGAGAAATTCGATGAATGGTCGCTCGCTGATGTCGCCTTTGTTGTTCCACGTGCTGATGGCTAATGTGTTGGTTAGTCAACACTAAAATGCCGTTTCCCTACAGTGTTAATAGAGCGTATTTATGTGAAAGTATGTTTTTCTTAATTATACTATCTTTGCAAAATAAAACATTCGTTTACACTGCAGCAAAACCTCCCAAGATTGACATACCTTCAATCATTATGGTAAATGGTTGACCAACCCAATCCTATCTAGCCTTTATTTGTTCTACAAAATTAATTATGTAACCTTTTTAAATCTTTAACGTACACTTTCCTGCATTTGCTCTAGACACAAATAATAACTTTGTAGAAAGATTAATCAAAACACAAATCTAAAATCACCTTGTGCTCTTCTAAACAATTCGGCACTTTAATAGCTTCAATCAATTGCAGAAAATCAAGCTAATCTTCAACGAAATTGCCTGGATATATGTTGCAATTGTCACTAAACAGATCTGAAAACACAATAAACTGCAATTATTAAATAGTAAATTCGTTATTTATCGGCCCCCGGTAAATAAGTTTCATTCAATTTGCTCAAACGCAGGTGACCTTTTTCGGCGAAGGCTGACGTTAAATTAAATTTTAATTTATTTCCTTAGCTGCAAGACAGTCGTGCTGACTTTTTAATGCGGCTTATTAGGGTATAAGAAAAATTGTATTCAATTAATGTGCTGCATTAAAAATTGTAAACAGCGCTTAAAGGATGAAAAACACGCAATGTATTTTTTCTTTAACTAGTTTTATAGACTATTCTTTTAGTTATGTTAGAATTTTAAAGCAAACTTTAACGAAGACACATTTTTCTTCTTCAAAAAAAAAAACTATATTTGTGTAAAAAAACCTTAATAACGATAATAAAACTGCACTCTAAGAATAACCTCTATTTTCTACGCTTATAGGTACGTGTAGTAGTGAGAGGGGCTTTTAAATTGTGTATTTACACTATCACACGTAATAATAATGGTAAGGCTCTGACGCCTCGCATAGAAGCACGGCCTGCGAACTCATATGTTTGCTCTCTCTGCCCAATCGTCGCGCATCATCTCTGGTGCAGGGCGATGTAACAATGCAGGTACTCAATTATTTTTAGTGACTGAGTAGGCCACCCGCCAGGCATTAAAGAGCTCCGAGAATAGAACCTGGACCCATCCGCACTGCAGCCTGCGCCTCAACTACTGGACCATGCTGACGTTACTACCACACGTGCTTTTTACATATTTAACCCAATGTTAACCATTTTATTATTTAAGGCTCTACTTATATGAGAATGTTACAAATTCAAAAGATATGTCATCAAATAGGTATTTCTCATTTTCCTGCTTCGAATTGTTTTTATTGCTTACATTAATGGCACATTTTTTAAATTTTTGAAATATATTTAAAAACAATACAATAAAACAAATTTTCAGCAAACTAAAACTTAATATGCAGCCTCAAATCAACTGAAAAATTAAGATCAAATGCTTTATATTATTTATCTCTATTTAAAAAAAAAATGAATTCAACACTTTTTCTCATACATACATGTACAAAGATAACAAAATTGTAATGCTACTTGACAAGTTAACTTCTATCAACACTTCTAAAGTTCTTTTTGACACCGATGGTAAAAGTGTCAAAAGTTAGAATGCTGTAATTTTGATAGAAGCTGGGACATACGTAATCTGAATGTTTTAACAAAAGTCTTTCATGTTTTTCATGTCATGCTCAAAATTGATCTTCGATTCTCAAGTTTTATTACCATTTATTAGTTAATCACTCTCAGTATATTTTGCAGTAATATTAGGGTTTGAATGGAAACTATTTCTTTATTTAATACTTTATTTTTCTAATATTACAATTTTTATAGCCTATTAGTTAAATGACATTCATAGAATGATCTATAAACTATAATTTTTTTAACTATTTTAATCTAAAACTAAAGGCTACAATACCGCTCACGCCCATAAATGTTACAAATGTATTATGACAAAATTAACTCTCCAATATGGACTTATTACGTCAGCTATTTAACTAACACTGTATTTTCAAAATTTAAAACAAATTTTGTACATTAAAACCTCAGTCGACCATATCTGTTTACTGTTTCTTCCTATCTACAACACAATTCATCAAATTATCTGTAAAACAAATTGTTCATAATATTGCAAACTATACTTCTTCTTCTTCAAGTGCCATCTCCGCTTCGGAGGTTGGCAATCATATTGGCTATTCTAATTTTTGATATTGCTACTCGAAACAGTTGACCAGAGCTGCAGCCAAACCATTCCCGTAGATTGCCATGACATTCGTCTTCTACCAACGCTTCTTTTTCCCATGATCTTGCCCTGTATTATAAGTCGTAGTATGTTGTACCGTTCTCCACGCATGATATGTCCCAGATATTGGAGTTTTCTTTCTTTGACTGTATTTGTAATTTCCTTCTCCTTTCCCATTCTTCTCAGTACCTCCAGATTTGTCATTCTATCCGTCCACGATACTCTTAAAATCCTCCAGTAAGTCCACATCTCGAAGGAGTCAAGTTTGTTTAATGCGGCTTGATTTAACGTCCACGCTTCCATACCATACAAAAGTACACTAAACACATAGCAACGACAGATCCTTACTACAGAAAACGTTTCTCATTTTTAGAAAATTAGCTCTTGCCTTTTCTACTCTTGATCTTATTTCTACCGTGTAGTCGTTGTTTTCTGTAATTAGACTTCCTAAGTAAGTGTATTTCTTGACTCTTTCTATCTGTTCTCCTCTAATTCTTAAGCTGTCGTTGTTGTTATTGTTTTTACTGATCTTCATAAACTTCGTCTTTTTGATATTGAGTGATAAGCCGTATTCCTCACTATAGTCAATTACTTTATTCATTACCCTTTCTAGATCTTCTAAGTTTTCAGTAATAATTACGGTATCATCTGCATATCTTAGGTTGTTTATTGGTCTTCCGTTTACCTTTATTCCCGCAGTTTCAGATTCCAGGGCTTTTTTCATTATTTCCTCTGAGTAGGCGTTAAATAGACTGGGCGACAGAACACAACCCTGCCTGACACCTCTTTGAATTTCAGTTGCTTCTGATGTTTCGTTTCCTATTCGTACTGTAGCCTTCTGGCTGTAATATAAGTTTGGTATTAGTCTTATATCTTGATAATCTAATTTCTTATTTTTGAGAATTTCTATGAGTGCGTCGTGTCTAACTCTATCAAAGGCTTTATTATAGTCTATAAAGCATAGATATACACTTTGGTTAACATCCAAGCATCTCTGAATAAGCACGTTAAATGTAAATAATGCTTCTCTTGTCCCCACTCCATTTTGAAAACCAAACTGTGTTTCACTGATATCTGCTTCTAGTTTCCGGTGTATCCTAGAGTGAATGATTTTTAAGAGAATTTTTAGTGTGTGAGACATAAGACTTATAGTGCGGTAATCACAGCATTCTTTGGCATTAGCTTTCTTTGGTATACATACAAACGTTGAGATTAACATTTCTTGAGGTATAATTCCGGTTTTATATATTATGTTGAATAGATTTACCAGTATATCTAGATTCTCTTCGTCAATTAGTTGTAGGAGTTCACTTGGTATTTCATCTGGGCCTGGGGCTTTACGATTTTTCATTGTTTTCATTGCATGTATTATTTCGCTTTTTGTTATGTCTGGTCCTATATCTTGGTTGGGTGTGTGTATGTTCGGGTTTTCTTCTCTCTGATCTCTGAATAATTCTTCTATATATTCTTTCCACCTACACAATTTCATAGCATTTTCTGTTATTATATTTCCCTCCTTGTTTAATAGTACGTTGGCATTCTTTTTACGTGTTGTACCATCTATTTCCTTTACTTTTTTATGTAGGTTAAACATGTAATGCTTAATTTGAAGGTTTTCTATTTCTTTACATTTTTCAGCGTAATACTGTTCTTTTGCTACTCTTATTTTGCTTCGTATTTCCCTCTGTAGATTTTGGTACATGTTTTTATTTCGATTTTTGTATCTTCTTCTTTGTTGAAGAAGAAGAAGAAGAAGAAGCAAACTATACTATCACAACACAATGATCATTTAGCTATAACAACAAAATTGTTTGGTAATAACCGCATCACACATTAAAACTTTGTACATTTATTTAATTATTTAACAGTATAAAACAAATAAATGATTAAACTTACAAAACATTTGTATATTTTTTCAGTAAGGTATGGCCCTGTCTCGCATCTATTCTTCTTAGCACTGAGTAAAACAATAAACGAATGGTGTCTTGATGCTCTGCCGTGCATTTATTATTGATACCTCAGCCAGATTACTTGACGGTCGCAGATACCACTGTACTCTTTCCAATGATATTTCAGATCGCGTCAGCCATAAGAAGTTCCCACCCTATTCCATTAATATGTTACGTACCACATGTGGTCTAACATTATGTTTTCGAAAGATTTATTGAAATGCCCTCTGAATAAAAAAAGTACCACAAGCTATAAGACCGCATTAATGTAAGTCTGATTATTGTTTCTAACTCCGACTACAGGTGATCTATCATCACAACAGATAATTTTTCGTACAATAATATCTATAGTAAGCTTGGCATGTTTTATTCTCCACCACGGCCATCGTTTCGGTTTAAATGAAATCTGGATTTATTATAAAGTACGATTCTGACACTCGTGTGTCTACAAACGCCTTTCCATTATCCACTGTAACCTTCGTTACCGATGTAGGAGGTCATTGCTAGTAATTAGGGAGGTGGATAATAGCTACCGAGCAATGGTTCGCCATTGTTGCGCTAAGGCACTCGAGGTCGCTTTACAGTTTATAATTGCAAGCTCCTAAAGATGATAATCTTCTTGATTGGTTATCTTGTGTACTGCTCCAGACCTTTGACTCAGTTTCTCAATACTACTTTTAAGTTCACTGGCTTATCGATAATGTACTTTTTATAAACGACGGTGCCTTTTTATGTAATATAAGTTACACATGAACATCTAAGAACACTTTTATTCCTATTATACACTACTTCCTCCATACCTCACATCTAAGCAAAGACAACCAAATCCCGAACAGACGTAAACCTATGATTCCAAACATTAATCGTTGTTTGATTATGATATGCTGATTTGATACGGTGAGATAAATTATTTACGATGTTTTTTGTTATGGGACCTCGGGTTTTCTGCCATTCTCTTCTCAGTGAATTCTTTCGCTTGAGTAAGTCAGTTATGTGTTTAGATGGTAAGTTGACGGTTATGCGTTTTCTATTTTCCCTCACTTCGGTAGCCTTATGGACGCTGTCAATAATGCTTTTTGTTATATGTATTGTTTCATCTATATGGGTTGTTGATTGGAGATTGTTAGGGTACTTGAGTTGTTTGTCAAGATACTCGCCGAAGGATCCCCAGTTGACTATCCCATTAATTAGTCTAGGCTCTGGGTTTTGCTGGTGTTATTAGAAATGAAATGATAACTGGCAGGTGGTCAGAGTCTAGTTCGGGAAGCACTTGTAATGCTTGTTTGTTAAAGTTTTTGCGAGCAAGAATGTCTAAGACGTCTGGCAGGTAATCATTTCTGTAGGAGTGGTAAGTGGGTTCGTCAGAAGCTTCTATTTGGAAAGCATAGGTTGATGACATTGAAAAGTTTGGTACCAGCGGGGTTTGTTGTTCTACATCCCCAGATGGTATTCTTGGAGTGTAGGTCACCAACGAGCAGGGTAGGTTCATTTGTAGTAAAGATTGCTGAAATATCTTATTCTAACAGTCTTTTGCTGGGTTGCTTATAGACACATGTGATGTTTACTATTGTGCCGTCTTGCGCTTTAATTTTGATTCCTACTGTTTCGAGATTTACAGTGTTAATTAGATGACAATAGTGATGTATAATTTTACGTTTAATAATGATGGCCACCCCTCCTGATGCAATGTTGGCATTTCTGTCTGTGCGGTAGATTTGGTATCCACCTATGTTGAGTTTTTCTGCACGACTTAGGTGCGTTTCTGAGACGCATGCTATATCAATGGAATGCCTTGACAAAAAGGACTTAAATGAATTTAGTTGAGTTTTGATGCCGTTTGCGTTCCAATTTAGGATTTTTATTTGAAAAAATTGTGTTGATTAGATAAAATAAATTGCTTAATTTGTTCGATATAGGGTTGGATTAGATTTAAGAGAGATTATAATAAAGTATTAAGTAAGGATGACGTTTCAGTTATTGAGGTGTTTGTTCTAGATTGCCATGGTGATGAGTTAGTTTGTGGTATATTACGAGGAAGATTGGGAAAATTTTCCATGTTGTTTACGGGTGGATGGTGGTTCTGAGTTCCTGTTGTTTTGCGAGGTTCGTTTCGACGACGTTTGTCTTGATAGTTCGCTGACTCAGTGAAATATTTGCAGCCTCTGAAGTTAGCTATATGAAGTTACATATGGAAGGCTCTTGGGGCGGTTTATCGCAATTTATATATAAGTGATTGCTTTTGCATTTGACACATCGTAGTTCAAGACGGCAGTAATTTTAGTGTGCCCAATGCGCTGGCATCTATGGCATTGAGGGGCTTTATTACTGTGCCTTTGAGGTTCTACGGTAACTATTGAGTGAAATATTTTGGTGATGTTAAATATTTCGTTTGCTTTTTCATCTGCGGTGAGAAGGACTGCACAGACTGGCATCGGTGCTTTATCTTTATTGAGTAATCTGGTGATCCGTATAATTAGTAGCTTATAAGATGTGAGTTCTTCAAGAATGTCTGATTCAGTTAGTGAGGGTGGAACGTTTTTAATTATTACTGAAAGGGGTCTGCTATTGGGATCTTGAAATGTATGGTGTTATATTTTGTTTTCTATGTAATGTTTAGCTAAAGCTCTATAATCTTCCTGGGTTGTTAGGGTAATTTTTAAGTTAGTGGAATTTAAAGATGTAGTGAATTCAGCTTTGGCGAGGGTTTTTATGTCGCTGATTACTGCTTTGTGATTAATTGGACCATGCAGAAAGATAGGTGGAATTTTAATTTTGGGTGGTTCTTTGGTTGAGTTATCCTTGTCTTCAGCAGAGGGTCCCAGATGGCTGGCTAAGTAATATCTATTTTTTTCAATTAGAGAAGTGGGTTGCTATTGATTTTTTTTTTTTTTGTAGATCGATGATCGGTGGAGATAGGTGATCTGAGTGTCTTTTGGACATGGCGATTGAAGTGGTCACCCCCTAAAGAGGGGGTGCAGGATACAGTTGAGGTTATTAAAACTTAATAAATAAAATAAATTTGTTACCAGAATATAAAATGTAAGAGAATGTTGTTTGTTTGCGGTTATTACTGAGACCGAGCGTTGATAAGCACACTCGCACTTCCGAGCCGCGATGGGAGCGTACACGTCTTAGCTGTTCGAAAGTAAAGCGAGAACTCCATGGCTTACTCTGAAAGAGGTTAAGAAATTTTCGCAAGATATTTAGACAAATCTCCTCATTCTACAAAATTTATTTATGTATACAATTTCTATGTATATACATTAATAAATTGGCAAATAATTAAATAAATATTATATATGTAAAAATTTGATTTTTTTTTATTTCCTTCTTTTCCGACCCTCTAATTTCTTCTTCCTGTGCTTCCGCCTGTTGTCTTTCTTCTGCCATTTTACTTTCTTCTTCTTGTATTTCTTAATTTGAGTTTAACACTTTTTCAAAATAGCCTTTCCACCTTTTTTTAATTCCCTGTGGATTTCTTAACAACTCCCCATCTTTATCTTTGATATATCCTTGTCTTCCTTTGTTTCCAGTTCTGATATCTTTTACAGCTTTATAAAAATTTCTTTTTTCTTCATTCTTATATTTTTAACGTTTTAACGTTTCAGTGCCCTGCTCATCTGTTTTACTTTGTTTTTTATATAGGCATATGTCTTGTTCATTTTGTGTGTCAGAATCTTTGCCACATTCTCATTTTTTTTTGTTTGCCTCGTCCTTAAATACTTTGTCCATCCAGTGGTTTTTCTTGATCTTTTTGTTTTTTGGTACATTGACTCTGGTAGCTTTTTAGTTGTTTCTCTAATTTCTTTTTTATTTCTCCATTCTGTATGTTATTGTCATTGCAATTTTCCTGGGTACTATTTTATATCTTTGCGATTTTTCTGTATTCTGGAGTTCCTTTGCATTATATTTTATTTTTGTTTTATTTTTCTCTCTTCCTTTCTATTTTACTTAGTTTTATTTTTGTTATAACGAGAAAGTGGTCTGAGTCTGCATCGGCTCCTCTATATGTCCTTCCTTTTTTAATTCGTTTTGCATCTTTTTCCTCTATTAGTACACGATCAATTTGGTTTGTTTCCTTCCTTCCTGAAATTCTCCACGTCCCTTTGTGTATGTCCTTTTGCTTGAAGTGTGTACTAATTATATTTATCTTTTGTTCTATAGCAAATGTTATTAACTCTGTCATTACTCTCCTCATGTTTGCTTTCCCCTCCTGTAATCTCCCTGTAAATCTCTTCCCTACCTACTTTTGTGTTTATATCGCCTATTATTAGTTTGAGGTCTCTCTTTGGGGTATTCCGAACTATTTCCCCTAGAACCTCGTAAAACTCATCCTTTACTTAGTCTTCTTTTTCCTTGGTTTACGCATGAACATTAATTATCGTTATCATGTTGTACATTGTTTTAAATCTTATGGAGCATATCCTTTCAGATTGCGAGCCAAAGTATTTCACTTCTTCTTCTAGAGTATCTTTTATTAAGAACCACACTCCCAATCTTTGGCTCTCATTGCCACTTGTAAATAAGATATAATTATTAATTTTTTGTATGTTCGTCCCTTTTAAATGCGTTTCTCGTATTGCTGCTATATCTATATTATATTTGCTCAGCTCGTTCACCAAACTTATTACTGGTCCTTCCTCGTATACTCCTTGTACATTCCATGTACCTATATTTATGTTTTCTTTATTGGTTTTGTTGTTCTTTATCTTTTTGGTATCGCCTGTTGTTGTTTTCTTTTGTTATTTTATGTGGGCTGATAAACTTTTAATTTTTGTCCAAGTTTATTGCCCGTTTTGTTATCGTCAATCTCCAACCTATTTGTGCCTAGTAGTTATTTTGCATGGTGTGTGTTATTTTTCTTATCTGCTCTTTACTTCCTTTGGGCGACCTTTTCGTTATTGTCCTTTTTGTGAGTTGCTTTTGCTAGTTACGCCCTTTTTAGGTTATCTCCATCTTTTTACATCGTTTGCTGTATATATCGTCACTGACTATCAGTTTATTATATTTTCTCTGCTTTTTTCATATGAAATATTAGCACTTTCCTCTCCTCCTGCACTTCCTTGCTGAAGTCTTTGTCTATTCAAATATCCGTCTCTTTGAGTTTTCTCGTGTTTTGTAACATTGCTACTTTCGTACTCTCTTTAGTTAGCTTGACGAATATATGTCTTTTACTGTCTTTTGTATATCTTCACAATTCTTTCATTTGGCCTATATCTTCGCTCATATTTATGTTTATCTCATTTTTGCTGTATTGTGAGTATTTTTTCTTTTGTCTTATTTTTATTTTCGTTTTTCTCATCCATTGCTCCTTTTATTATAACATTCTTGTTCCTGATTTCTTTTTCTAGACTAGCTATTCTCTTTTCTTGTCCTGCTACCACAGTTTTTAATTTTACATTTTCATCTTTCACTTTTTTACTTGTATTACCATATCTAATTTTGCATTAAATTGCCTCATGTTTCCATCTATTTGTTGAAATATTTCTTCAATCTTCTTCTATCTTCTATCTGTTTCATTCATCTTTAATTTTGCTTGACTTTATTTAGTTTAATTTATTTACTTTATCATATTTGTACTTTTTTTTAGCTTAAATTTTAACCTTAAATTTAAAATTTACCTTACTGGATATACTATCTTTTAAACAATTTGTATAATTTGAGTTGCACACCCAAACAGCGTAAATTGTTATCACTCAAGTAGACCTTTCTGAGGCAAAACCCTTATCTTTGGACGTTAAATATACTTCTATTTGCCTATTTGTCATTTACTATTTGCAAGTTATTACTTAATTGATCCTACTTAATAACTTTTTTTTCTTAAACATAAATCTCAATCTACTATTCTCTTTATGAATTATAACTTACGTGAAAATTTATCTCGTAAAGACTCTCAGTTTGAGTTTGTTTGCAAAGCAATTGACACGCGTGCACACCACACCTATCTTCATTGAAATAAAGTGCGATCAATTCTTTCTATAAGATTAATTACATTTTAAGTGGAATTAATGAATTTTACTTCAACTAGAGTTTTAATTCTATTACTGTTCGTGAAAAACAGGTAAGAGGGTTTGACAATATGAGTTGCTTAATTTATTTTTATTGGGGTTGGATAAGATTTAGAAGAGATAAAGAATAATGTAGCATAAAAAAGCTTTTGGTTTATTTAGTTAACAGCACAGTGCACAAAATGGAAATAATACTTTATGACGCTTCGCTGCTTCAATATGCTCCAGTACCATGTAACTCTCTCTCTCTCTCAAATATGATGGTAAGTTCCAGAAATATGGAGAAATAAATTTCACTAGTTGGTGGGAGATAGCGCAAGTAACCAAGAAATAAATTTATTACTTGGTACTAGATAGTGCCAGCGACAAAAAAATAAAATGAGCTACTTGGTAACAGATGTTTCCAGTCACTTGGCCGCATGTCGCTATTTTATTATGAATGTAGTTGAATGCAACACAAAGCGAACAAAAATTGGGAAAATTTTGTTAAAAGGAAATTCTTTTAGAATAACTTAGAAACCACTGGTCTAATCAAAGATTTTTTTACTTAAATATAAAATTACTGCAACCAATCATCAAATTATCGTTAATCTTAATATTGAAGAAATAATTAATCCAATCACCTATAAAGTGATTTATCTGAACGGCCCCTAAAAACACATTGTTTTATTGAAGTAAGAAGTTGTTAACTGCCTTAGTTAATCACTTCATCACATTCAAATACATATAAATCTAAAAGATAAGTGGAATGTGGCCTTTTAAATGTCAAACAAAGTATTATTGAATTCGTGACTGATGTAATTTGCTCAAGAAAGAATTTTTTAACTGCATTCACTAATATGCTTATTGACCTTTTTATACCTTATGTTTAGATAGGATTAGGGTAAACCCCATTATTTTTTAACATTTTATTAGTGTTTCAAGATTTCAATTCGATTTTTTTATTTCTCACTTTTCTTTTTAGTTTTTTTTATAAACTTCAAATTAATTAATAAAGTTGTGTTGATTTTTATTGCCTATCTAGATAAAATTTAATCCAAAAGGACTTAATGTTGCTTTCCAAAAATGATAACTACTTTTAAAGTAATTCGACTATCAGAATTCACCTGTTCACTCAATGACGACAGATTGCCTCTCACATCAACATGTGAATGGTCAACACTTTGCACCACTCTGATAAAGCTATATTTTATTTCATACAAACTTCTCTCTCGCACCATTCGCTTAAATCTTGATCATGATAAATAAAATTTTCAAAACACCATTTATGAATTTTTTTGTCGTGCAGTATAGCCATTTTTTATATAATTCTTGTCATTAATTAAATAAAATACATATAAATCGCAGTTGAGTAATTTGATAAATAATATGTAAAATTCAACAAACTCTCATACAAGTTTGTTTAAAATTAATTAAGATACATGGGACAAAACGTGAAAATTTATTACGATGTAACAGAGAGTAGAACGCACTCCACATGGAGTTGACTGCTTAGTAGAAAACAACATTCTCCTAATTAAGATTGGCGCGTGGCAACACATATTTTTCATTTTCTTTTTAAACTGACCATTTAGTTTTTTCATCTATTAATTAAATATTAGACATCGTTCCATTTCACAAATATACAGTAACCATTTCGGATAATAACACCGCTATGCTATTAAGAGTTTGAGTAGCTACAGCTAATAAATAAAGGTTGTGCTGTTTTTAGTTTTGATTTTTCCATCAAGCCGAAGCTGAAAAACTGATACAGAGGGTTTAAATCTTGATCTACTTTCTCCTGGTGATTGAGGTCAACAACTAGGCCATTCTTAAAATAAACCTAACATTTGATATTTTAAAGCTCCTTGAACCACGCAATCTCTATAAATAACGCCAACGCATTGCACATCTTCATGATTGAATGTAAAAAACTGGTCTTTAAAAACTTTCACTACAGTACAGTAGGAGTGGCTATAAAAATCAAAGAAAAAATATCCAAGAAGATATTAACAGATCAAAAAAACAATGTTAAGCTAAAAAGGGAAATATATTGTGTAATTATGACGTATAAAATTGATGTTGATTACAGTTTTCACAGATTTTATTCTTATCTGTCTCTAGTTTTAAAAATAATAATTAGCTTAAACAATTTACTACACTCAAATTGTTTGTTCTTGTGTACTTAAATAGTAGGAAAATCTATTTTTAAACACTTGATTAAAAGCCATATCTTTGCCACCATTTATATTCACTACTATTTTAACGGTCTTCTCTATGCAAAATTTATCACTTTAATTACACAATTGCATTGCTCCACAGGATATAAAACGCGGCATTTGGAGGTGTCCGACACAGCCCTATATAAAACACGCATAAAACACCTCTCGAATCTTTAATCTTGCCTGTGTATCTAACAAACATCTAAACCCACTCGCTTGAAATTGTTAACATGCAGTCGCTTGATATTACAACACGATTACAGTATTAGTGGCACAACCACGCTGTAAACTTGCCATTTGACGTATTTCTGTGGGCCCGGTGAATCTCATCCTTTTATATTATTCTTAAAACAAATAGAAGATTTGAGTTGATGTAAGAATTGGTAGAAAAAAAAAACTGTTAACATAATACATAGATACATATATACATATATTTACACCACTTACAACTATAAGTAAAATTAAAAATTACTGTTTTAAGTTTTTAGTGCATAAACGTACTACATCACGGTTATTCAAAAGTTTTCAGAATAATCTTGTTTGTAAACAAGATAAGGCTATCGCGAATGGTCGCAGCTTCATCGAATTCGCCATTGAATGACCTCTCCTTTGAATTAACAAGAGCTCTCCTGACGCAACGGGTTCCAACAATTCTTTTTACAGTTAGCGTTTCCGAGAATCAGTGCATGTGAATATGTTGAATAAGCGACCGTTTAAATAGTGTCACGTAAATTGGGAAAGGTTATCGCGGTTTCGGCGGATTTCCGCTGCCGAAGCGTAACGCTAATTTGTTATCAACTGGGTTAAAAATCGTAATCTCCACTGTAAGCAAATTAAGTCACGTCGTCGCATTGGTAGGTATTTTTAGCACAAAGCTCGCTGCCCGTCTCTGCAATTTAAGGTCGGTTATGGCCGTAAGGTCGGTTGAGTTTTTCCCTGAAAGGACGCGTCTCGTGTGGAACATGTCGGCGTGGTCCATCAGCAGCCCTTCGCAGTCTTAGAAAATCGCACACAATCAATTACAGGCGGTCTACTGCGAGTGGCGACAAGGAAGCAGCATAATAGATGCGTTACAGTCCTTCAATAGCTATTTAAACTCAATTTTTTCACCATTCCTTTCACATAGTACATTATTTAAGGTTTTTTCATTTTTGTAATGATAATAATGATGACGATGATAATAGGTGTATAAATAAGTTCTCAGCTTTTTTCTGCAAAATTAAAGTTTTATTTAAAAACAAACAAAAAAAGCTTAAGTATCAAAGTATTCTCCGTTAGCATCGATGACCTTTTGTCATCTTTCGGGTAGCTTGCGAATTCCCTGGTGATAGAAGCTCACCGGCTTCGAGACGATAAAGTTATCGATGCATTTTCGGACTTCTTCTGTTTTGAAGTGCGTATGGGCCAAGTGATGCTGTAACGACCGGAATAAATGATAATCGGAATGTCTGGCGTATACGCCGCATATGGGAAAAGTTCCCAGCCTAACGCGTCTGCAGCTCATCCGTGTCAAATGTTGAGGGCGTCCAGCGCGTGGTTGATCTTCAAGACTAAACTATCCTCCGCGAAATCTTTGGTACCACTTTTTGCACGTTGCATGACGTACAGCATTCTCACCATATGCAGCACAAATAATTTCGGTGGCTTCAGCAGCATTTTTCTTAAGATGAAACGCAAAGTGGATAGAAAATCGAATATGCTTTTTGTGGTTGCCATCGTGGACACAGCTGATTATTGAAGTTATGTGCATCAAACGCCAAATCGCATGATGTTTCGAAAGACCAAATGTCATTGCTTTAAAACCGCAAGAGGGCAGACTAATACGTTACATGTAAACGGTGATTTGCATCCTGTAAAATCTAAAGCTGAGAACTTATTTATACACCTATTAATAACTTGTAGCAATAGAAGACCCATGGTACCGATATGTGCAGAAATCAGTTTTAAAACCGATAAAACCCATAGACATTCACAGGAATGTGTTCAAAACTAAATAAGAAACACAATAATAATATATTAAAATATTGTGAATTAAATATTTAATTTATTTAATACAAATAATCTATAAAAAATACATCATTAAATTTGAAATTAAATTAGCATTACAAATAGATTTAGTGAAATAAATACAATACGTCCAATTTTCCCAGCTACGATACAAATGAGATGTAGGAAAAAATATTAATATTGACAACACTACGCAAACCAAAACACACTGCTGCTTCCTTCTTCACAGGCAATTAGAACTAACCCCTACATTACACTCAGTACAAGTTTTAACTTGTCGCAATGGAACTCTGATTATTCAGAGCGTCTGAAGTGAAGTTTTGTTTGTGAGACTGAAAAGCCAAAAGCTTAAGCAATGTATGCTACTAAATTCTATATACACTTTGGCAAATTCATTATTGTGACTTATAAAGTTACGACAGGCTTATAGATATCATTTCCTATTTAGGCTATAAGTGTTTTTTAGACAACCGAGAAGTAAAAAACAAACTTTGTGTGAGAAGACCTTCAATCTAAAAAACGAACGACAATGTGGAAAGCATGACTTTTTTGATATCAGACTGTCAGTTGACGTTGACAGTAATCAGCAGTGAGTTAAATGTGAACTGGTTTACCGTATAACGGTTTTCAACACAGGATTTGTGTATCAGAATTTAAAAGGCGCCATTTGGATACTTTGGGTAATATCTAGAAAAGCGAAACCGACCAGTTAAAGGCATTCCAACAGAAATCTTTCAGGAATGCTACGAGAAATGAGAAAAAACGCCGACAAGGAGGCGGCCGTAGGCGCGTAACAACGGAGAGAAACGATCGATTTTTTGTCTCAATATCCCTCAGAAATTGACACAGGACTGGCGTTGACCTCAACCAAGAGCTAAGTGCGGTCGCTAGTGCTTGGACAGTGCAAAAAAGATTGTAGGCAGCCAAGCTGGCACCAAAAAAATGCAGCTGCGGATTCCATAGTAACTACAATCCAAGAGTAAAGACGACTGGAATTTGCTTGCAAACATCTCGATTGAGACTTCGGCCATTGGAGTCGGACAATGTTCACCGATGAGTCCAGGATGTGCCTACATGGCAACGACAGGAGACGTCTTATCTATAGAAGGCCAGGGGGCTATTTGCTCATTGCTATATTCAAGAAACTATAGCATATGGATGCGGCTCTTGCATGTTCTGGGCAGGCGTTTCCACGCACGAAAAAACTGAGATAGTTTTCGTGCCTAGTGGAGGACGCGCAAGAGGTCAGGGACATTCTGAAGGAACATGTTGTTCCGTTTGCGAAATTTGTTGGTGAGGACTTCATGCTAATACACGACAATGCGCGATGCCACACTGCGTGAGTACCACTACCTACCTGGCTGACGTCGGTACACCAAAAATGGACTGGCCTCCGTGTAGCCTAGACTTGAAAAAAACTTGAATCCAATTGAGCATGTTTGGGATGAGCTTAAGCGAGGAGCCCATGCCAGAAATCTTGCACCAGAGAACGTGATGGAACTGAAAGCGGCATTGATTAAAAAGTGGGAAACAATCCCTCAAAACAGCATAGAAAAGTCACCCGATCTATGCGTAATCGCTTGGAAAGTGCAATTAGGAGTAGATATACATGATGTTCCATGTATTTTAAAAATCATTAAATTAATTTCAACTGAGAATTTAATTTTTTCCTTTCATAATCCACCTTTTCCCTTTTAATTCTTTTGTGTCACACATATTCTTAGATCCATAACTTTATCAGAACAGGTCTGATTCCAATCAAAGTGGTATCATTGAAAACCACAGTTTTTAAGTTTTAAAACGGTACACATACTGAACTTTACTTGAAATACTATCGGAGTGGATACGCATTCTCTCAAAACTCCAGCATGTTGCTGAGTCGATTGTGTTGCTTTTAAGTATAGTTTCTATTGTATCCGATATTCAAAATTATTTTCATTTTTCTGCTTTGTTCATTTAGTTATGTTAAACTTGTAAGTCCTTTAACAAATTTCTTAAAGGACATCCGCATTGTTGGAAGGTTTTATATCCTTTCTGTCTTATATTGAGTAAACAACTATAATGAAACAATCTTAAATGATGCATAGAAAAATATTAGAGACACTAAAGATATTCAAATAGTAATTTGTATTTTATATTTCTTTTTTCTTATGTTGTTTTCCTCATTTGCTGTATTTTATCATGTGTATTTTTAATTTATCAATGTCTTTTTATTAATAAACCTTCATTGTAACTGCCATTTCTAATTCCTTTTTTATTTTACTGCTAATTACAGCATTGTTCATTAAAAATAATCGCAAATAAATAACTAACCCTGAGTGTGTATGATTGGTGATTAAATGCTATATTAAGCTTCAGCAAAAAAAGGTTTTCTTAGTTTTTTTAATGGTCGTAATAATTTAATATAAATATTGCTTTTATATTAAGAACGTCACCCATATAATTTATATACATAAAACAAAATATAAAATCTAAGATTTGATAAGCTTCACGGTTCACGTCCTTATCTGATAAAACTCCATTATGCTAAAACGGCATATTTATATTTCACTTTTATACATCCCATTTTGTACATTTAGGATGAAAAATATATACAAATAAAAGAAAATTTTATAAAAAACCAATATTAAAATATAAAAATTGCTTCACCAATATATAAATAACATCAGACCTATTACTACAAAGGAAAAAACAGTTATAAAACATGATACCAATAAAACGACAAGAAAAATTTGCCATGAAGTAAACAGAGATTGTAAAAGAGCAAGTGAAAAATACACAGAAAAGAAAAGTGAAAAGATCAAATATTAACAATAGAAAATAAATAATAAAAATCTAAAACAATCATAAAACAAGAGAGTAACGTACAGCAATCTTTCTAGAAGAACAATAATTTTAAAACCTTGATATTTGAAAAATATAGTAATAAACAGAAGAAATAACGTAGAAACAATGGTGGAAGAAACATGGATTATAAATTCTACTTATTTATATACAGGCACTAATTATGTACCAATACCAATTATTTATTTCTACTTGCCGATCTGTACTTCACCGCAATTGCCTCCTCTGTGAGAGCTGCAATGAGTAGCTTTTGAAAATGGTTAATTTAATATACCGCGTAATCTGCGTTCCAAGTCTTTCCAGAAGTGGACCTGGTATTGAGACCCTGTGAAAGCCAGTCTAGTTTTTCAACGCTCATCTGTTCAAAACACGACAGAATAAAGCTCGATGTGTGAACAGAGCAGTTATCCCGTTACTACAAAAAAGATCTTTCTCCGAACTGTTGCCACAGAATTAGAAGCACAGAGTTATCAAGAATATCAAGGTGCATGTCAACGTTCATTCTTCCGACTACAACTTGATTGTTGGCACAATACATTCGTATAAGAAGTGTTCATCAGATTGTCAGAACTTGTTTACATTGTTTCACAATCTAATGGAGATGAACTGTACACCATTTCAAGCGACGTTTGTCATTGGCCGTTAAAACTCATATTTTTAGCCAACGAACAATCGTTTCAATCAAAAACATCCTATTTTTCACCACTGCCCTCTAGCAGAGTTTAACAGCTTTAATTATTAAGTTTATGCGACCTAACACTTCATCTCGTGGTTGATTTACATCCCAGACGTTTCCATTTTATGACGGCAAAGCCGGTATTTCACGAATCAATTTGTTGCAACAATGACACTCAAGGATCAGCCACGTTTAAAATTACTCAACTCTGCTGACTTATTCATTGTATGTCTAACGCTTACGTAATGCTACTTATTACCTATTATAAAATGAGATAAGAGTGCTGTTATGCACACTGTTTCAGTCAGATTTACTTCCCCAGACAGGTCTTCGGTACTTTAGCTACATTACGTACTGTTTTCATAGTCTTTTCTCTTACGCTTAAATATCTACTCGATTAATTCTAGAATTCAGGTGGTTTTGCGTCAACCTACCGAGCAGATTAGCTGAACCTTCCGCGCCGAACACTCCAAAATTGTCGTAATTCTACTGAGACTCGGTTTTCGAGGATGAGCCGTTAAATTGCTTTCTTATTAAAGCCGTTTCATTTTAGTATTGGCACTTTTAGGTAGATCTATAGAAAAATCTCCGTGATACAACTTTGTTGTATGCCAGCTGAAGCCAGAAATGGCAGCAAAACGTAAACGATCATTAATTTGGTATCACGTACGTTTCGGACATATTGTTAAAGTAATCCTATCGTATCTTTGTTGGCTTTATTCACCTTATAGGCGTTTTTTTTTCAAGAGGATGTACATTTAATATTATTTTTTCACATCTTCGTTACAGTTCATTAAAAAATAACCGCTCGTGAATCTTCTATAATGTATCCTAAATCCTTAAGTGTTTTTCTAACGTCCCATCATGGAGTGACGTATGACTTCCCACACTTGGCTTTTGAACAAATTGGATTCAACATCATTAATGTTCGCCAAGGTTGTCTTTAAAAGACCATCTATTAACTTAAAGAAATGCCATTATACCCACCATAGTAAACCTATATTGTTCCATTTAATGTGAGGATTTCTTTCCATAGAGGTCTCATCCATTGGCGCTTTTATTGCAACATCACTCTTAATTCTGTGTTCTTGCTATAACCCAGAGATCATTAATACATCAGTCTGTTCCTCTAGTTAGAAATAATGTCTGCAAAACTTTGTGAAAAAAGAATCTGTTTCTTTTCTAACTTTTTCTGTCAAGATTTCTGAATAACGTTTGATCTTCTCCTTAAATTTCTTTTTAAAACCTCTAAAATGCTCTTCTACGTTTACCACCAGCTTTTGTTTTAGGTGTTTGGAACTTTAAACTTTTCTTTAAAAGTTCCAGAATATTATTTTTTTCTTCTAAACTTGAGAAACGTTCTCCTAAATTTACCTTCAATTTCTTAAAATTCTCCATCAAACACTTTGCTAGAGCCTCTAAATTGTTCTTCTGCGTTTATATTTGCTTATTTTTAATTCTGTGATAAAATTTAACATATGTTTCCGCGTTTGACTATAATTGTTTGTACAAAGGTCTAGAACGTTTTTAAAACTTTACTATTCAGTTTTGGCGTGTTCTTCTAAAGATACTTTTTATTTTTATAATTTATTTCTTAAATTAGTAAATTTTTTTGTGCGAACTTTCAATTCTTTTAAGTCTCATTTAAGATCTTTTCTCAAGTTTCTGGTTCCAAAGTTCTTGACTGTTCTTCTAATTGTCTTTCAAGGTTTTCTGTAGCGTAGTATTTTACCCTATTCTTACTAAATTTTGTCCTTTCCAATTTGTTTTTTAATTTCGCAATTTTCAGTTTGTTCAACATGACTTGCACTAACATGATAATTTATTTAAGTAATTCCAACTGTAACAACTTTGATTTATGAGTCAATTTGCATATTTCCTCTTCAATTATTTACAGTAGAGACACCATTAGTCTGTACAGGTCGGTAGTTATTTAATCTAACTCACTAATTACTGCTTATTTTAATATGTTCCCCGACGCTCTAAAATAATTACGCAAACTGCATTTTATTGCAACTATCTGCAGCTGCTTTTTGCTGCCTTCTTGACCATTCTTCGTATACTTAAATACCCAGACGATTAATTATAAACGTTTTGCGGCTCACAACGACGTACCCAGCAAATTACTAGAACTTTCCGCAGCAAATTCCAGAACCGTCGCGACTCTTATATAGCACTCCTTCCGCCAAATCCAGTTGTAATCTTTTCAGAAGGATCCGCCTCCAGGTGGTTACAATAAATATGATGAGATAGGCAAATGTTACTTTTAACGAGAAGCGAAATAAATAAATAAATATATATAGAACTACTCTTGTTTTCCTTCTTTCAACGAGACTTTCATTATTCACAATTTTCCTATTCTCCACTTTGCAAATATCGTTTTTCCATAGCCTTATCTACCACATCTCGTCAAAATCTTCTTGATCTACTGCGTTTCTTCTTTCTGTTGAACTTCTGTTTGTTATTATTTTTATTTACATCTTCCACTCTTTTCTTCAATGTAACTAATTATGTCTTTTTGTAGATTTATTCTTCTTCTGATTTTTTGATTTGTTATTCTGTTTCTGTGTTATTCCACAACACCCTCTCCAATACTCCATCGCTACTACTGTAATTTTTTTATTTGTTATTAATTGCCTATGTTTCTGTCTCATATGTCATTATGCTTCGTATCATGGTATTGTAATTTTTGTTTTGATTGTTACCGTAATTGTTATCTATCCCACACAATATGATTTAATTGTCTTATGCCTCTTCTGTATGTCTCAGTCTACTTTTTACTTCTTCTTCTGTTGTTACATCTTTCGTTATACTGGATCATAAATACTTAAATTTATTGTTACTTTCTATTTCAAGAATGTCTTCAACCTTTGTAGGTTTTCATTTGTAATTAGATATTTTGTTTTATTAATAGTTATTTCTAGTCCCACTTCTTTATATGCATCTCGAAGTTTTTGTAGTATATATTCCAGGTCTTCTTCTTCCTCCTGCGTAATTACTCCCTGGTCATCATGTAGGTAATGTCAAACAACTTTTTAAGAGGCTTTTCGTCGTTTCTAAGCTGACAGCAATTTTTGTTTAGCCTTTACAGCAATTATATTTTTGTTATACAACTTTTTGACTGAGTTTATCAGTTTATAACGTACTCCTACTTTTCTTATGACCTTCCATAGCTCCATCCTATTTTTTGTGCCATAAGCTTTTTTTAATCTATGAAAGCTAGATGTAGAGCTCCGTTTGTCGTTTTTTTTAAACTAATATGTATACGTATGTATACATTTTATTTTATATTTGTATTTAAAGCTTTAGTAATACCCTGTGACTCGAAAATTCTTGTTCCGCTAATATAATGCTTTAATTTTGCTTAAAAACTCAAATTTCTTAATTCATTTGTCTAAAGTATAGTTGCATAGGATACATAGTATCCTAAGCAATCATTTTTTAAAGAAACACAAAAATGATGTAAACAAACGTATACTAAAATAAAAAATTTAACTCATGACAACCAAATTTGTAAAATAGTAGTACACATTTGCAATATTTTTTAGAGCAACAAAATAATAATAATAGAAAAATGATTAGAATTTACAACAATTTTAAAGCTAATTTCTGTAACAAATTTTATATATAAAAGAATTCTTCGGTCCGTTCAAAAATATCGGAATTTCTTGAAAACTCAATTTTAGTTTTGTTTTATTTTGACAAAATATTTTTTTTGATTTTTTTGTGATATATTTCACTAACGTGCATCAGTTACAAGATTCTCGATATTGCAGAATTTTTTGCTCTAATCTTAAATGGTCTGAAGTGAAAGGCAATCATCACTACACTGAGCTTTCGTTCGTTGGTGGATGTCAACTGATTTAACGCTTTCATTTCCTTAGTGACAGTACCAAGTTCGTAATTCTGCTCTACTTTTAAACTTTTCATTTGGCACTTCCTCATATAAGCACTATTTCAGTAATGCAGCATGTCCACCAATTTCTTATAAGGTTCAGATGAAAGCCATTCCGCAAGAAACTTGGACTAAAAATGTTAGGAACTGCAAACTTGTCCCCTGCAGCACAAGCCCAACTACTACGTTATAATAAGATAACAATGCAAGTTCATTAGAAAACGGCGACCGCCGTTTCCAGAGAGTCGCTGCACAGTTGGACGAATTCAGATTAGTGTAACGGTGCCGTAGATGTAGAAACTGCGACTGCTTATTTGTTTACGAAAGCGGCGAGCACATCCGGAAGTGACAACAAGCACTTCCTAGTTTATCTGTGCGGTTTGCTAAATTAAATTGCCTGCTCTTAATTGCGCAATTTCAGCGGACGAAGTGACACGCGGAGAGCGGCCCAATTATAATAACGGCGTTTTTCGGCGCTCCGCCGCTTTTCGGTTTCTTCTGCGTTTTGGCGGCGAAAAGGATTTTCTATTCCGCAGCGCGTCGCCTTTAATTAAGCGAGACAATGCGCTCATTATCGCAACCGATAGAAAGTTTAAAAACCTTCGAAAGAGCAGCGTTAGGAAAGCGGCGGCGGCGTTCGGTTTGCATCCGAAGCAGGACGTCTTTCTCTGCTCATAACTCATACTTGTTGCTCGGAAAGCGCGAAGCACGAAATAATAAAATAGGTCGCTATTATGCTGTTAATCGCCATTATGCCGCAATATTTCACAAGCAGGTGCCAAATCGCTTCGATCCGTAATTAACCTTAAAGACCAAACATTATTAACGTCCACAAAACGAGTCCTTCTATGGCTAATTGCGAAAACAAAAGCAAAGGAATTGCTTTAACTGCTTCGTTTCCACTTACAAATTAAGTTTTAACATTTTTATGACGTAATTTTCGAAAATCAACACCGCGGTATCACCAACTCGATAATTGGTACTGATTGAAGTAAATACGAATCTCGCTGGGTCATTACAAATTTTATTACTTTGCTTGGCATCTTAAACACTTATTGTGTATCTTGCCAGTCATCATCCTTCATAAACAGTATTTGTCCAGTATTTTCACATTACCACGCTACGTCTAACTCGTTTCGGTTTTACCATTTCCCACACCTTCACCAGTAAGGCACCGACGCTCATACATTTTAATGACATGTACTTTGCTTCAATATTTGCTGTAAGCAGCTTGACGTATCATGCGCTTTTTTAGTTGCTTCTGTTTCGTAATCAATTTTAATTGATGCTTGTTTTCCTATTATACAACCAAACAACAAAAATTACCTGCACAAGGCTGATAATTTTACAATTTGTGTTATATAAGTGAGCGTAGTCTTTTTCACAAAAATTAAATTAATATTTGTAATACAAAGATTACTATATAAATGATACAAATGTTGTGGCGATTAGAACTTATTTTTAGCCTGATTAGTATATTCAACGATCTTTCTAAAGTAACCCTTGTAAACTTTGTAAACAAGTTTATCCGCTTCGGTCAGTAAGTTCTAAGGCGTAATAGAGTAAGCTTATTAAACCAATCCCTTAACTAATGTAGTTAAATAGATAGAACATTTTCTATGCATCTACCAAATTATTTTTATCATTAAATTTTCCTGGATGGTATTTTTTAGAAAACAAATATTCATACTGATGACTCTTACAGTCACAACTGATCTTATTTGAAAGTGATTTTTGTTGTGGATTTATAAATATTCATTCAAATAAATTTCAATAGGATCTTGTTTGATGTAAATCTGATTGTATATCCCTTATCTATAATAAATACATACTACATATATATATATATATATATATATATATATATATATATATATATATATATGTTTTGCATCTAAGATCATTCCTAGATAATTAAGTTTCTTACTGTTTTTAAAGGTTGTTCCATAAAGAGCGACAAATTCTGAAAATTTAATAAATCAGTCAAATTTTCTGGGTTGTATTTCGTGGTTAGATTTAATATATTTGCAATCAGTAAAATCTCTAATTTACATATGAAATACGATGCCGGCCATATGTCCACCTGCACTGAGTCTCCATGCACTTGTGCGTTTCTCAAAATTGCTGTTAAATCTCTCGCAGATGTCTAGCGTTCAGTTTCAGAATTGTGCGTGGTTTGTTAATGTACACTTGTAATTTTTCAAAATTCTATAAGAAGAAATCACGGGGTGTAAGATCGCAAGATCTTGCCGGCCATTCCTGATCACAATGTAAAGAAATCACTTATTGCGGAATTTTTTATGGGGTAAAGCAACCGTTTTGGGCGAAGTGTGACAGGTCGTTCCATTATGTTAAAATCTTCAAAGATAGGTCACAACCGATTGAGTAGCATGTTACGGTAACGTTCTCCAATGACGGTAGCTGCAGCCCCATATCATCTTCAAACAAAAACACCTATCACTCCACATGCCCAAAAACCGTACCACACAGTCGTTCTTAGTGGATTCATTTCATATTTATGAATTATTCGAGGTTTTTATTTCCCCAAATCTGAAAGTTGTATTTGTTGACGAGCACGCTCAAATGAACGTGGGCTTTGTTACAAAATTTTTTAGCAAAATAAACTGATGTACTGAAAAAACAACCACTGGTAAATTGATCGAAATGATAGTAGATACAAAAATGCTTATGACAGAGCTGCCAACTATAAAACGTGATTTTTATGGTTCACATAATGATCCTGTTAAATCGACTAGTTTTTTGGTGGACAAATTTAAATCAACTAGTTCAATAAACAATCAAACAACACTTGCACGTCGTCTAAACGTGAGGTTTGCATAAAACATTGTTGCAGTGAACGAGAGTGTGCAGGATAACCCGAGGCAGTCAATTCCTCTTTGCCTTTCGTAGATCAACTTGGCGAATTTTGGATCGGAATTTGGGTCTGCACTCGTACACAATTCAACTAACCCAGGAAATGAAGGTAAATGACCATAGGCAGCGTTGAGCATTCGCTGACTGGACTCTGGACCAGTTGGAAATGGACCCCAATTTTCTACAGAAAATCATCTTCAGCGACTAGGTCAACAAGCAAAATTGTTGCATTTGGGGAGTTAACAATCCGCATGCGACCCATTGGTTGCAACTGCATCCAGAAAAAGTCACTGTGGATTTTGGTTCGGCGGGGTCACTGTCCCGTGCTTCTTCCAAAATGACTCTGGCACCGCCATAACTATCACTGACGGGAGGCCTGAATTAAAAGGTATGGATCTCAACGATATGTGGTTCTAACAAGATGGCGCTACGTGCCACACAGCGCATGCAACAATGGATCTTCTGCACGACAAATTCGACGACATGGTTATCTCGCATGTGATTTAACGCCATTAGACTTTTTTTGTAGGGTTACGTTAAATCACGGGTTTATGGGAATACATACAAGTCAACATAACCGAAGTTCGAATCATCAAAAATTGGACCTCCGGATACGCGCCGTCCAGCGAAGCCGCAGCGGCCATTTGGTCGATATCATATTCCATACATAATGTAATCGAATACTATTTCATGCGTGAACATCGCACGACTTTCCTTATCCTACTATTTGGGTAATTCTGGCAAAAATCCTGGGCTTCAATTTTTTTCGAGTTCCTATTTTACTTTAAATTCATGTTTATCTCGTGATAACAAATCATTTTTATTGTCATAAATTTGTTGTATCTTCAACCGTTTAGATTCGCGACCGCTCTGCGACCGATTTTGCGACCAAATGGCTCAGCCTATTTTTACCAAAAGTTTGGCACTGCGTTCTCTACCTACAAGTAACTTGCATACCAAATGTCAAGTCTCTAGCTCTTACGGTTCTCGAGATATCCTGTTTACTGACAGACCGACCGACCGACAGACAGACAGACAGACACCCACACGAACCAATGGCCCAAACCAACTTTTTTGGTATCCTGAGGCTATAATTCGTCCATATATGTGAAAAACTGGGTAGGTCAAATTTCCGCCGATTACATTACTTTCCTTATTATAGGATAAGGAAAGTAAAAAATAATGATATCTCATACACAACCTGTTTTATTTAAATTTAAAATTCGATCGCCCTAATGGAAAGCCTTATATTACAAACTCACTTTAAAAATAATTTTCTTTGTTTTATCCTAAGTTAATTGTTGATTGCCATAAATAAATAAAACTAAACCTTACCAATGGTAACCGCATAAGTACCGAGAAACAAACAAAACTTTTGGTTGTATTTTTGTGTAATTCAAAAAATAGTAAAATTAAAAGCAAATAACGACAACTTTATGAGAACACATTATGGCAGTGTTGCTTATTTTTGCACAGATTACTTACTTCTTGAGTTGTTAATAATATTAATCCAAGATTATTTTAAGAATCTGGCTGATTCACGATATTTTTTGGTCATTTTGCTTTTATCATGAATGTGAATTATTGAATAATCCACATTTTAAAAATATCTCTTTGAAGGGTATATGATAGAATGTACAACTGAAGCAAATCAATTATGTAACTCGTTAAACACTATAAATAAACACTATAAATAAAATCGTTGGTGTACGTTAGCATTCTTCAAAACCTTTAAACTAACAATGTAGTTGTAATGTGTGTGTGAAAGAACACCTTATTTTTTAAGTTCTGGAATATTTTTAATCTGATGCATTGTTTATTATAAAAAACAGTTATACAATAAAGAAGTTGTGTAATTACGTGCTAGCCGTTGTGCATATTTATATATTTCTATTTATATACCTATTATTAACAAATTTCTTCTAATAATTTATGTATCACCAAAAGTGATTAATTTTTAATATATCTGCAGCAACTAAGGAATTACTAGATAAGTACAAACATTTTTGATGCTGCCAACAGATTTTCATAGCAATCACTAATATTTATTCGCGGTCCACTCTTGGATATAAGTCTCCCTTAAATTCTTCTTCAACTCTTTGTCTTGTCCAAGCTAATGCTATTCTCCTTCTGTCTCGTTTATGTAGGTGAGGTCTCCATTGTACATTACGTCGTGTCTATCTTGAATGCCTTTTTCGAGAAACATGCTCCACTCAAATTTATTATATATCTTCGACTTTAGTTTACTTTCTAAAGTTTTTATTTATGAGATGGTTTCTAAATTTTTTTAGCTGATTTAACAGTGAGTGCAAAGTTTTCCATCCTCTCACAGGTAGTTCTGGTCATCCATATGAACATCTATATTATTACTTGGCATGACTTTTATTTTAGTTAAATTTATGGTTAGTGCAATTTTTTGTGGTTTATCCACATATCTTGTATTTCTTAAACACTCTCAAATTTTTACTTTCCTTATCCTATAATAAGGAAAGTAATGTAATCGGCGGAAATTTGACCTACCCAGTTTTTCACATTTCTGGGCGAATTATAGCCTCAGGACACCAAAAAAGTTGGTTTGGTCCATTGCTTCGTGTGTGCGTGTGTGTCGGTCTGTCAGTAAACAGGATATCTCGAGAACCGCAAGAGCTAGAAACTTCAAATTTGGTATGCAAGTTACTTCTAGATAGGGGACGCAGTGAGAAGCTTTTGGTAAAAATCGGCCGAGTCGTTTGGTCGCAAGGCAGCAAAATCGGTCGCAAAGCGATCGCGAATCTAAACGGTTGAAGATACAAAAAATTTATGAGAATAAAAATGATTTGTTATCATGAGATAAACATGAATTTAAAATAAAGTTGGTAAAATAGGAACCCGAAAACAATTGAAGTTCAGGATTTTTAATATACCGGGTGTTCATAAAATGTTTCGGGAAATTTATATTCCCGGATAGATCAGACCGAGACGAACAAAAAATTACAATAAAATTTTTTGATCCGAAGTCAATAATAAGTTATAGCCGATTAAAAATTAATTAAACGGACCAATCACAGAGCGCTCGGAGAGCTTCTTGGCCGACTACAGGAGGACAGGGGGAGCGCTTGGCCGCTAGGAGGGAGCACGCAGGCGATAATGGGGAAGGCCGTGCGACCGAGCTCGCACGGTTACCTTCAGTGACGTAGCAAAATTTTAAGTACGAGTTAATTATTGTCTTGTACTGTTTATTTTAATCAGCTTTCGAGTGTTGGACTCGCGCCTCGTCCTTTTTTAAATTAACAAATTTTTAGACTAGATCAGCGCAGCACGATGGACCCGGTATAATATATAATAATAGGATAAGGAAAGTCGTGTGATGTTCACACCAGATTTTTTAATACTTTTGTTTATTTCGTTATATTCTGAAATCCTTTTATTTAAGTTTCTTCTCTTTATTAAAACTAGAAAATCCAGCCAGCTACGCTTGGCTACTATAGAGATTGCAAGTGTTACGAACTTTCTGTAGCAATCGTTACTATTGCTGCCCTCCAACGATTGTGCCAGTCATAAATTCCGTCTCAATCTGGTGCATTGTAATGGGCGTTGACGTTATGTTGACATTACGAAATATATAGCAACGATTGTACGTGTATTTCCACCTCGAACGCGTTACTCTGGCAATCAATGCTTCTCATACGGCCGGGGACCTCCGCATTTTGTTTTAAAGATATTTGATTCCTTACTCATATAATAGTTATTAATATTTTTGTTTTCAATGGTAACTTTATGTATTTGTAGAATTACCTAACATACTATCCTGTTAATATAGAATAACATAGTACTAGAAGCAATAACGAGACGAACAGTGGTAGCTAAGGATAGATACACATCTTATCATTTTAGTTATTCACTTTAAGTATTATCAACAAAAAATCAGAAGTGTATTTTTTTTACATGTCCCTACAAATTATACTGGGCGCGCTTAGGCGGTATTACTAAAATTATTAGTTATAAAAACTTTTAGTTTTTAATAAAAAGCAATTGATATGTTAATTCATCCTTATTTAGGAGTGTTTTTCGATATTTCTTTGTTATTCTTGCATATTCAATTAAATAAAGCTTTACCTTAACATACTATATGGCCAAAATTATCCAGATGCCCACTGTTGTAGAATCAGAGACTCAGGTGGCATATGTTAATGAGGTGTCAGTCCACCATTTGCATAAATCACAGCATACGCTAGTCCTAAAAGTGTTTCGACCAGCTTCTGATATATAACAGTAGGAATTGCTTTCCATTCTTTTATGAAGCTACAATGAGTCTACACATTAAAAATAAGCGTTTGATCTACATTTCACCCTTTCCAGTGATCGATAAAATTGAAATCAGGGATAAAGGCCAGTTCAGTTTTTTAACACTCATCGCTTCAAACCACAACAGAATAACCTTCGCTGTGCAGACAGAACAGTTATCCTGTAAGTACATAAAGCATTTTTTTCTCGAATTTATACCAGAGACTTGGAAGCACAGAATTGTTAAGAATATTAACAGATATAGCGTTCATCCTTCCTTTTATAGGAACTAATGGACCGAGGCCGAACAGGAAAAACAACCCTAAATTATTAAGCCTCCATCAACAAACTTGACTATTCGTAAAATATATTCGGACAAAAAAACGTTGCTGTCGCATTCGCTAAATCCAGAGCGTTCGTGGAATTGCTATAAAACTCATATTTTCCGGCTTCCAATGAACGCCCTTAATCCTAATCAGTTTAATCTTATAATCTAAACTTTTAAGTTTGTTGAAACGTTCTTATGTTCAAAACCACCCAACTCTGCCAACATGCCTCAATTACATATGCAGCTACCTGCAACTGCCATCTCATTCTTAAACCTTTAAATAGATATAACAGTCAAATTCACTTCTCCAAAGAGATGCTATATTTGGAATTAAATTATTTTATAAAAAATAATTAAATTCGATTAATTCTTAGTAGTAACGGATGAAAATAATATTGGGAAAACCTTATTAATAATTGTTGTCAATATGTTATAGCACCCGACAACTCAATATAAAGCGAGCTTTTATGAAGAATGTGGTGACACCATAACATTTGCTGGCTGTACGAGGCTCTTATTCTTAATTTGTTTTATATATTTACGTTTTGCACCTGTTGTATATTAAAAAGTTAAATAATATTACACTAGAAATAGAACTACATATTGCATATAAAAATACAGAATAAATTCGTAACACTGTTAAAAGTTCATTGAAACTATATGCACATATCTGTTTGCTTTCTTACAGTTGATAATTTCGATGAATTAGAAATAATTGCATATATTTTATAAAAGAACTTTCCCACTTTTGTTACTTCTCCACGTAATCTCCGTTCAGACACATTTTCACAACGTAGTCGACATTATTCCATGGCTACTGAGAACACTCCTTTAAAAGTGTGTTTTGTCCATTGGAAAATTGCTGATACATGGGCAGAAATTTTTGGTGGCATCACGTGTCAACATGTCTTGAGACGTTGCCACCCGCGCAGCCATGTATTCGTCGGTTAGCATTCGTATGACCCATTTTCAAGTCATCATGCAAAATAGACTCCACAAATCCTACGGAAGTGCCAAGTTTAAAGGCGATGTCAGGTACACCTAAACGACGGTCTTCCATAACAATTTGCTCCATTTGTGCAATCATGGTTTCGGTGCGGCTAGTTCGTGGCCGATGCTGTTTCGGTTCAATGTCGCACATATTTTTAACATTCATAACGTCTTTGCCGCATGTACCACTCAATTGGCGATGGATTTTGATTGGAGTTTTACCACGTAAAAGGAGAAAATGGATCATTACACGTTGTTCTTGAACACTAAATGTCGCCATTTGAAGTATACAAAACACCACTCATTGCAATGGCGGTAATTCGACGTATATACTTTATATGGTGCCATCATCTACATTACAAATTTTTAAAATATTTCCCGCGTCTTCTAAAATTAACCACATCTTTCTATTTACTTTCATTGCTGAGAAAAAATTTGGAGGCCTTAAAACTTGAACGCGCCTTATAATTTTTTAGAAAGCCTAAGTTTTTATTTACTGTTCCGTAATATCTTCTAAATAATTATTATAAGCATTTTTATCTAAAACTTCTTTAAAATGCTAATTTTAATTTGAATATATCACCCCGCTATTTTCTTCACTATTAATTGCGATAGCCATTTCTTAACTGCATTTTTGCAATTCATTACTGCTAATGTGAATAAAAAATGTATACAAAAACTGTAAATAAATTTAAAACACAAATTAATTTTTGTAGTTATCCTGCAATAATTAAGCAGTTAGTGTACTTTGTTAAAATATATCTAATCTATCCGGACAGCTGTTACCGTTAAATTAAGCTAAACCTAGAGAATAAGCTACCCTTATCAATGTGAAGTAATTACTATAAGATCAACCGAAGACGCCTACGCGCGTTAAAATTACCAAGCAAATACGTACGTGAGATTCGTCACATGCTGTGCTCCTCTGTTAAATACCCAACCCTACTACGTAAGTAGACGTCGCGGTTTGGTTACGTAGAAAATTCCTGGACTAAATTAGCTAAAACCTGTAACGTAAATAATTCCAAATGCACTATAAATTCAGTTATTCATTTAACAATGGGAAAAACTGTAATTACTTATGTTCTGTTTTTAATACAAATTCTTAAATGTGAAGTACCAACATTAGTATCACTAATTACGATATTACTGTTAATATTTTGGTTTACTATAAAACAAATATATTTTATTTTTAGGTAAAATAATAACACAAGACCATATTTTAATAATATTATAACAACATTATAAGTATCCGTGCAAAGACCAAATGTTTTAGATTGATTATATTTATTTTATTTCTAGTTACAAAGTAAAATTTAGAAATACAAATAAATTTTATAGATTTCTATAAATTTTATATAATTTTAAATTTTCTTCAAGTTACATTAATAATAATAAAGGCGTTCCATTCTTTGTAAAATATAGCCACTTTTTTCCGAAGTAATATAATCCGTTTCACGGAGTAGATTAGTTCCCATTTTTCTTTTATTATATGTTCCCTTCCTGGTGAGTTCCTATTTCTTCTGCTATTCTTCTCCATTCAATTTTTTTCAAGTTACCTTAGTATATATTAATTAAAATGTAAAGAATTTGCTTTCCTACTATTGTTGTTTCGTAATTTTAATTTTCTTTACATTGTTTCTTCTCTTATACGCAGTATTCCTTTAAATTTCCTTGAAAATAGTAAGTAATATTATAGCACCATATTAATTTTTAGGAGCCAATATTCAAAATATTTACCATCAATATGCGCAGCTAATGTATTAAATATTATTATATATAATTACTTCGGAGAATAAATTTTAAACAACGAGAAAGTTTACAATGATACGCTATAACCAATCTTATACTAATTTTTATTGCATCCAGAAGAGTCTTGAAAAATCATGTTTAAATCATGTTTAAATATATAGTAATGCATTTTATTAATACACTTTTATACTAATTTTATATTTTAATATAACTTTGTCACTACTTGATAAAACAGTATTCGTCAAATTATCACTGATAAAAAGTAATAAACTCTGTTTTCAGCAGCCTTGTTAAATACTTAAAATAGATAAATATTAATTTTATCGTTTTAGTAGTTCAATTTTTTAACGCTAAACCTTTTTAGTTTATTGGTCATTGATAGGCATTAATATTTAAAATAAATAGCATACAATACTGTAGCACGTGTAGAACTTGACCTCTTTCAACCATCATTATTCACTGATAATCAGTTCATTACATTATGTTACCATTTATGTAACAAAACTAATAGCAAATCCGTGTAGTTTACTCTTTATACTATATATTCTACAACTGTTATTGCATTGACTAATTTGTTAAAAGCAGAGAACGCGTAAGTATTTAAAATGTAAACGGAAATATGTGTACAGACTAAAGGTAAGAAATATCACAAAAATTCTTTCGGATATTAATTCAGCATAGTTTAAATGCATGCAGTAGACCTTTCGTGTAATCATATAGCGATTTGTGATCTATCCGAAAACGATTGTGCAGAAACAATTTTTGGTGGTGAATATTTTGATATAATATTAAACATTTTTTTAAACATATAATAATAATATAATGGTAAGGTTCTACGCCCCGCACGGGAACACGGCCTGCGAACTCTGCCCGGTCGTCGCGCACCATCTCTGATGCGGGGCGATGTGGCAAGCACCGCGCCTAAGACGACCGCCATTATTACCCCTTGTTCGAGTGAACGCAGGTACTCAATTATTTTTAGTGACTGAGTAGGCCACCCGCCAGGCATCAGAGAGCACCGGGAATTGAACCCGGGTCCGTCAGCATCGCAGCCCGTCCCTCAACCACGGGACCACGCTGGCACTTTTTAAACATATACTGCGTTAATTTTACAATTCTATTTAGTAACGATTTTTTATTATTACAAATAAAGAATTTAATTTAAAAAAAAAACAGAAAGTTTTAACTGTTCTCATGGGCCAGTTAGTCAATTCTATACGATCAAAATAATTGTGCTTGTTCTGCAAATGTTCCTTAAGCAACATTTTTTACTGGATGGTTTATAAGTCTAGAATAATAACTAGTTTACAAAGTATACTCAATATTTCTTTTATCAATTTATCATGTTTTTTCCCAGTATTCCATAATACAACTAGTACTCAAAAGGATAGTTTCTTAGCATACTTTAAGACATTCCCTTAGTCTATTCCTAAATCCGTTTAAATTTACTTTACGCACACCATAAATAAAAATGTTAAATCTGCACTTGAAAATCACTCAACAGGCACTCGACAAGCAACATTCTTGAAGTCATTTGCATTGTCGGTAAAATTTCAATTATGCCATATGCCACAACATAACATTAGATGATAGGTACATACCTTGCTTCTTGATGTTTACATCTAGTTTTTTTTTGGTAACAAATACCACCTATTGTATATGTTAGATATTTTGTTGACATAAAAATTAGCTTAAATATTAATAAAAACAGATACAGTTCATTTGCAAAAATGACTGGATATTTTTGTCTTAAGGCTGTATTATCAGCAGGGACATTTACTTAACTTTCTTTGTAAAGTGAGTCCTACCACAAACATTTTTAGATGAAAAATATGAATAGTCTAATTGCAATAAAATGGGTTTACCTCAGGAAACTCAACAATAGATCCATTCACAGAATCAAACAAATTATTAAAAAAGTACGTGAATGCAAAATGGAAGTTGAAATGCTTTTTATTGACTTTGAACAAGCCTTTGGCTCCATCAAAAGAAACAAACAAATCAAAGAGAAGATAACTATTAAAACATGTTACGCCAACAAAAAAATGTTACAAAGCAAACTATTAAGAAAAAATACTAAAATGAAAATTTACAAAACAATCATTAGGCCGGTCATGATGTATGCTGCAGAGCTAATGACAATAAAAAAAATAAGAAGAGGATCTGAGTATTATTGAGAGAAAAATATTAAGAGCTGTACTAGAGCCAGTAAAAATAACAAACAATGAGTACTAAATACGAATCAACCATAAGCTACAACAAGAAATAGGTAAAAACATAGTCAAAAAGAGAGCAAATCTACAACTTATACAGTTTTGGATTAGAAACCACAAGGTACGAGAAGAGGGCGGCCAAGGCCTACATGGTGGCAAGAAGTAAAAGGCGGCCTCAAAAAGATTAGAATGAGCAACTGGTCGAAAAAACGAAAAAACGGAAAATCGGAAAATTTGACATAACATATCTAAGGCGATCTAAAAACAACACAATAGAAACTGATCCATCACAAACTATAGATCTAAAAAGCTCAATGAGAGCGGCGTTACCCCTTGCGGTGTCTAGTCACCATACATATGTAATTCCAATAAAAACGAAAAATATGCCATGCGCCACCTCAGTTAGGTAAACGTTGTTACCCCTATTGTACAATTTCATAAGTCAAATCCATCTGGAGTGCTGTTTCATTATCACATTTATCACAATACATTTTTTTTACCACATGTAATTTATTTGTCAAATCGCGATTTTATTGACAATCAAGCAAATACTTTTTAAATGAACATTAAGAATTGTTTTGTAAAATAAGGAATGCATTCGTTGAGAAATGAATAAAACAATCTCTAGGTTCTTTTAGAACTTATTAGAGGGCTTAAAAAACATTGCTAAAATGTTGAAAGTTGTTTGTTCCTTTATCTAAGTCCTAGAAGCTCCAGTTAGCGGTTTGTCAAGCACAATTTTTTTTGTTTCCAATGTTTTCATAAGTTTTTCCAAGGAACTTTATGTAATCTGCTGTTTCCGGGTACAATTGAGTAAATTCCAGAGTAATTTTCTTACCACTACAGCTGCCAACAGGCAAGATCATTTGAATTTGTTTCTATTTACATAGTCTTTACAACGATGTCACTTAGTTTCAGATGTACCTAAAAATCTTCTTCTTCTTCGCTCTTATCCTTATGCCTTCCAGCGTCGGATTTATACGTCACGGTCCTCCTTAACCCATTTCTTCCATTCTTTTCTGTCTCTTGTTAAACTTTTCATTTCGTTTACTGTCTTTCCTCTTGCTTTTCCCACCTCAATGATTTGACTTATCCATTTCTTCCTGGGTCTTCCCTTTCTTCTTTTCTTTACACTTCTTGCTTCGAACACTTTTCTGCATATTCTCTCTGGTTTCATTCGTTGTATATGACCGTACCATGTTAACTGTCTCTTTTTGATTTTGTTCACTATTGGTTCCTGTTGTAAAGTTTCTCTTATTTCCTCATTTCGTACTCTATCAAACTTTGTCTTATCCGCTATCCTTCTCAAGTGTTTCATTTCTATGGCCGTTATTACACCCTCATGTTTGGTTTGTATCGTACAATTTTCACTGGCGTATAATACTGTTGGTATTGTTATTGCATTATGTACCATTAATTTCACTTTTTGGTCTATCCCCTTTTTTCCCAATATCGTTCTATGTAATGCATAGTAGATCTTATTCCCTTTCCTCATTCTGTTACTCAGTTCTGCTTCTATTCGGCCATCATCTGTTATTATTGTTCCCAAATACTCAAATGTTGAGACTCTTTCCATATTATGCCATTTACACTTTACTTCTATTTTGTCCCTCTCCTGGTTTTGATTCACTATCATTGTTTTACTTTTCTTAATGTTGACCTCCATTTTCATTTTCTCTATTTCCTCTACCCATATGTTGACTAGCTTTTGTAATTTATTATCCGTATCTGCCATTATGACTATGTCATCTGCATACATTAAACTTTTCACCTTGACTGGTTCCAGGTTTCTATATCCTATTATTGTATACAATCCTTTAGTTTTCTTTTAGATTTTTGCTATTTTATCCATTATTATTATAAAAGTAGGGGCTTAGGCTATCGCCCTGTTTTATGCCGCTCTCCATTTTGAATTCCCCGGATGTCAGTCCAGCTATTTGAATTTTTCCTCTAACTACTTTGTATATACTTCTGATGGCCTCTATTAGTTCCTTTGTCACTTCCAGTTCCTCTAAGCATTCCCATATTTTTCCTCTCTCAACTGTATCAAAAGCTGCTCTTATGTCTAGAAAGGTAAGCAGTAGTTCATCTCCTTCCTCTATTTTTCGTTCTATAATGTTCCTCAATATGCATATGTTGTCATTAGCTTGCCTATTTGCCCCTTGTTCCCTTGTTCCTCCTCTAGTTTATTTTCTATCACTTTTCTAAGTTTCCCCTCCAGAATTCTGGTATATACTTTAAAGCACACCGAGGAGAGACAAATGGCTCTATAATTATCGCATTCCGTCTGATCCCCTTTCTTATATATTGGAACAATCAAGTTCTTTTCCCAGTCTTCTGGAATTTTCTTAGTTCTCCATGCCTCCTCACATATTTTCCAGAGCCATTCTTTACCCTTTTCTCCCATCCATTTTATCATTTCCGGGTCTATTTTGTCCTCGCCCCTGCTTTCCCAATCTTTATCTTTTCAGTGAATTTTCTAGTTCCTCTCTCGTTATCTGTTCTGTTTCTTCTCCTGATTCTTCCCTTTCTCTATTTGATTTCCTTTCTTCATTGTCTCCTTTCTTTTTAAACTTCTGCTAGAAGTAGTCTTTCCATACTTCCATTATTTTCTTTTTTGTCTGTTGTAATATGGTTGTTTTTATCTCTAATCCCTCTAATTTCTTTTCGTTGGCTTCCTCTCATCTTTCTTATTTTGGCCCAGAAAATCCTATTATTATCTTTATATGTTTGATTTATCTTTCTTCCAAAGTCTTCCCAGCTTTTCTTTTTAGCTTCTTTTACTGCCTGTTTTACTTTATTTCTCCTATTTATATATTCCTCTCTATCTTGTTGCTGTCCAGTCTGTATTTATTTCTTCCAGGCCTTTTTCTTTTCCCGTATTTCTTCTTCTACTTGGTCATTCCACCAGTTTGTTCTTTTCCTGTTACTATTTATTTTTGTCATCCCACAGACACTTACTGCCTTTGAGCATATTACTTCTTTAAATACTTTCCATCTTTCTTCCATTGCCCACTCACTTTTCTGTATTTCTTGTCTATGAAACTCTTCGTCTGTTTCTTCCTGATATTTTATCCTGTCTTTTTCTTCTTTTAGCTTATTTATCTTTACCTTTATAAATTTTATTTCGTTCTCTATTTTTGGCTTATGTATTTTCCATGTCGCTCTTACTAATCTATGATTCGTTCCTAGTTCCGCCCTCTTCTCGGTTATTATTTGTTGTATACTATGTCTTAATTCCGGTGTATAGGTTATATAATCTATTATACTTTTGGCCTGTCTCCTCTGCCACAAACGTGTACTTGCCTTCTAGTTCTTGTTCCCAGAAAGTATTTCCTATCAATAGGTCGTTTAACTGGCAGAATTCTATCATTTTAGTTCCATTTGTATTCTTTATTTCCTCTCATATCCGCCCATACATCCCAGCCCTTTATTCACATCTCTGCCTACTGAGAGTTCCAGTCCCCATTATTATTATTTTATCGGTATCCTCTCTCACTTCATCTATGTTTTTCTGTAATTCGTTATAGAATTCTTCAATTTTCCTTACTTCACTTCCTTCTATTGGTGCGTATATTTGTATAATTACTATTCTTTCTTCCATTTGCAGGTGTAAGATTATCATTTTCGAATTTATTGCCTCTGATTTGATGACTTTTTGGTTTATTTCCTCATCAGATGATTCCCACCTCTTTTGCTCTTTCTTCCATTGTTACCCTGAATAATACATGTAGTGTGTATTTGTCAGTTTTATTGTCCCTTTCCTTTCTTCTTAGTTTCGCTTACTCCTAGTATATCAATTCCATATTCATCCATTTCTTCTGTTACCTCTATCTCTTTCCCTGTTAGTGTTGTTATATTCCATATTCCTATTGCCATTTCTTTTGTTCCCCCCATTTTTTCTTCCTGTTTCTTTTTAATTTTGTCCTCTTTTCTTCTATGTTTTTGTATATTATATGTTTCTGTCTGTTTAGGTTTGTCCATTTCGCCAATTTTCTTATTTCCATTTGCGTTAGCCTTCATTCTTTGCCTTGTCGTGTCTAGTTTCCCTCCATCGCTCCCTACTAGTTTTTTGTATGCCGTCCTGTTTTTGTTATTTTAGTTAACTTATCTCTTTGTGTCTCTTCCTCGTTGCTCTCTGGGGATCTTTGACTCATTGTTCTTCCTTTTTTTGTATTCTTCTCTCTCTCTCTCTCATACTCGTCTTCTGCGTCATTTCGTTCTACTTCCTTATACTTCTGTCTATCTATTTGATTTAATTTTTCCAGGGACATAATTTCTCCATTTATTATTAATTTATTGTATCGTAGTATTGCGTGATCTCCTTTTTCTCTATACTGCTTCATGTATTTCACTAGATATCTTCTCTGTTCCTGTATATCTTTTATGAAGTCTTCCTCCATGTATATTTCTGTTCCTTTTAATTTTTTTGTAGCTTTTAATATCTCCATCTTTTTGTTGTGGCCCCTTAGTTCTATTAGTATTGGTCTTCTTTTTCCTCTTTGTTCGCTTCCCAATCTTCTGATTTCTGTTATTTCTTCTTCCATATTTATCTGTATTCCCATATCTCTTATTATACTTCTCACTCTTTCTTTTAGTTCTAGTTCCCGTTCTCTCCCTTCATTTCTTTCATCCACTCCGTGTATTATTATTCTTTTCTTTCTTATTTTTCTTTCTAGTTTCTCTATTCTCTCTTCTTGTATTGATGTTTTTTGTTCTAGTAGTTCCTTATCTTTCTTCAGTAATTCATTTTCCATTCTTACGTTATTTAGTTCTGCCTGAAGGTTATCTATTTTAGTTTCAAGTCTCTGGTTACTATCTTCCATTTTGTCTAATTTTCCATTTATTTCTTGTAGTAGTTTCATCATTTTTACTAAACCGACTAAGAACCGACCCGGATCCACTCCTCGGAGGTCGTCGTTCTCTTTTATAAAAAGCTCGTTACTTCTCAAAATTCTGTAAGATTTGGAATACGGTCCTGCGGTATTTTGAAAAGCCCGCGGTTTGGTATCGCTCCGCCGTTTCGTTCACGCGCTCAGCCGGTCAGCTGTCGCTTCTTATCGGTGTTTATTTCCTTCGCGATCTATTTTAAGTTTTCTACCCGCTAATCTTACCTTTATCTGTTGTTTATATTAACACTATTCACCTATTTTACCTTACTGTAATCACTATTTGAATTTAATTTCATTAAATTTTCACTTATTTATATTTAAACTGAGAGGCATTCACTCTTCAATCTTCCTATCACATGCCAGGACCGTACCTAAAAATAAACAACAAAAACAGAATTCCAGTGATTTTGCATGTAATTTTATCATAATTGGTACTTATTACTGTTTTATATTATTTCTACTGTAAAAACAGCTTCCAACAAATATCATTCGATAGCACTATATCTCAGATGCGGCAGGGTATTTATACCTGCTTGTTCTAAGGTCCATGACTGCACCATACAATAAGATAGACAAACTGTAACAATAAAGTAATCTGGTTTTTAGTTAAATGTTTAGTCCAAATTCCATCTTATTTTCTTGATTTTATTAGAAGCCTTTCTTGTTGCTTTAATACAGCAATTTATTTCCCGTGATCGATTATTTCAACAAACACCCAGGTGTTATTACCAAGTAACTTTTTGTTGGAATATTTGAAATATTAAAATCCACTCTATGTTTTGATTTCGAAATTATCATTATTATAATCTTTTTTAAATTTATTTTGAGTTCATAATTACAGTAAGTGTTCGTTGTTTCAACAAGATGTAAGCCCGCCATTTTGCCTGATATGATCACTGTGTCATTAGCATGTTTTATATTTTTATAGACTATTCACCTATAATCATTCTGGTCGGTTTTCTGCTAAGATCTCAGTCGAACATAGCTTCGCCGTACAAATTGAATAAATCTAATATATATAAAAAATATCTCTACTGTGTGTTCATTGTTAATTTTTACTCTAGTTGTTTGTTTCCAATACAGAACTATGACCTAGATGTAGTCAATTTACTGAAGTTTCTTTAAAAATCAAAAATTATTTATTAAATCATGCTTTTTGTTAACTAAACAATCACTTATAAAACAAACGTTAATTTGTAATTTAAAACAACTACAGTACATAAATTTATAAGAATAATTTTTTGCTACACGAAAATATTTATTTGTTAACGTTTCCATCAATCTATGGCTTCTTACACATTTTCCTAAAAATTTCATTTTTCGTTGACAAACCGGCAAAAAGTTAGTGCAACTAAGTTTGTCCGCGGCTAATTCTTAATAGGACAAATAAAAAATAAAAATAATAAACATTTATTTTTACTTTCACTAGAAATTTTTTTTAGAGTAAATATCCAAAAAGCCACGCAGTCATGCATCTGTCGTTTTATATTTTTCAGCAGGTTTTGGAACTGTAATACCGTTAGCATTTTTTAGTATACTTTTCTTATTACATCATTTACCAGAAACATTTTTCAGAGTTGATTTTTTAATCCTTTGTTTGTGATATTTGAATACAAGAAATCGGGGTTATTTAATTATTCAATATGTATTCTGAATAGACGGATCTTGGAAGTGTTTCCATGTAAACTCACTAGCTGTGAGTAGCAACTCAGTTCAACTTGTTGACTCATTTAGTTGGAAAAACCTCTGGTTAGTATAGAATATTATACACCAAGAATATGGTGACGAAGCACTATCGAGAATCCGGGTGTTTGAATGACAAATGTTTCGCAAGGTCAGAGATTCAACGCGAAACGGTTCTAAAATCGGATACCCATCAACAACACATGTAGCTGCAAATGTGGAACGTGTGAGACAGTTACTGCAAGAATGCCGTCGTGCTACTGCGTGCATCATATCAGAAAACTTGAAATTGAATAGGAGTGTGTCGTCAAAATTTATGCAGAGATTTAAAGAAACGGAAACTTAATGCAAAAATAGTCCCTAACGCACTTATAGAGGAACAAAAAAAAAAACAAACGGACAATTGCTGTTGAACTGTTGGAAAGAGACAAAATTAATTCCATATTTGTGTTAAACATTATTGTCACAAATTAAAATTAATACTGCCAGTATGACCTTCAAGCAATACGCCAGTACTGGATACTAGAGATTTCGTGCACTATAATATTTTCCTGGCTAACAAATGGAAGGTGTGATACTGCTATATCAGTCTACGAGTAACTAGTCAAATATTATATCTCTGTTTTCCACATTTCCCATATTTACTCGACCTGTCAACGTGTGATTTTTTGTTTCGTCGTGTGAAAAGATCTCTGAAAGGAAAAACAGCTGTGAGAGATGTGATGAAAAGCATCCCGGATGAATTTTTTACAAAATTAGCTCTGGAACTTTTCTGGCAAATATTGTAACACTTAAAATTTTCCAATTAAACAATATGTTATAAGTACAATTGCACATGTATTGATTTTGAACTCTATAAGGAATATATCGCCAATGTTTTTTAAAATCTTTAATTCAGAACTTCAAACATACTGCATATAATTAACAATAATATAAATAAATAAAATAAAATTTGTTTATTTCGAACCGGAATTCATAGTATTAGTAACAAATAATCTTAAAAACTATGTTAGTAAACAAAAATAAAAGATCTAAAGAAGTCCACAAGCAGAACACCGCCACTACACATATCGATTATATGTAATTGCGGTATCCTTGGTTAAATGGACGTGTGTCCAGTGCTGCATAATACCACTGTCCACATCAAGTCTGTTGGCCACAGTCATCAGGAGGCTGTTGGAATATAAAGATAATATAAAGAAACAAGATTAAATATCAGGTGACCAAACAAATAGTGCTATTTTTGAATGAACTATAGTTTATGAACATAATGACGTCTTCAACTGCCTTACAAAATTTCTGTTTGTATTCATTCGGAAGACTGCTGACTAAATTAGTTTTGCAACAGGTCTCTGACAGCTTGTATTAACGCTGTAGAAATTTTTATAAAATTATTATCGTATTTGGGGAAGATGCAGTAACATCAAGGACACCTTAAATATAGGTTCAAATGTTTGCTTCAGGAATTTACTTTTTAAAAAATAAATTCATGCAGGAAAATGTTAATTGTAAATATTGACGTCATTATTAAATGCTTTTTAAGGATCTTTAAGTAACTGATTAAATTGAAAAATAAATGGAAATTAAATTACAACATCTGAGAATTTCTAACATCAAATTGACAACAATGGATTTTGTACTCTACCCATAAACGTAGTCATTTACTGAGTATTACATAATATTCTACTACCACAGGCACAAACATAAAAAATTACTAAAAACAATTTTTATGCTTGGTGGGCTTTGAGAGGCATTGTTTATCACGATTATGTAGTTAGACCCCCAAAACCAATCTATGTAAAAAGCAGCTACAAATAATACAAGGCAAATTAAAGTAATAACACCCATCTTTAATAAGTCGTTGAAAAATTTTATACTTAGACATAGACAATGCTTTGTAAAATTAAAAAAATAAAATAGTGCAATTTACAACAGTTTTATTTCATCTATGCTATTTCCTTAACTTATCTTTATCTTTATACCACCTTCCCTATTAGGAAAAGTACAATTGAATAAAACTCCAACATTTTAACAAGTGGAATTATTTTAAATAAAATTTACAAACAATCAAGCAAATAGATAGGAAAAGTAATACAAGATAACTGCAACATACATACGTAATTCTACAAATAGAAAGGAAAAAATTATTTTTCTAGTTTTTTTCTTTAATTGTAACAATAAATTTAAAAAACCATAGTCAATAATCGCAAGTCAACGGAAGGGAAACTCTCCGAGAAAATTAAGTTATCAACTTGCAGTAGCACCGCCGCGCCGTTTTCCGTGCATCAAGTTAATCTGACCGTCCGTCTTGCGCTCCAAGCAAACATCTTCTCCACCGTCACTCTCGGATCCTATCATCCCTCAGCGCTCTCCCATTTCCATCATCCCTCTCTTCTCCCGTCTCGACGTTTTCTCTCGCCCTGTTTACTTGATTTAACGGGTGCTGCAATCTCCCGAACCCACACTCGTGACGTCATCCGTTAGTTACACCTACGCCCTGCTGCCTACCAGCGCCGATGACGTTACTTTAATATGAAGATGTTAGGTTTATGACGTCCACAGGTAGCTCGCCTCCGATGCGCCCCCGCCCCGCCGCACTAAAATTATTAGTCGCGCTCTTTTTCCCTGCACCGTTTGTCGTGGACACAGGGATCCTGCCGTTTCGCTCCTCATAAAAGTTTCAAACCCAATATGCACTCCGGCTCATCCACTAAGTTATCCCGAGAACAGAGCAATTTCTGCACAACGCTGGGAAGCGCTCCGCTTGAGGAATGCCGGGTTGCGTTCGTAAACGTTTCCAGTATTGATAAAATGCTCCCGTTTCGCAAATTTGGCTAATTTAGCTCTTCTGTTAATAAATGATTTACTGGTAATAAATTTAAATTTTTAGACTCGTTTATGCAGAACAATATTATCTGCATGATTTAAAATTTAATTTATGGTTCAGCTGCATATTGCGTAACACGTTATGATAAGACAACTAATCAGAACATTGTGGTGACGTTAAAACCTTGTGCTAATGGTTTTGTTACTTCAACAGTATCGCTTAATATGTAAGCGGTCTTAAATCTAATATGAAAATAAGGTGTACTTAAAAAAAATCTAATTTATATTAATGAATAATCGATAATAAGTTTAATGAAAATATTTTTGTGCTTTTATAACAAAATTAGCTTTTTTAGAAAATTTAAAGAAAATGGCTATGGAATGGATACCTTCGGAAAGGAGAAAAAGGAAAAGACCGATAAAGAGCTGGAAGTAAAGGATACGAACAGCAAGGGAAAGAAAAATATACGAGATGGAGAATGGCAGAACCGAGCACAATAGAGAAATATCTTGAGGACCAGAAGGGACAGATATGACTCGTGAAACCGACGTGAAAGAGAGGGGGAAAGAAAGAGAGGGAAAGAAAGGGAAGGAAAGAGAACTTTTTTAATACATTAAAATTAAAAGTCTCTTCTGTATTGTTCTGGATAATAATTATTAGTACATAAGAAATTTTATAACAATAGCGTTTTTTGATAAATACAACGGGCAATCAATTAATGAACATAAAACTAATAAGCAAGATCTTGTTATTTTGAAATGAATAGGTGTACGGAAATAGATTTTTCTGCAGATTCCGCATGACGTCGGGTTTTTTCCCAAATCGCAAAAATGTTAAAATTAAAAATAACGTAATATTTTAATTACAAGGATGTATGACAACGTAACGTGTAAAAATGTTCTCTGAATGGACAGAATGAATATGTAAGAAATAGATAATTATAAATACATATTTAAAAACAAACATACTCAACATTTACCACTGAGCTTCTCTTCTTGGATTATCTTCGCTATTCGCCCGTACAAGCTCTTTTAAACATTCAACAATAGTCGACCATCAAATGTACAGTCTACTTTTCTTGGTATAAACTTTCTATCATTTTAATATAATGATGGAAGCTATGTTCTTCCATAAAATCACCAAAATTGTCGGGAAATGATTTAGATAAGCACGAAGAAAGTGAACTTTGACTCTTACGTTGCATCCAACCAATTTATAGGATTTGAACATCTCCTCGACTAAAATGGTGTAATTTGCAGCTTTTGTGTTCCCCCAAAAGTTTTATACCACATTTCTGAATGCAACCCATGTTTGTAATTCGCACTCATTCATGGTTTTCTCAAATATGTTTTCCGGCTTTAATTTTCCTATTTGTGGGCCTATAAATGTCAGATGTTTGCAGAAGCAATTGTTGAAAATTGAATACCATTATACTAAAAGCACTTACTGTTTCTGCTTAAAATTCGACTCACGATCTTCACTGTGCAGAAGTAGCAATCTTCACTGTGATTTGTTGGCTCACGCCACAGCATGGGTACACCGAATAGCATCAATTGGTTTTTTCGACTTTTCCAGTTTCTCAACCTATCTGCACATGCACGACACACTTTGTGGGAAACCCAGACTTTGTCCTGATCTGCTAGTTTAATCTTAAACTATTGAAAATAAACATTTTTTACACAAGCCGCAATATTTTTCCTTTGCTTTCCTGTCGTATAACAGCCACATATGTAACAAAAGATGTCTCGCTGATTTACACAACCACGTGAACTCATTGACACGTTACAAGCGTTACCGTATATCAATGTCATTAAAAAATTACGGTTTTTTTTAATATTTACATTTCGTGATTTGTGAAATTAAAACTGATGTGATACAAAATTTTGAAGGTTATTTTCGAAATCTGCGAAAAAAATCCATTCCGACACATTTCTTTATTTGAAAGCAACAGAAAAAAGTTGAAAAATTGCAGATTAGACAATGTTCGCTACCTGAACTGTTTATTAACTGACCGATTTAGTATATATTTTTATGGAAAATATTCTACTTACATTTATTTATATGTAATTACATTGCTACCTACATAGACAGTCTTCCATTTCCATCAGTCTTCTTTTTCTGTTTGTATTAAAAAATCTACATAATGTCAATTGCTTTTATTTCTTCTTAAGGATTTTTCGGAAATGATTAATAGCATAGTTGTTGTACAGATTACGAAGTCTATTCTTCAACCCGGTTTAAGTGCTTTTCTAAGACCGTTGTTTTAGCATCCTCCCACTTCTTCAAAAGATCTTTAATAGTAGATGTCGGAATTGGTCCTCTTTTGTCTTCTTCTTTTTCAGAAAATACATCTTACTGGCTTTCTTGGTGTTCTTCATTCAAAAGTTCTTGAGTTCTTCTGTCGTCAGATCATTGTCGTGTTCCATTATGAGTTCTTCAATTTCATCTTTATTTACTTCTAATTTCAGATCTTTAGCAGTTGTCATGTTTTCATGGATGGCGCATATTTCTTCTTCAGATGTGATTTTTGTTACTTCTTTAACTGCTTAATTCTCATAATTATATCTTTTTTAGCTAAAATTGTGCCTCTTGTAAACCTGTTCAAACCATACTGCCTAATAACATCAGACATCTTCTATCCACTCTCTATCTTGGCTATTATTTCTCGATTGATTTCTGTGGTGAGCACAATTTTTAACACTCTCTTTTTAGGGCCGAGTTTTTTTTTAATTTAAAAAAGCACTTAGAAAAATTCAGAGAACAGAAATCAACTAGCACACAAAAAGGCCATGCATATAACTGTTAAAATTAAATAGATGGCACTAATATACAATTCTATAAATGTGCTATAAACTGTTTGTTATTCGAACACAAAAGTCTTCCATGAAAGTGTTCGTTATTCGATTTGTTCGCAATCTGAACAGTTCGCTAACCAATTTCCCACTGTACGTTATTATTCTTTCTGAAATATCTTTAGCTAACTAAGTGAAGTATTAATCAGAAGAAACAAGAATCGGACTAAATGTGGAATGTGCAAGTAATTCGATACCGCGGTAGTTTTTTTTTTTGTATTGTGTGAGATGAGTATAAGCTTACTGTCGAAGCAAAATTTAATTGATTTTTTAAATTTATTTGCTACTACTAAAGGGCACCAAAATGTACCTAGAGGAAGAATACTCAAAAGAAATCCAGGAACAACGGAGGGAATTAATAACATATATGAAACAATATAGGCAAAATGGCTACCATGCCATCCTAAGATATAACAAACTGGTAATAAATGGAAAGGTAGTTACACTGGATAGACTAAAGCAACTGGATAAGCAGGACAGAATGAGAATGGATGATGACAAAAGAGGGGACTATCTGGAAAGTGTGGCAGAGAAAGAGATCCCAAAAAAAGGAAGAACTATGAGCCAGAGATCTCCAGAAAGTAACGATGAGGCGGAACTACGAGAAAAACTATTCAAGATAACGAAGACGAGTAGATTTTCAAAAAACGAACAAAAGTAGTTACAAAGCAATCTCCAATGACGACTGAAGAAGAAACGGCTAAGAAAAAGGTTAAAGATGCAGATATGAAGAAAAAATACAATTATACAGAAACAGCAAACAAAAACAATACAGAACACAAGACATCAACGAATTATGATTCAATAGCAAAAGAAACAGAAACAGGAAAAAAATACGAAAAAACAATACCAGCAGTAAAGAAAGACATAAACATAGACATAAAGTAAACATAGGGACATGGAATATAACGGCGTTAAACGGAAAGGAGATAGAAATAACGGAAGAAATGAGCAAGTTCAAAATAGATATTTTAGGAATAAGCGAAACGAAGAAACAAGGAAAAGGAAATATAAAGCTAACGAATGAGTATACGTTATATTACTCAGGAACAGATCCGGGACAAAGAAGTAAAGAAGGAGTAGGAATAATTATCGCCGATAGATTAAATAGAAGAGTAATAAAAGCAGAAACAATTAATTCAAGAATAATGGCAGTAGAAATGGACCTGGGTCAAATTTTCTACATAATACAAATATATGCTCCGGTAGAGGGAGCAGAAGTAAATAAGAGGGAAGAATTTTATGAACAACTACAGAGGACAATAGACAGTGCGAAAGAAAAAAGTAACAAAATACTGATAATAGGAGACTGGAATGCTAGGGTAGGCAGCAACATAAATACAGGATTAGGCAGCTTGGGACAATACGGAGAAACGACACAGAACAGAAACGGGAAAAAAATGATTGAATTCTGCATACAAATGACCTAATAGTCGGTAATACTTTTTGGTACCAACCACTAGAAGAAAAGTATACTTACGTAGCAGAAGAACGAGGAGCAAGAAGCCTCATAGATTACGTGGTATATACTAGGGAACTAGAACAAAAAATAGATGACGTGAAAACAATAGTAGAAGCGGAACTCTCCACCCAACACAGATTGGTGAGAGCAGTACTAAATGACATAAATATTACGGAAGAAGAGAAAAAAGAATACGAGAGAATACCATTATATAAACTAAAAGATACTGATAGGGCAGAAAAGTATAAGAAAAGCATAGATGCCGAACTCAAAAAACTTGAACTAAAAAGAAAGGAAGGGACAGTAGAAGAAGTATGGAAAGTATTCAAAGAAACATTGATAAAGAACGCCAGACAGATCTGTGGAGTAAAGAAATTTAAACGGGACACCAAGAGGACCAGATGGTGGAACGAAGAGGTAAAGAGAGCAATTAGAGAAGAAGAAAAGCATGGAAAAATATATAGATACCAAAAGTCAAGAGGACAAAGAAGATTATATAAGAAAAAGAAACAAAGCCAAAATAGACATAAGAAAAGCAAAGACTCAATGCTGGGAAGAATTTGGACGGGAACTAGATGAACTATACACTAAAAACAACAAACATTTTTGGGGAATAGTAAAAAAGTTAAGAGGTAATAAAGGAAAAGAAGTAAGAGGAATAAGAAACAAAAACAATGAATTAAAAACGGAAACAACAGAAATACTACATGTATGGAAGGAATACTACGAGGAAAAATTTGAGGAAAACCGAAACCAACAGGAAGAACAAGATGAATACGAAGATACGGATGAAGAACAACAAGAAAACGCAATAGAAATCGAAATGAAGGATGTAGAAGAGGCAATTAATACACTTAAACTTGGCAAGGCAGGGGGAGCAGATGGTGTCGAGGCAGAGATGATAAAAGTCATGGGCCCTGAAGGAAAGCTATGGATACATGAAATATTTAAGAAAGCATGGAAAGAAGAACGGATACCGGAGGATTGGGAAAACAATATAATTATACCAATCTACAAAAAAGGAGAAACAGGAAAATGTGAAAATTATAGAGCCATCTGCCTTTCCTCTACAATATTCAAAATGTATACGAAGATTCTGCAAAAGAAACTCATACACTACATAGGACACAAGCTAGCCGATGAACAAGCAGCATATAGACAAGGAAAACAAACAACAGACAACATACATATAATAAGAAATATAACGGAGAGAACAATAGAAAGAGGAGGAGAGCTGTTTGTGACACTCATAGATTTAAAAGCAGCGTTTGACAATATAAAGAGAAGTCACATATGGAGGTATTTGGCAGAATTACAAACACCAAGAAAACTCATCAGAAATATCAGGAACATGTACCAGAATGTCAAAGGGAAAGTGCAGATGAACGGAGAATCTTCAGGCACGTTCCTCATGACAAATGGAATAAAACAAGGAGACAGCCTTAGTCCACTGCTATTTATTACACTGATAGACAAAATCTTATTAAACACAAGAACAAAAACACAGCATCTGCAAACACAAATAGGACATTACCAACTAAGGCCAATCAAAGTAGACAATTTAATGTACGCAGATGACATAATACTCATAGCAGACACCCACAATAAAATGAAGGGACTGGTTAAAATATGGAGCGAAGAAATAGAGAACATGGGTATGGAAGTAAACACTAACAAAACAAAAATGATGATTATAAATAACAAAAATCAGAGATGGTAAGAAGAATAGAAATAAACGGGAATACAATAGAAATAGTCACAGCAGTAGAATATCTTGGCTCCGTAATAACAGATGACGGAAGAATAGAAGTCGACATAGCAAATAGAATGAAAAAGACAAGGAACATATACTACGCAATAAACAAACCAATATTACAAAAACAAGAAATAGACAAGCAAGTGAAATTGTAAGTTTACAACACAATAGCAAGACCAACATTAACATATGGTAGTGAGACATGGACCATAAATAAAAAGCACGAAAGCAAGATCAATGCTGGTGAAATGCAGTTCCTAAGAAGAATCGAGGGGAAAACCAAATGGGATAGAGAGACGAACGAAAGAATCAGACACACTCTAAGACAAGAAGGAATAGTGGACTTTATAGAAAGAAAGCAACTAAGATGGTATGGCCACATAATAAGAAAAGATGAACAATCGCTACTAAAAAAGATCACAGAGTCAACAGGAGAACGAAAGAGGAAAAGGGGTAGACCCAGAAAGAGGTGGACACAAAGGATCGAAGAAATCGGTATCAAGAGGGGCAAAACATTGGCAGATATGAAAAGAATGGCAAAGAACCGGAAGGAGTGGAAGGACTGGACCTCATATCCGACACCCTGAAGGGGTATAAGGAAAAGAAGAAGAAGAAGAAATTTATTTGCAGATTAGCAATCAGAACACGAAGGTCATTGACTTTAAACAACATTTTAATTTTAATTTTTAATTATTATTTAAGATTTTATATATCAAGTGTTACGCAAGGCATACGGGGTTTTTCCTAGTATATACAGAAAGCATACAAAGTATAATACTATGAGCTAATTTGAGATGGTACAGTCATGAGGAGAAAATTCTCCCAGTGAAGTTATTCTGATTTAGGGTTCAGTACTTTAAGCCACTTGGCCATATTCAATTCAGTCGCTTGAAGATTTTGGACGTTGTGCAGGGTGGAAGCTAGTTTATTAGGATGGGCTTGAAGACATTCAAAGTGGTTGGTAATTTGCGACCCTTAAAATCTGATTTTCTCATTACACACCATAAACTAAAACACCAAAGCAAGCAAAGTTCATTTGGTGACTGAAAAGATGTTGGCATCAGTATTTTGACACTATTGAGGTAAAATAGTTTCTACCCAAGCTGAAAGCACCGATTCAAAAATACTTCCTGGATTAACAAAACGAAATATTGAGCAACAACGTACCAGCCCGTTCAAGCACAGATTTAAGTGTAATATTTAATAAAAGTTGACAGAACTGGAATTCTAAATCATTCGGCATCCACCTTTTTATCTGATTTGGCTCCCTCAAACTACCACCTATTCAAAAAATTCATAATGTTCCTGTCTGAAAAACACTTCTGTCAAATGAAGACGTGATTGAAGCTATTGTAAAGGCCGGGACATTGGTCTAAATGTGTTGATGCTCGAGGGAATTATGATAAAACAAAATATAACTTGACTCATATTTATTTTACTTTTATTGTTATTCCACAAACATTTCAATCAAATGCAGTACATTTAAACATAAGTTTGTTTTATTTTCTTTATTTCCTTTTTGGTATGTATATTTCCAATATTTTTAATAATTTTGATTTTATTTTTTTAGGACATTTAGGAAGTTTACTACTACTACTAACAGTTGTTTTTTCTTTAAATATGTTTTGAAGAATAGCCAACATTTTCTTACAACTCATCAACTTTTTAAAGAAAATTGTCACTAAAAAAGTATTACTCAATAGTAAACAAATTTCTGTAAAACCTTTCCAAAGGAGGCTCTTATTGACTTGACATAACATCACCTTCATATTTATTCATCCTCACTTAAACTAAAGATCTTTTTAGCTGGTCTAAATTTTTGTAAGATATAGCGTAGATCCTTTCTTTTAGACATGATCACAGTTTAGCGCATATACTTTAAGTTCGGGCTTTAGCAAAATCATACTGCTTCCCTTGTAAAATCATTTTGATGTTTAAACCACACATGCAAAAATTTAGCCAAGTCAAGTTTCCAAATGCAAATAATTTTTCTACAACCAAACACCTTAGAATCCTACTCGTTTAGATGTCTTTTAAATGTAAAAATATTTTCTTCTAAAGAGATATCGCTGTGTTCGCTGTTAGTATAACCACTGCCAATTTCTTACGAAAATTTAACAAATTTGTATATCTTTTTATTTTAGGCTATTATAAATTTATAATTATAATAATTATTTTTTCATGTCTTTCTATTTAAAACTTTTAACAGAACACTTAAATTTGTACATCATAAGTATTATTTCATAATCCTAACATCGTGTCTGCAGAAATGCAAACAAATATTACCACCGGATTGCAAATGAAAAGCAGGCTTCACTGCACGTAAATCAATCGCCACATTCTGTAACGCAACACAAAAGTATTAATTATATTTTAGCATCTAATTGACAACCAACATGAATTGCAAGCGGGCACAACAGCTGCGAAATTCTCAAACGCGCTTGCAGTTGAAACGGAGAGAAACAATGCTACTGCATGTTCACTGTCAAGGCTACACAATTTAATAACTAATAAGTAACGATAATGAACATTTGCAATTCATTCGACGTGCTGCAACGACTCAATTGTATAGATCTAATAATAACATGTTTACAGCAATTAATTCCTTCTGTTTAACGTTGCTGTCTTCGACGTCCGAAGTTGTTGTTTATACAAATGTTTGTAGTGTTTATATGTAATTTAAAGTAATTTTTAATTAAGTAGACTAAGATATCTTTTGATTATATAATATCTGAAACATTAATAATACTTTATCTAGTAATATATGGTGTTTTTGTTTTACATTTAAGTGGCAATTTTCCCCGCAGATAGCTGAAAACTGCCTTACAAAAATGATCTAACAATGCAACAAACGTGCCTGATAACTTAATCTTACTAAAAGGCTTTACTGTCCGACCGATAAAAATAAAATCGCTGACTAACTCGACCTTGTGCATGCGATGTAATAAACTCAAAATTAGCGAATTTAGAAGAACGATCTTGAAAAACCAATAATATGTTTTGGGCAAATTTATTAAAAAGCTTCCGGAAAATTACTATAGTACGATTGGAACACTTTTTTGAAGAATAGAAGGTATCTAAAATAACTTTAATGCCAAAACCAGGAAAGCCTAAAGAAGAAGTTACTTTATATAGACCAATAAGATACTTTTATTGGAAAGAAATAATTTAATATTTGGCAAAAATTATATCAGCAAAGATTTAGAACAAATTGTTGCTCTGCAGTATTTTTGGGTGTAACTCGAGCATTCGATAAATTGTGGCAGGTTGCGTTGATTTATAACATTAAAATTAAATTACTCCAGATATCCATGTCCTAATTCAATAATACCTTACCGACATTTTCAAGCAAGATATGGTAAAGCCGTGACACCTTTTTATAAAATAAACTCTAAAGTCCTCCTGGTCAGCATCCTAAGACTCAACTATAAATTTTGTATGCGTCAAACTTACCCAATACTAACCAAGCTATGTTAACAACATTTAGTGATGACACTATACTTGCATCGTATCAAAACAGAGCATCTCATCTTCTTCAAGAGTACTTAAATGAATTATAGAGTGGTCATATAAAAATATATAATTAAAAATTAGTCCAGGTAACTCACACACACAAAATGAATCTTATCCACAAGTACCTTGAGTTACATTTAAACAGAAGACATGGAAACAGCATATATAGAAAAAATTATTTAGTTTCACAAGTATGTATTAGCTTAAACATCTTAGTTATCAATAGCAATTAAGACCTCTTATGTGAGACTTTCATCAAACCAGTGTGATTTTATAGGATTCACTTATGGAGAACATTCTACAACTCGAGTATTAAAATCCTAAAGAGATTTTACTCAAAGATTATTATCAGTAATCTCAGAATAGACTTTGTTAGTAAACCAATATATAAATTTAGTGTGTTAAAAGTTTTTAGTTTTTTCTAGAGTTCTGCAAAAAATAACTTTTAAAAGCAGTTTTCAACGGTTTTCCAAAATAAAATATTTGATTACAAGAAAATACATTTATAGAAAATTTTGAATTTACCAATTTCCCACTTACGATTTGTATATATTGTTTTTAATGTTTACACCAAGTACAGAGCCCTTACTATGTGATACAAACGATAAAAAATTTATTATAAAGAAACTTCACAGGGTAATATTTAAATTCCTTGTTTATAAATAAAATTTGGTGCATTATGTTTTCAAACTGACTACCTTCACTAGAGAAGCTCATTTCAAACCTCGTCCCAAAACTCTCAATTGCGGATTTTCTGATGTCTATTCTTCTGTGATGCGATTCTTAAGTTCGTCGATGGACTGAAAGTTGTTCCGTTAAACTCTATCCTTAAGATAACCCCATAAGAAGAAATCACATTGGTTTGAAACCGAGGGAATTTGGGGGCACTCGATACCACCTTATATCTTACGAAGGGCATCCAGACTTATGATACTTTTTTCAAAAATTTCTGTGAGGATATCAAAGATGATCTGAGTCCAAGCGATGGCTCCATCTTGCTGAAACCAGTATTGGTTGAACTTTTCTTTTGTCTCTCTCAATTGGAATAAATTTCTCAAAAACTTCTATACAATAAACTTCTTTATTCATATATTTTGTGAGAAACAGTGGACCGACAACTCCATAATGGAAAATTGCACACTTTACGTTTTTAGGTCATTTTTTGTTTTTTGGTCAAATATGGGTTTTTGGTAACCCAATGTCGGTAATTTAGTTTGCTGGCATGGCCATCTAGTTAAAAATAGACCTAATCCGTAAAATTGGCGTGCTTTATGTCCAACTTTTTAGTTCGAATCATCTCGATTATCAATAACTTCAAATTGCTTTTGTAAAAGTGAATCTTTTGCCAATATAGACCTCGATCAGAGGCGTTTGCACTTGAATCTTATACGTAAATAGATTCAATTTCACAAAGTTAATCTGCTTCTTTAGAGGCCGAAGTTGTAACCTCTTGTTCATAAAGTTCCCGAGCTTGTTTTAAGGTCTCGGGTCACATTGACTGGTTTGCCCATTCTTGATAAATTGTCAACCAATGCACTTTCTGTCTTCTTAAACTTGCCAATCAGCTTATTATAAAATTATAAAATAGATAATTTAATTATAGCGAAAATTTTATCATGGTATTTTTTACCTTACCATTGTATAAACAGACAAGATTGTGCGCTTGTCAAACTAGGTTTTGAATTCAGTTAGCGCTCCATCAGCACTTTGACCCCTTACGTAAAAGGCAGTCACAATGAAGGCCCTTTCTTCGGTTAAATACCTGGTCTTATCTGACGCTACATTCTGTGTTGACCTAGAGTGTAAACAAAACTCCAAACATTGACCCAGCTATAACTAACATCAAACATAAAATTGGCTGAAAAATTCAAACATGGTAAAAAAAATTCTTTTGCATGACATAACCCTGTATATAAAATTGTACTAACAATAAATAGTGTATTGCAAACACTACACCGTTATTTTGAGCTTAACTACAAAAATCAAATCTATTGCTTACATTCACGGCCCACGTATTTCAGTGAAGAGTAATTTTATTTATCTACAAATTATGTAGAAGACGATTACGTGAAAATTTCAAGAATATATGTATGCATAACTATTTTTTATCAGATTCCAAGTACATGCATAAAAACAGATATTAGTTAAAAAATTAAAATTAGTATTGATGTTGTTTGTCCCAATTTATCAGCGGATATTTGAAATGATGTTGCCGCGCCGTTAATTACTACCTTGTATGCAGCTTTAAAAATAAAAGTTAAATTCATAGACCACTGATTTTGTCTGCTGCTCTACAAATTGTTTTTGCAATAATAAGCTCTCGTATTTCATTTAATGCACCCACCTGCGCCATTGTTTTCTCTTTGCCAGTTTACTATTTCGCAACCTGCAGCCGCGGTCGTTAATGTTATAACTGATAACGCGAAATCGCATTATGATGTTTCGAACATTACACTTGAATTAATGCTAGTTAATAGTTGCAACTGGTGAGCAGCTCAGCCCATTTTGGTGTCGTATGTTTTTGTTTGCATTTATGGAAAAACTTAATAACAAGTGCATAGCTTTGCCATGATTCAAATAACTTATTTGTCTACGTGACTAACACAGTCAAGTGATTCTGTTATAATTCAAAACATGCTGGTGAATATTAACACGATAATACAGTCAAGGCTATATGGTTAAGCGAGTATTAAATTACTTAGCTGAAAGCAGCATTCACTTAGACTATACTTGATATTTAAGAAATTTCAATCAATTAATTTAAAAAATTAAAATGAAAAAACACTAACAAAAAGTAAAAAATGTTTATATATTTACGTATATTAAATTAATTAAATGAAGTGCCTAATAAATGAATATATAATATAATTCTTTTATTTTTCAAAATTTCTTAATAAACAAATAATTTATTTTGGACTTTTAGCAATATTAAGCAGAAGTGTATGTTTATAATCCGGAATATCTTTTTGCTTTTTCTGTCTTATTCTCCGTAATGAGTCGTAAAACATTATATTTGACATATTGTTTAATCGACCGTTTTTTTCTTATATTTTATGTTTTGTTTACGATATGCATAATAATGTACAATATTACTTTCTAATACTACCTTTAAGTGTTGAAAAATCGATGTCGTATAACACACACATACATAATTACATATATAGGGTTGTCAGGCTTCGGCGGGCGCTTCTGTCCAGCTTATAGTCATACAGGGCGCGAATGACTGAGTTTCCGTGTCCCTGCATGCTGGAAAGGAGCCTCTGAGCACTCTAGGAGATAAACTCCTGGATAGTTGGCACATTATCATCGCGATGAAGGATGGTATTCCTGATAAACCAGGGAGTTCCAAAGATGGACCTTAGACCCGGTTCTGTATCAACTGGAGTTTGTTAAGGTGGGTCTTAGCGCAAAACCCCCAAGCGGGGCACGCGCACATTATAATCTGGCGGATGATGGTGTTGTAGATTATCAGGTTCTTGTGGAAGGACAGCCGGTTCCGAAGATGGAGGAGGGAGCCAAGGACCTGTCGGGATGCAAATTCGTCCGCTTACTGAAAAATAAGATCAATCAGGACTTTAAGCGGAGCATGACTAACCTGGCAAAAGAAATGAGCGTGGCAAAATTGACAGTCAGTCTAGCAATGCACCAAGACCTGCATTACAAGTATTTTGTCCTGATGAACCGTCAACTGTTAACTGAAGAAAACAAGATAAACAGGATGTTAAAAACTCAAGCTGTTGAACGACATCAAGCACGACAGCGTTGGGCTCTTGAAATTTTTTTCGGACATAGAGAACTTTATCCAAAATGACTGTTCGATCTTCCAAGATGCCTATAAAGTATCTATCATCATATATATAAAGTATCCCGTTTTTGTAATGGTGCTGGGGCTTGTGAGCAGTGAAGGAGGTGTCACGGCATCCCGCTTTGAGGAAAACCTAACGATGGCCAGCAGCAGCTATATCTACGGGAGGAGACAGTTGCCAAGCCCTAGATAGAGGATGTGACCGCTAGGTGAAATAAATGCTCCCGATTGACTGGATTCCGCCCCACAAGGATAAGGAACACTTAGGTATTGCTATACAACAATTTGTATTACCGCTGGTATTGTGGCCACCGTCTAGCCTCCGCTAGAATCCGCTTGACGTATGAGGCGTGATTGAGGCGACGATTTATGAAAGGTATAATACCAAGGGCAACTTAAGGGTCTCCTTAATAGAAGTAACAAAACATATAGACAAGGAGGAAGTTATGGTGCTTTCCAGCAGGTTTGAGTTCCGGCTGGAGAAGGTCGTGGCTGCTGATGGAAACTACATTGAATAATATGATTCTCAATTCTATTTACTTTAATTCTTCTTCTTCTTCTTCTTTAGCCTTTTATGTACTCCACTTCTGGATATCGGCCTCCCTTTTAACTTACCATTTGTCTTATTGCTTTGCTAATCTCTGCCATGTTTTTCCAGCCACTTCCACTATATCGTCTGCCCATCATTTTAGAGGTCTTCCTACACTTCGTTTTGTAGTCCTGTGTCTCCAGTTAATTATAATGTTTGCCCAGTGGTAGTGTGATTGTCACAACGTGCCCACCCAATTCCATTTGTTGTGACTAACTATCTTTGATACATCTTCGACCCCAGTTCTCCTTCTTATTTCTTTATTCCTAATTTTATCTTACCTTCAATATTGCGCGCTCCATGCTTCATTGTGCTACCCTCAATTTATTCCGAGTTTTTTGTTAATGTCATGGTTTCTAATCCATAAGTTAATACCGGTGTGATACATTTGTTATATACTTCACGTTTTAGACCATTTGGGATATCTGACTTGAGTACGTATGAAAGACGTCCGAAAGCTGCCCATCCTAGTTTTATTCTTCTGTTTTTTTATTTCTTCTTCTTGATTTTCCTTTCCAAGTTTAATTGTGTGTCCTAGGTATATATACTCTGTAACCTTTTCTATCTGTTTTCCGTTTATTAGTATTTGTTCTTGATCTGGGCTCATAACCTTTGTTTTCGAGGCGTTTACTCTTAGTCCGACTTTCTCCGACTGTACCACCAATTCCTCTATCATATTCTGTAGTTCTTCTATATTATTTGCAATGAGAACTACATCGTCCGCGTATCTTAGATGGGTGAGTCTTTTGCCGTCTATGTTAATTCCTCGATTATCCCAATGTAGATTTTTAAAAACATCTTCCGTTGCGAGGTTAAACAGCTTGGGTAAGATCGTATCTCCTTACCTTAGTCCTTTTGTCATTTTAATTTTATCCGTGGAGATATCTTCACTTATTTTGATTGTCATGGTAGCGTTGTTGTAAATATTTTTAATTAAATTGGTGTAACGGGAATCTATTCTGGCGTTGTTCATTGCGTTTATTATTGCTGTTATTTCTATAGAATCAAACGCCTTCTCGTAGTCAATGAAGGCTAAGTGTAATGGGACGTTGTATTCTGTATACTTTTCGATAAGGCTACGAATAGTTTGAATATGATCCGTGGTGCTAAACCCTTTTCTGAAGCCTGCTTTAATTGTTTCATGTAAATAAATTTATTTTTTCATGTATTCTAATGTTGTTTTCGTTGCTTATTCATTTTGGGATTCAAATTCAATAACATGTAGCACTTGGATTGGAGATTTTTAATATTTCCAATAATTCCAACGTCCAAGGAGTCCCGAGGAGTTGCTTCTTTCAGTTTTATTATCCATTTTAACCATATCGACTACAGAGCAACTAGCGACCACACAAAGTGCTCTCAAAGCTGTTCCATGGCATTTTTATACCAAGTAATGTGTTAAAAAATTGCAGAGTAATTAATATGTAAAGGTTTGAAAATAACAATAAGGCATTGTCAGCTGATCTTAAAAATTTATTAACTCTCTGACAAATCAAACCAGCAATTTAGTTTTCTTCAAAGCAACCAAAGCAATGCAGCATCATTAAGCAATGCTTTAAGTAGTTTCAACACATATAAGTAGACTCAATTCTTATTATCTGACGGATCAGTTTCTGTTATATTCCGTTGTATCAAACTCACCATATCTTTGAAATTCTAAAACTTTTACCATATGCGAGCTGAATACACATATTAAAGACTATTATTCACCAGAAGAACACTTTGCTGGTATCTAGTACAACGTTATGAATAAACAATTGGCTTGGAGAACACAAGCGAAAAGGCAGCCAACAAAGCAAATACGCCAGTGTTGATTTTGTACAAGGCTACCATGATCCCCATTGTGACCTCTATTTTTAACTTAGATGTAAGAAACCTTAAATATTTACATAAATACATTTCTAATAATTACAATCGGTTCTTAGCATCTACATCTAGCATTTTACAGTCGTAATGATGACACCTACTCATATAGAAATTTTCAAATATACATCTAAATCGCCCTTTTATTAAACAACTTAAAGCATGACTTAAAAAGTTTTACTTAAAAGTTTAGTCGTCATTTTTTTGTATCAAACCACAAAAATTGTTTTAAACCTACACATTGTTGACAGTGTAAAGTAATCTACATTGCACATAACAAATGTAAAATAAAAACTGGTATTTCTATGTTTGTAAATCATACAACACTTTTTAATACACAATTAGCTTATTTGCTTTGTATGGACAACCAATGTCATAAAATATGCGACAACATACGATTACGCATTTGCATTTCACATACATTCGACAAATAGGGGTAACTGATTGAAGTAAGTCTATTTTCAATTATTATTATTAATCAGACAGACATTAAAAGCTTCTCTGATTCTATTGCCTATATTATTTGTTAAAACAATATTTATTTATAAGTAGACACACAAATAAACATTGTTAAAAAGAGCTAATTAAAAATAAATTCCAAATATATGCATTTCACAAACTGCTTATTGATAACGATAACTTTAATCAAATAGTGATCGACTACAGTCTTTACTTTTTATTTTACCGCATATAAGAAGTTGTACAAGTCCTAATATTACTTAAGTTATTCAAATATAAACAATGTTACATTTTTTAACACAAATAATATTCTGTTAACCCTTACCAGTATTGATTTAAGGGAACATTGGACTATATACCAGATGTGATAATATGGGTCCCCATTTATTCAATTTCCTTGTTGTTTGAATAATATAAGAAAGCAAAGTACAAAATAATTACACCAAACGTTTACAATACAAATATATTATAATAAATAACAGGTAAAATAAGTACCAAAGTAAGAAATAAATACAACAAACATGCAATTCGTTAAAACAGCAAAGCGTATGTAACATTAAATTATTAAAGAAAAACACAAAAAAATACAAATAGCAGAAGTACCTATAATTTATACTGTTAAAGAATTAAAAGTGATAAACAAAATAAACAAAATGCAATATTTGAAGGTCTTAGTGTTTATAAAAAAAATTGATAAATAATGTGTTCGGTATTATAAGCACAATACAATTATTTTCTTTACAAACAAAAAAATTTATATTATCAACATACACCTTCTTCACATATATCAATATTTTGTAGCAACCATCAAATCAACCTTTTTATTAGGTAGATTTCATAGATATACTACCTACTGCAAAGTCTTTCATGTTGTTTTCTAAAAAAATTACTTTAGTTTTTCGTTTCATACCCTCTAACTCCCGTTTAAATCTACCTTTTATTAAAAACAAAGAAATTGAGTTTCCTTTTTTAAATGACCACATCAATGTTAACACTACAATTATCTACAAACTTGTCTTTTATTACACTGATATAAAAAAAAACTGTAAAAATTTTCCCATTAAAGTATCTTTCTGTTTTTAACTTGTTGGACAATTTATATTCTGTATGCATTTAATGAAAATCTTTCAAGTATTTCATTGCACACAATAATTGTAGAAGCTGATAACTGTAAACTGTCATTTTAATAAATGTTTCAATATTATTTATATTTTCTTCTAATGGATACGATATCGCTTTTATAATCCCCTTTTTTTTACTGAATATTATTATGTATTGACTCGTAACCACCAAGTTTTAATTACTATATTTTATTTACTTTTAATAAAGTAAATCGTAGTTTGTACTTTCTGCGGTAGTGCAGTCTTATTTTAAGCAACCAATACGCGGTAACTTTAAAACCTAAACTATATTGCGCGTGGCTTGGTTTGCCTTACGTTGTACCATAAATAACAAAGAATGATATTCAAACGTTCAGGCCAAATACGTAACTCGTTTGAATATAATTCTAGCATAATTTAAATATAACCGATAGGTACATACCTGTATAGATACGTATAGAGTGGACAAAATACTAAGCAAGTCATTTAAAATGTGAATATTTACACTGCACAGACATTATGGATAACACAACCTTTGTCAAAAAAGTTTAGGGGCTCATTTTGTGACAACACTACTTGCCAACCCACTGTTAGGCTTCTTGACGCATTCACTTGAAAGTTACGTGAGTGATATAACGGAGGCGAATTCCGAGTAGAAAGTTGACATTAAATTTTGCGTTAGGTTAGGAAAAACCCTAGTGGAATATGGAATATAATATAGCAAGCATATAGAAACGAGGAATTATCGAAACGCCGTGTCTCTGAATGAATATTTCGAAATAGCAGAAATTCAGTACAAGATAATAATTGTAAAACAGTTACTGCGAGAAGGCCATCCTGTTACTCAGCACATGTTATGAAAAGAGTTAAAATGTAATAAGGATGCGCGTCCCAAATTTTACGCAACGATTTAAATAAACGAAAACTTCATACAAAAATACTGCCTTACACACTGAAAGAAATAAAACGAAAAATTGCTGCTAGACTAAAAAGTCAGAATTAATCCCATATTTGTATTAAACATTATTGCTGGAGATCAAAGTTGGTGCTACCAGGATCACATTTGAACGAAGGTCCAATGTATCAAATAGCAAGGTTGTGATTTACCAAAAAATGAAAGCGACAACCTTTAAAAATAAAAACGATGCTAATCGCATTTTTGATTTTGGATGCACCATGCATACTTATCTGCTTAAAGGGCAAACGATAAACCAAATCTTTATATTTACGCACTGAAACATTTGCGTCAAGTAATTCGAAATCGCGGTCCTGATTTGTGAACATCACAAGACAATACAAGGCCCCGAACTGCTGTATCAGTTCAAGAATATCTAGCCAAACATTACATCCCTGCTTTGCTACACCTCTCATATTCACCCAATCTATCGCTGTGTTTTCTTTTGTTTTTCCATGTGAAAATTCTGCTGAAAGGGAAGCATTGTGAAAATATCATAATGAAACAAACCGCTGTGACAGACGTGCTGAGGAGGATTCAGGAATCGGTGCCAACTGTGCGTAGATCGCGGAGGAGACTACTTTGGTAAAACCTGGGACCAATCGTTGGAAAGTTGAATAAATTATTCTTTACGAATCCAGTTCTGGAACTTCTTGTAAAAAGAGGTTTTATTTTGCAGACGACGGATAAGTCTATACGCATCTGTTTTGTTTTCAATGGTTTAGTCCACATGAGGAATCAGTAAATAAGCAACTAACAAAGTACTATTTCTATATTGTTTTTAGTGTTATTACCAATGTACTGTAATAATGTACTTTTTACAAATAATTATTTAAAATCATAAATATATAATATGACTAGTAAAAAATAGGGATTTTGTGCATCCAAACGGAACCAACCTGTTGTGCTTTTTATACCTACAACAACAACAACAGCTTGAGGTTGATTACATTTGTTGTTTATTTTTTATTTGAGTTCCTACTTGAGTTTAGTAATGTCAGGTGCTCCGAATTGTCAAAATGCGAAGTGTCACGTGGAAGTGTTAACAAATAAAGCGATGAAAATAAAGGGATAAATTATTTGCTCACAAGGCTAAAGGAATACCGTTTTTATCTAACGACTATCCACCCGCCATAATCTCCTGGTCGCTTATATTATGACAGGAATAGATACTCTCAATGCGTGTTTCAGCCAGATGCGACGATGCAGCATATAACAGAAACGTCAACATAAATTACTTTATTATTTCATATACTAATTTCGGAGACATACTACACCATCCGTTGGAAATCGCACAGCCTCTGAAACAAGCTGTAACAAAACAATAATTTAATGCAAATATATGTAAAACAGAGCGCATGGAAAATGATGTAGTAACTATTGATTACACAAGCTGACTATATCGAACAGGTATGAGATTTTATCTTATGATGGTCCAAGTGATATGAATGAATGAAATGGAAATGATGCAATAGAAAAAATTTCAAACTGTATCAATATTTGTGTTAGGCCACTTTCATAATTACTAAATGGAATAGCTGAAACCAATTGTGAAATAAAAATTCAAAACAGCTAGGAAAAGATTCAACCAAAAACTCTTAAATCAGACACTTATGAACACATACAAAACTGCAATTTTAAAGTAGTAATGCGAGGAACACATTATTCAACCGACACAAAAGATATAAAGAAGAACATATACACAAAATACAAAATATATCCAATATAAGACAAAGGAGCACCAAAAAGTATCTGTCATTATTCTCAGATGAAATTAAACTGAATAACAGCACCAATAAAGAAATTTATAACATTAAACACTTAATGAACATAAAAATAACAATCGAATTCTTCATATCTTAAAAGGCATATGCCATAATTCACAAAGTGTCAAAGATAGCGCCATACAAACAGTTTATGCATCACTATATAGTGTACAGATAATCATTTAACTATTGTTTGTTCAAAGAAAAAAATAATTAAGAATATAAAATATGTAAACTATGAAAAAATCACACAGCTAACTATAGATGCTGTCATACTCATAAGCGAGTAGTAGATATCTTATGTAAAAAAAAAACAGATAAATGCTAACAACTATCTCACAATATCAACCAGAAAGAACAAGACTATCATATGTTCAAATAATCAGAAAAGACAACCAGCTCAGGATCATCACTGGGGACCCAGGATGATTACACGAAAAGGAAGATAATTGCTGAAAACAGTGGATAAGAATAATTTTTATGGCCTCTCAACTGGTCCAATCTACTAGCTCACAAATATCAGCAAACTACCTAATCTCATTGACTTCTGCGTAGTAAAAGCATATTTTGAAGTTACCTCAAAGCTGAAACAAACTGAAATCTATCGTCAGATCATTTTTTCGTCATAATTTTCCAAGCCTTTCGCAAAGTATAGTATGTTGAACTCCTGTACAAAATTAAATCTGATCTACAACAGTGTCTTACAATTATATTTGGCAGGCATATACTCGTACAGTTTAAAGAAAGCAATAGTGAAGCTAATGTGGGCTATGGGCTGCAGTATTGATCTACTACTAAATCCAACTTAGCAGTACTTCAGCGATTTCACTCAAAGCTGTTGTAAATGTTGTAAATTCAATCGTTGTATATCCTTTCTTACCTCATTTTGCTATTTGAACACTTAGATGTAGTCCAAAAAGTAACTATTAAAAACAAAAGGTTCGTTGCTTATTATGGTAAAGAGCAAAAAAGACATTAATATTTGAAGATTTTTTCTTGAGCAACATTTAACCTGTTGCGTTCAAAGGCTTTTTTGGGTTTTGATTTTAAACATACTTTGAACAATGAAATCGTATTGATCTTTTATTAAAGTCAGTAGAATATTAATTTATTTGTTGTTAAAAGCAGAGCTTAGGATTATAATAATATTATAATCTGTACCTCTCCTACCGTTAGGTGTAGAGGATAGCTTTAGTATTAGGCGGGATCTAAATAAAGTTTTTTTTCATTGGCTATGACGTGTGCCAAGATTTTATAATTTCATAAATTTTTTAAGGGTGAATCTAAATATTCCTTCTGCAAACATTCATCTATTACTACACAAGTCTTGAGCAATTGATTAAACAGTTATATGTTACTGCTGTAGCTAAATTTTATTACTTGGCCTGACACTCTGACAGCCAAAACTGTAAAAATAATGATCTTTGATAACTTTAAGATGTATTTATTTTTAACCTGTGATAGCTATTTTTAACCATTTTTTTCAATTTCAAATAACGTTATTTTGTGGGCCCGTTTAAGACCTCATTCCCATTTTCACTAAAATGTGGCAGAGAACATTGACTTATTAGAATTCCAGTTCTGAAAATGACGGTTACAAAATCATTTGCAGACACAGATTTTCTCTATTTTGCTGGCTGCTATGTCAGAGCAAAATATATTTGACACGTTCTTTTCGGTAAATTATTGATATTTCTGACTCGTTCCATTTGAGTTTTTTATTTTTGTTTGACAGCTATGGCTTTTTACTAGAGCATACTTCTCATCGTACCTGTGGTGATTGATATTCCCGTTTCCTTTGGTTAGAACAGCAGCTAGTTAGTAAGATGATGATGTACCATCTTTCAAGGATTCTCTTATTAGGATTCGATCTTTATGTTGCTTAGTTATCCAGTTCCCGCCTGTTGTTTATTAATCAGTCTCCTAAAGCCGTTTTAGGAAATATTTTACAGCACATTTCGAACACGTAGCGGTTTCAACATGAGATTTTTCAGTTTGTATAAAAAATTGATATATTAGCACTATTGATCACCAATTTCAGTTTTTTAGACATTATCAACAGAAATGCTATTATTGTCCAACTAATTTAAACACAGTAGCGCTAACGGACAGAAAGAAATTTTTTAAGTCTAGAGTTTCGAATGTACACCTACCAGAATATTTTTCGTCTTCCACTTACCTGACATTATAGTTGTACTGAACGATTAAATTATTTGAGTAATTACGAAATAAAGATACATTCATAAGATTCATTTGAACTGTAGTATTAAGTAGTGCATTTTGAAAAAATGTTGAAGACTGGAAATATAAAAATAAAATGTTCCTTAAAACCACCTATAAAAAAGAAAATAAGTATCAGCTTTGTTGGTTTAACAAATAACATTGAAGAACATAATAGTAATGCAAAAGAAGCATATCGTTCAAAAATATTTATATTGTCTCTTGTACATTTTCAAAATGGAAATCTCTCCATCTCTGCTCATTATCAGTGTCTCATAAAATCTATCCAAATGCAAACTCTTATCAATTTCTTTGCTCTATATGTACTGGTACCACATATAGTTGCAACTTAATGATGCCAACAACATGTATCTTTGATACTCAAATTGAGTTACTGAACGCATAAAAAATATACAACTGAATCCTCTACTTAGTTATGAATATTTTAACTCTACAGTTATTTTATAAAAACGTGGCATACACAACATTCAACCACATAAAACATTAAAATTTATCAAAACTGGATTTATGTATTTAAATAGCTCTATAACTATATAATAACAAAAATAACAACAAAAGCCTCAAAATGCATAAAGAAGCAAAATAATTGATTTAATAAAAAGTAAATGCAAGAGATATACAGGAATAGTAAATATTTATGATAAATGTTGCAAATTAACTACAATACATAATTTACAATTTATTTTAAAAGCTATAAAAATGTCCTTTGTAAAGTATTGTATTGTATCATCCGATCCTAATGTGAACGGCTGTGTTGCAATCGTATAATGGTGATGACCATCTATTTTAATTGCGATTGAACCTCTGCAAGGTGGCGGTCGAATAAAAGCATCGTATAAACAAATTCGTCTCCAGCAAGGCGCCTATTTGGACACGTTCAAACTAATTAAAGAGCTAAAATGAATTCGTTATTTAAATCGAAGAGAAACCTGTTATTAATGTTTTGTAGGAACACCGAGATTCCATTGTTCTCATCCAGCGTTCTCAGCTTTGAAGAAATGCGATGATTAACATCACATGACTAACCGGGGAGCAAATACCACACACCTTCGGCAATCGCAGTTTACGATCTGCAGTTAAATACTCCTATAAGTGCGAGTAATGCCCTACAGAGCATGGATGTGAAAATCCACTTATAACTCGAAATGTGACATCCACTTGCTATGCTGGCCTGTGATTTATTATAAAGCATTCATTGAAGCCAATGAACCGAGCGATCAGATTTTAACGCGTGTTAGCGGAATGCGGCTCGCGTGGAACGCTCCACACGTACGCTGCCGTCTTCCTTCGCTCACGCACTGCAGGGCTCGCCGCTCCGCAGACGAACAATGGACGTTGGAGCTGCGTTGGAAACAGGCCGTGCAGTAGCCGTAAGATGTTGCTGAAGTCTTCTGAGCCCGCGATATGTAAATCTGAATGGACATATTACTAGTATCATTTTACACTTCAGTAGAATTCGGTGCTTCTTTATTCAGAACGACGATTATCTGTTGCCCAAAACACTGATTGTATTAGCGGGGTAAATTAATCTGCGCCGCCGCCTTGATGGATGGATTTTACTTGAGCAGTTCCAGCAAACTTCTTAACTAACAGAAGAGAGTTTCTCACTATTACATTATAACGTTTAGTCCATTGAACTTTATGGCATTTTTTCAGAAATGTGTCTGTCCTATCTGAAAAATTAAATGTGTGGGTGGTAGTTTAGAACTCCTACAGGTTATTCATATCCTTAACTGAGCAGTTTTTTCCACTTCGTTTTGCTCCTTACTATTGTTTCCAGTTTAATATTTATAACGTTCAAATTTTCCACCAAAATATAAAGATTCATTTTTGGAGTAGCATTTTTTCTTTTACCTTTAAGCTTAAGCCTAACTGCTTTACTAGTTATCCAAATAAATTCTGTTATTTTTTCTCCTTAATATATTTTTTAATATCTTTTTACCAAACATTACTTTTCTGAATTCTCTATTTCTATATTTCTTTAACTTCCTCTTTTTACTTACAATATTAGTATATGCTTTAACAGTTTAAATACATATGCTTTTCCGTATTCCACCAGTGTTTTCTATTTTCTTCTTCTTCTTTTTGAATTCCCTTTCTTCGTGCTAATTTTCGTACGTATATTCATCCAGGTTTCTTTTATCTATTTATGATTTCTATTATATTGCTATTTTAGTCTATTTATTATCATTTTCCTATCGTAATTGTTTTCAGTAGATTCTCAATTTTTGTTTGACGCCTAATCCATTCGCTTGACTTTTTGGCCTTAATAGTGATGCCATATATCGCTGAGTTACTTGTGGATTATAAATATTTTTCTGCGTAAAGTCTCTATACTGTATGTTAATACACGAATAATGCATTGTTTCATTGCTTTAATTTTCATACGAGTTGTAAGTTTCTTATTCCTATTTCTTATAATATGGTTCAGTTTTCCCAACGCAGTCCATACTATATATGACGGTTTACATTAGCATAATGAATTTCTTTGCCTATTTGTATAATTTATCTTAAATATGTATACCGATTGATTATCTCCACAGTTTTGTTATTAAATATAATGTTGAAATTGACCATTATGCGACAATCAGTATATCATTTTTTCAGTCATGTTCACTGTTAAGCCTTTTTTAAAATTTTTTTTGTAGTTCCTGTAGCACGTCTCCAACACCACATTATCAGCATATTTTAATTTAGTGGGCCTCTTTACTTTTAAAACAATGCAGAATTTTTTGGCTATATCGATCCATTGGACCTTTGTATTTGGTTCATTTGTTGCGCCTTTTTGTTTAAGTTTCTTCTTAATACTTTCAAATTCTATCTTCTTTTATTGTTTGTTATATCTAGTACTGTCAATTCTTATGTGATGTTTGACAAATTTTTTTAACTGAATATATTAATAAGTCCTTCTTTTTCCCTTGGCACACTAATTCTGCTCGTTTATGTATTAGTTTTTGCAGTTATTTTTGTTCTGCTACTTCCTGGTATTTTTTTAACTTTTTTCCCTGATATCAATATACCTGTTATTTTTGTATTTATAGTATCTATCATATCTCGTTTTGTTATAGGGCTGTTCTTATTTTCATTTGTCTTAATCGAGAATTTGTCTATTTATGTTACTATCTTTTCGTTTTAATAACTTTATTTATCCTTGTCTTGTATTTATTATTATCTTTGCTTTTACTAGTCTGTAGTCATTGCCGGTAGGGAATTTATTGATCACAGTTACGTTTGTATCTCGTGCTTAGTTTTCTTATTAAAGCTTACCTATATCCACTTTCTATTAATCTTTTTCTTAAAGTATGTGTTTATAATATATAATTTAAAGTTTTTGCATAGTTTACCTCAGTTGTCTTTGGTCATATCTTTTATTTATTCCAAAATTTTTAATTTATCTTTAATTTTCTCCTCAGTGATCAACCTAGTATTGAAATTGCCAAAGATAAGGTAAAAATCTGCAAATAAATCTTCCTCATCGCTGTAGTTAGTAGTAGGGACGTAAATTATGTTAAATTGGTATTTATTTAATATTTGAATAATGTGGTACGCGATTCTTGGTGATATAGTGTTCATTTAAATTATTTTCTTTTTCTGTTTATTAGACATCCTATCCTATCATATAGCTTTCATTATAATATTTTCTATTATGCTGATGCTGTGATAGAACTTAGTTCATGTTTCTTCCTTCTTTATTATTTCGCTTACCTACTAAACCCCATTTATCTCTTTTATAAATTCAATCATTCCTTCATCAGTTCTAAATATTTGAACATTATACGTAGCTATTTTCTTTGTCAATTTTTCTTAGCATACTTGTCTTATCCAGGTATCATCTGATTTCCCACCTATTCCAAAGTTACTTCAGTAGATTGGTTCTAATCTGCCAGTGTCAGAGAGTCTTTGCAATATTATTTTTAAATCGCCAGTTATTTTTAACTGGCGAAACGGGTTGGTACGTGGGAGATATTTTATTTTCCTCTTAGTCGGGTTGGAAATTTTCTATCTGCCATTTGGAGCACCCCCCCCCCCCCCCGCATAAAAAACCGTCATTCTAATTCTATAAATTATGCTAAAACAACTACAATTTCTGAAAAAGCATCTAAGCATGGTATGTGGTTTCACTTCTTATGTAGCCAGTACAGCTCTTTATGTAAACGACTGATAACCTAATATTACTTTCCACATCAAGATTTTTTTAGTTGCTATTGAAATGTAGTTCATGTTGAGAGCAGTGTTGTATTGTGTTTTAAATTGTTTGAATTTCGTTATTAGCCAACCACACCTAAGTGCAGGCTATTGCAGTTGTCCAATGATAAATCCTCATACCCTTGGACAGCAGCCAAACGGCTAAGATAAAAACAAAACTCTTTTAAATTGGAACTCAATGATCTTCAAGTATTTAGTGATTTTTGGTGAAAGTACTAACTCTATATATATAAATACCTATTACTTTGTTTTCATATGCGCATAGTTTTGTCCATTTCTTTTTCCTTATTACAAAAATACGATCTTCACCATCATTTTTATTGTTGTCATATTTGCCTGTATCTCTAAAATGATTAACATCAACTATTCAATAATTCTTTTAATTAGCGCTGCAATGTTTATTTCTCGTATTGCTAATACTAATGACCCTACAATCTACAAAATATTTTCTTTTGATTTATTTAATTTTTATGACACAAATCTGAGCAGTAAATAGCTCTCTTGCGTATTTGATTTACTTACCGATTCTCGACTGGACCAAATGGAAGTACTTGTAAATAGCCGCTTCGTGGTGCGGTGTGGAAAAGTAGTACGGCCCATGTGGAAGGCCAATTTAATCGTCCCTTAAACGGCCGTCGCGTTAGCGATGGGGCTACCGATATCAACAATTCAAATCGCTCACCTGAAGTTCGGCTTGGCTTCGTCGGCGATTCCAATCACATCTCGTTGCGGATCATGGTTATCATCGTGATTGTTGAAACACGATACAAATTGGCCGAGCTGCGATGCGTGAATATTCTGTCTGAATATGCGTGAATGTATGCGGGTAAACAATTCGTAATTCGTCTCAATTATGGAAATGTCTTTTGGGTTTAACACGTAGCCTGCTTTATGCTGTTGAGCAAAACCCATGTTTGTGTGCGAGCAAAACGTAGCTGATATCAAAGGTCCATGCCGCCGCGATATAAAGCGGTTCAAGGGCGAAAAGGCCGCCACACCACAAATACTTGTATTATGACGTTAGCTCAACTTATATATGTTAACATCTTGTTCAAATTATTTAATTCTCCCATGACCACTCGTTCGATTGTCTACTCTAACAATACTCCAATCGTAGTATTTTTTAATAACAATAACAAAATAACAGTTTATCTTACTGTCTAAAAATAAAAATTTATTCGTAATTTCTACAATTTAAATTCTATTATATTTAACATACTTTTATTCTACAACTTTAACCACTTAAAGACGAAAGTTCGTGCTGTAACCTAATCTAAATTCCGCTTACTCCAGTGGTCACTAAAAATTCATCATAGTCTCTTTCAACAAGAAGAAAAGAAATTGGTCCTGTTTTTATAAGTTTTTTTTATTGCGCCCAGTATTTAGCGTTATTCATTAAACTTGCTCAGAATGTATTTAACCGTCAGGTGTTTTTGACGGCCGGAAGCATTGTGTTTGTTATTGCCGTTCGAACTCGTGCGCCAGTTTGGCAGGTCGAGGCCTTTACTGCTGTCTGCCTCAATTTTTTATTTAAGTTACATTCATTAAATCCTGATTTCTTAAAATTGAAACTTCACTCTTTTCTCCAAGATTATCTTGGACTTTCTCTTTTTGTTTCCATTGAACTTTTGTGTGTTATTATATATTTTAATCTATTTTACCATGCTCGCATTGTTTTATCTTTTTCTTCTATACAGTTAAATATGTCTGTCTGTACCATCATTCTCCGTCTAATCTTTTCATTTCTTATTCTATACATTCTAGTTACCTTACAGCACCTTTTGCACTATTTCATCTCTACGATTAACTTACTTTTATTTTGTTTGTTTATGATACAGTTGTCTGGACCATAAGATATATAATTTGCACCATAGTGTTATATATTTGGACCTTCAAATTTCTATTTATGGTTTTGTTTTCTTCAAGACTGAGTTAAGTTGTTTTATACATTGTTTTATCTGTCGTAATCTGTTTTTTATCTCGTTCTTTATGCTAGCTGTCCTTGACTGTACTCTTAAGTATTTAAATTTTTCTGTTTTTCTTTATTTTGTAGTTTTTGTTTATTTCTGGATCTCCAATTCTTTCCTCTATTGTTACCAGATATTCTATTTTATCAAAATAAATTTTCAGTTCCTTTTTGGGTCTTCTTTCCATTAGCTTCTCTAGCATAAAATTAAAACTATCTTCAACGGCGATCACTTCGTCGTCTGCTAATTTAAGTTTATATAGGTATTTATCCCTTATTGGTCGATCTATGTATTTGTATTTTATTTTTAAATCTTTCAGGAAGTACTAAAAGTATATTATAAACAGAGCCGGTGGTGTAGAGCAACCTTAAAGTAATTCTTTGACAGTTTTACAGTTGTTCCTAATTTTTTAGTCCAATTTTTATAGTTACCTTTTATTTTTATACAGATTTTTCGCTGGATCTGCCAAATTATTATATTACTCCTTTTAGTACTGTGTTATAAGCCTTTTTGAAGTCGATAAATGCTAGGCAAATTACTCCAATTTTTTCTCTTGTTTGTATTTATTGTTGTAGCGTGTATATAATACCTATGGTTGATATTCATGCTGTGAAGAAGGTATATGCACTTTTTCACGTTCTTTGCCATCTTATATTTTTACCTTTAATCTTTCGTCTATTTCAGTACTTAACCACTTTCCATAGTACTTTATATAGTACTTCAGGCGCTACCTCCGTAAACCTAAGCTTTATATATGTGTACGTGTCTTTTGACCTATGTAATGTGTGGCTCTAAGCTCCACATAAGAGCACGGTCTTTAAACTGAGTGGTCAAGGCTCTCATATGTTTGCCTTCTCTGCCCGGTCGTCGCGCATCATCTCTAATGCGGGGCGATGTGGCAAGCACCGCACTTTAGACGACCGCCATTATTACTCCTTGTTCGAGCAAGCGCAGATTATCTTAAGCGACTGAGTAGGCCACCCGCCAGGCATTAAAGAGCTTCAGGAATGGAACACGAGTCTGTCCGCATCGCAGTCTGCGCCTCAACCGTTTAGACCACTCTGGCGTTAATCTTTTAACCTGTCATACCTAAATTATCTTAACTTTTAATTAAATCATCTTTGATATATTTGTTTTGTTATTTCAACTTGTAGTAAATATACATAAGTTTTCTGTTGATTTTGTCTATATTTATTGTTATGTTGTGTTTTCTGGCATTTTTTGCCTTCTAAACTCCATAATCTTGCTACTAGGGGTCTAAAGCCAATCACACACTCTGCTCTTTTTTCACCTTTACATTTTTAATTATTATTGTATTTATCTTATTATTATAGAGTCTGTGACTGATACGAGATTTTGTGTCTCATATCCAGATCTAATTGTAAATGTTTAATAATTAAATTTTGTGATTTGTACATTTCTGTTGTTTTCTCCGTTATCATTTAGGGTACCCCCTCCAAACTGTGTTTTGGTCTATCATTCTTTCTGCTTTCCATTTAGATCCTTTGCAATCTAAATCCGTCTTTTTTGCTTTTTCTATTTTTTTCATTATCGCATCTACAAATTTATCTTTTACCTCTATTGGACTCTGATCGTTAGGACTACGTACGCCTAGGACCATAATGTCTAGATCGTGTATGATTAACTTCAATTTTAATATTCTTTAGTTTATTAGTTGTCAGGATTTTATTTGTTTTGTGTATTTATTTTCAAAAAAAATTGTATTTTTGCTTTGTCTCTTTGTTCCTTATTCACTCCACTCCAGCAGAGTAATTATTAAATTACTAAATATTAGTATATTTCAATTTATTTTTCTTGTAATTATTACAATATAATTCCTTTTACAAACATATGAAGCTACAAGAAAAATGTTATGATCATTGAAACATATATGTTCCATAAATTATCAGAACAAAATACAGTTTCTTGGGTTTAACAACTGGTGGTAATATGGGTAAAATGCCTAATGTTAATAGAATAAATAAATTTATGTTGCTCTTCGTACATCATGTTTTACACCAATTTTTTTTAATAAAGAATAAATCATATTATCTGTTACATTTATTTTTATTCTCATTTTAATAAGTTTTAAGACAAAAAAATTAATAATTATTTAAAATGTATAATGGTGACACACCTATAATTACAAATTGCTAGAAGAATGTATTACAACTCATATATAACACAGACATTTCTCTTAGTTCATTTAATTATGTAAGTAAATATTAAAAATAAATTGGCTTATTTATAATTAACCGTAAAATAGTATATTTAATTCCATCACCAGCAAAGAATTACAGATCAAAAAATTAATAACTAATAGTAAATAACTGCGTATAATTACCAAGGGTATATTTAAAAAATCAATTTTGTTGAGTAACGATTTAATGGAATTTGTTTCGGTTGTTTTTTGAGCACTAAAACATCTCTCTCGCCAAATTCTTTCTGTACTTTCACGTATGCTTTCGTAACTCTTTCCCTCATTTAGAAACCTTTACTTTTACTTTCATTTTTATTGTGCTTTTGTTGGGTGTCTACGACTGACAAACTTCAGAATTTTTGCCACATCAAGTCGCTCTCCTGTAGCACTTAAAATATTTTTTATTGGTCGACTGTGAAAGTATTTATTACGTTTGCTTTCGTTAATGAAACTATTTTGAAAATGTTTAGAAAATTTATTTACTATTTGCGAAAAAATGTTTTAAGTATGCTTTATACTACTGTATATAGAACGATTAATCGTGCTAGGGTTTTCCAAATTGCCAGTAAGTAAAAATTTATTTTATAGTTTTGCTATCAAGGAATCTTCTCAAGGAACTTATCTACACAAAAATATCTCCAGCGTGGTCCAGTAAATAAGGCATGGGCTGCGATGCAGAGAAACCCGGGTTTCATTCCCGGGGCTCTCTTATGCCTGGCGAGTGGCTTACGCAGTCACTAAAAATAATTGAGTACCTGCGTTAACTTCGAACAAGAGGTAATAATGGCAATCGTCTAAGGCGCAGTGCTTATTACTTTTCACGCATTAGAGTGCGTGACGACACAGTGGGGGCAAACATAAGAGAGCCTTAACCTCTCAGTTCGCAGGCCGCGCTCCCACACAGAGCATTAAAGCCTTGCCATTAACATTATATTCTATAGAAAATAAGTGTTAAAGTGTCTTTAATTTTGTTTAAATTCTTACAATTGTATATCAATTTTGTGATTTTGATAATTTCTTATTTTATGTAAAATTTTTCAAATTTTGAACAAGAAACTCTAAAATAATTTCTTCTTTCAATGAAGTTTTAAATGCCTGAATCAAATACAAACATATTGTTTTTGATATATAAAATTGTCATTAATGCGTTCCTCTGTTGTCCAGAAAAATTCTCAAATTTTTGTGAAGTTTGGGCAGCTGTATGGGGTCGTCTAGTATTGAAAATTTGGGATTTTTTGTTCTTCAAAAGTTAACAGAAACAATTTAAGTAACCGTTAATTGGTTATAATTCTTGAGAAGGCTGCAAACAATATGAATATTCTTATCAATCACGCTGGTTCTCGGGCGACGTCACCGACCTTCCCACCTGCAACATATAGAAGCAATGTATTTTCTCGTTCACCCCTCGATGTGTAAAAAAATAAATTTCAGTATATATTTGCTTCTTATAAGTAGAGGACAATGGGAAATTGTGTGATAATGAAATGTGTAATAGATTTCAACCAAGATAAACCACTTTTACAAAAAAGCCCAAAAACGTGCTTTAGTCTCATTCATTAGCACAATTGTTAATTTGGGCAGAACAATTTACTGCACTCTTTTCACCCATAAATCGGTGTTCATTATATTTATAAAACTCTGATTTTTTATCGCTAATATACAAAGCAAATCGCATACATGAAAACTTTTCTATTGCATTTGACTCACTTAAATTATACGGTACTCCAGTACCAAGATGTTTTTACATATCGAAGAATGAAAAAATATATGTCGCCATCTTCATATAAACTTCTTACATTAAACAACTTATGACGCCTTTGTTCACTTCCTTCTATAAAAACGATACTAATACCTTTTCAGATTCTTGAAGTATACTGATTATTTAGAAAATAAAGTAGTATTCTATAAAAAATAAAATTTATTAAATACACCGTGATTCAAAATGATAAGATTTTATAAGTCTACAATTGAAAATTAGGATTAGTGGCAAATATGATGTAAATTACATTTGATTGTAGTCGCATTCAAGTTTTATGCCCCTCCGGTAACATAATTCACCACACACACGATCAACAATGTCTTTAACCACTGAGTTCACCGTAGCTGTAGTGCGGTTTCTTAGGTCGTCCAAAGTTGTTGGTGGAGGTGGTACATAACTGTTTTTTTTCAGAAAGCGTGCTAATTGAGTAGAGTTTCGTCCTGTTGGAAATTGAAGTTGTTCAAATCTTCATTCATTTAAAGAACATCGCAAGATACGTTACCTCAGTAACTGTGTTACCATCAAAAAAGAAAGGTTTATAAAACCTTAGTTTCTGTTATACCATAGAAAACATTAACTTTCAAGGAGTTCCTCCCGTGTCCCAGTGCTGCAAGGAAATTTTATAGCCTCTATATCTGAACATTGTGTCGGTTCACTTTTGACCTAGATAGAACGTTGTTGCAATACAAAAGTATCATCGAGCATATCATTAGAAAAGTCTATACAATTTAACTTGGCATTTGCACAAAGACCCTCTACCAGTTATTGGCGGTATAGTTTAAATATTAAACGACGCCTCAATACACATCAGGTAGTTGTTTATGGCAGTCCATGTTCTTAGCACACTCTACGGGTTAACTTCATTGGACTACGCTCTAAACTCTCTCGAATTGGTCCCATGTTATCCTTAGATACACACAGTCGACCCGTGCCTTCACTTTTACACAACCAGTTGATTAAATTGATGATTCCAACGGCAAAAGATCTTTCTCGTTGGAGGTTTAATGTTGTAATGACAATGAAATGTACGTTACATCACAGTCGACAACTTTGTTGCACTGAACTCATAAACCAAAAAACCTTGTACTGCACTGTAGCGCTCTAGCGGTAGTAAGCTCTTTAAAAAGTTAAGTGAATCATTTACATACGACGTGTAGTTCAGGAAATACATCATTTTGAGTCACTTTGTACATGAGGCTAATTTTAAGTGTAATAATATTTTTCAAATTTGTTAATATAAAATCACAAATCATGTACACATATCATTGCAAAGTCCTACAAAATAAAGTATTCATATATAATTTATACGTAAAATCACATTTCAAAAATAAAATTAAAATATACTTAGGACGACAGTGATGCATAAAAATTCAAAACGAAAAATGTTCAGTACGTGCAACTCCATACAATTATTTTTACAAAGTTTAAAATCTGCAATAGACTTTAATTATTTCATATGAGATAAAAAATAAACAAGACAAGCACAGAAAATATTCAGTTACTCTTTTGCATCCTATTTTTGTCAAAATACTTTTATTGTTTAACGAAGGAATAGCGTAATGAACAAAACCGTATTATGGAATAGAAATAATGGCCATCTTTAAGTCTGTACGATGCCTCAGCATTAGCCATATGTTTGTGTATTAGACTATAAAATTGTTTAGTAAAACTATAGGTGTCAAAGATCTTTAAATATCTGGAAAGGTACCAACGGTTTATTATGATCACTAAATACTCCAATTAAACAAGATCCTCTTCATAAATAAAATATTACACAGACGCGAATTTCTAGAAAACTTAGATATCTCTCATTATCAAACTTAAAATTTTTACAGTTTAATAAGCAAATGACAGAATGTATGCTAAATCGTCCGAATAAGTGTCTCAGTTATTACCAAGAATTCAGAAATACCACCATCTAGTATCTTTAACGGTTTGTTGGAGAGTCCGATATTCATTTTTGTAAAAAAGGTTTTAAAATTTCGAACACTGTGTAGGATGTTTTAGAAGATGTAGTAAAATCTCTATATTATGCGTTTTATGTAAGGTGAGCCAGCAAGGCGCTGCAACAATCCATACAGCAAATCAAGCCTGACGTGGTAGAACTTCATTTTTTAAGAGTAGACATTCGATCTTCTGAAGCCCTTTGGTTTATAAATTACAGGTAGTTTTAGACAAGATGGTTTGCTTAAAAGGACATTCTAGTATTGATCTGGGGATAGCCCTAAGGGCTGCAGTCAATACGTTTCCGATGGATGTAGTGTGTGCCGCTGTAGACGATTGACCCAAACGTCTCAAAGCATGTGTATAGAATAGTTATTTTGAATAAGTCCTTTTATTTGTTATTATCAACAATCGTTTAAAAAAATATGAAAACACTTAATTGTCTTATTTTTGGGCTTCTAATCAACTTGTAACAGTATTTGTGGAAATACTAGGTATACCTATATTGTCTAATGAGTAGATAAGAGCGCATGCATTTTTGGATCTCTAAAATCAACAACCACAAACAAATTCGTTAAACTAATAATTCTTCGACGCCACATAATAACGCATTCAATTAGTTAATTAAATAATGAACCCCCGGGGGACTTCAAACAGGAGCTGCCGAGAGTGAGAGGAAAGAGAAGGCCGATGTTTTCAAAGCGAATAATAAGGAACTGAGAATGCAGCTACTCGACAATCAAGTAATTGATATCGTGCGAATTGCCGCAGATTCCATAAACAGCCGGCATCCGCGCCTAGGTGCTGCGGCCTGGCCAATTAAGCCCCGCGCGCCCAGCATCGCCGGCTAATCGGCGGCCTGCCGAAAGCTCGCGGCACAACACTGGCGGAAAACTTCGCCTGCCGGAAAACTTCTCGATGTTTAGATATTTGAAACTGAAAGCGCCGCGCAAACTTCGCGAACTTGCGAACTCGCCTGCCTGCTGCCAGGCTGAAACATCAGAGGCCGTATTGATCCTGGACAAGGTTACGCGAGTTTGGCGGTGCCGATGCGTTATCCTCCTTTTCTACCAACGCCAAGCGCACCTAAACACGGAGTCGCCGAACTGGAGTCGGACCGCTGGCCGCAGGAGGTGTTCTATTATTCGAATGGAACGCGAGCCCGATTGATTTGAATGCACAGCCAGCCAATCCTCCCGTGCGCGCGAAGACTGCAATTAACGCCGCACACCAATTAGCCGATTATTTAGGAAGGACATGGGAACCGAGGAATCGAGCGCCTCTCTTTCTTGTAGACAAAGAAAACGTCGCCTTGACCCAGTGCTCTGCCTTATTAAGGAATGTAAAGAAAGCACCGATCCCATATCGATTCTCACAGTTTTCCAACCACTCAATGTCGAACCGTAAATTCCCTAGTACCTGCGTTTTAATACCATCACGTACAATTGTCTGCCAACTTCGACTCTTCGCCATACTCCTCTAATTTCAAGCAACTCGCTAAAACGATTTTTCATTAGGTTCTCTTTAGCACTTTCATCGTTAACTAATATTTGCAGAATACCTGTTTCGTTCTTTACTACTAGCATAGGTTTTCGGTTTTCAGTTCTACGTAAATATAAAAGTTTACTTTAACATGTAAACATAATCCAATAAAACAGCACCAAAATAATCTTACTACACCATACTTTTCACACATTTTTTATTACTCAGAAGTATTGGCAATACGAAATTTTTTAAAACAAAGTCAAATATAATTTTTGTAACACATTGCAGCATGAATTTCATATAACTTAAGTTGGATTTATTCAAATATGAGCCATTGAACTTGCTATACAATTTTTTTTATTCGAAGACTCATGTGCAACTCATTGATGAAAAATCAAAAAATGTGTTTGGATTTTCCACATCCTAAACTACACTTTGTCATTTCTAAAATTATTTTGTATCAATACATTACACCAGACGTCATTCATGGAGAAGCACAAGCTCTCAAAATACTTCAATTAAACAAAATTTCAGTTTTTCAAAATAAGGCAAACGCCAGAGTGGTCCAAGCGATTGAGGCGCGGACTGCGATGCGGACGGACCCGGGTTTCATTCCCCGAGCTCTGATGCCCGGCGGGTGGCCTACTCAGTCACTGAAAATAATTAAGTACCCGCGTTCACCTCGAACAAGGTCGTTTAAGACGCGGTGCTTGCACATCGCCCCGCTTCAGAGATGGTGCACGACGACCGGGCAGTAAAAATTGAACATATGGCAGCCTTACTCTCTCAGTTCGCAGGCTGTGCTCCCACGTGGGGCGAATAGGTTACCACCAAACCAAACATTCAATCATTCTTATGTTCTAAACCTGAGATAAGAAAGATATCAACTATAGACCCATTAGTTTATTATACTATTGAAACTGCTAGAAAAAGTCATCCATTCTCGACTAAACGACGAAGTTCTTAGACTGAACATTCTACCACATTATCAATTTGGCTTTAGAGAAGATCATTCCACCTGCCATCAATTACAGCGCGTTACGGAAACAATTGAAAAAGATTACGAATCCAAACAATACCCAGTAACTTTGTTTATCGACATAGCTCAAGCTTTTGACCGCGTATGGATCAACGACCTAAAATATAAAATCTTACAACTTCAACTACCCAATTACATCAAATCCGTACTCTTCTCCTTTCTTGATAATCACACGTACGCAGTCAAAATTCGCACATCCCTATCTGCCATCAAAAACATATAAGCAGCGGTTCCTCAGGGCAGTACTTTGAGCCCAATTTTTTTCAACATCTACATATAGGACCTCCCTACCATCAACGCTGCCCTAGCATTATATGCAGATGACACAGTCATAATAACCAAAGACGAAAGCCTAAAAATGGCTATCTCAAAACTGCAAAAAGCCAGCACTATCCTCAGTAGGTGGCTCAAGAAATGGAACCTATCCATCAATTATGACAAATTCACCACAAAAATATTCACATTAAGACGATTTAATAACCCACCAGAAATCACTATTAACGGACACTCCGTTCAATGGAACACCACCGACAAACCCATTAAATACTTAGGTACATATCTTGACACCAAGCTCACCTGGAAATACCATGTCCTCAAAAAATTAAACGAAGGGCACACGAGATCAATCCAACTCTACCCACTGCTAAACCGAAAGTCCACCTTACTTACTCAATGTACCGCTATCCTGTACAAATCACTGTTATGACCATTAATCCTCTATGGGTGTGTCATATGGGGCAACACATCCAAAACGAATCTTCGCAAAATCCAAGTATTCCAAAACAAAATCCTGAGAATCGCTGTCAATGCTCCTTGGTTCATCACAAATCAACAGCTACACTACGAACTGGGTTTCCCCACAATTGAACAACATATAGCGAAACTTACTAAAAAATTTCATGGCAATCTCAACAACTGCAGTGGTGCAGCTTACTACACACTGGGGCAACGCGGCATCCACGCAAGGCTAAAACGAAAACTACCCCAAAATATATTTCTCAGTGACTATGGTGATGATAATTAACACAAGTGGTCGATTCTAAATCTAGTGCTCTCATAGTGCAAAGTAAACAATAATAAAACTTTCTTGCGGTCATACTCACCGCTTATGCTATTCAATATATATTATGTATTACTTACTAAGTTATCAATGTCTTGTATAACAGTGTAAATTGTTGACCAGGCAAATTCCTAATAAAAAAAAACTTGGGGCGTTAGAGCCTTACCACCATACCAAAATAAGGTCCTTAATTTGATAACAGATGATCACTTATATACTAAATTAGGCTTCAACATCTTGAACTATCACTTATAAATAAATACTAAATGATTCTGCCAAATAATCAACACATATAGCGGTGATTGATTACATATTCTACATCAACACTCCACTCACACAAAATTGAAACAAAAACCTTATTAAATCATCTATCTAAACCTACATAAGATATACTAGAATCTGTGTACATTTAAAATGAAAAAAAACTGCTATGCATAATATAAGTATTTCTTGGTTAATCTGACAAATACACATTAGAAAAGATACCTATAACAATACAACTAAGCAGCTGCTATCACACATATGTGCATCTAAGGATTAGCTCAAGCTAGTTACGTGTTGGACTTCGAGTGTATCTTTATCGACATCGGGGTTTATCAAAGAGCCCCTCTAGAGGCTTTTCGCCTTCCGGAGGTCTTCTGTTTGTGCATCCAAACGAAACAAAGGTGTTGTGCTAGTTATACCTGTAGCGACGACCACAACTTGACTAAGGACAGTGATATTCATTATTTATTTTCAATCTTATATTTAGTTTTGAATTTCAAGGTACGGAGAGCCAACGTGACTAAACCACAATCGTCAGTCTTCAATGACTACTGATCTACTTAACATTGATGCAGAAACTATAATTGTTAACTCTAAATAACGAAAAGAGGCTATCTAAATGAATTCCAGGGAGTTCGATACAGAAAAAATAAGAGAACACTATATACTAAAACCTAAATTACTTAACCGCTCTTTGAATAGATTCCAACCTGTAGTAACCACTGTTACCACAAATAAAAATGCAACAGAGCAATTAATAATTAATATAGCCCCCCAATACCATTAATTGAAAATTTCTAGATATTAGCCAAGCATTTAGTAGCAGAAACAAAGGCCTATATTGTACTTCAAGTAAGCTTCTCTCCACAATTTCTTTAAACCGGGATGGTTCTACGAATTAAAATTAGATGATAAGTCTCATATTACATAGCGTCGTTATGCGTTAGATGTAATTGAAGCGACGTAGATGAATGCCTGCTTTCATTGTTGCACGTATATTCATTTACTATTTACTTATTAATCTATGAGCAGATCGAAAATAGTAATAATTTGACAATAAAAAAGCACATCGCAGTTTTTCTGAAAATGCACTTTTAAAATGTTTTTATGACTTCTTGTACCTACCTGTCATAAAAAATTGCCCTACTTGCACTTAAAATGTTCTAATTGATTTATTAAACTATTATTGTAATTCAGGAGACATGCGACATTTGCACTACATTTCATTGACCTTTGTAAAAAAAGACCGTTTTTATTTGTATTCTATCGTAAACAAGTTTAGTACCCAGCGTCAGCGTAACTCGCAAAAATCGATAGCGTCTAATATAGTTTCAAGAAGTGCCCATAAAATTTATTTAAAATGCAGAGAATTCACAAAATTATAAAACCGCAACTATCAAATCATTAGTGACCACTTTGTCAAGCATTACCACTTTCATTAAAGTACTTAATCTATTGCTGTACCATTTCATCACTTCTAGCATATTCTCCATATATCTCACGAGGTTGCCGGTTTCACATTTTAGGTATTTAAAGTACGGACGATAGGCACCATTTATTTCAGTGACAATATTTGCAATCCTATGACCTCCTTCGTTTTTTTTTTCTTAGGCGACCAGTGTTATTAGTCTACTTTTCTTCTTTATTCGACAATTACGCTCTATCTGCCAGGTGTACAAGTATGAGGTGCAAATTTGAGACAATGCACCAATGAAGTGTAGAATATAACAATTTGACGTATATGCCACTTCGTTGTGCCACCAACAAGAGTCAACGCGCACAAGTAATAAGTTAAAAAAATGTTTGCACAGTATTGTTTTGCTGTGTTCAACATGTCGAAATTTGAGCCAAATAAAGAGCATTTGTAGACAGCATTAATTTTTTGTTTTTATTTGAAGAAAACTGCTGCTAAATCATACCGAGTGCTTCGAGAAACTTATGGTGAACTTGCTTCATAGCAAGATATGTGTGAACGATGGTTTCGGCATTTCAAAAGTGGTGATTTCGATGTTGCAAACAAGGAACACGGAAAACCGCCAAAAAAGTACAAAGCTCTGGAATTGCAAGCATTGTTGGACGAAGACGATTCACATACAAAAACAACTCGCAGGGCAATTGAACGTAAGTCAACAAGCCGTTTTCAATCGTATACGAGAGACGGGAAAGATTCAGAAGGTCGGCAAATGGATACCACGTAAGCTGAACAAGAGGCAGATGGAAAGGCGCAAAAACATCGGAAATTTTGCTCCAACGATACAAACGAAAGTCGTTTTTGTATCATATCGTTACTGGGGATAAAAAGTAAATACATTTTGAGAATCTCAAGCGCAAATCTTGGATAAACTGAGACACACCATTCACATTAACCGCACGACCGAATCGCTTTGGCAGGAAAATGACGTTCTATGTTTGCTCGGACCAGAAAGGTATGATCTATTATGAGCTGTTAAAGCCTAGTGCAACGGTTAATACGAAACGCTAAAACAACAACTGATCGATTGGAACCATTTGCTACTCTCAAAACGACTAGAATACCAAAAAAAGCAACACAAATCATTTTCCTTCATGACAATGCTCCACCACATGCGGCAAGACCGGTTCGTGACACGTTGAAAGCACTAAACTGGGAAGTGGTACCCCATGCGGCTTACACACGAAACTTGACTCCTTCCGATTACCACTTGTTTACATCGATGAGCCACGCACTTGCTGATTTTCCATAAATATTCTGTATTGTTTTTTATTTTTTTATATTATTTCCTTTGTTTTCCATTTCTAAACTATTATTCTACTTCACACCTATACTAACAAATTTTTGTTATTGTAATAAAACTCTAAAACATTCATTGATCGTTGTAATTTTGTGAATGCTACTTCTGACAGCTTTAAAATATTTCCTAAAGAATCACATTCATGAACAGAAGATTTCTTCACCATTTATATCATCAGCACAAATAAATTGTTAATGATAGTGGGGTTATAACGCTCCCTGTAAGAGTATGGCCTGCAAACTTTGAAATTAAGTCTATTATATGTTCGGTCTCAGTGCCTGGTAGTTGCAAATCATCTCCAATACGAGGTGGTGTATTTTTAGCAAACTGAGTGGGCCACTCGTCATCTGAGCCTAGGCTTAAACCCGGGTCCAGAATATTTTTCAAATATCTTTTCCATATTTAATAGCAATGTCATAATTTTGCCAACTAATAAATAAATAAATAAAATGTTTTTTTTTCTATATTTACATCCTGTGTTCTTTTTGGGACACCCTTTAAAATACATAAAACAATTTTCCTAATTAGTATATTGTTAACACCATAACTTATCTTTTTTTCGTACCTCTTAAAAATGAATTTAGTGTTTCTAACTGAAACATAGATAAAAGTAGCTTGCGTCAAATATTAATTCAATTGTAGGCGGATAAGTTCGTTCGCGAGAGGTAAATATATTGTTAAGCTCTACATATCCAATTTAGCTTCAGCGGTTGCAAGCTCATAAATAAATTTGAGCAATTTTGCAGTCAGGCCCTCCAAACTTGATAATCCCAGGGATTTAATGAGGAAATAAGTTTATTGTAATTCGGTGCTTACCTGTTAACTATTAGTTAAAACTAAATTACAGCGCCACTTCTGTTGTCAAAATAGTAGCGTGGGTTGTTAAAATAAATAGCTATCTATGTAATTACATTGTATGCCTGCATTGCTGAACCAATAGCAGAAACTCAAGTTTTATTGAAAACGTCTGGTGCAATTGCGTATTTAGCTAGAATTAATTGTTAAACACAATAACCGCAAAATAATAGAAAAGTGTTTTGTAGTGCTACCTTAAGTAAGAATAGTAATGTAGTGTTGTAAAAAATTATTGAACCATTGTGTTTTTCTAAAAATTAAATTTTTAGAAAATTTTCTTTTGAAGTCCGCCAGTTGTGGACGAAACGTCAAGAGTTTCCAAACTCCAACCACGACCTTATAACGCAAGAACCAACCATGCGATACACCATAACACTGCCCGTAAAAGCCTACGCATCTATAAGTAGATCTGTTTGATAATTCTATTGGTTAAAATCTTTTGGATTTACATGCCACTTCTTCATCATGTAAAAGGTCCGCTGTCATCGTATTAGGATCAACATATCTCGATATGGCGTGCTGATCATTATAAGTTTTTTGGTAACGGTAGGTCATCCGATCTAAATGGATAAGCTCGTTTGATATATACTACATTTACAGCAACCGCGGTACTGTTAGATTTGCTAAAAAATTGATATAACTGAGGCCCACAGCCACATGCTTTAATATTGCTTTATATAGAAATATTTTGCCCTTTAGAGATAATTTGTAATGGTGACCCATTAACCAATACACCTTGCGAAACTTCTTTTAGTCTAGACATATTTTGTCCATGTAGGTCTTCGGCCAAAGAGAATACCTAAATACTCTATATCTTCTATCTGTAGAAATTATTGGTTGTTTAAGAAAATGGGAAGACAAGCTTCCTTACGTAATATGAAGATCACATGCCTTGATTCTGATGCGCGATATTTTAAGTCGGGTTTGGATTTGATTTAAATGGTGTTGTAAGAAACTTAGAGCTAAGTAATAACTGTCCCATATATAATTAAAAAATTGGAAGTCTATAGTAGATACAGCGTTGGTTCCAACACGCTTCCCATGGCACCCTTAAACTGATCGGAAAGAGTGACGTGTATTATTTTTTTAGCTTTACGAGAAAATATGTGTTTGTCACATATGCATGTAAAACACTATAGTAGGAGTGAAACAGATTAGCTTTAATTTTGTACAGATGTCGTATATGCCATATCTTCTCAAATGCTTGTTTTCTTGATCAATATGGACTATGTCAATTAATCTATGTAGCATGTTACTCTCTAAATCCACACTGATGTTCTGATATTAAATCTTAGAAGTGTTTTCAGTATTTTAAAAAGATTTCTTCTGACACCTTTGACAAGACAGGAAGAAAACTGAGATGTTGGTAAGAATATGCCGACTTTCCAGTATTCAGGAAAAAATTCTGTTCTTAATGTGACACTTTATATAAATGTGATCAGTTTCATGTAGGTTTTAAAATTCCTCCAACTATTAAATCATATCTGGGAGACTTTGTATATTAAATTCGGCGAGTATAATTTTTCTTACTTAGTTTACTTGTGCATTCTTAATAGACAATGCCACCTGGAAGAGGATATCGAAATATTTATAAATGTAGTTATCTTCCCTTGGAGTAATTTTAGCTGTATATAGTGTAAATACTTGTTTTTTAATAGTTGCCAAAAATAATCGCCTTGTCTCAATCATTTTTTTTGTCGAGATTCCGTTTGGTAGCCTGAGTGGAGGAATATATTGTTGTAGTTATTTGAGTATGTTTGTGTCTTTCCAGAGAGACTGAAGTGTTGCCTTCTCGAGAGCCAGTGTAATCGAGTAGTCCTAAATTACTTGTTCCTTCATAATATGGAAGAGCGCTTTCAAGTTTCTACTTGTTGTATTTAGTCTATTTTTATTATTTGGTGCTCTTAAATTTACCAGTAGTTGTTATGTATATCTACTCTTCTTAGCATTTTTCTGTTTTACTAATGTAAGAAGTTGAGTAGTACTTCGAGTGACTTTTTCATTTAATATTCGTCCAAAGTCTTACCACTTGATCTTTCTATTGCATAATGTTGAAGATCTACAGCAATTAAGTATCCGATGCTAAGAGCAATTGTAACGAGAGAATGGTTTGACAGTGTATCTAAGTTTGAAATAATTTTGGGTATGTCTACTACAGAGAAGTCAATGAGATCATCTTCCAAGAGTATTAAAAACGTGATTAAATTGTTATTGTTTTGACACCTCTATGTGAACAATATATATCTCAGAAAACGTGAAGGCTTCTAGCCAGTCTTCTAGGTTAATACTTGTTTGTGTATGGTCGTATCTGTATTTCAGTAGTTCCAAGCTTCACATAATAAGAGCAACATCATAGGAGTGATATGTACTATAAATAGACTAATAATAAGTTTGTAGATATAAAGATTAGTAAAATAGGCTCGGATATTAGTATAATATTTATTGTGTATTTAATGTAAGTGCCCCTGTTGGAAAATTCTATTGACATTCTAATCGGTAACTTTTAATGTATATTGAGCCGTTATGCAACTTTTGAGATTAAGCATTATACTCATGTGTTCTATAAGTTGTGCCAACATGTTCTTTAGTTGAATGAATGTCATCTATTTAATGTACAAATGTACTTTGTTACAACATCTGCATATTATCTGCATATTGGTTATTTGTTCTGGTCATTTAAGCATACGAGACTTTCTTCCCTCTGCTTGATTTTGTGGAACAGCTGTTATGTGATCTATTTGATTAATATTTATTTGTATTCTTCTGGACTTAAGATATCTCTTAGTTTGCAGTTTTTTATGTACCAGACAATTTCTGTAGTTGTTTGTATGATATTTATACAGATTACACATTTTATATCTTTACTTTTTTTCTTTTTAAAGTCAGTAGTTAAATTAATGTCCGTACACTTCACACAACATGATTTTCTGTTTCAAAAACTCTTCGTATGGCATCTCTGACGTTTTGTTCATTATCATATTTTACCTTTGGGATGTGGAAGTTCAATTGTTATTTCTTTGTTCTTTAATTGTTTAGTTCATATTTTTTTTTTTTTTTAAATGAAGAATTATAGTAGCTATTTTTTGATGCCACTTACATTGCATATGTTTCGTACTTTGTGCCCATGTTATTTGATGCTTTTCTGTGTCAGTTGACTAATGGATTTCTCGCAGTACTACTTTAAAATTACGGTCTTGTTTTTCATCGTTTAATGTTTTGTTATGTTTGAGGAGTATTTTGCTTAAATCTTTAATTTCGTAATGGTTTCCAACCATTTTATTCAGAAAAGCACTAACTGCCAATATTGGTGACGGTTTAGGTATTTTTCAGTTCCATCATTTCAATTTAATTCTTTCATATCAGTGTCGTCATCATCAGAAAAAAGTTCATGTTTGTTTGACCTAATAATAATCACTCATTTTCACTTACTTGGGCTTTGTCCGTTCTGTCGCGTTTTTTATTTTCCATCATTTTCAATATATTTTATGTTGGATGCGAAAGATTGTCATTATGTTGTTGATTCGTTGTACTGTATTTTTTAGCTTTAGGATTTCTAGTGAATATTGTGATCTGTATCCAAAGTTGGGTTGTACTTGTAATAATGAAGTAATTTGTGGAAACATTTGCGTTATGTATTGCACTAGCATACATAGTTAAAAGAGGTATCTAAAGTATCCATTCTAGTTATACAACGTGTGGATAGGGTAGTTGTCAGGTAATAACAAAATGTCTTTATCTTTTTGAGCAAACCATTTATCGCTTAATCTGCACAATTTTTCGGGGTTCCAAGTGCGCCCGAGTACCACAAAACCCAAATGGAAAACTCAAATAAAAAATATGCAATAACTATAACTTTAATGAAGCTGCGGTCACTGTAGCAGATTTTTATATAGGCAACAAAAAATTATAAGGAATTTTAGGAAAATACCAACTAAAAAAAATTAAAATTTGATAATTTATCAGTCATTGCAGCTAACAAAAAGGAAACTTATGCGCCAAAAAACCAAAGTCGAAAAAATATAGAATGGCAAGATAAGTAATTGGGTCGTCTCTTTGGCGTAGCAGTCAAAAGTTTTTGCTTGGTTAGACGCAAACCCAGCGCGTGGACGAATTAAAGACTCGCTGGGAACTCATAGATATACATCAACCTTAAAATTATGTTTAATATGAGAAAATTCTTAAAACATTTTAGACTCACTAAAAGTTTTTAATCTAACCCTCTTACACCTGGCTTTATTCCGAGCCGTGTAACTTATTTTTATCTGATCTGCCATAGAAAAAAATTGTCCACCTCCAAAGTACATATTTTAAAATCCTTTGTCTACCGTGCTATTACAAAGAGAATACTTGTTCATTAGTGAAGGTCATGAAGACTAAATCTTAGTCTTAGTGAATGATAAAGACTATCCAAACATCAAACAAGCTTTACCTCTCAGGGACGTAGAATTTCAAATGTACTGCATATTATCGATTGCATTCATATAAGGTTATCAAAATTTCCACTAATTTAGATCAACACCTCGACATTTTGCACAGAACGTTCTACTTGAAACTATAAAAAGTTAATATAGAAAAGTAATTCAGATAGTGTTATCGAAGGACCAACTTCTTTCTAGATGAATTATCAAAAATTCAGAATATTTGCAAAAATCGTGGGTTTCAAAATGTTCCAAATGCAGTATTTATACAACTCACTGCACATTTTATTGAGATATTCTGTTAATCAGCAAGCTCTCCTGTACGCCTGCAAACATTTGCTTATTCGTTTCCGCGATTTACGCTATTTATAATGTTTGTGTGAATTTTAACGTTTAATAGAAGACGCCTAATAATAGTCCATTTGCATTTTGTATATTATTATCGCAAGCAAAAATATACTGCTAATTAGTCATTATCCTATAAATTTGAACAACCAACTAATCAACTTGCAGCAAAGATTAAAATATTTCAAATGTCAAGTTGAACCTAGCAGTTATGTAGTTACAAACTACGGTAGAGTTGCCTTTGTCACAAATTTTGACTTAACACATTATATACCAAATGTTATTCTTCTAAACAGATACGAGATAAGGACTTTGGAAGTACACTGTGTTATTCAAATTGAAACTTTTAAATATGGTTATATGAGATTTCATAGAAGGTTATATGTATCAAATAATAAATATTAATTCAAAAAAATGTTTAAGGCAAGTAAGAAAAAAGATCCAAATATTTCTTTACTTTATAATAAAAGAAAAACATCAGGAAGAATATGAGAAAAATTCAAGATTACAACATTTTTTCTTTCACATGCGAAAGAATTATTTTCAAAAGTATAACATTAAGAACCTTTGAGGAAAGTAATCAACCTCGTACTAGTTAGCGTTTAATGGAAAATCAAAAAAACTATCATGCTATGATGTTTTTTTTATAAATTGCTTATTCTTGTGCTAATGACAGTAATATATCAAACAAGTAGCCTTCAAATACAATCCAAATTAATACTGAATTTCTTTAGCCTATAATTCCTATAAACTAAAATCCCCAATCGCCCAAATAAAATTATTTCAATACTAATGATACAATCCTTGCAGTGACAATTTTAAAGTAAATAATTGAGAGTAAAGCAATTAACAAACAATTTGCCGTTGGACACTTTCTGTATACAAATTTACATAACGCTCTTCACATGCACATCGCCTAGTACCTTGCTACACGGAAGCAAACAGCACAGTTAATGAAGTTCAATAAAAACTAACGATCTTGGGAATGACAATTAAGCATGGCTGAATAAAACTTGAATAAAAACTGCAGGCAGTTGTCTACAGTTTATGCAACCTGTCTGTTCGATTGCACCATTGTGTATTGAAATCGGCGTGGAATTTTTAATAACTATTATTGGCGCTGTTTAATCTCGTTTCTATGGACAGCGGCATGCATATTCGTATTTTACGGCATCGTCGTCAGCGTGCTAGCCAATAAGAAAACTGTAGGCAGCGCATTAGACATAAATAAGGAAAAACTATGACCCTGAAGCGACCTTCTATTAACCCGAAGCACCAGCAACATGATCATGAATTTGAGGCTATATTTGCACTTCCAGTATTGCCGTTTCCGCGTTGATAAATGCTATTTCTGCGCCATGCACTGCGCGGCTGATTTAGAGTTGTAGATAACAGCCGCCTAAGCACCTGCACATATTTTAGCCAAACAAGTGGTTGTGTCCCATATTTTAATTTGTTTTTGGGCAGAACTTCATATACTGTTTTGATAACTACTAAGTGACCAGCAAACATATAAATGATAGTAGTAATTTTTAAGTTACACTTATTCGGAAACTTGTAGATTAAAAAAATTTACTTTGCATAAAACCAAAATTGTAATTGATATTTTTTCTGGTCCTACTCTTTATTGATAGGAAGGTTGATAATAAAAGAAAACAAAACAAAATATATATAACAGACAAACATTTAGAGAAAGTCATGCAATAAACGTGGTAATAATGCAAAATATATTTCAGCCACACACATACGATTACTTGCAAAAAGAATATAGATGTAAAAATTTAGTATCAATAATTATAGAAAAAAAAATAATAGATAAAAGTGAAAATAATATAAAATATATCAAAATATAGAAATTAGGAAATTAAAAAGCGGAAAGTAATAGAAATAAATAAAACAAACAAAATGACCTTTTCTTTAAAGTAAATTTGAGGTTTATCATAACTTTCTGCACACGATTCATTTCAAAAAAACGGCATTTGTGTTACAGCATTAATAACTCTCACAAACATTACATATCAAACGGTTTACATTAGCACTCTCACTTCTAAGTATTCTAATATATTTTTAGATAAGGAATAATTTAAGAAAAATGTTTCAAAATTTATAATCATCTCTATAAAATGCATATTAATAAGCAAGAATGCAATTCTTTATCATAAAAATTACAAATTTAATATTACCAAAAAGTTAACTATTTAAGAAAAATTAATATACATGTTTCAGATATTCTATCACCAATTCAAGAACTTGATTCCGATCACCTACCCGTAGTGATAACGTTCCTAAGTGCACCACGTTACAACCCTCCTAATCCCAAATTAATAAACGGCCCCATTAACTAGGATAGCTTTCAAACTATTCTTGACCAAACTATCAAACACCCCCCTAATCTTGAAACCATTAAAGACACCGACCAGGCAGTGGACGATTACACTAACAGTATTCAAAGCAGGATCCAACAGGCTACCCAAGCCAAGTACAGAATCAAACCAACAAAGTACAACATACCGCCAAACTACATCATCGAGTTCATCAAACAAAAAAGCAAAGTACGACGTGAATCGCAGAGAACACGAAATCCTATATTTAAAAATACCTTAAACAATCTAATACACCAAATAAAAAGAGAACTTGATAAATATAAAATTCTTAGAACCTGGAGAGCCAGGTATGTGAAAAGCCACGAGAAAAATCTTAAAAGAACCTCAGCAAATACCTCCTATGACAGCCAACAGCACAACTTATTACACAGACAAGGAAAAGTCTGAGTTATTCGCCAATCACCTAGAACAAACGTTTACTCCCGCAATCGGCAATAACCGTAATTTCACCAACGCAATTCAAAACCATATTGAGACACACGTTCCAATTCCTGATCGCATACAACCTACTTCTCCTAGCGAAATAAAAAAAATCATAGACGCCCTACCAAATAAGAAGTCTCCGGGATACGATCTCATCACCAATGAAATTCTGAAAAGACTCATCATGCATTCCTGGCAATATTGTTTAATGCTTGCCTCAGACAGGGATATTTCCCAACAGCATGGAGACATGCTATAGTCGTTGTCTTTCCTAAACCGGGGAAAAACAGCAATAACCCCAACAACTATCGACCAATAAGTCTTCTAAATACTCTATCAAAAATACTTGAACGAATAATCTACTCCAAACTAAATACGCAACTGCAAAGAACTAAATACCCTCCCACCATGCCAATTCGGATTCAAAAGCGGGCATTCAACCTGCCATCAGCTTCAACGAATTGTAGAAATAATCGGGACTGGATATGAGAATAAACAGTATACCACAGCCATCTTTTTGGACATCGCGAAAGCTTTTAATAAAGTCTGGATAGAAGGCCTTAAATATAAAATACTCCACCTACCAATACCAGGCTGTCTTAAAGCGATACTTTACTCTTTCCTAGACAATGGAACCTTTGCCGTACGAATCAATTCAACTGTCTCTGACAGTAAGCCAATCAAAGCCGGAGTCCCCCAGGGGAGCGTGCTGGAACCGCTACTATTTAATATATTTGTTAGAGATATCCCGCTCACACGAGAAAATCTTGCTATGTACGTTGACGATACAGTGATCATATCGCAAAGCTGGAATCTAAACCAATCAATCTCTCAGCTTCAATCAGCAATCGATGAAATAAACAACTGGCTAATCAAATGGAACATAACTCTTAACACAGCAAAATGTGAAGCCAAAATATTCACCCATAAAAACTAAGGGTCCCGATAGTTTAGTAATAAACGGTACACACATTGCATGGAATCCCAACACTGAAGCGGTGAAATATGTTACTTGGGCGTTTATCTAGACACACGTTTATCGTGGAAATTTCATATTAATAAAAAGCTTATCTTATGCTACGCTAGACTAACAAAACTATACCCATTAATTAATAGAAAATCATCACTAAAAACCAACTGTTCTCTACTTTTATATAAATCCCTAATTCGACCGCTAGCAACATATGCGAGTGCTATATGGAGCAATGCCTCTAAATCCAACATCAACAGAATACAAGTGCTCCAGAACAAAATCCTAAGAATATTAGTTGATGCCCCTTGGTATGTACGAAACATCGAACTCCATCGTAAGCTAAAAATTCCAACCATAGAGGAATATTTGAGGAAAACCACCAAAAAGTTCCAACTTACTATCACCAACTGCGAAGCCGCTGTGCACTATAAACTAGGACGCAAGAATCTGCATAGAAGATTAAAGCGCAAACTCCCACATGATCTGTATGTATAACAACGGATAACACAAAAACTGACTAATTAACCCGCCAACACCCAAGACCCATTGTTAATCCTTTAGGACTACCTGATACGATAATTGTGTATCTTATGTTATGTATACCTTACTTTATCAATGCTATGAATAACAATGTACAATTGTTGAACTGGCAATAAACTTAATAAAAAAAAAAGATATTCTATAATTCTTGTAAATGTGTGTTGTGTCGTACAATATGACAACTATACAGTAATGTATGGATTAAAATGCATTCATTATAAGCAGTCGTTTAAATGCAATTCTTTAATCAATTAAATTAATTAAATAATTAATTAATTAATTAATTAAATAATTAATTTAATTTAATTAAATTAATTAAATAATTAATTTAATACTGCAACACAAAATATCCATTTTAGTGAATCCATATAAAGTACACTCGTTTTAGAAAACAGCCTACACTATTTAAATTTACTTCTGAATTTTTAAATGATTCATTTACCTAACTTTTTAAGTGTAAGCACAAACGAACTCCATTTTTTACGCTAAAATATAATTAATACTTTAGTATAAATATTAGTAGAATTATAACCTTTGGTAACTACATTTCAGTATAGCAGTTGTAGGTCAGTTTTTCATTAATTATTTCGTTTTATGTATTAGCTTACATTAGCAAGACTTAAAATATTTTGATAAATTAGTATGCCCAAACATCCGTAACCAAAAACAAATGTTAGAACAAATAAAAAAAAATATTTTGCTTCAATATCAGGTAACTCTGCGGTAGTAACCAAACGTATGTGTGAAAAAAAATCAAGCCATAATAAAGCTGTATGATCAGGCTAGATGTGGTCTGTCCTTGATAATCACGGATGAACACCACCAAGCACGTGTAAACGAAGTGATTCATACTAATCATTGCATGAAACAGAAGGATATTGCTGGAACTGATAGGATTTTCTGCAACGAGATGAAAAATGTTGCTGAACATTAGCGTACTTATGCGGATAGAGATGGCGGTCGTAGAATAGTAAACTTATAGAAACTTTCACGGAAATAAAGTCACCGATGTTTCCTAACCAGGTACCTTCAAGCATGTGTATATTAACTTTATACGACACTTTTTTATTGTCTCATAGTGTTACGTTTCTATATTTCACTGTACTACACAAGAACGATGGAATTCCACACTTCATAGCGTGCCACGATACTAAACAGTCAAGCAGTCGATCAGTTTTATTTATATTGCATGTACTGCCTCGCGACGAATATCTGTATGAAATCCTATTTTCATCATGATTTCAGTGATATTACAAATTCTGTAGCCAATTTTGAATACCCAGTTTCTTTGCACCCACCCTGTATTTGAACCTCATCGTCCCTGTTGAAATTATTATTCAATCTACCTAAATCTTGGTTTATCGCTCTTAAGGGGTAAAAAATAGACCGCGATACGGTGAAAGAGTGAATGATGTCAGAAAATGGCAAAATATTACCTGCAACGACCTGACTGCCGTCATCAGCTAGCCTGATTCACTTAATTTTTAGAATATTTTCATCTGAAGATGCCCACCGTAGTTGTGGAGGAAACGTCAAAAGTTTCCGAACACCGACCACGACCTTATAACTCGAGAACCAACTACATGATACACCATAACTATTACATATCTATTAATATTTATTATCGATTAATAAAATTATTATTAATTATTAATAGATAAATTTAATTAAACCGTAATCAACCCAATTACGTTTTAGATATAAAAAACGTTATTTAAAGTTTTAAAAATGCATGGATTTTTATTAATAAGTAACAGTATAATACATGTAAAATAATGTCTATCTAAAAAGATTCTTCTTAAAATGTATGTATTTCCTGTCGAGTTTTTGTTTATATATATATATATATATATATATATATATATATATATATATATAGATAGATATATTTAAATCTTCATTGAAGAACATAAACAAAAAGTTAATTATAGTAACATCAATACAAAACCTACGAAATTTTATAATAATAACTAGTTATGTTAATTTTTTGAGCTTTGATTAAGCATTTGTAAAAAAAAAACTCCGCCAATGGCGGTCCCAAGCCCGGATGAAAAAGGAGGAGGGATCGAGGAGTAATAACCTCGAAAAAAAACCTGGGTTCAGCTGGCCCGGCTGATAGCACCCAGTACCTGGGATTACAGACGAAAACCGGCCAACGACCTGGAAGCCAGAAGATGACAAATTAGTCACAATGGCGGAAAGGTCGGAAGAGCCAAAACTAGTAGCGTCTGATCCAGAGTGGACGGCTATGAACGGCGACTGTCTCAGATTGGGCGGCCGTATATAAAGGTCCGCCACATAAGGGGGTTATGGCGTTAGGCACAAACAACCTAACACATGTAAAAATAAAGGAGTTTGGAAAGTCATGGGCAGAATGAAAAATCAAAGTAATATTCCCCGGGTGGTAATCCACCCTATCCGAGCCCTATAGGATACGGAGGGGGGGGGCAATTCTGTTTTAAAATTTCAAAATCCAGTTGAAGATATCAACCAGGAAAACAAAACTAGGAGAAAGAAGAGAAGAAAGGATAGGAAAATAACTGTAGGAACATGTAATGTACAAGGATGGAGGAATAAAGGTAAGGAAGTTATGGGAGATTTCAAAAAAATAAATCTGGATATGTTAATTTTGAGCGAAACAAAAAAGAAAAGTCATGGAATTCAGGAAATTGACAACAACATACTTTGTTGGAGTGGAGTGCAAAAAGACAAGAGAGCAAAGGCATGAATAAAAATAATAGTAAAAAAAAGATATAGAAGAAACATAAAGACCTGGGAACCCATAAATGAAATAATAATAAAATTAAATATGTCACTACACGGCAGAGACATAGTAATAGTCGGTATTTATGGACCAACAGATGACAACGCAGTAGCAGAGAAGGAATCATTCATAGGAGCACTAAAAGAGGAAATAGAAAAAATTAAACGAACTCAAGAAATAATCATAGCAGGAGACCTGAATGGAAGAACCGGAAGGAAAGAAAAGGACGAGGTAGTAGGAAGGTACGGAGAGAACATCATAAATGACAATGGAGAAAGATTAACAGAGGTATGTGAACTACATAATCTAAAGATCATGAATGGTTTTTACCCACACAAAGATATCCATAAATACACATGGATACAAGAGACAAGGCATCTGAGATCCATAATAGACTACGTAATACTAAAACGAAACAGTACAATGAGAACGAGAACGTAAGAGTCAAAAGAGGGGCAGAATGTGGAACGGATCATAAGCTGCTGATAGCAAAAATAGGGTTCCCATGGCAAAGAAAAATAACAAGTGAAAAAAGAAACACAGAGAAAACAAATGATATACCGAAAGAAAGACAGCTCAAGTTACACCTACTGCAGGACACGACAATGAGAGATTTATATAGGAGAAGATTAGACGATAAATTAACAGAATTCAGATACGAGAGTATAGAAGAGATCTACCAACACATAAAGGAAAGTTTAAAACAAGCGGGATTCGAAGCATTAGGGGCAAATAGAGAAAACCACACAATATAAACACAAACTCACAAGTGAAACCCAGGATGCAATTAAAAAAAAAAGAACTGTACAGCAAATGGTTAAGCACAAAAAAGGAAGAAGACTTAAGAGAGTATAAAAGTGAGACCAGAGAATTGAAGAAAATGACAATAAAGGAAAAAAATGACAACTGGCAAACAACCTGTACCAATATTGATCAATACCTGGGGGGCACTAGATGCTCTGAATCATGCAAGTTACTAAAAAATCTACGAACAGACAGGAAAGAACACCTGCAAATACAGTACATTGAAGACAAAGAGTGGGAAGCATACTATGCGAACCTGCTAACAGAAAACAGACAAGAGTACATGAAGGACATCAAAGAGAAGGCAGAGAAGGAGAAGGAAAAGGAAGACAAGGAGACAGATAAAGATAAAGATGAAGAAGAGGAGATGGTGTTACTGGAAGAAGTAAAAGCGGCAATTAAATCATTAAAAAACAATAAGGCTGCGGGACCAGGAGGGATACCACCGGAACTCTTAAAGTATGGAACGGAAAAATTGTTCAGAATGATAACGATAATGGTCCAGAAAGTGATGAGTGGAGCAGACATGCCTAAGGAATGGAAGGAAGCCTATCTTGTCTCCATATTTAAAAAGGGTGATAGACGGAAATGTGAGAATTACAGAGGAATCAGTGTCATTGCTATAATGGGAAGAATATACGTACGAATACTTAAAAACAAGTTAGAAAAACACATACAAAACAAAATAGGGGAAGAACAGGCCGGGTTCACAGCAAGAAAATCATGCGTGGAACATATATATGTAATAGAACAATTACTGGAAAAGAAAAAAGCTAAAAACAGAACAATATATCTGGCGTTCGTGAATCTGGAGAAAGCATATGATACGGTTCCCAGACAAAGATTATGGACAGCAATGGAAAGGATAGGAACTCCCAACCAGCTAATAAGGGCCGTTAAAAGTTTGTACAAGGGAAATAGGGTGTACATAAAAGCGGGACAGAAGATAATAGGTAACTTCCAGACAATAAAGGGGTTATTACAGGGATGCTCCACATCACCGACTTTATTTAAAATCTATCTAGAAGAAACACTGAAAAACTGGAAGCGTAAATGCGAGGGTATGGGAGTGCCAGTCAGAAACGAATATCTATACACGTTGTGCTACGCAGATGATCAAGTGGTTATAGCGCAAGATGAGGAAGATTTGAGCTTCATGATGAGAAGACTGAGCGAGGAGTACAAAAAAGCAGGGTTACAGATAAACTACAAGAAGACCATGTATTTAGCAACAACGGAAAAAAGTTAGAAGACCTACAAATAGAGAAGGATATAAGAATAAAAGCCACAAACAAATTTAAATACTTAGGATTTGCAATAACAGACAAGGCAACAACGGAAGAGGAAATTAAAAAATAGACTGGGACAAACAAGATCGTGTATTAGACAGTTGCATCCAGTAATATGGGATAGACAAATTACGAAAAACACAAAAACGAGAATATACACCACAATTGTACAAAGCATAATGACGTATGGAGCGGAAGTCTGGGTAATAAACAAGGGAAATAAAAGAAAAAATAAGAGCGACAGAAATGGAATATTGGAGGAGGTGCTGTGGGGTAACCAAGATGGAAAGAACCAGGAATGAAGAAATAAGAAGAAGAATGGGAGTAGAGACAGACGTAATTCATAGTATCGAAAACAAGAGACTCGCATGGTACGGACATGTAAGATGACCGGATGACAACAGATGGATCAAACGAGTAACAGATTGGAGTCTCGCAGGAAGGAGAAAGAGAGGAAGACCGAGGAGATCATGGACTGGCAAGAACGAGAAGCGTGGAGAACCTGGTTGAAGGAAGGAAAACGGCGACAGCTGTAGTATCCTTACATAATATATATATATATATATATATATATATATATATATATATATATATATATATATATATTATAAATTTCAACAACCGATTGTTTCAGTCACATAGCAATGGTCATTTAAGTTGGTAACGCCGTATCACTTCGCACAACATTAAAAATTGAATACCGAGCAGTGATTAAATTTCTCACTAAGAAGGTCTTAGTCGTAGTAATAATGAACAAGTTTGTATGGTGTGTACGGGAAATTTTCGCATTCATTTCTGCTGTAAAGGAATGGGTAAAACAATTTTGTTTCGGTCGAAAAAGTATCGAAGGCAAACTACGTGTAGGTCGGCCAATTAAAGTGCTTTCGGGAGAGAAATTCACCCTCGTTGAGCATGAGGTATTCCAAGAAAGGCGTTTAAAATTATCAGCAAGATTAGAGCTTTCTGATACAGTCACGTGACACATCCTCCATGAGCACCTTCATATAAATTTTTCTAATTTATTACAACGAAAAAAAAATACAAGAAAAGTGCACAAACTTAAGGTGGACTGCTGCCACGTATTATAGCTTATTTGAAAGCCCTTCAAAAACCGGTTCAGAATTTGTTTTCCTATTTTGCTAAACGACTCTCCATCCGTTGTGGTGAAATGTTCGAGGCGGTAGTAATCCCGTCTAACAAACTTTTGGTGTCAAGTTCGATGCCACTTTATTTTTTACGTTTTCTACAAAGTTTTTCCTAAAGTCACATCGGATCCAGCCGGGAAAAGAAAGAAAGGAAGGCCTAAATCAAGATGAATTGACGAAGTAAAACATGATCTACTAAAGATAGGAATGGGAATGGATGAAATAAGGAGAAAGGTCGGGGACAGAAAAGGGTGGAACAAAATATGCCAGCAGATAGGATGAAAACCGGACGGGCTGATCCCCTGCAAAGGATCTCGAAAGCTTCCTTAGAAGCGGCGAAACCCCTCCAAGGGATGTTAAGCCATTCATTCATTCACATCGGATCACATTCGAAACAACCCAAAATACAAGTCTACATGCAATTAGAATTATAAACTTTGATCATCCATATCTGGCCAACCAGAGCCGTTCAGCAAAATCGGAAAGCAGATTATGAACCGCTGTTTGGAGGGCTTTTAAACGAGCTATAACACGTGGCGGCACTCTACCTTAGGTTCGTGAAATTCTCTTGTTAGTAGTAGTCTATAAAGCCAAAATTGCTTAGTTTTTTGCGAAGAATTATAGTTTTGAGAAATTTCCCCACTCTTTCTACAGCTCAGACCTAGCTCCTAGTGATTTTTAAAACTGAACTTTTAAAAATTGAAGAAAGATTTTGCCATAGAAAATTTAAGAGTTACAGGAGCTTGCTTCTTAGTATTTTGTGTATTTTTTCATGGGTACTGTCCACTACTTTAAAATATAGTCAGACTGGAAAATCCTAGGTATTTCGTACAATCAAAATAAAAGTTTTTAAATTCTAAATTTTACTCTCACCTCATATCTAACTAACAAGTGATTAGTAGATGTTTAATTAAACTCAATCCAAATTAACTTATTTTCTACTACTTGATATACAGAACGTAACTTCCAAGGACCATTTTTCAAAATTAAATCATATAACAAGTTACAAACATTTACAATACATAACAAAGTACAGTCTTTTCTTTAAATGCCTTAATTCAAAGTTTTGCATTTCTCTGTTATCCAATATATTTAATATTTTATAAAACCACTCAAAATAATCTTTTGAGTAAAATTAGCTTCATTGTCTTAGAAGTCGTCTAATAGTCTTTTATACATTTTAGGCACATTTTGTATAGCATTATGATTAAAAATATAGAGAACATAATTTTGAGTGACAAACAAGTACAGCTTTTGATTAACATAATGAATGAATGAAACCATTTTTGCTTACACTAAAGTAAGTAGAAATAGTTTTTTCATTTTGTCTTACGAGGTTATTTTAATGTTTTTTAAAACATCAAGTATTATTTCTCTTAAAGTATTTATAAATATTTAATTTTCCGTAATTCCTAATGCAATTGCCTTTTGACTAATCTTTTAGTATTAGAAATAATTTTACTTTAACTCTGATCCTGAGAGTTAGTTAGTGTTTGCACTAATTGTGATATTACTTCCCTTTTCCGTTCGCCGTCGTCGTGTGACTTACATATAATAATTGCAATGATTCCTCAATTATTATTAATAAACTATTCTTATTATCTAACACCGTGATTGATTCTTACTTACATAGTAGTAGAACGTGATTTCTAAAGAAGTCATAGAAGTAGTCCAAGCAAAGATTGAAGAGAGCCAGCGACTAAGAGGTGCGACAAGAAGTCGGAGTTATTCCTTGTTTCATTGGTCAAACCGCTGAGTTTCCAACGTAAAAATTTCTTATGTTGGCTCTGCTTCCCGCACAAACTAGGAACTAAGTGGTCCAAGAGATCGACAAAGACGTAAACCAAGAGAATAACAAAAATGCGTTTGCGCTATCTATCCAAGTCGCCAGCGGTATCATCATTTGAAAGCAACTGATCTTCAAACATCAGTTCCGCGTATGTCCAACTATGCCAGAGTCACAAGAGAAGAAGTGGGTGCAGTAACAAAGGTGAGCTGTCGCTGTAGCTTTCGCTCATACGGACAAGACTATTGCTCCTCTATTCACGAGTCGGCTCAGGCGAGTTCGAGTTTAGCTCAACCTGTAGGTGTATGTGACGTACTAGCTTAAGTCCTAGTATAAGTGCATGTTAGTGGGCACAATAAGCCCTTGAGGCTGCAGTGCCAATAAGTGCGCAATAAAAAAAGGAACCAAGGTGCTTGATTATTTGCCATCCAAGCACGTGATTCTGTTATAGGATAAGAAATGAAGAATATACTATGCTAAAATTTACCGCTAGCTTAACAAAATCTCAACTCAGACTCAATACTGATGTGGACTCTGAAGATGAAGATGAATCTCACGCGCGAAAGTACAAGAAATGTTGGAAGTGGATCGGGAGATGAAAACAAATGTAGCAAGTATAAACAAAAATTTATTTTATGTGGAGCCCGCATGCGTCGTGGTCTTCTCGCCACCACAACAAAGAAAAAAATTGATCAGAAACCCAATAGTCAAGTGAAAATGCGTGCGACAAAGAGCAGAAACCTATATTATATGCCAATAAAAACAACGGGACAAAAGTTTTGAATGCTCAGAACTGATAATGGTCTCTAATATGTGAATATAAATCTGTACGAGGTTCTCAAAGACACCCGCGTTTTACATCACACAAATATTGCTTTAACTCCACGATAGAACGAATCCGCACAGCATAAAAACCAAACAGTGGAAGAAATGATTAAAACCTAGATACACGCGCGTGATCTTTCAAAGAAGGTTTGGCCCGAATCTATATATCGTGCGACCTATACATTGAACGGAATTCCGAAAATAACTCGAAAGTTAACACCAGAAGAGATGTTAAATGATATCATAGGACGTTTGTGTTAATCATATTGCAGAAGCAAAAAGAACTCAAATCTATTTTGTCTGTTTCCACGAACACATACAAAGTATAACGACTTTTGATTCAGAAAGAGAAGACTCAAATACCAATGAACCGACACGAATGAATCTACGAGGAAGAAACGCGGTCGAGAGTGCGTCTTTTCACGTATTAAGTGTACATATACTCTGAGAAATAAAACCCCATATACGAGAATAATTTCGCCTGCGCTTTGGTGACCGATGTGGACGAACCTAAGAATCTAAAAGAAGCGGTGTATTTGCCAGAAGCACAAGATTGGTGAAAAGCTACGAAAGAAAAAAATAAAATCTTACTAAAACAAGAAAAAATTGGAGTAAGTGTTTGTTTGAACTGAAAAAAAGACATGTGGGTTGACTGAATGTTTCCAAGCCAGATTAGTCGTGTGCGGGTTACACTCAGAAAAAGACATTGATGACGAGGAAACATTTTTACCAGCGGTCAAATACAATTCACTCTGAACAATGTTTCCGCTTGCGACGCAAATGGACATGGTGTTGTATCAATCCGACGCAGAAAGTTGAAGAAGAGATATATATGAAACAACCTAAACGATTTTATGTTGCAAAATAAGCTTCAAAAGAATAAAATCGAAAGTTCCATGTGAACGATGGATTGATGGCCGGAACATCGCGTGCGAATTGGAACAACACTTCCAAGTGCGAAATAAACCGACAGATTATTGTATAAAACTTCAGAAAAAACGTCAGCAGAACGAACTAGTAGTATCTCATAGTCATTATATTAAAAACTTGTTAAAATAATTTTAAAATGTCCGTGTCCCAGTGTCGATGCCAGTAGACAGAACTCTAACGATATCTAAAGAAGACTCACGGGTGACAAAAAATGATAAAAATGTACCGTATAGACAAGCCATGGGAACAGTTCTTTTCTTAGCCGCAGCATTACACGCAGACATATTGTTGTGTTTGAGTTCTCAATCAATTCTTAGAGAACCCAGAGCCGACGCATTGACGTGGAGTAAAACGAGTGTTGAAATATTTGAAAGCGACTAAAGACCTATCGCTTCACTACCATAGGAATACGCCTGTGTTCAAATTGACCGATTATTGTGATGCAGACCATGCAAAGCGTAAAAAACAAGTGATGGTCAAGCAGTACTATTGTGTTTTTCCTTACAGGCGGTTCCATAACCTAGACCTCGATGTGCCAGAAATCAGTCTCTCTATCGACTATAAGAGCAAAATATGTAGCCGTATATAAGGCATCGAATGACATAATATAATTGAAAAAATGTGAAAGATATGGGCGCTTGCAATATGGATTCAATACCATTGTATTATGACAACCAGAGCACTGTTTCTGAACTCGGAGTTACACAAAAGAACCAAACATCAATATTCAATTGCATTTCACGAGAGAAACACAGAATAAAAAACTCATTTCGGTCCAATACATCGCGACGCATTGTTATGTTTGCGGCTTAGTCGTGGATATCACAAAAGCGACCTCGAAAATTGTTCAGACTACTTTTTGAGCGGGGATGTGAAGGATAGGAACATGAAGTATTATGGCTCTGATAATTATTGAGAGCTGAACAGATTCAAATGATTTTTGGCATGATTGCTGGCCTTGGCCTGCTCAAGGTTTATATCATTTTACTTTGATGATAGGTCATCTGTGTGCTGAGTTAATTGACCATCAAAGTGTCTATTTAATTGCAAAGGGAGCGTCCATCTACATTGTTGCGAGCATGCCAGCCAAGCTACACATTGTTAAGCATCCAGATGTGGAGTAACAACCACCAAGTTGTGAATTTAAAAAAAATATTCTTTTGATCTCAATTGTGTTGCTTTTAGGAATTAAGTAGCATATCCATTATTTCAGTCAAAACATAAATGAACATATCTTTATATGTACAATTAGTATAAATTTTACAATTTATAAATTATTATAGAACAACACTAAATTCAACAGTGTAGTGGGATATAAATATTTTCCTATTACTACGCAGTTGCTCAAAACAACCAAACATCTCTAAAAGTACGCCAGAAGAGGGACAGCAATTTAAAATATTCCCTTGAACGCCTCTTTATGGATCAATTCCAAAGCACGACCATTGTTCACCTCTCGATCAGAAAGCAGTCACGACGCGAGCACTCCATCATTACCTTTCGGAGTCATGCCGTCTTGGCGGAAATTAATTGGTAGGCGCTGGTAACAGTTTGATTATGTCAACGAGGACGGAAACTGCGCCGATAATTTCGTAGCTTATTAGCTGACAGCTGACCATCAGCACCGGCCGCGCTATAAACTCGCCGAGGAGCCGCGATCGAAAGCAAACGTTTTTGGCGATATGATTAATGCATCTCCAGATTACGTTTCTCCGCGGCTCAAATAACAATGCCAGCACCGGCACCTCGAAATCTAATTGGTTAGCTTTTGTTGAAAGGTTCCAGTTAGAATAGTTTCAAACCGAATTGTGAAATGCTCACATAACGTCTTTTAAAGTTGCACGTCTTCCAACCTTCGGGTTGTAATGACAAATTTTACAAATTAAAAGCTCTGGAACAAATATTTTAAGCTAAGCGATTTAGGGAAGATTTACACTTAAACATCAATTTCAGCAAAGAACAATCCTGCTAATTTAGGAACAAATAACACAAAAGTTGAATCACAGCATGTACAAATAATCAATGTTAGGCGACTTTAGAACATACAGTCTGTTTGGTAATAAAGTAATCACGGTAATCTTGAAAAAATAAAAAAATAGATTTTCTTTTTTATTAAAATATACATCACGAACTACTGTGTAGTACCTAATATCTGATCTAATTACCTCCATTACTGATCACAGCTTTACAGCTTTTTCCATGTTTTCGACAAGGTTATCTGCATAACCATTCGACAAAGATCACCATATCTTCTTAATTTCAAATGACAGCTGCTTCGCCGTGTACATTTGCTTTTCTTTGAGTTTTACTTTTATGTATGACAAGGCATTAACGCCTGAGGACATTGTCGGCCATTTATTTCATCGTTGTGGCGTAATTTTGTTGTTCCCACGCACTGCACAGTTTGCTGCCATATTTAGGGTCATTGTCTTCTTGCAGAACTCAACTTTTTCTCGTAGATGGTGCAGATTTTCTCGGAGTTTAAATTATTTGTAAACAGAAAGAGGCAACCAAAACGGCGTTCAGAGAAGCATCCCCAAACATGCGCCTTTACAAGATGTCGTCAAAAAGACGCAAGATTGCTTAATTCTTCTTCGTTGTTGTGGCACAAGCTATTTTCCTCTTTAGCAGATTTATCTACATTTCATAACTTCAAATATCGCTTTACCTCCTTCTTAACGAATATTTTCGATTTTCGCGTATATTTTATAGCTGCTTTATTTGTCATTTTTGATCCTTTCACATGATTCACTAAAAACATAAAAAAATTATACACTCATTGTAAAGATAACAAATTCACTGATATCAACAATCCAGTATGCTGGTAAACTATATACTGCTTAAAAGAGCACGAAATAAAAATATATATACATAGGTAGAGCTGCGGTAACTCCTTACCAAATGGCGACGGTCATTTTCTTGTCATACAGACTGTAAGTTAAATTACATGTTTTCAGTAAAACGAATCTAATGTTTTATATTGTAAAAATAAAAAAGAAGAAGCTTAATATATTATTGCAACACATTTATTATTTTTTGTCATATTTTTGATATTTTTCATAGAATTATTAATAACGTCGTAAAACATTTTAAAAATTCTTACTTAAAAGTGCGAAATGAATTAAGATAATTATTCTTCTGATGTAAAGAGGAACTCTAAATATTTTAAAGGAAGATCTTGTCGCAATTTGGCCTTAGCATTCAGTAGTAGTAAAAACGGAGTTTTTTTGGTTTAAAACTGCATAGCAAAGTTTTCGAGTAGAATACCAGAAGACATGCTAGACCAAGCAAAGAAGTTGCGAATTGTATCAAGCAAAATTTAAAACTTGTCATATCGCAACAGTGGTGTGGTAAATGTTTTCTTATCTTGCTTTTCGTCTTTTTTCCACTTTTTGCACTGATTATTGAAAATAACTTTAAGCTTTAATTATTATATATTTATAATCTCACAGTTAAGACTCACAGCTTTATGAGACAGTTATTTGGATATGTCCAGCTCTAAATTTGCAGGTATAGTAGACCTTAAGGGGCTGCGCTGGTAAGCTCAACATAATACAGTGGGTGACCGATTAACAAACATAATACGTTCAAAGACCATGGTAGATGTCGGCATTGGTCCTTTTTCGTCTTCTTCTTTTTTAGAAAACATATCTCGCTGAGTTTCCTGGCGTTCTCATTCAGGAGTTCTTGTGGTTCTTTTTCGTCAAATAATTTTTATGCTTCATTATGAGCTCGTCAACATTATTTTCATTCACCTACACTTCTAGATCTTTAGCAGCTGTCATATTATCACGGATGGCACATCTTTGTTTATAATTTTCGTTATTTCTTTAACTGCTTTAGTCTTCTTGATTATATCTTTTTAAACTAAGATTGTACCTACTGTAGACATGTTTAAGCCATACTGCCCAGCAACATCAGATGTTTTCTCTAATCGTTTACTTTAGTTATGTATTATTTATTCCTTTATTTTCATTATGAATACATTTTCTGAGACTTTACTATTTTGGGTCCTTTAAAATTATTATTTTTCAGAAAAGAACTTACAAAAATTTGTAAATGACATAAAAATACATTTATATAAATGTACTGTAAGGTGTTCGTTATACGAATATGTCGTTTGTTCACAGTTCGCACTAGCCATTAAAAGATTCTCAATTTCTTTGCTTAGTGCAGGATGTCTCGGTTGAAAAATCTGAAATATTGCATTTCACTTTTTAATACTGTTGAAAACAGGAACTGTTTCCTGTAATTTTGCTCGAAATTGTTGCTCTACTATCTAAGGCTATGCGTGCAGGATTTTCCTTAAAACACTTGAAGTCTCTGCATCGGCAGAAGAATTGTCATAATCCATTGAGTAGTTTATTTGTTACAATTCTTTAAAATCTTTTGCGGAATTATATAATCTTATTCATATATGTCGCTTTCGTTTTTGCAAAGTGATCATAATTCCATGAATTCGCAACAATTTAACCTTACAGAAAATCATCTTGTTATCTTAGCCATGGTGTGGTTTAAATGGTTTTTGACTTTTCATCGCCTCTTGCTTTACGTAGGCCTTAAAAATATCGTTGTGCGTTAAAATCTTATAGCTCAATTGTTATTTATTAATGATGCTCCACTTCAGTAGTCACTGTGTATTATTACTATACATAAGATTAAGACAATAATTGCTGATGAAGAAGTGCGACTATATTTTGCAATCCACTATCTGCAACGGAATATTCGGTATCATTCAACATTTGCAGCTCAAATAATTACAATTCTTACCTAACCCTTCGCCTGAATCTACTTTAATGTTGTAGAAACATTTATTATGACAATTATGCCGTACTGGTTATATGTGAATACTAGCGAAGACTATGATTCTACATAAGTTTTTTATTATTAAAAAATCAATAAACGCCATTAAGTTAGGCACATTAAATTAGGAAAAAAATTAAAGTTTTAATAATGTATTATGACACATTAAAACAATTACTACATTATAATTTATTTATTTACTTCTCTGTTATTTTATCAGGATTCATGTTCTACATAATCCGTTCATTATTTCTACTTACTTCATAGTAGATAAACAACAAACAAAAATTAAATCAATTTGACAAATGGGGGCATATAAGACATTCATATATGGATAACAAAGAAATAAATAATAAAATTTGGAAACAACAGAAAGGACGAATACCACACAGGTCAATTATTAGTAAAACAATAAAAATATCAGAACCAAATAACCAATGAAGTCTTGCTATCATCTCTTCTCATAAAAATGTCGACTACACTTATTGGTGCAAAAGTTTTACAGTCACTGGAATGTCGTGGACCTTTTCCTCGGTTTCTTAGCTACTGCGTTGTATTCCCATAAATTCAAAATGCGTTGTAGTTGGATACGTAAACTCATAACACATTTAGCCAAAGAGACTTTCTATTCATCTCCTTTTTATGGCACGGCTGTTATAAGGGTTCCTATCTTGTTAGTGTAAACTAAGCAAGCGGCTGTTTATTGCTACGTCGCTCCGTACCTTAACGCACAAAGTTGAAAATAGAATAACAATAAGCAGACAATGTAGCCGGTCGATGCGATTGTTTGGAAATGGCTGCAACGAAGAATAGACGGTGTGAGAATTATATGAGTTCGCATATGAACACAAAAAGTGACTATTAATTCCTGTAATGGAGCACTTCAACAAAACAGATACACGCAGATAGCAATTATGTAAAACGTTAGTAATAATCGCTACATGGGAAACACACATACTAACATTTCCTTTTTCGCTGCCTTCCACCGCCATAAAGCTGTCTGCATGGTAACATATGTAGGCGTTTAAACAAATTATTATCTCTATAGCTTACATAATAACCGTAAAGCTTGCGTTTTACTTTCCAGCTTCTTCATTTTTGTGTGCGACTGTGATTTGCATTGCCCCGACTCGGTTTTTACATAGCTTACAATAGTTGCTACAAGACTCCCTTCGGAAGTACCTGCTCGGCGCAAGTGGGACGAAACAACTTCTGCCCCTTTATTTCGAAATCGGTTGGGCTAATAAATTCCTGCTGTATTGAGAGCTTTCTAAGATCCGATTACGTGCAAATAACAATGTATTAGCGATCAGCGCGCTGTTCGCAACCCAAATAGTCGGCACGATCAGCCTGGCTCGAGTTTTGAAATCCAATGTTTCAATTACAGGAAACAGGTATCCCTTCCAGCTGGCATTTCGTCGATGTGCTAACGTTGGCAGCTATTTCAACAGCTCCGCCAATTGTTATACTTTTACCTTGAATCTGCAACGGCGTGCCAGTTCGGTGCAGGAGAACCGAGCTGTTTAGCAATTGGTAACAAGATTCAGAAGTTGAACAATTTGAATTACACCTACGCTTACGTAGTCGACTTTTTAGCGATGCATTTGCAATTTAAAGTTCTTTATAATATAATTATTGTTAATTCTAGGATGCATACGCATAATACAGCCTTGTAAAATGCGTAATGCGGTAAGAAAGTTGAGGTTTGGGAAAAATCTATTACTTAGAATATTTCCTGCCCAATGATTATTTAATTGAATATTTAGCATAGTTATGCAATCTTAATAAAATATTAATTTGTATTCAAAACTAGCGAGCGATACATACAGTCTGTTTAATAATAAAGTTAGGATATAAATATATATTTTATTCTTTTATTATTATTTATCTTTATTTACGTTATGAACTATTACCCAATTACCTGATACATAGTCCAATCACCAATCAATAATTATAGTTTCACACCTTTTTTCCATGTTTTCTACGAGGTCTTCTGCATCTATCATAACTTCTTAATTTGAACTGACAACCGCTTCACAGTGCACTCTGGCTTTTCTTTGAACTGCATCTTTATATACGACCACATATTTTCAATAAAATTAATATTTGGGGACATTGCCGGCCATTCCTTCGTAGTGAAGTTATTTTGGGCCCTTGTCTTTTTGCAGCATCCAACTTGTTCTGTCAGAACCAAAACACTTATTAGCAGACTTCAGCAAGCATTTCTGGTAGATGGTGCACATTTTCTCGGCGTTTAAATTGTCGGTGAACAGAAAGAGGCAACCAAAAGCGTGTTTGCAGAAGCATCTCCAAACATCACTTCTACAGAATGCTTTATTGTGCCTTGAAGAATGCTATTGCTCTAGACCGACCATGATTTCGATAAGGAAGACTATGTTCAGTAAGAATACTCCACCATGAAGATAACATTGTCCCAATTTCTATCCAAAATTTGCTTTGCCACGCCATTCGTTTTTCCAGATGCTTTTCTGATAATAAAACTTTCTTCAAAGTTAATCAAAAATAATTTTTTCGGTCGGGCAACTTCGAATCGTATTCAAAGAGACTTGAGAAGTTGCATTTAGCCACAGCGCGGCGAAAACCTGACTTGTCTTCAAAGAGACGCAAAATCGCTTTATCTTTATTTGTTGTTGTGGCACGAGCTATTCCCCTTTACGGCAGACTGTCTACATTCTCAACCTCCAAATATCGCTTTACCCACTTCTTAACGAATACCTCCGACTTTTGCATATATTTCACAGCCGGTTTCTACATTAGCTTCGATCCTTTCCCATGATTCACTAAAAGTATAGCTGCGCATCGCTTCGGGAATTTTGCTCTCATTGTAAAAGTAACGAATTCACTAATATAAACAGCACATAATAAAGATTTAAATAAATTAACATAGATATCACTACGGTGCCTTCTTACCAAATGACGATGGTCACATTCTAGACATACAGGCTATAGATATAATGAAGAAGAAATTAAATATCTTGTACCCTACTTTGTATGGTTATATAGCAATATTTTATATATAATTAAGATTATTATATAGCAAAACAACTTATTATATCATTTTTTCTTGTAATAATTTTATTGACCCATTTCACCTCACTTTAATCGCTTATGATTCACAATAACTTTTTTGTTTCTAGGAAACGCAAAGCAAAACTTCATTGATATGAATATAAAGCCTATAACTTAATGTGTGCTTAAGTGAATTTATCTATGAATTTAATGCGTAATTTATATGAAACTGAATTGTTTTAACATATATAATAAACTGAAACAAAAAAACTTTGCTTTCTAAAAAGACTAAGCAGATGCGATATTCACAACTACTTTTTTATTATCAAGAATTCATCTAGTTTTTTCCGAATAATTTTCAATTGTTGCGAATGGTGGAAAATATGTATCATAACTTGGCCGAAAATTCTAAATTGCATAGTTTCTCTTAAAATAAAATGATAAAGTCTGAAAGATGGAATACGGTTTTTGTAGATAACCACGGCAGTTACAAATTATTTTTGAAATTACATATGAAAAACTCTACGATGTTTCGAAAATCTGACTGTCGATGTGTTAAAATAGCAAGAAGGGTAATATTTTTTTGCTAAATATCACTTACGACAGATTTAAAAAGATCCACTGAATTAATGTCCACACGTTATATTTATTGTGTCTAATTGCATTTATTGGGCTTCTAATGTAGGTGCCTAACCTGTGATATTACTAATGTTTATTGTTTGTTTTTGCGATATTTGTTAATACAAATGAGCTCTCATATTATTACTCCAGTAAAGTATCGTAGTATAATACATATCCACTTAATCAATTACCAATTAATTTTTTGCATTCTTATCTAAAACGTAGTTTTATTTTTAAAATAAATATATATTTTTAAATATATTATATAACAATTTTTTTGTTGACACACATGCACAATAATAATAAACTTACTATTAATACAATATTACAAAAAAAGATCGTTGCGAATGATACAATAAGAACGCTTACACAACACTAAAGTTGTGTAAATGATTACACAACGAATTACCCAACGTAATTATCGTAAATATTTCAGAAAATAATAGCGGCCGGCAAGAATCGAACGTCGTGGCGATCGAACGCGCCGCCAATTTCTTCTAGCGAAACTGCAAATATTTTCCTAATGTGGAGCAATCTAGAAAGAACAATACTTTTAGTAATAAGGCACCGAGAGAAAGTATACAGTGAAAGGAGGGTGGAAGGAGGTCAGAGAACGTCTGATTACGATGAATAAACACGTGCCACCATACAGAATGTCGTAGCTGTCTGTCGCGGCCCTTAAAGTGACACTACCACAATTAGATGCAGCGCTACGTTCTCGAAGTGTTTTAGTTTAAAGACTCACAGATGAAAGGCAACGCCGTTTTACAGAACGACATTATTAACATGCAACGTTAACCATTACGTTAAGCTATAATGACCCAATCGTTACAGATATCTAATCGAAAGGGGTAGATAATTGTATATAGGGGAAGATAATAGGAATGTGGCGCAAGTTAAAATTTTACATTTTATGCTGATTTCTGGATCACATATGAACTACACTTTTTTTAATTTTAACATTTCATCAAGTTTACTTAACTATACTCCGATATTAATTACTATAATACTCGAAAATTAGCTTCCAGTTAAAATTTGTTAATTTTTAAGTTTTATTACTATTGTAAAAACATAGCAGCTAAAATGTAATAAATAAGTTGATAAAAAAATATGTAATACATTTTTTATTTTTATAACCTTCCACAATACTTTCATCACACTCTACACGCTTCTACATCTTTTGAAACCAATTGTTAAACCAACTTATCCATGTTTTCTGAAAGTAAACAGAACGATCACCATTATCTACTTCTCGGATCAGGAATATCACACACACACAAACATGCTTCATCTTCAAAGGTCTGTTACATTCTGTTAACTTAGTGAGATATTCCATTTTTAAGCTTATTAAGTATTTTCCACCAAACTCGTAAGTTATGACATTGGACACTTAAAGAAAACAATCATTTTTTACTTGAAGATAGTTGTGTTGAATAATAACTTTTAGACAACAACAAAGTGCTTCGTCTTAATTTTAAACATCTCTCAATCTAAAGTTTCTTTTTTGGAACTCCTAATGCAGGGCCTATTTTCTCCAAATACTCACTATACGGCATACAAAATTGTAGAAAAATTTCTGTTATTCTATTTTTGACTAACATGACATTATGTGCTCTTCTTAATCCCACAGTTCAAGAATAACTAACACTTTTTGCCAGCTGATTAAATATTCATCCTAAAATCACAATGTGTGAAATTTCCATATTGTATTTCTTAATAACCCATATATATTAAATTTAATAAAATAAGTTAAGTTAAAATACGTTACAAATTAAATTTAAGCTTATGCATCGATAAATTAAATAGTTTACGCTAAAAACACAATTATAGAAAATTAATATGTGCTGTTCCTTCAAGATTGTTTAAAATAGTTATAGGTTACAAATACGTCTACACAAAAAATTTAAGCATTGCATGAAATGTAAATAGGTCACATAAACCATCACAACTTTTGAAAGAAGTGTGCACAAAAGATAAAAATAAGAGATAGGTCACTTCCTAAAACAAACTCAAACGTCAATATTTTTCTCTAATTATAACCTATTGTAAGATTGTTAAAATCATGGCATATTCATTGGACACGCGATTATTGGTGAAAATGGGAATTTCTAGTCATTTCTAAGATATACAGCAAATATAGTATTTTAAAATAATCATTCCTCAATGATAGGTCTCTTTTTTAACTTTTTTGTTGCATTATTCCCGTAATAAATAAAATTGCGATATGAGGGTAAATGGATCTTCAGTATCTATTCTTGTTTTCTACAAAAATAAAATGTTTATTTTCTCTGAAAATTTCTAATAAAATGCTGGAACACATACTTTCACCCAGAGGCTTGAGAATTGTTTTCAGCAAGTTGATATAAATGTCGGCAGTCACCTTCAGGCCTTTCTTAAATACGTGGGCGCCATGACATTTCCTTCGCTGCTCACAAGCTCAAGCACCACCACAGAAGCGAAAGACTTTAATGAAGGTTGGCATTTCAAAAGCATCTTTTGGCAAATCTAACGGATATTTTAGATTCGCCTTCCTGCCCTGGATAAAATTCTTTTTGTCCGAAAAGAATCTCAGGAAGTCAGCGTTGTCGTACTTGATGTCTTCGTTACTACTTGGGCCTTTAGTTTCCCCTCCATGTCTTCTCAGTCAAAAGTTAACCGTTTTTCGAGACGAATGACTTGTAGATCAGGTCTTGAAATGCTGCACATTTCTTAGTCTATTCAGTCACGATCTGCCCAAGATCCTGATAATCTCTTTTGATTTTCGGACGAATTCATCACTTCTGTTGCGATGAGACCGCTTGTTGTAAGTTACCCTGTCAGCAGTTACCTCCTTCTGGTTGTCAGATTTCCTGCGCTTCTTGGCTACGTTGTGAACTTGGGTGTTTTTGTAAGCAAAGCGCGCAATCCTTTGTGTTCGCGATTTTTTGGTCATTTTTTTTTGGCAGAAATCATATATTGTCGATTATGTGAAGCTAATTTGTGTTACCTAATATGATATTATGTATCTGCATAAGACAATCAATACAACTTAAAATAATTTCGGAACACTCGGTATATACACACTGGTCAATTCGTATTGGGAGTTTAAATTCAGCCACGTATTTTTCATCTAATCAACTTCCACAAACGTTTGTAGCCTGTTAGGTAAACAGCAGTAGATTAATTGGCACGGCAAAGAATTTTAATTAAATCCACTGTGTACGTTGAGACAAAATTATTGGCGCACCGGTTTAAAAGAGTAATCAATTGTATTCAAAAAATGTACCAAAAAGTAAAAACAGCAAAAAAAAGGTTATGAATTTTAAATGACACCCCGAAGAGAACATTTTTGATAAAGAAAATAGAAACTAAAGATTTCATTTTTATGATTTATATTAATAAAATAATGGTTATAACTAACACTAGAATTTATATACAACAAAAATTGACAAATTATATTAAATGTATAAGATATGAGTAAAAATAACTTTATGGTAACAAACCTACAAATTAAAGAAATTAGGTTTTTGAAAATAATAGTATAAAAAAATCTGGTGTGAACATCATACTATTATTTGGGTAATCCTGGCAAAAATCCAAAAATTCTGGGTTTCAATTTTTTTCGAGTTCCTATTTTACCAACTCTTACTTTAAATTCATGTTTATTTCGCGATAACAAATCATTTTTATTCTCATGAATTTTTTGTATCTTCAACCGTTTAGATTCGCGACCGCTTTGAGACCGATTTTGCAACCTTGCGACCAAACTTCTCGGCCGATTTTTACCGCACTGCGTCGCCTACCTACAAGTAACTTGTATACCAAATTTCAAGTTTCTAGCTATTACGGTTATGGAGATATCCTGTTTACTGACAGACCGACATACAGACAGACAGACACACACACACGAACCAATGGCCCAAACCAACTTTTTTGGTGTCCTGAGGCTATAATTTGTCCATATATGTGAAAAACTGGGTAGGGTAATTTCCGCCGATTACATTACTTTCCTTATTATAGGATAAGGAAAGTAAAAATGCGAAAAGCGTTTTATTTCTTCTATTCTGTTGTATTTTATTATAGAATCATAAATTTAAATAATGTTCAACGTTAGTATTGATAATATCAGATTTCTTGTAGAAAAATCTTTAAATTCTTGTTCTAAATTGAATAAAAAATGTAATTTGTTCTTAAAATATGTAATTTCTTTTGTAGATCTTTGCGTTATAAAGCAATGGACACTCATAGACAAAATAAATAAGAATATAAGCTATAATATATACAGAATATAAATATGAACAGCATAAGGAAGATAATTCAAATTTCAATATAAAATATGAACGAATGTAGATTAACTTTGCTAGAAAAATTTAATATTCTTACCCACAGCTGCATGTTACCAAGTATTTTCCCACTTCTATATTTACGCCAACAAAACTTAGTGTTGCTTATAATTCCTTAAATTGTTAATGTAGCACCCTGCACTTTACCATCAAAAATATTAAATAGTAAATATGCAGCGTGTTTCCAGACCCACTTGGGTAATAGTTAAGGAACAAACTAAATTTGGCTCTATCTAATCTTTCCGAATGTTAGAAACTGAAATGGGCTAGTTCGTGAATCAAGCATCTTGTGACTAACTTTCCCTTATCTTAATTGGTTCGATCCTCCTGCAGTAATAAAATGCCATTACTTTTCGATTAACTCCGCTTATGTACGAGTACAGTGAAGTTTAATTTTCTAGTTAACTTTACTATTGGTTGTTAACAGGTTTTAGTTGTGTCAATAAATTACCAAATAAAGAGTAAAGTACAAATACAACTACAGTTAACAAAAAAGTGACCGAGAAAAGTTTATTCATAATTGAAATCGATTTGTTCAATTATTTACACCATTTTCATAGACTAGTGGTAAAGTATCATAATTTTACCACTTAAGAACATGAATAAACACACATTAAAAATGTATTAGTATATTTTTAGATTTCTTGAATTATAATTGATAAAACACTATAAAGTTATATCCATTTACTGTCATTTGATAAATAACAAATTTCTAAACATATTTACATAAAAGTAATGTATTTTACCCGATAAATTAATAACTTAAACACGTTAAAAAATCATACAAAAATTTTCAAAGTTTACAAGTACCTCAACCAAGCACCAATTCATATAAAACTCATTAATACCATATTTTCCCGCAAACGTTCATTTTTCGCTAGCCACTCCATAGTTTATTTATTAAATACTGGAGTTTAAAATTGAATTCAAGCTTCATTACGTGTCAATATAAGACACAAAAATCTGTAACAAATGAGGTGCATCGATACCTATTTCGTCAATTGACAACGATCGGTTGCCCTCAATAAATTCGCAAATTCAAATAGTGTTTGTTTTGGTAGTACTGGCCCAAGAGCAACGCACTTACGTTACATTTTATCGAATACCTTATGCCATTTGAACACCTAAATTTTTAATAACGTGGCTCCATATAAAAAGAGACGTAACTCGGGCAAAATATTGGTTGCTTTACGATTTTCGTCGCTTGATTCCATAATTCGTCGTGCAGTGACATTAAACACTGGCTTTTAGTTATCCCGACTGTTACGATAGAACAATATAGAAAAAAGCCAGCCAATTATCAGCATGCCACTGTTGCCATTGCGATAATAAAACAAAGTCTTTTACATGTTGCACTTTTCTAAAAAATTATTTTTTTATCTTCAAGTGTATTAAAAACATGTCATTTTTGAAAGTATTTAGTTATTATGTTTATTGTCGACAAATATTTACATAAATTATTTTTTCAAAAACTACTAAACATTTATCTTACAATAATATTCTTGTAAATAATGATGTATATTGTGTTAAAAAAATAAAAACATTGTTCCATTAAATTTGCCCGCGCTTGTAAGAATTATTAATACAAATGTATTCAAAAGCTAAAAAGCACTAAAATTTAAATAATAATTGAATATAACTTTGGCACTTGAAGAATTACATCCTAATATAGCATGTGTCCAAACAATACACTGTTTTTAACTTTATGGGATCATAATTAATACTTTCTGATCCCGTCTGTCAATATGAAATAAAATCAAGGACAACCAAACTTGATATATAGGCAGGTTGCACGATATCTATTGCGAGTTGGCAACCCTGCGCGTGCTAGGTGCGATCTGAGGTTTTATCATACTATTTGTTTTGTTCTGAAAATTTATTTTCGGCCAAAAATGGAATTAACTCGGTAATATTTTCGTGCGATGACTTTTTACGACTTTCAACGTGGATTATCTCAACAGCAATGCGTAGATCAACTCACTTCGACTGTTGGTGATAAAACCCCACACAGAGATACTGCATATCATTGGTTCAATGGATTTAACCCTGGTCGTAGTTCGCTGGCGGACGAATATAAAGGAGACCGTCCAAAATCGGATGTGGTGACAGCGAACATCGATATCGTGCGAAAACTGATAAAGCAAGATTGTCATGTGACTTATCGTAAAATTCAAGCATCCTTAGGCATTAGTATCACTAGCATGCATTCGATGTTGCATGAACATTTAACCGTAAAAAGCTGTGCGCGCGTAGGATCCACATAAGTTAACGATCGCTCAAAAACAGGCTCGTGTCAAATGGTCGAAATAACTGCTCAAAAAATACCATCTTAGTACTTCAAATACCGTTTACAGCTGAATAATCTTGGATTTATGCGTGTGAGCCCAAAAGTAAACAGGGTCTTCCAAAATGGGCAAACCCAACAAAAGTTCTTCGCGCTCTAAGCACTTCGATACAAATGGTCGTGTTGCAACCGCAGTGTAAAAGGAAAACTGTCAATTTTGAATGGTACCCAACTGTTTATTCGCCAGAAGTCTTGGTAGAAATAAGAAAAACTAAGGCCGGATCATTCTCCATCACGTCAATGCGAGGTCACACATATCGACACAAACAACTGGCTTTTTGAGCACTCAAAACATCAAATTCATGGGTCATCCGCCGTATAGTTCTGATTTGGCTCTTAACGATTTATTCTTAGTTTAACAAATAAAGAATAACCTGCGTGGGCAAAAATGTATTGACCGTCAGGGATGATATTTTGAAAAACAATAAAAAAGCCTCCAACATTGAACACTTTTTTGTTAGTTTTTTGCAATAGATATCCAGCAGTCCACGTATACCACGGCATCCACTGAAAATTCAGAAGCTTCAACAATTTGCTGCATCGAATCAACACTATAATGCAAAGCTCCCGTAATCAACACAGAATGCATGGAAAATGATAAAAAATAGGAAACGCTACAGAACAGACAAACTTGTGAACTTACGAAACAAATGAAAATTAGTGATTATTGATTACCACAAATCGACTATATCAAACAGATATAAAATTTTATTTGATGACGAAACTAATATGAACATATCCAATAAAAATAATGCGACGGAAAAGTTTTTAAACTTATAACAATATTCATAGCAAATTTAAAACATTATACCACTTACCCAATTGCCAAATCAAACAGCTTGAAAGGATTAGAAAATTGAAACGTTTCAAAATGATCAGATAAAGAATAAAGCAATAATCTCTGAACTAGACAATTATAATTAAAGCATTGATGGAAAAAACAACGAAATTTCATACTTATAAACACAAACAAGGCCATAATTTTAAAGTAGCATTACAAAAAATGCATCTTTAAGCAACTCAAAAGATATAAAGAAAATCATCAAAGAACATAGAGGCTAACTACCAAATATATGCATATAAGACAAAGCGGCATCAAAAAGCAGTTACCATTATTTTTCGTCGAAATTGCATCGGTCTATAGTACCAATAAATAAATTTATAACATTAAAGACTTGGTGAAGCAAAAAATAATAATGAACCTCCATATCCTAAAAAGGAAAATATCGCAATGCATAAAAAATCAGAAACACAGCCATAAAAACAGTTTTCTTACCACAATTGTCTTAAAATTTGCACAATGGTTCAATACACATTCAGAATCGTCAAATAGATCGCTAACGTGGAAAATAACTAAAAGTATTTATATTAAACAGCAAGCTAAACATTGTACTAATATTCTAAGCCTATTTAAGAATCCATAATTATTCATCTACAGTACCCATCACCCTAATGGTAATGCACATGCTGCACTGATGTCATAATGTAAAGCTCGATTAAACACACGAAACTACTGAAGTACAGGTATCACCATATACAAGCAACAAGTGTAAACATAGAGGGTCAATTAAACTCCTTGACAATTGTTGCGATATATTGCTCATCCAGTCATGTCATACGACAAGAACAATTTTATCGCGTTTTTAATACCTTAGAAGCATATTTATTGCAGCAGACTACAATGACAAACCTCACTACTAATATTTCAAGGTGACTACATTCAAAAAAAGAGAATTAATGAAAACAATAAATAAGAACAATTTTTATTGTCCTGTTAAATGCTTCAGCATTCTACGAGGGTAAGATGAAAAGTTCTCGGCCTGACACAGAGATGGTGCTGCAATCGGCAAACAATTATGTTTCCTGCTTGGGTGCATGTCTCATTAGTTCGTATGACTAGTTTCAACTTGTTCGCTCAAGTAGTTTGCTTACACGAATTTTTTCAGTAGACATGTTGCATTTGTTTTTTTTTTGTTAAAATGGATAAACTTGAATATCGTGCGGTTATAAAATTCTTCGTTTTGGATGGATTAACCCCTAAGGAAATTAATCCAAAGTTGACAAAAGTTTACGGGGACTCTGCTCCTTCCATGTCAACTGTTAAAAAGTGCATGATATCGTATTGGACGATAGGCGAGTGAAGGTGAGTGAGATAGCTAAGGCTGTGGAGATATCAGAAGAAAGGTGCGAAACATCTTGCACGAAGAATTAGCTCTGTGCAAGATGGGTGCCGCATTTGCTAAATGCCGATCAAAAGCAAATGCGCAAACGATTTTCGCAGCAATGTTTGGACCGATTCAACAGGGATCCTACCGATTTTGTGCGGCGATTTGTCACAATGGATGAGACATGGGTCCACCACTACACACTAGAAACGAAACAGCAGTCCAAGCAGTGGGTGGAAGCCGGTGGTTCAGCGCCAAAGAAAGCGAAGTCGATCGCATCTGCCGGAAAGGTGGCCAGCGTGTTTTAGGATGTGAAAGGGATCCTGTTAATTGATTGTCTTGCAAAAGACAGAATAATTATAGACGAATATTACTCCAACCTTCTTGACCAGCTGGATGCCAAAATTCGCGAGAAGAGGTCTGGCTTGAAGAAGACAAAAATCATCTTTCACGAGGACAACGCACCTGCGTTGGCGATGGGAAAACTGCGGGATTTGGGGTATGATTTGCTCGGTCATCCCCCTTATTATCCTAATTTAGCACCCTCAGACTTCCATCTGTTCCCAAACTTAAAAAAAATTGTTTCTGGGAAACGCTTCGCATCCAATGAAGAAGTTGATGAATATTTTCACAATCTTCCAGATTCTCACTTCCGAGGAGGAATACTGATGTTGGAGAGGCGTTGGATCAAGTGTGTTGAAGTCAAGGGAGATTATGTAGAAAAATAAAATCATTTTTTAACTGAAAGTCGCAGTCTTTCATTGTCAGGCCGAGAACTTTTCACCTTACCCTCGTACTGCCTCACAGATATTAACAAACTATCTGATCTCATTGCTTTCTGTGCAGTAAAAGGCATGTTCCAAGATCATCTCAAAGCTGAATCAAACTTGATTCTATCGCTAGATCATTATCCCATCATAATTACACTTAGTACTAAAGTACCTAATTGCTACAGATCTCCAACACTATGCAATAAGATGACCAATTAGAAAAAAATTGCAAAAAATAATATACTCAAAACTGCAGGCGATATTTCAAACTTAATTAAGGGGGTATTATAATCGGGATGCCCGTTTTTAAGGTGATTTTTGGGAATTAATTGTACAAAAACGGTTAAACCTAGTGATGTCAAGATTTGTGTTCATATTTATTCATATTTAAGCTAACATCCAAAATTTTTATATCGCTTTTTATAGTAAACTGGGGGAGATATATATAAATACACAGGTCATGTCGCAAAATTTAGTTTTTATCAGGCGTAGTGATTGCCGCCGTCCTCGTCATCTGAAATAAACGATTCTTTTTTTATTTTATTATGTAGAAATGTGGTTATTGTTTGAACCTCTAATAAATAATTTGAAATAAAACTGACAAAATGGCGACGCTTGAAAGAAAATATTCCGATTTTTACTAAAAAATTTCAATTATCACAGTCCGAAAAAAATAGTAATTGTAAACAGATATAAAAGTTAGAGATTCGAACGATAGCCGAACATGTATACTACTTAATTTATTTATAATAGCATCTGTCAATTTCCCTGTTCCTTTTCTATCGATGCCTTTGTTGTTTTTTTTTAATACGTTTTTGTACGTAGCTAACGCATTCTTTTTTACGACATAATTTTCCCCATATACCATAACCTCCGAAACAGATTTAAATCTAAACCTTTATATCTAGGTCAATTTGACGAATTTCGTTTTAATATATTTCGGACACATTCTCAAGACTCCAAACTGTAAGAAAATGCCAAATAAAAAAATTCGATTTTTTGGACCCGCTAGACTATAATACCCCCCTTAAACACTTTATTACAACCATCCAACAAGTTGAGTTGCAAGCAACGCCTTTTTCACCCTAACTTAAGAAACTTTTCCTATACTTATAAAACAAAAATTGCTAAAAAGCCGGATCTTAAACGAATAAGGCAAAATTCAAAAGTGCTAAATAATAAATATAAACTAAACGCAGAAAATAGAGATTTCAAAATAGTCTTACATAACATGAAAGAGCAAACAATCTAAGATTATTTAAATACCTTGTCTCCCATAAAGGCAACAAATTATTTGCTCTGAAAACAACAAAAAAACAAGCAATCACTGCAAAAACAAAAAAACATATACAAGTAACTGAAATAAAGAAAATTATAATCACCAAATTGAACACAAGAAAGTCACCCGGATCTGATCTAATAACTTCCAAAAACCCACATGAAACTGATCAAATTCATATTCAATGTTCTAGAAAAAAATTTTCTTATCATTTTCTTACTACCTTGTCAGATTAAAAGCTCTTTGAGATTTAATATCAAAACACCAGTTTGAATTTAGACAGCAACGCGCTCTATAGACCAGCTGCTCAGATTAATTGACGTAATCTGTATTGATCAAGAAAACAAAAGATGTTTTTACCGGGTTATTACTCAAGCCTTTTTTAAGGTATGGGACATACAAAATTAAATATAAACTTGCTCACTTCCGCTGCATTGTCTTACAATTATATTTGACGAACAGACAATTTCTCGTAAAGCTAATAGGATAATATACATCACTCGTTCTGATCAATGCAGGAGTTCCACAGGGAACTGTGTTGAGACTAATTCGTTTTCGGTTATATACTTCTGATTTTCCAACTACAAATCTGCCAGTAACAGCAATCCTTACCGATGATGCAACTATTATGGCATCTCATAACAACCCGGATATAGTACGTTCCTTTAACGTCATTTAAATAAAATACAAATGTAGCTCAAAAAATGGCACATCAGAGCGAATGAAATCAAATTAATGTATACGAGCTTTGCTTTACTTAAGAAAGCATGACCTCCAGTTTTCCCGAACAACCAACAACTGCCGCAGATAGAAGATGTGAAGTATGTAGTCCAACGACTTACATAGAGAAGAAACATCTGGAACAAATAAAACCACTGTTAAGGGAGTCACTGCTCACAATTGTCTCTAGATGACAAACTACTTCTATATAAAGCCAGATTAAAGCCAGCATAGAATTATAGCTGCAGTTATATGGATTTGTTAGTATATTCACCCTATCAATTCCGATCTATAATTTGTGCTATACGAGTTATCCATCGAGAACTTTATGTACCCATCATTCTCGAGAAAATTACAAATCTGAGTATACAATATCGAGATAAAGTGTCCCTTCACCCTAATACGATGGCACCGGGCCTTCTACATGATGAAGGGGAACACTCAAGAGATTTAAACCAACAGAATTACCAAACAGATATGCTTAAGTTTAATTCAAGCTTATCTCTCTTTATTACAATTATAGCTTATTTACAAATTGTGATATTACTCAAGACGGTTGTACCACTGAGTATTACCGTACAGGTTAATTGTTTATATCACTGTCTTTGTTAATTCTTTAATATATAATTTACTAAATGTCTAATTACTTAAGACAGATTCTAACTAACAATGGAAGTTAATTTAAGAAAAACATTAGTTACTTTTTTGAAAATCTACCGTTTGGAATCATGAGGACCGTAAGTTGTAATCACTAACATGACTATCAAAAATCCGAAAACCAAAGTTCTGGTAAGCTAACATTCTTTATCTTCATATTTATTTTAAAAATTTACTCCAAGACCTATTAGTCATTCTCTAGAATAAGTTGTATTTCGCTGAAAAGTCAAAGCACGGTAAAAAGTGCAACACATCACATTTATGTTAAAAGCACATGTTTTTCGTTCGACTCAAAAGGTATTACATAAAACGTACACGTACTGCATATTACCGCGATCTTCTGTCGCGAACTAATTGCTATTACTATCACTGTAGCAGAGAGTGGTGCATTTGTATTCCGCATTCTGCAGAAATGAATAAGCTTTTCTAGTTTTTGTGAAAGGTCGCACCCTCACTTGCCGCATTTATTTGTTTAGATTTATATACATTTAGAATAAAGTAGCAAATTTCATATTCTTACTGCAGATTAACTATGCTTACCAACTTATACAACCGGCAAAGTAAATGTTTTATGCGCAATAAATAACAAACGTAGTAATATGACTCGCCATGCGCCTATTTTAAGCGGAGCAATTCAACTAACCCAGATATCCCTAAAACTTAATGTCAAATAATTAATTGTTTATTTTTATGAATAAAAAAGATGAAACAATAAAGTCGTATTTATCATTTACAGATTTTTATGTTTGCAAATGTTTTAAATTTTGTATATCTATCTAGAGTGATAAACATTTTCTTTTTCACCTATATAATAAGCAGTAGAAATAAATTGTTACGTGTATATCAGTAGTGGTAAAAAATAATACTGAGCTAAATAAGTGTTAAAAAGATAAAACAAAAGTTTACAAAAAATAAAAATTAAATGCGGTTATTAAATTGACAAGAGAAGGTTGTGTTGCCAATTTGTAAATCGGTAACTGTAGGGAATAAAATATAAATGTAGAGTTCAGGCTAGGAGGTAAAACAACATATTCACAGCCGAGATATCAACTAGTTGCATTTTGCAGATATTTCAGCAAATAGACGATAATATGAAACAAATAAATAGAAAACTGGATGTGTTACTCGGAAGTTAAAAGAAATAAAGAGGAAGAACGTAGAGCTAAAAGAAGATATAGTCAAACAAAAAAAAGAACGAAAAAACTATAAAGGAAAGTTGAGAAAAAGAATTTAGTAGTGAAAGAGATTATAGATCAGGATAATGAAAGTAACAAAAAAACAGACGAAACAATATATATTATCCTGGGAAAACTAGGTATCAGCATAGATAAGAAAATTGAGATTAAAAAAGTAAGCAGAATCGGAAATGCAAAGAGAAAGAAAACGACTAATTTCAATAAAACATTAAGTCAAACATATAAAAAAAAGCAAAAAATATAAAAGGTACGGAAATATGGATAGACGAGTATTTTCCTAAGAATATTCAAGAAGAACAGGATCTACTAGTACCACAGGTAAAAGAAGCAAAAGAGAAAGAATACATGACTTACATAAAATACAATAAACTAGTAGTAAACACTAATGAGACAGGATAATGCAGAAATGAAAGTACCAGTCATAAAAGGGCAGTGGCCAAAAAATCGATTGAGAAAAACTTCCTAGTAGAACAACTCAGAAATATCATTAGAACTAACAGAAGAGTGGAACTGAATAAACAGTGGTAAATTTTAAAGCAATTTTAGATAGGATATGTTACTTAAGGATATGGAGTAACTATAGAAAGGTAAGTATAGTAAATAGACATGCTCTGACAGAAGTTAAAAAGCTAGAAGCAAAGTACTATTCTATGAAATTATAAATTAAGTACTAGAGAACACACCAAAATATGACATTAAAATGATAATAGGAGATTTAAATACAAAAATTATAAGAATATAACAGGAGAGAAAAGCCTACATAAGAAAACCAATGAAAACAGCAAGATGTTAATAGAATCTCCAGCAGAGAATCAAATAAAAATAGTAAACACGTTTCGATCTCAAAGACATGTCTCTAAATAAAAAAGTAATAAACCCAATTGAACCTATACTTGTAGAAAATAAACATTTTAAAGCAGTTAGAGATTGTAGTGTCGGGTGTGATAGGGGACAGACAGTGATACTGAACATATCATTGTCAAAATCAGATAGCAGTACCGGTAAAAAAAGAAGTTAGGAAGGACAAACAGCGATATAATGTAAATAAACTGCAGAAAGTAGAGGTGCAACAGAAACTACATGAAGGAGAAAGAACTTAGTAGAATATACATTAGAATAAGAATGAGAAAAATTGAGAGAGCTATACACTAGCAAAAATTATATGTAGCAGATTAGAAATATTTGAAAACACAGCAACTAAAGAATATTAAAACGGATTTACAGCGAATACATCAATAATAGATCAGATATTTAAAGAAAAATTAATTCAACACAATAATTACGGGCAAAATCTAGGACTACACATACTACTTACGGACTTTTAACAAGCATATGATGCTATCTCTCCAACAATGCTAAACGAAGCTCTGAAAAACTGATAAATTTCGTGGAAATAACACTATACAGAACAAATAACGGATCACTTCACTAAAAAGAGAGATTCAAGATAGGCGGACCCACTTCAACTGACTTGTTCAATCTGGTCCTAGAAGTAGTTATGATGAAGAGTAAAATACAAACAACACAGCTAATTTTTCATAAGGAGCAATGTGCGGCTTAAGCAGATAATGTAGTTACTTCTGTTAGCAAGAAGTAAGAAACAACTTTAAAAATTTAGAAGGTTCGAAGAAGAAACAAAAAATATGAGTCGCTAATAAATGAGAACAAAACAAAATGTATGAAAATGCGAGCAGATCTAATTAAAGAAAAATTACATATCACGTTTAAATGTTAAGATAAAAATTACATTTTTAAAAAGGTCAGTCATTTAGAATATCTAGGAGTTACGGTGACAAACAAAAAACAATAACGGATAAAATATGGTATGTAATATATGAGATATAATTAATAAAAATGTTAGAAACCAACAATTTCTCAAAAGCAGCAAAATTCGTGCTTTTGAAACTATTATTCAACCGGTAATATCATATTTAAATGACAATGGCAAAACAATGTAAAGTCAAATTGGAGATATGGGAGAGGAAAGTACTGAAAAAAGAGTTTTTGAAGCGTCCAAACAAAGGATGAAGTTTGGAGAAGAAATGTAAGAAAAATCTATGAAATGGTTAGGGCGTATAATCAGAACACCAAAACAAAGATATCTTTAAAGAGTTCTAGCCGAAGGAGAAGTAGGGAAAAAGGAAAGGACGACCTAGAACAAAATGGCTCCAGGAGGTTCAAGAAGATTTAAAAGAAGCAGGAGTAAACTATTGGAAAGAGAGAGAGAGAGGAGCAGAGACCGACAAAAATAGAAATATAAAGAAGGCAAGGGCCTACAAAGTCTGTAACGCTGACATATGTATGTATAGAGTATTCTAGAAATATAAACGACCACTGGCGGTTAATGTGACAATCGACAAAGCTCTCGAATTATAGTCTTACATTACATTTTGAACATATTATTTTTGCGTTATGACACAATTATGTTATTACAAGATAGTTTACACGGTCATATCGTATGTCTGTTTTCTTTGGTGGATGAATATGTCAGTTTCCTGTTTTGTTATAGTAAAATTGTAGCAATGCAACATCTGAATGACAATGGTATATCTCTGCCATGTGAGAGATAACCAAGAAGTATAAACTTCCATGGATATGGTAAAACGCAATATTTTTATCGCTCCGATCAACTCCACTCACATTGATATTGTAAGGCTTATATTATGTGATTATTTTATTGAAAATTATTTAGAATAGTTACATAAATAGTTGTATTATCTTGTAATTTTCTGAGAGTATCACATTATAGAATAAGCCGGTTGCACTTCTATTACATTTGAACTCAACGATACTAAATTATTGTCGTACCTTGTCACTACAATTATGTTGTTATCGACAGTTTTTTTGATTTTGGTAGCTTTTAACCTGGTGACTGGTTTTCCTTCACTGCACCCGCTATAAAGAATTTTTTTCTGTCATTGGAATATTTCAATGCTGCACCAGCACCAATACCAAAATATTTATATATCTTACCAATATTGGTTGACAAACACATATTTTTAGTTTGAGGACATACCCATAATTTATACTTGTATCCTATAGGTTATTTACACAAATACTTCCTAAAGTGTGGTATCATTGTCTCGTCCACAGAACACGTATTTGTAAGAATCCTGCATTTCTTAAACTTATATTGGTGAATAAACGTCTAATTTTTTTATTGTCGATCCAAGCTATAATTATTTGCTTAGGGAAAGTTGGAATATAGACTCAAATTTACCTCTTGTAAGAGGATCTATTACCAGCTGATGAATTCCATTGTTTTTACGCTTCCAAAGTATTATTCTACGATGATCATGCATGTAGCAACTCAATATTAGAAGATTTTACTTCGTTTTCTTGTACCTCTTATTGCCGATTTTTCTATTCAACATATCTGTTGGTTTCTGTTTTATTTATTACAAGTTTAGCATAGAAGAACAGCAAAAACCATTCAAGTGGACTGTTGGAATCGGCTTGCGCTGGAGCGCTCTCGTAACTGCATAAATAACTTTTCTGTGGAAAGTTTACATTTACCCTACATATGTTTTCTCTTTACTTTCTAGCCAACTTTAATAACTGAATGCGATCCTTTATTAGTAATTATATCACAAGCATTTACTAACGGCACCATAGTGTTATCACCTACATTTTTAACTGAGTAACTTATTCTTCGAGCAAAGCAAATGAATCCCCATAACCCTGTAACCAGATAGTAAGGTATTTTCCTAGACTACTAGAATAGTACTCTAATTAGTTTTTGAGCCAAAAACAATTATTATAAAAAACTAGTTAAAAGTAGTAACTTTTTAATAATAACTGTAAATACAACAGTGAAAGTTTTAATTACAACATAAAACATCTAAAAAAGAACAACTTTAACCCTAAATTATGCCAATTTTTAAAATAATAGCGATCCACATTTTATAATAGCCCAACTCTAACTGAACGTGCTGAAGTGCGTATTAAAAGAAAAACACGTGTGTTCGTTTGTATGTTTAAATTGTTATATATGGACCATAGACAATGTCAGACATATCTGGGCTAATAATAATCAATACTTTTAAAAGTTAACCTAAAATTTTGAAAAGAAATTTTAACTGAAAATGGGTTTATACATAAACTTCATTCATTAAATATTCTAATGAAATTTAATGCAATATAATTCTCTAAAACACAATGATGGCAAAGTTCTTAAAATTGTGGTAATCTTGTGTTAACATAACATAAAAAATGAGATAAGATGAAAATTTATTATGCATCTAACAAATTACCTAAGAATCCACTGGCAACTGTACGATCAGTTTTTAAGATGTATTCAAATGTTTTCCCGCACGAGCGATACACTCCTGCAGTCTCATCTTATAGTTCCGCATTGCTTGCAGAGTCAATTCCATTGGCCACGCTGCGTTCGCGTTGCAAATGGCATCCTTTAATTCCTCAATAGTCGGTGGCCTGCGTCGAAAGACTTCAGCCTCAGGTGTTTCACAGAAAAAAATCGCAAGGGGACAGGTCTAGCGACCTAGCCGGTCATGAGATGCCACCATGTAATGCAAATGAAGAGGCCTAAAACATATGTACCAAAAGTTCTCAAAAAACTGGAACATTTGTCAACGTTTCCTCGCAAGCTGCCTGCCAGGCGTATCAGTCACATTCTTTAGGTTTGTATGAATGGACATTAGATTGAAGTGCAGAATTCTCCTCACGCTCTAGTTAGATATTCCTAAGACGAGAGTATGCTTAACGGCGGAATATTGTGGCGGCGTGACAACAACTTGCCTAACTCCTGCGAAATTCTCGGGTGTTCGAACGTTACGAGATCTACCGGGTATTTTCATGTCTATCGGAAATTATGTAGCCACATTTTTCTTGTTCAGAACTCTTACGTGACGACCTACTCCTACTTGCGTCACAATCATCACAGAATCACAATTTTTAAAATAAGTCTCCAACACAAATGCACGGTGTTTACCACTCCACGCGATTGTGGGCACTTAAATGGCATGCCTTGTGCTACTCAAGCATATACGACTCAAATACCGTCTATCAATATGTTACACACGTTGGCCAATTAAAAAAGAGGCGATCATTTTGCCAAACCCAGTACATTGTACAGTCTCTGCATTTTTTTTATACTTTATATATATATATTATTTTCATACCATCGTCTTCAAAACAAAAATAACAAATTGTGCTCTTCGAGATCATGCATACGATAACTTTTTAGTAAATATCACAATCAGTAAAACAAACAAGGAACGGTAAATAAATTAAATAAAATTATCATCAAAACTACAAATTAAAATATATATTTACGTCATTCTATAATTAAAGTGTCTGTATTTCAAAATATATATATAAATTAAGGACATGATTATTATTCAACCATTAATATCAAAAACAAATGCTAAAACTGATACACGTGAACCAATTTACATAATAAAAGTAGAAATCGCGCTGCGCGTGTTGCTTTATCTAATTTTAAATGATAGCATTTTAAGGTTACGGCTTGTTTTTACATAAAAACGCTTTAGTTCAATTAAGGTATACTTTCAAAAGTAACCTCTTTTCTCACGGGCGTTGCTGTTACCTATTCCAGCAAAATAGTATTGGTCCGTTTTATAGTTACTTATTTGAACAGTGTTATTAGCTATGAAGAAGAACAGGTAATTAAGAAGGTGCTACAATATGACATCCTTAATGTTTAAAACATGTAGAATACTTTTAAAATATATCCTAATAGGTATTTGTGACTAAGCAATAAGAATTACTTCATAAATTACTCAAATTTTACTGAAAACAACGTTTACCATATCTTAAATTTAAAAAATATATAAAAGTAAGCTTTATATAAAGAGAAAAAAAGTTTAAAAATTCAACTATTGCAAATAAGTTGATTTCTTTTCGAACTAGTAATTGAAGTACAAGAAAATTCAATTCAAGAAAACATGTATTTATACAGAGTAATGCATGTATGTATAGAGATGACACATCATTTTATCGAATAATTGTGAAACATGGCGAAAGAAAAGGTTATCGATAAAGGTTTTACATTATTAAAAATTCTATTTTTTATTTAATTGGCATTGGGTTAGACTTATGTATGTTAAATGGAAAAAAAATATTAGAAAAATACAAATACTAATTTGAATTAAATGGAAAACGTATAGTAAGTGAAAGTATGGATTACAAAACACGATTGCTGTAGCATAACGTGCTGCATAATTAAGTGTTCAACTCTAGTTCTATTAATCCTTTGACTAATACGTTACAGTTTATCTAGGTTAACCGTTAGCTGCACATATGTATTACATATGCTATACCCCATATACAAATCAAGATAAATAGAAAAACCAACCAATGCTATATAATGCAATATTGACGTTACTGAATACTCTGATTCCATCAAAGTACCCTTGAATACCATTAACTTATATGTCAAAATGTATGAAGAAATCCCTTAATACTAATTTTCTTAAATTACACACTTTTTGTGAATCTACTCAGTAATTGTTTTGTTCAAAAGGTAAGGGTCTACTATTTGGAAACATCTTGACCAAAGAGTTAGCGAGCAAGCAAAAAGCTTATCACAACAACGTGGTTTTTAATAGTCTCCATTTTCTGATTCTTATGGTTTATGTATCCACAATTTATGTCTTGTTTCTTCTTCTTAGAATAAGCTTGCGGCTTGTTGATTTATCCACTTATATCTCGTCTTTCATTCTCCCATTCATGACACGTGTTCATCCCAGCCTCTTTTCTATCCCCGGTCCAATGTCACTAGATTTGGTATGTCGCATATTTGTCGTATTATGGTATTTGAGAATCTTTTCTTAAGGTGTGTCTAGTTATTATTCTTAGAACCTTTATTTCGATTTTTCTTAGCATGGATTTCATTTTTGGCGTGTCAGCTCTGCTTTCGAATGTCATTATATGGGTTATTATATATATATACTCTCCTTTTGCATATGTTTATTGTTCTATATGGTGTCTTTTAGTGCTGCAAATATTCACGCAACCTTGTTTATTTGTTGTCTTAGTTCGCTAACCCCATCTTGATACGCTGTTAGATTTACTCCCAAGTACTGGATTTTTTTGTAATTTAATTAGCAATCAAAATACAGAGTATTCTATAAGCTAATTTTCTATCTTACAATCTAAGTATTAACAATTAGACTTAGTTAAGACATGATGAGATCGCACCCAACGATGGGATCTCTTCCATTTTATAGATCAGCTGCCCACTGTCTTTTGATTCTTCTTACAGGGTCTTCCAATAGAGGCTGCATTTGAGGATTTGTATGTATTTCTAACTTTTTATGGTGAGCGACACTTCTCTCGTGGATGACTTCTTGTACAATTTGTATCTTCAGGTCATTGTGGATCATTTCATTGCTTATGTACCATGGGGCTTCAACTATGATTCTTAGTATTTTGGGTTGACATCTTTGAATATAATCAATAGATAGTGGGACCTTCTTCCGATCAACCAATTCATCTCTCTCTGTTTTAAGTCCATTTGCTTTCTCTTTTTGTTGATATGTAGTGTCCAATTTAATTTAGTATCCAAGTATAGCCCTAGATATTTTACTGTTGTAGTTTGTGGTATTTCTATGTTATTAAGAAAAATTGGTGGGCGTGGGTCTCTGCGTAGGGTAAATGTTATATTTGCAGATTTTGTTTCGTTTATTTTTACATTCCACCTTTTAAACCAGTGCTCTAGACTATACAGGTATTCTTGGATTAGAGTGGATGCTCGAACAACTTCATTGTGGCTAGCCATGATGACAGTGTCATCAGCGAATGTACCGATTGTGACATTTGGTGAAACTGGAAGACCTGAGGTAAATAAGAAATAAAGTAGAGGACCCAGCACGCTACCCTGAGGTACTCCAGATTTAATTGGAAGGAAAGCGGAATCTTCCTGTCTTACTTTTGTTCTAAATTGTCGATTATTTAGATAAGATTTAAGTAAGTTGAAGAATGCTGGTAGATGAGTTTTGATTTTATATAGTAAACGCTGGTGCCACACCCTATCGAAAACCTGGCTTACATCTAAGAATACTGATATACAGTATTCCTTGTTGTTAAAACTAGAGAGGATGGTTTGTGTTATGCGATGGCATTGTTGTATGGTAAAATGGGCCTGCCTAAATACGAATTGGTAATTGGGACTCTATTTAGTACCAATTCTTTTAAGCACCAGTTTTTCTAATAATTTTGAAATGGCCGACAAGAGACTTATGGGTCGATAAGATTTTACACTATTGGGTTCTTTACCGGGCTTGAGGATTAGGATTATCTCTGCGGTCTTTAGTACTTCGGGCCAATACTCAATACGGAGAATTGCATTGAAGATATAAGTCAGGAGTACTATATCTTTTTTTTTTTGGTAGTTCTTTTAGCATTTTTACTGTTATTAGACCCATACCTGGTGATTCTTTGCATTTAAGGACTTTATTTCATCTTTTATCTCTTTAAGTGTGACGAAATTAATAGATTTAGTTACTGGCATTGGTGGTTCTAAGAATGTGATCATTGTTTCATCCGGATCGTTTTCATGAGGTTGGAATATTTTAGCAAGATATGTTACAAATAATTCTGCTTTCTCCTTATCCCTTGTTGCCCACTGTTCCTGTGATGGTTGCTGAATTTTTAGAGGAGGAATACTTATTATAGATTTGTTTGTTGTTTTGATCGGTTTCCATATAGAATTATCATATCGGTTCAAATTCGACAGGTAAGTTTTGAGCGACTGTTCTCTTAGAGCTTTAAGTTTTGATTTAAGCTTGTTGCTAAGTTTATTTAGAATAGTTTTGTCTGCTGAGGCATGTGTCCTTTGCCATTTGGCTCTTTCTTTTCGTTTTTCACGCACTAATATCTTAATTTCCAAGTACTGGAATGAAATGACTTGTTGAATTATAGTGTCGTCTATGGCTAATTTACAGCAGATTGGATCTTTTAATATTACCATAGCCTTTCTGTTAAGCACCGATATTTTCGTGTTATACTTTGTAGCTGTCAGATAGAAATTCTGTAATAATATCTGTAATTCATCTTCACTTTCAAATATTATTACTGCATCGTCCGTGTAGCAAAGTATTGTTATTTCACCTTTAGTAGTTTTATATCCTTGCCCGACCATTTTGACACTATCAATGATTTTATCCATCACAAGAACATCAACGTGCTTAGAGAGTAACCATGTCGTATTCCTGTCTTGTTTGTTTAACTATTTTATGTACATTACAATTATTCTAATATACTCTTCTTAACAACGTTGTTAAACGTTCTCAATTTATCTCCGTTTTGAAGAGTGCGTAGTCGACATATTTTGTTTTTATTACCGTAATCAGTTTCCCCGCTTAACTATTGCACAATTAAACGATATATCTAAAAGTGACAAGTATGGGGTCCGGCAAGAAGGTATTACGTTTTTAAAAACACTCTGACGCAAATGTTTTTTGGACACATTTTAATTTTTATTATTTTTTTATATATTACATATATAATATCATTTAAGAAACATAAAGCACAAACAAAAAAATATAATTCCGTGTGGCTACAGTTCTTATCCAGGCATTGGGCAGACGGGTGCAAAAATTGTCCATACACTCTTGAGGCACAGCCCGTGAAATTACTCAAATTGCTCAAGTTATGGCTTCCGAAAGAAATTCAGAGTCCGTGATTTTTCAACGTAAACCTGAGCTTTCAGGGCTATAAAAAATAATTACACGGTGAAAAATCTTGTCGCGCAATGAATTGAAGCGCCCTGGAAAATGTTCTCTTAAAAGAGACATGAATTCTCTTAGGACATGGCAAGTAGCTCTATCCTGATTAAACCAAACCCTATTGATCGCAATCCGATGTCTTCTCAAGTCAGGCATCAAAAATGACCGTCACGTTTTCTCGAAAAAATTAGGGTCTAATTTTTCGATCAATACCAACAATTTCGTTTGTTTACAGTAGCCGATAAGTGAAATGAACCTCGTCACTCACTATCGGCTATCAGCATCGTTTCTGCAAACGTAAATCGTTGTACATTTTTCTTTAGTTCTTAAACCACCAAGATTTTGCGAGATTGAAAGAGAAAGTCAAAGTGCAACATTTGGTCAAATGACCTGTCTGGCATGCGTAAAGCGTGAACGGCAATGATTGACTTCCACAGGCTGTCAAACACTTTCGATGCTTTCTGATGATCTAATGGTCCAATTACCTCCCTAAGCTGTTCCAGGTCACGCAGTTCCACTCGTTCTAAAGTTGTTAAACCATTTCAGTATTCTTGGACAAGATAAGACGGCACCGTGTCGACCTACAATGAAGTCCACGGCTCCATGGCTGCTAAAATGACAACTAACAACAAATATATATCAACCATTGCGCATACGCTAGTTTCCCTACCACTAATGTTACATGTGTCTCAAAAATGTTCAAATGTACAAATTCAAAAATCTTTTTTTCTTTTATTGGGCCCCACCTACCGGCACTGCAATCTCAAGGGCTTATTGTGCCTACTAACATGCACTTAACTTAATACTACGATGTCACATACTCGCTTGCTCTGGCTCGCGGACAGAGCAGCAATAACCTTGACTATTGAACTACGGCAGCAGACAAAGAGCTGATTGGTATTAACTCACAATAGCATTTTTTTTACTTTTGAACAAAAGAAAAGACGCATAAAATAATATTTAAGACAAAATACGTGGATAATAAAGATATTACGTTTACAATAAGAAAAAAACTGTATATTTTGTAAAAAATAATACGAAATACAAGAACATTCTACGTAGCCTCAGTCACTTTTAAGTAAACACCTTTACACACGTTTTTTTAGAAGCGGCACATTAGTAAACTTCTATTGGGCGACTGAGCTCTTGTTTCCCAATTGGAGCCGCAAATCCGGTTATGATCTTTTTGAGAAATTTGGTTAATTGTTAATAGCCTGAAGCAAGTTATTAGCAACTACAACTCTGCTTTGGAAACAGAACAAATTTTGCCGCAATATGTTTCATACCAAAGATCTTCCACTCTGTTAGTCCCCGACATGTCTATCACTGCTCTTTGCGGATTGTAACCCATTAAAGTTCAATATTTTTGGGAATCTCCTTGTTGCTAGTCTTTCAAAATGTAAATCACATAACAGATTCTCATCCATCTCTGAATCGTTTATACCATGCCTTTAGTTACACTGCACTATTGCATCGTTTTGCTAACAAATGTTTTAATTTCACACATGAATTGATGCAGATTCACTGATCCAACCTGCCCCATTATAGTCTCTCTCATCTGCTGCCAAGTTTTATCACGATTGCGAAAACTGTTTTCTTTATATTAACAATGGCGTGTTATTTTTGGAGCATACTTTGCATGTTCATTGCTCTTCATTCGCGTGTACCATAGTTTAAGGCTTTATTATGTGAATTGTAAAACTTAGAAAAAGTTACCTTCATTTTTAGTATAATATTATTTACAATTGTTTTAATATTAGTAATACGTAAAAATACCAAAACAAAAATATTTTGGGGGCCCGGTAAAGAACTTTCCCCCGGGTTAGGCGCTAGCTCCCGACTCCCTGTTCTTAGCGAATGCTTTCGACTTCCGCAATATATTTTGCAGCCGCTTTATACGTCAGTTTCGATCCTTGCGCATGATTCACTAAAAACTAATTCACTAACGTCAACACAAGGGCACAATAAGTCCTCGAAGCCCAAAAAAAAAACGTCAACACAATGCATCCCCAAACTGTGTACTACCCAAAAGAGCTCAAAATAAAGATTGAAACTAATTAACTTTGAGTCTTTTCTATTGCCATACCGCAATTTAATTATTTTTTCACCGACTTCAACCTTGCATTTAACGTTGTTTCACTTCCAGATCTACTTCTAAGGAAACGTATTGTTATAGGCGTTATTAAAATGGCAGATTATTGTATTTAAAAATAATCTATACATTTGGGTAAAAGAATTGAAATAATCGAAAGACCAGACGGAATTACTAAGAAATCTACTATTACATACGGCAAGCAAATAACAATATTTCAGGTCAGATGAGATTGTTTCATGATAGAAGTGGATGTTAAAGACTAGCGAGTGATGTTCATACATCTGAATTAATAGAACGTATTCTAAAAGACATTGAATATAACCTCAATAAATACTCCAGAAAAACAGCCCGCCAGCATGAGATCGAGTGACCTATATAAGAATAGCTAGTATTCCTATCATTTACAACGTATGCAAAAACTAATATGAGCGGCTTTCTTACAAGAAAAATTTGTTGTTTCTAGTTTTTGTAACATACCACTACCAATACAGGATTTTTTCGTTGTCTTTTCACAAATAAAGCAAACTTTGATAGGGATCATCAATCTACATAAAAGTTATTTGTAAGCTAGGCAAAATCCTTATGAAAATATTGAAATTAATCATCAGCAACGGTTTAATACCAATGCTCGAGCTGGAACTATTGGTGACCAATCGTGACTACTCGTTCTTCCACAACAACTCAATGGCCCAAAGTATCTGCAATTCTGAAGAAACACTCTGCCTTTATTGTTTTGAAGTTACGTTGTGTAGATAATTCCACGATGGAGCTCCAGGTCATTTGAGTGTTAACGTTCGCCGGCATCTCAATAACAGCTTCCCCGATAGATGGATCGGACGTGGAGATCTTGCTGCATGGCTCGCTTCTTCAACGGACTTAACATGTGAGACAACTAGAAAGCGTCATGTGTGCTGCCAATTCCTGAACAATATAGCAAACATCTACTATAAATCTGTCAGAAATAAATTATCTAGTATAATGTAATGTAATAATAATAGTAATGGTAAGACTCCAACGCCTCGCGTGAAAGGACGGCCTGCGAACTGAGAGGTTAAGGCTTTCATATGTTCGCTCACTGTGCCTGGTCATCGCGCACCATCTCTGCTGCGGGGCGATGTGACAAGCATCGCGCCTTAGATGAGCCTTGTTCGAGTGAACCCAGATACTCAATTATTTTTAGTGACTGAGTAAGCCACCAGCCAGGGGACGCGGTGGCTCAGATAGTTCAACCAGTTGGCGCGAGTTCGAATCTCGCTCAACCCATGGGTGTGTGTGAATGTCCTAGCATTTAAGTGCATGTTAGTGGGCACAATAAGCCCTTGCGGCTGTAGTGCCTGTAAGTGCGCGTTTTAGGTGTTTTACTTCCTCTATAACTATGACTCTTTTATTTACGCATTACATTTGAAAGGCAACTATAACTTTGAATTATTTGCACTGACCTTGAAACACTTTAACTAAAGATATAAGCTTTCATATAATTGTAGTGGCCGTCTTTGTTTTTCTAATTATACAAATTTTTGCAACATGAATAAACATAAATTTTTAATTAGATCGGCTTTTTCCTGGAGTCGGAAACGTGGAACAATTTAACTCAGCGCCCATAATGGACGTAAGCATAAGCCGCCCATTAGAAATGGGCAAACGTAAAGTTGAATAAATACAAAGCTTATGCGCTCGTTCATAATGCACTCTCGTAATTTTTACGTTTTACGTTCATACGTGAGAAATCGGTTCAACTTTACGTATCTCCGACGTACATTTGCAGTAATTTTTAATTTTTCCCTACATTAATGTTGGCAGCAATAACAGAATGTTTGTTTTGATTCTGAAATTGCATAACCTAACTTTAGAATTGTCGACATTTTGGCTTCGTCTTTATAACGACTAGGGAACTATTAAATAAGTTTGTAAATATGCATCTATTCATACACCTTAAAAAGGATAACATGTACAAAGACAGCCGCGGTCGCCCGATAGAGCGTGCACAAACGCATTAAGCGCTCAGAGCGCGACACGCTAAATTTCATATCAGTCGCTTTTGTTTACTTTCCGTTCAAATGTATAGCCTGTCTTTGTTTAATACCCACGGATCTCCTCAGTGTAAATCAAAGGAGTAGAACACGCCACATTACGTTTGTTTAATTTCTGTTCAAATGTATAGATAGATAGATTTTAGCATATTAAAAAGCACAGAGTGGTCCAAGCGGTTGAGGCGCGGGCTGCAATGCGGACGGATCCGGATTCCATTCCCGGAACTCTCTGATGCCTGGTGGCCTGCTGAATCACTATAAATAATTGAGTACCTGCGTTCACTCGAACAAGGAGTAATAATGGCGGTCGTCTAAGGCGCGTTGCTTGCCACATCGTCCCGTATCAGAGATGGTACGCGACGACTGGGCAAAAGAAAGCGAACATATGAGAGCCTTAACCTCTCATTTTGCAGGCTATTGTCCGATGGGCATAAAGCTTACCGTTGTTATCATTATATTAAAAAACTACTTGATAAATATATGGGGAATACGGTCAAAAGGTACATAAAGTTTGATTGAGACAAAAAGGGCAAAACTGCAACTTATAAAGATTTTTTAGATATGACCAATTATAAAAGTGATCGAAATTGGACTTCAGGATGGATTTTTTCTAAATACAAAATATTGGAATAATCCGAATGTTACTGTAAATATAAACTTGGCATAAAATATGATGTCACTGACATGCGATCAGTTTTTTAGCGAAGTTATCCTTAATGTTTTTCTATGAATGCGGGTTCATATTTTTTACCTTGGAATTGTAGCAGGTTTGTTAACATCAAGCACGACTTGGAAATTTGATTTGAAGTAAAATGAGTGATGTGTGACATGTGGCTCCATCTTGTTGAAACTGCATATCATACAAAGAAGCGTTGTCAGTTTTGTCCTCAAAAAAGTACAGTCCAATGATATTTCCAGCCCACAATGTACACCAAACAGTTCATTTTTGTGAATGCATTGATTTTTCATGAATAGTACGTTGATTTTCACTACTCCAGATGCGACGATTTTGACGATGCACAAATTAATTTAAAGAAAAATGAGCTTCATCGCTCAATAGTCTGTTTTCATAATGAACATGAATGGTATTGATGCATAGTATACAGTGTCATGGTGGCTTTGCCATGTGTTTATATACCAACTGTACAAATGCAAACTTCAAATGTTCATAGAACGCGAACAGCGCGTAATTCAGCTCCCAAAGTTCAATATAGATCACCCTATATAATGTACGATACCTACTTGTTTAAAATGCCGAAAAAGATTAAACAGATTTATTACACTGAATGTATAGTAGCTACCCCAAAACGTAATATTCCTTATTTGAGATATTGAGGAATTCGAACGAAAATTTATTCTATCGCCCCCTCGCTCTCTTCCGCGTCCCCTAGCATGGTAAAACTATCATCAATTTCAAAATCTCCAAATAGAATAGAAGTAGATTCTTGAAGAGAAGCGCCGTAAGGAAAATAGGAGCAGTAGATGATGTGGGATCAGTGCTCCGAAGCACATGGTTCGCAGTGAGGACGGGGCACGAGGGTCATAAATTAGGTCCGAGGCTAGGCCGCTCCACACTGCGTACATTTTTGGCCAGTCAATCAACTGCAGCCGAAAAAATCGAAGCCACTTAATGCAATAAAAGCGGCCGGGTCGGCGGAAGAACGCCCATATCTAATCGGCGATCCGGCCGATAGATAGACGTTACCTGCTATGATTTATGGCTACCTGCTAGCGGCCGGGCTCCCCGGGCACAGGTAGCAGGAGGATCGGCGGCGCGCGGTGCAATTACGGCTAATCAGAGACGCGAATTTGGGGGCGCGCAGCGCGCGGCGCGGCGCGCAAAGCCAAGTGAGTATTTCTGCCTAATGACTCGTCGCTCGCCATTCGGAGCACGTAAATCCGGAGACAATAACGCGCGTCTGGGCGGCCTCTGGAAAAGGTAGCAGGCAGGTCTGCGCCGTCCCTTTCGCGCCGCATTTACATCTATCGCCGTTTCAGTCCCTCAGTTGTGAATTAAACAGAGACGCGCTGCGCCCTACGCGTGCAGGTAGAACGCAGCAGCGGCGGCGGGCACGACGGGCACGGCGGCACGGCGTGCTGCGGCCCGATGCGCCAAACAAGGCAAACAAGGATGACGGGCGACGTACGGCGGCTCTAGAAAAGGTGCGAGCAAGTCGGTAAGTGTGGTTGGGATCGATACAGAGAAAAGCAGAAGCGAGCACAGCCAAGCTGATCACTGCATAACTCAGGCTTGTTGTTTTTTGAGCCCGACTACAGATATCAAACTCGTAGGAGTGCGGCGTTGTCGCGTCGCCCGGAGAGAGAGCAGCGGCGCGGGCCCGCCGCACGCGACAAGGACGGCAGACGGACGTCGGCCGCCTCTGCCGTGACAAATGTAAGACGAACGAGGCATCAAAATATCGGGGATGCAGATTAGGGGATACAACGCTCGGTTGGCTCACGCCTCCATTTTTCGGGGATTCCCCGTCGGAGGGCCGCTCGGGCGCCACCTCGCGCGCCCAGGGCCTCGCGGCCGCGATCGTTGCTGGGCTGCCAGCGCCAGTAATTCATTTTCGGGCAGCATATCAACGTGCGCTGATTAAATCTCCAAATCGCCACAATATGCATGCATCAGACTATAGCCAGACAATCATTGGCATAAAAATAGGTCCAAGCGAAACGGCCGCCACGTCGCCTCTGCCTTTCTTTCGCGCCCGCTAGCCCGGCGTAGTGCCTTCTCGGGCGGGCTCTTCCAAAAAACATAACGGACCCATACATGGTTAGACATGCCGATTTCGTTCCGAGTTAGTCAGTGAAGGTCGAACGCCGAGTGGGATCATACGAATGTCACTTTGGACCGAATACTTCTTTTTGGTAATCGCTCGGGACGCTCGTGCCTCCCGGCTGTTCGCTCTTCAGATTGTTTTTGTTCACAGAAATCATTTAGAAGCTTTAATAACAAAATTTGCGATAACTCCTATCGAAATTTATTCACTTATCTGATTTATTAACAAAGTATAAATGCCATATTGCAAAAAAACAAGTGACAATAAAAGTTGCTAGCAGTTTCTATGGCAACGATATAGTCTCTGGGTGCGCAACTGAGCAACTCGTATATATTTTTTGTTCTCTTCATTTTCTAGTGAATCGTTGGTTGAATTGGCCGCACCATCGTAAAGCTTAGACCCGTTGACTGGTACTATTCTGCTATATCTAGCATAAATTCTAACATTTTTCGTAGTTGGAACAGATTGGTATATCATCCGAAGTCCGTCAAAACCATGTGAATCCCACATTTCAAAGTTCCTGAATTGAGATCTACCTCTGTTTCATCAAATGTTTTTTTAATGTCTTTTCTTTGGCGAACACCAGGACTGACCTGAACATAATGAATCAACGAAAACAATTTGCACAACCTTGAAGTAACCAGGATTTGATTAAGATCTTTGGCGGTCTAGTCTGACAAGTTTTCACCCGCCTTCCCTCAAATTTTTGCATGTTTGGACGTTATCAAAAAATTACAAATTTTCGTCACATACATTTTAATACAATGTTTCATGCGTTCACACTTTAATGAAGAAAAATAATAAAAAATGTTCATTTGAACTAAAAACTTTTATTTAAAAGACAATTATTTTTCTGGCCTTAGCGTTAACCAAACTGTGGACTATGTCATTAAATGAAAGACTAGAAACTCACACTTAACAAACACAATACAAGACCCGTTACTTTTTTCTTGTTTTATCGTCGATCTTAAAATTTTTTTCACTTTCTTAAGAGCTGAAAAGGATATTTAATGTATCTACAATCCCGTTATGATTGCACTAAACTTTTTATGTATTTTTGGTACGTTTATAATTCTACTTGGTACAATTAGCATGGACCTACTAAAACTATAGTTTCATTTGATCCCCATATACCGCAATCCAATTCCCTATGTACCTACACCCAGTACTTCTGTTTTTTCTTTTTTCATCGCGTTTGAATTCCAGTTTCACTAATATATTGAATATTTATATTTATATTTCTTTAGAAAGGCACGCTATATAGTATAATATAATTTTTAAATTTTTTGAATGGGTTTTATCTGAAAATATTTATACAAAGAACAATTCTTTTCTTGACAAACCTTTAGACTATGTCATCAACAAAAAGAAAAAGAAAGATTCTGTAGATACGTATCCTCAATAAGTAAAAGTTCAAGAGCCGTCACTTTTTTGCTTTAACGTTATTCTCAAAAAATGTTTTATTCTCTCAAGAGTCGAAAGGAATCGTTCTCTAATGCACTAGTAACTTCCATACTTATTAGAAAAATTCTTAAAACGATAGCAGTAATGAGAAAAATAGACTACGCGGTATGACTTCAATATTGCTAGGAGTTTTTGTGATTCTAATTACATTTTTTGTTTGATATTTTTGTCTTCTGTGTCAATACCTTTATTAATTCTTAAAAATGCTGCTAAATGCACACATTTTACAGGGAGTATTTTTTCTAAATTAGTAGTCTACTTTTCCAATAGCTGATCTGCCCTCTGTCGCATTCTGTCGTTTTCTATGCAAGTAATTTTCTATAAAAATCCGAAATCCTTATGTATTTCTGACCAGATTGTTCGTTTTCGTACGAAGCTGACATTTAGAGAATCAGTTGCAGCATACTATGTTTTTACCACGAAAGACTGTCATTCAGAAAACTCGTAATTTACATCTTTGTTTTTATCATAAAGAACTTTTAGTATCTCTTTCTTGTGTCTATTTTGTAAACGGCAGTTACATACATCAATTTTGTTTTGTTTTCTAGCCTTGAAAAATCATCTTTGTTTCAAAGAGTACTTATAAAAGCTTCTAAAGTACTATATAGAGTAATGAACTCTGTTGGTCTGTATTTTCTCATATCCTTTCACTTCCATTTTAAGATTTTACAAGAACATTCATTCTTCCAGGAACGTACCATTAGTACCACTTCAATATTTTGAAGTTCTTCCACTATCACAATTGTTTCACATTGTACGTCCTTACTCTGATCACTATCATGGATATGCAACAGCATTATTTCACTCCTATTTAACTATCTAACAAGATTTCTGTATTAGGAACTTGGTAATTACGAGCACAATAACCAAAATCGAAAACATACACAACATTGCCATACAATAACTAAGCAGAAAATAGTTTTTAATAAGAAAATCATATTATAAAATTCGTAAAAGCTATGGGTGCAAGAAGTCTAGAAATTGACGGAGACCAGTTCCAATGAGTAATGGAATTAGAGATCGGTTTAGAAAATGCCATGTAAAATCATAATAAAATAAAAGAGAGAATAAGATTGCGCAAACTAAGGGACTTAGTATATAATTAAAAATAAGAATAATATATTCAAGGGCAATTATAAAAGGAGAAAATAAGCGATGACTAAACGCCGAACAAATATATAAAAGAAAATAATGATAACAGCTGAAGAAGAAATTCGTGATAAAAGCAAAATGAAAAAGAGCGGAAAACGGGGAGTTTGGTGGTCGCAGGAAGTTAAGGGGGTAGTAAAAAAAAGGAACTATGGAAAAATTATCGGTGAGCTCAACGTTAACTATATAAAGGACAAAAGAAAACAGATAAGGTAAAGGTACAAAAGCCAAAAACAGCATATAGAGACATTTTGAGAGGAAGTTAAAAGAAAATTATATAAATATTTATTATAATATTATTCATTTTGGATGTGATTTTATCCAATTCACTGAAGCTCTAGGTTTATTGTACCCCATGAAGAAATTTACTCAATCGGAACTGTATACCTAAAGAATTTGTGATACAGTTAATGGATGAAACCGCTATTTCATTCGGTTCTACATATTGAACCCCAATGTGTTCGAATCTTCGGACACCAAGGGTTGAATATTCACATAGAATATGTGGTGATGTCTCATTCTCTTCTTTTTCTTCTTCTTTGTACAGCTTGCAAGTTAGATTAGTAACAATATGCATTTTGTTAAAATATTTCCTAAGGCTACAGTTTTATACTCCTTAGTTGCTTCTTGCTTAGTTTTAGCATTTCCTTTGTTCTCTTACTGGACGGGGACGTCATTAGCACTTTAGAATGCCTATGCCCCTATATGTGTTCTCAGTATGTTTTTCTTTCAATAGGTCTCCGATAGTCCATTTTATGGCTAGATAAGGAACTCCGCAAGTAGCTTTAGTGGCTATTAGCCTTTTCAGCTCTTTCAGTGCTTTCATAAGCTTGGCGTCCTGAGGCCTACTCTAACAATAAACATACTATGTTCCGCTTGGACAATGTCATCAGTGTTTTTGTACAATAAAGCATGTCTTTGGAATCTACCTTAGTACTTTCTAAAGCCTTTGTGCCGTTTGGCAGTCTGTTAATACGAAGATTTGCCTGTTTTTAGAACTCCTCTCTATCACATCTTTTACACATATTGTTATGGCTGTGATTTCAACTTGGAAGAAGACTGAGTTCAGTTAACCCAGGTTTACACTAATTCTGTTTCTTGTTCTTGCCTCAAGCTCTAGAGCTGTTTTATGTTTTTGAGTAATCTCTATACCAAACAGACCTCGTCTTTGAATCACTCCCGTTCTTTGTTACCCATCTCGGGTACTGATTTACCCTGAGCAATTTTTTGAAGTTCCAAACGGTGTTAATTTTATTAAGATTATATATTAATATATACTGTGCCAATACATTGGAAATTAAGTAGGAAAGAAAGCATTGTTTACACAAACATACCTTCGTAATTTATTCAATTTTTTTATTACTACTCGGTTTGTGTTTTAATGTTACCGAAGATAAAAGTATATGTGACTGTTCTTATAACCATTCTCGTTTATATCCACATAACCATATTTTGTTTCAGATCCCAAATTTTGCCTATTGGTTTTCTACAACCCCATAGAACAGACTACATATATAACTAAAACTTGATTTATAAGTTAGCAGAAAGCTTAATAAAGAACAATAAAAGTACGTTTACTTGAAGATAAAGTCGAGAAGGTATTAACAAAGACAAACGATATTATGGGTAGATAAAAACTTATTCTATGGAATTATTTGATAATAAAAAGCAGAGAGTTGGAAGAGGGACAGAAAATAAGAATACAAAAACGAAACGAGACAAATGAAGATCCAATAATAGAAAAAACATTGAAAAAGGCGTGTGGTTATGACAAAATTAGCCTGGAAATAATAAATCCCCTTGAGGAGGGGGAGAAGGTGCTGGCCCAAATTATAAATAAACCGTGGAAAGATAAGGCTACTCTTGTAAGTTAGGGAATGCTAGTATAGAGACCATATTTAAAAAAAGATGCAGCAAACAGCATTGAAATTGTAGGAATGTTCAAGGGATAATTTTCCAAAAAGATACAGGAAAACAAACTGAGAAAACAAACACAACACCCTCTACAAGAATCACAATATGAATTTAGGAACGGGTGAAATATAAGTGACTAATATTTATTGTCAAACAATTGTTGGGGAGTGTCGAAAGACATAATTAGAAGTTGTACTGCTGCTTCACGGACATAGGGAAAGAAGAAATATGGCTGTTACTTAAAAATAAAAAGTTAAACAGGGGACTAAGCAGACATAAACAAAGTTCATATAAAATGGGCATGGATTATATAAGGACAGGCGACGAAGAAATAAAGCTCTTTCAAACTGGTATAAGAGTTAATTAGGATAGAACGCTACACACACTGTTGCTTATGGTAGTACTAGTTAATATGATTGAAGAGATAAGATACGAACTTTAGAAATATGCAAAGTACTACAAAATAAAGCTGATATACGTTTTGGAAACGGCCTTTAATCTAAACTTTAATATATGGTAATTTGAAGATACGGGACGAGACGCTCAGAAAAAGGAATATGAAAATACTAACGTTTAATAACTTGGAAGCAGGATGAGTGCAGACGGGACGATAGAATAAACGCTTTATTGCAAAAATAAAAGAAAAACTCTACAAATTAGTACCTATATTCCTCTTTCATGAATACTAGCGAGTTGTATGCAATATAAACTCTATATGCTTAAAAAATCAGAGGGATCACAAAATAGTCAGATTAAGATATAACGAGATCTACAAGTCCAAATAGTAGTGACAGAAAGAAATACTTTCAGGTGACTGGGACACATAACAAGAGTAGAAGAGCATATTTTCACTAAAACATTATAGAAAACTAGAATGATAATTGATAAGTCGGACTGGTACTATATTTTTCTACGATACAACTAAGTCTTATGCGTCTTAAAACATATTTCCGAGGATGAAGAAAGAGGAAAAGAGCCCATACAATAAATGAATAAAGTACAATAAACCCGAAAACAACTACTTAAAGTTGAAAACTTGTTAGACAAAGAATATGGACAGCAGAAAACTTTACAGGTTCCAACACACGGTGGGACAATTAAGAAGCTTGAACGCGGTACATACGGAGTCGAGGTCGAAACTTCTCTGCATTCACCTCAAACACGGGGTAATAATGCGGTCGTCAAGGTCCAAGTGGTTGCCACATTGTCCTGTGTTAGATATGGTGCCTGACAGTCCGCCAGTAAAAGACGAATATAAGAGAACCATATCTTTTTAGTTTATAACACATATTCTCTTGTGAAGCGCAAAGCCTTGCTATTATATTAAATATTGTGAAATGTGCGATAAATATTGAAGTAAGTTATTGAAACTTAAATATATTAGTATTAATTGCCTTCTATTTCTCGTTTAATTTGCCATTACTAAGATTTTATATAAATAAAAATAAATCATTGAACAAGCAATGTTTTTTCTTTACTAATTAAAGCTGATATAAATATAAGTAATTAAATTCATAGACTTTATGTTCATCAATCAACAAAAGATAACATTGTTTCTAAAATCTGCGACGTTCTTTATGCGACGAGACGCTTCCCACGGCTGTACCACAAAACCAATTAAGATAGTACCCCTTATCATTCTGGAACTTTAACCGGAAAAGTGCACTATGGAAGTTTGAAATCAATTTAGAATCGACAATAAGGCTATTAAAGCAGAAGACGGCGAGAAAGTTCGCTATTAAATTTAGGCTCACAAACTTCGAAACTCTGGATTAAAGGTATTCACACGCAAAACTTTTTAGATTTTTCAGTTATTCTGGTTTTTACTAATATCCAACGGTAATAACGTCATATATTTAATTTCAAGACATTTTCTAATAATACTGTGAAAAAAGTTGTACGAGAGCTATTTAAAAGTAACTTCTGATCAACTGGCAATGAAAATCAACAGGGAAGAAAGGAAATTATTGCGCAATTATCAATTTATCCCGGCGGTATTGTGTGCAAGAAGTGAATTACAAGGGACCTTATAGCTGAAATAAGTAAGGATAACAAAATCTATTTTACTCGGTTGCTCCGTGTGCCCAATTTAGGGGAATGGACTGCAAAATGGCATTTATCAGTAGTAAACGGCTAAATAAATTAGCAGAAGTCTTCGTGTTGCGACTTCTAAAAAATTATATTATAGTTTTTTGTTTTATACCTCAAAGCTATTCCCTGTCCAAAACATCAGATATGTATCTATGCATGTGCGCGCGTTATTGTATACGTGTAAGATAATTTTAAAAACGTACCTGTGGCTAATGTAATGAATTTGTTATATGAAAATATGTTTAACTGAAAAAGTTACCTCTACAAGCTTTATTTGACAAGGCAGAGAACACCCTAATTTTCTAAATGGCCACTGGAGGCGTTGATATTAAAAATGGAAATATCAGTTAAAAGATAAAACTTATTATGTGATAAAATACTCAAAAATAATTTTTTAAAGAAACAACTCACTATCACATCACAAGGTGGATGAAACAGTTTGAGGCTGAATGTGGTACTGAAAAGCATAGAACGGCTATCCATTGACGATGAAATGATGAAAAATATTTGTGCAGCTTACCAACGAAACCCCAGCAACTCAGCATATCGTGCTGGTAGGAACTTAATGTATTACAAGCAGTTTAAGCCTTACAAATTTCACAAGATATAGGCGCTATCACTACGAACAAGCCAAGACGGAGGATTCTGGGTTTTGAATATGAGATTAAATATGGGAAGTACAAAATTGTTCATGCTCCCACTTCCAAAGGATTATCCGAAAAATTTCGAGAATTAACATCTCTATGCATTTGTAAAATACACATATACAACATGTGTGTATGCGCGTCAATTTTTAAAAAATTCTTCAATTTCGCTGTCCACTTTGATACCATTCTAAAGAGAGATCAAAGGTAATTATTTACTCAAGGTCTGAATCTGCCTACTTCCCAAAGAGAACTATAAGTCAAAGAAGAAGTCTGTACTCTTTCCTACCCTCTCTCCCTATTTAATAAATCAGATGTGAAAGTTTGACAGAAAATTCAGGTTGGGGAAAGTCTTTGTTTGAGAAGGTTACGTAACTGGCGACGTAGAATTAAGACGGTCTCCAAATAATAGGTGAACGTTAACTAGAACCTCGATTATTGGGCATTGAGGGTATGTTTGATTTGGAAAAATGAATTTTATGATTGGTTTCTTTGTTCTATTTTCACTATAAACTTAATATTCTGTAAAGTTTATATAGATGGGAAACGATCTTATCCATGAAATCAAATAATAAAAGTATCATCAACGTACTATGCACAACAGATAAGTTTCAAGGAAAAAAATCAGAGATATTATTTCAAAGTTGACGACCAATCAAAATAAGGTATCTAAAAAGTACCATTGGTTTGACGATGAATGTATTTTGTAAGATAAAATAGGTATTTAATATACAATGCCTAATTAATTCGAAGGTGTCGTCTTTTAATTGGTGTATAAATAAGTTCTCAGCTTTTTTCTGGAAAATTAAAGTTTTATTTAAAAACAAACAAAAAAAGCTTAAGTATCAAAGTATTCTCCATTGGCATCGATGACCTTTTGCCATCTTTCGGGTAGCTTGCGAATTCCCTGGTGAAAGAAGCTCACCGGCTTCGACGATAAAGTTATCGATGCATTTTCGCACTTCTTCTTCTGTTTTGAAGTGCGTACCGGCCAAGTGATGCTGTAACGACCGGAATAAATGATAATCCGAAGGGGCCATGTCTGGGCTATGCACCGCATGTGGGAGAAGTTCCCATCCTAACGCGTCTGCAGCTCATCCGTGTCAAATATTTGAGGGCGTCCAGTGCGTGGTTGATCTTCAAGACTAAACTCTCCTCCGCGAAATCTTCGGTACCACTTTTTGCACGTTGCATGATTACAGCATTCTCACCATATGCAGCACAAATTATTTCGGTGGCTTCAGCAGCGTTTTTCTTAAGATGAAACGCGAAGTGGATAGAAAATCGAATATGCTCTATTGTGATCGCCATCGTGAGCACAGCTGATTATTGAGGTTATGTGCATCAAACGCCAAATCGCATGCTGTTTCGAAAGACCAAATGTCATTGCTTTAAAACCGCAAGAGGGCAGACTAATACGTTACATGTAAACGGTGATTTGCGTCCTGTGAAATCTAAAGCTGAGAACTTATTTATACACCTATTATATTATAAGTAAATTCCAGGAGTTGCAAAGTTTCAGAGATGAAATTATTGATGTAAAGGGAGGCAACACTAAAATTAAGTATTATGATATCTTTACCTATGTGACTTGATTTGAGAATTTCTAAGAAATGGCAAGACTTTCAGACGTATAATGAGGCTTGTTTTATAAGAGGGTGAAGTATTTTGGTCATGTATTTAGCTAAGCAGTGTGTAATTGCATCGACAATAGGTTATAACAAAGTATTTTTCTTGTGACTTTTGAAAAGCCGTATAATTTTGGACTTTTAAAGGATTTTTCCAGGATTATGAGTAGAGTTTTTTGGTACCGGGCAATTGCCACCATTTCAATGCTCACAAAAGAGAAAGAAAATAAGTAATTCAAAGTTTACAACTAAATGCCGACACCACGTTGTTTACAAACAGATTAAGGGTTTGCTTTTGCGGAATTCAATTTTGCATACGCAATTGCCAGCGTCAGGTACTACTTCATTTATCACATTGTTATTTAAATAATTTTGTTTATTTATTGTTTGTTAATTACTGTTCTATTTCACCTCTTGTATTTTATGAAAAGTTGGAAGAGATATTAAGAAACATATCGTTGAAAAAATCAAGAAGAAAAAACATGTTGTTACAAGTGATAAAGCTTTATCGGTGAAGATATGTCAACCAAAGTCAACAAAGAGAAGAATAACTTTTGATGCTCCAGTTCTTAATTTTACTCCATCCATAGACAAGAATGACTAAAGAATATTTTCTGAAAGTCAAACTCCATTCCAATATTTCTCAAATTTCCTGAGCTAGCTGAGAAGACAAACATGTATTTGATACAAAAATCTGGAAAAAACGCAAACTGCAGTCAACAGAAATTAAAAAATTGGTTACCGTTCTTACATTCATGAGAATTGTTCAGTTTTAAAGGTTAAGAATGTATTGGGCTTTTTTCATGACAACAAAAATTTTTGAAGACATTAGCTTGACGAAAAATCGGTTTAAATTACTGCAAAATAACCTTTATGTCGTAGGTGTTAATAACAGCAAAGGGAAGACCGAAAAGTTTTGGAAAGTTCTAACAGTCTTCCAATTTTCGAAAAAATATGTAAAGAGCTTCCTCTAGAAGAAAACATACACATTGATAAATCAATTATTTCTTTCAAGAGACAGTTGTGTATCAAGCAGTACATTAGAGTAAAGTCGAATCCATGAAGTGTCAAAGGGTTTATGTTACGTGGTAAATCAGGTATAATTTATGGTTCAGTTGTCTACCAAACCCCCATCACTCTTCCCCAAAACATTAAGGATGCTTATTCAGCAATTATTGGTTTAGTCATTCCTTTGAGTCGAAGGACTGATAAAAATGCCAATCACAAGCTTTTTTGTGATAACTATTTCACATTGTTGCCTTTGCTAGAAGAGCTAACAGAAGAAGGAAGTTTTATGGTAGACACGATTCGCCCCAATCGACTTGAAAAATGCCCCTTGAAATCAGAAGGAGAACCAAGACCTTAAGGTTGTGGTAGCAGTGACTCCATTGTTTCAATTGATAGAAAAATGGTGACAGCTCATTGGTTAAACAACAAAATTATCAATATAATGTCAAATTTTATTAGTGTATATAAATGTCGAGTGTATCAGTTGTAGCTGCATACAATACTTTAATGGAGGGGGTTGACAAAAATGACTTTTTGATTGCCCTTTACGAGACCTTTATTAGATCCAGCAAATGAACTTTGAGTTTGAGGGAATTTTTAATTACTATAATCTAGCTGTGTGTAATGCATGGCTGGAATATAAATCAGATAAAAATAATATTGAAGTACAAAAACTTGACTTACTCGATTTTATGCGGCCAATAATGGAAAGCTTGACTTCTTCGGGCCAAGTGAAATCCTCTCCAAAAAGGGGCAGACTATTGTCAAGCTCAGGTTCCTCTATCTCTCCAAGAAAAAGACAAGGTTGGTCGTGTCAGATATTAGATATGACAATGTTAGCTACCATCCCATTCACAGAGATCGTCATGAGCATCGATGTACATTCTATAGCGGTGTGAATTTTCATAGGTCGTCCTCGAACATTATATAAGAAGTGCTAGGCACCACTGTATCTTTCTAAAACAAATGATTGCTTTAACATTTACCATGTGAAGTACTTTTGTAAAAAAAAACGATAAAAATTATATTTTTTTAATGACTTTTTGCTTCACGAAAACTTGGGGATTTTCCATAATTTCATAATATTAGCAGTCTTGAAAGATGTTTAAGTTTTTGTTCCTATCTAAGTTTAACTGCACTTTAAAAAAATTTATACTATTTAAAAAAATTCAGGGCTGAAAGGGTTAATATTTTTTTCAAGGAACGTTGTTGAGTACTTGACGAAAGCGTAATAATATTAGAAACTCCTTAATCTTATCGATATAATATGAGTTTAAAAAAATAATTGTTCCCTTACTCTTGGCTGGCCTTTTTGCTTAATCGTATAATTTATTAAGACTTGCAATTTGGAATGTTTTATAATATGTCATAACTTTTACCTAATTTGAATAAAATATTAAGATTCTAAATTTAATTAGAAATTGTAAAATATCTAGACTAAATTAATTTGGTCATCTCTCTCTCATTAATTGCTCTTCATGCTTTAAATCATATACTTAAGTATTTCAGTTGTAACTTTATTTCATGTGATAACGTGGTAAACAAAATTTTGACTTTGTGTTTTTTTAAAATCCTTTGAATTTGATACTTCTACTAATTTATCTATACATTTGAACAGAAAGTAAACAAAGAAATGTGGCGTTTGTGCACGCACGTTGGGGCTGCTCTCGTTCTTTCGGGCGGCCGCGGCAATCTTTGAGCCGCTGCATTGCCGTAAGTAAAAAGCGTGTCTACGACGGTTATTTGATTTGCTTCTGACGATCGGAGGTAAGCGCCCATTTATAGTGGACATAAGCATAAGTCGCCCATAAGAAATAGGTATAATGCACGTAAGCCTTATGTAAATATTTGAAAGTTACGCATGTTCAATCAAAGTAGAGGCAGTAATATCCTTCCAGTCATTTTACATAATTGTGTTGCCTTTGTATTTGTTATCCTTTTTATGGTATAGAAACAAATGCATATTTACTAAATTAATTAGTAGTTCCTTATCCGTTGTAAAAATGAAACATAAATGTCAACAATACTAAAGTTAGGCTATGCAATTTCAGAATCAAAACAAACATTCCATTACTACTGGCAACATTAATCTAGGGGGAAATTAAAAATTACTGCAAATGAATGTAAGAAATACGTAAAGTTGAACCGATTTCTTAGGTATGAACGTAAAACGTAAAAATTACGGGAGTGCATTATGAACGAACGCATAAGCTGTGCATTGATTCAACTTTACATATTACGTATTTCTTATGGGCAACTTATGCTTACGTCCATTATGAATGGACGCTAAGTTAAATTGTTCCACGTCATCCAGATCCAGAAAAAAAGTCGATTTAGCTAAAAATTTATACGTTCCCATTTTGCAAAAATTTGAGGAAAGGCGGGTAAAAAATTGTCAGTCTAGGACACCAAAAAATACCTTTTGGCGGGCAACCCCTTGTTGATGATATTCGAATGTACGAGTTAATAGAAATCCATTAATAATTATTAAAGTACGTTATGCAGAACTTTGAAATGCTGGATATTATAATTTGTTAATTCGAAACATTTAATATAAGCTTTACCTCGCTTAGTTACTATGATAGTTTAGCATTAAATAGTTTACTTATCAGTCATGGGCTGTATGAGAAAGATTATTCGCTTGCGACTACACTGACGTCAAGATTGAGTCACATCTCCTGCTGTTTGATAAGAAAATATGCAAATTGCGGTTTTGCATGGCTAGATACTTGTACAATTATTATTTCTAAATAAAATGATTTTTTTATTATACAGGGTGTCCCAAAAATCAACGTCAAGCCGGAAACGAGTGATAGACCAGGTAGTGACAGTTATCAGAAAAATAATAAAAAAAAATCTTAGTCGTGTACTTTTAAAATTATAGGCATTAAAAAAAAATCGCCCTGTGATGATCTTCCATGTACTGTGACTACAAATCTTTATTGTTCTTTATTTTTTTGTATGTGATGTAACCCTGAATAACCCTTCTGTAATTTACAGTCTAAAATTAAAAAACAACTGCCTCAGGTTTAAAGAAAATATCACTTTGTTACCCAACCGTGCACTCAAAATTATTACATCGTCCAACTTTAACTGACCGTACTGAAAGAAAATGTACAACGCTATTTTGGCAAGTGACTTTAAAAGATGGCGTATTTAGTCAGAATTCCAAAATGGTATGACACTTGCTAAATTAATTTTTAAATAAAGAAAAGAACCTGTATACCTTATAGACTTTTTTGTTTTTTATTTTTGACTGTGTGTATATTTATAAATGTACTAATATTATATTTTACAATTCAAATTTTTGACTTCTTAATTAAACTTTAAAATCCAAAAACATTTTAAGGCAAATGTTAAAAATTCAGAAAATGACGCCATCAAACTTGCTCTTGTTCATCAGTTTGAGCCTTCTCATGTTTCTAAATATGTTATCAATTTTTTCATTATTAGCAAGATATTTATGGGGTGACAAATCGATGCAAAGGTTGCTGTATACTTCCGGATACATGACATTGGCTAAAGGTTATTATAAAATTCGGGAAAGAACATCTAAACTATACAAAAGCAAAGTATCTCGTGCACTTTGTGAGTGTCTATATCTACCCATTTTGGAGAAATCATGGAACAGTTGAAAGTGAGTAATATTTTTTACTACCCCTTTCTACACGAGCAAAATTTGATCAAAGACACAATAAATATATCTACCAAAGTCAAAGTTTTTTTTACATCCCAAATCATAGGTGTTCAATATGACCCCCCCCCCCTGGTATGCACGACATATGTCCATACGGCAGCCAAATTCGTCCCAAACTTTAGCGAGTATATTTGGAACCGCTGTTGCTACGACTGCTGTTATGCGATTCCGTAGTTCGACCACTGTAGTTGGAAGAGGAGGCGCATAAATGCAGTCTTTTATAAACCTTCACAAAAAAAAAGTCGCACACGGTGAGGTCCGGCGATCTTGGAGGCCAGTGATATAAAACTGAATTGTTAGGTCCCATACGACCGATTCATCGTTGTGGAATCTGATTATTCAAAAATTCTCAAACTTCTAGGCTCCAATGTGGTGGTTCCCCGTCTTGTTGGAAAATGCAGTCATCCGAATCGGTCTCCAAGCGTGGAAAAAGCCAGTTTTCAAGCATATCTAGATTGATAGATCAATTGAGGAAGTCTCTCTGATGCTGTAATGCTAACATTAAGGAAATTTACCATACCGCTTAAATAAAAAGTAGCCCCGCCAGAAAACACTGGGCGTACTACAAAATAGTCATTTTCTGTTACCTTGTCGAAAATTAATTCACGCAACTCCACACGGCGTTGCTTGTCACTTGCATGAAGAGCTTGCATGAATTGGCCGCCGCAAAGTACGACAGGCAGACATTGATGAAATGTTTAGTTCTACACCAGTACGGCTAGTGGATTTTTGAAGGCTACATGCGAAACTCAGCCGGATGCACTCCATATCTTCGTCTGATAGACGGGGACGACCACTGGATTTTCCTTTGCACAGACAACCCGTCTTGAAATTGTCTATACCACTGCCTAATGCCCTGAGCTATAGAATGTTCAACACCATATTGTCGTCGAAAATCACCCTGAACAGTTGTTGCAAAGCGTAGAACACAAAATTATTTCTGTTGTCCAGTTTTTCTAACAATACACTGTTTAATTAAAACGGATTAAAAACTGTATAGTTATGTTTTTCTTGCTTTCTTTCTACCTTTCTCATTTCTAATCTATAAAGTTACAATGAATTATGGAAAGAAATTTATACATGAATTTTACTATTTTGATCACTTTTTCGAAACGGAAAACCATCATTTTAAAGGTGGAAAGCGCCACTTTCACATTGTTTGTGGTTACGGTATCCCTTGCTATATATTTCCAAAGACTATCAAGTGGTTTTAATAACAATGGAATCGCCTAGATAAATAAAAAAGCTATTTTAAGTTTCCATAAAAAAATTTGTAAAACATAATTTGCAGTACTGGAGCAACTGTGCCCTGATAGTAATTAATTTCATTTAAGTTGCAAAGATGGTACTATCTTATAAATGCCTACAAACGTGTAGAATTGGAAACGTCGCTGTTAATCAACTGAAGAGAAAGCTTCTACAACTGAACAGGCTTACAAAAAAAAATAATCGAAAAGCAGTTTTGTAAACATCTAAAGTAATGAAATATATGATTAGAATATATTATCGGTCGTGATATGTGGTGGAATTTATTCAACAAGGCTTAATATCGAAAAATTGGAAGTACATCAAAATATATAGTGCTATTGTTACCTTGATTTGAGAGCAGGGATGTGTTGGCGATGAGAATTGGATTCTTTAACATAACTTTGCGCCTGCTGACAAGCAAAAATAGAGCACAGAAAGTGTTCCCTATTTCTTAAGTGCTAAAGAATGGCCGTCTAATTCGCTTGACTTTCCATACAGACTATAGTGTTTCATTAATTTCAAATTTGAGAATCTGTGCGAAGCCTCGCAAGAATTCAAATCGCTAGAGAATTCTCTTATGGTAGAGTAGGATAAGCTGTATAAGGTGTGAAGCAAAACCAAATTGTTTCCATATTCCGGAGAACATTGTGAGACAGTAGTGTAAATACATTTCTGGACATATTGCAAATTGTCATTCAATTTTTGACAGTACTTATTAAGCCACCATTAAAACAAGTGTTCTCTAATATTTCATCACCTTGTATTTTAAATTTCAAAGTACATTTTAACGGGCTTGGCTATTTGAAGGACTAATTTTTAATAAAATACAAACTTTTACTTTTATATTCACTGCTTGTGCTGTCAAATTGAAGTCTTTCGTTTTCAGCATGAAAAGTGAATTTTTTAACCCCAAAAACTGATAATAGAAAATTGTATGCAACCTTAGAAACCTTTTTTTAAACTGACTTTAATATTGTACTCTCGTTTACTACACGTGTGAAGACGGATACGAATCCAGCAGTAATACTTTAATAATAAGAACTTATGAGTATCTATAACCTTCAAATTAAATATCACTTAGTCTTATCATAAATCACTCACTGTATATTCTATATTTATGGACAATAATTTTCACTGGTGAAATGAAACAAGTGTCACTATATAAATTTGTTAGACAAATTACTTTATTACATAACAGAGCATTAACATTTTGGCAGCCATAAATACGGTTATAAAGTTGACGCTGTAATATATTAGTCTCTAGCGAATTTTTGTTTTTGCTAATTTTGCTATATAATAATTTCTAATGAAGCTTGTTCTGTAAAAGGTTAAAGAATTCTGGCAAGGTATTTAGCTACGTTGAGAGTACCTAATGCACTAACTATAAAACTTAAAGAAAAGTTTTCTCTTTAAATTTTTGGGAGACCGTATAATTTAAAAATAATAAAAGATTTTTGTCGGAGTACAAAGAGTTTTTAATATCTGATTGCAGGTTTGGTCAATAATGAGGGTTTTAGTTCTGTTTTCAAAATAAGTGATGAAAAAATATGAAAAAATCTAAAATAATGTATTTGATATACAAAAAAGGTCATAGAGATATAACATTCTTTAACATTATGCCTAGCATCATCACCATTATCACGCTCCTAATTTACACACAAAAAACCTTATTACTAGTTACAGGCGATTTCCAAGTTGCTTACAAATTCAACTTTGTGTGAACCCTCTAAAATTTAAAGGAAGAATTTGATATTCCAGAAGACCTTATTAGAACAATTTAAGTCTAAATGTGTACAATTAAAATCCAAACCACTCCTGGGACTTTTTAGAAGCGGCAATGCTTTCAAACACCTTATCTTTAATATTGCAATTGAAAAAATTTTAAAGGATTCCAATATACAAACAAAAAATTTTTTTTCTACAAACAGCAGTTGGAAACTTAAATATAATATCAACAAGAACGGTGTAATACCGTAAAGGAAACTTTCTACAGCGGTGCGAAATCGTAACGGTCACTTCCGGTTGCCGTTAACCGATTTGGCTGAAAATCAATCCCATGAAAGGTACTGACCTAAGATGTTTTTTTTTAATTTAAAATATTGCCAGATCAACAAACATTTTTGTTATACATAGCATTGGTAATAGAAATGTTAATATAACACTAAACAAAACTTGTGTGACAAAATAATGGTCACAATAATTTAACTTGTTGGTATTGGCTTATTCGTTAATAGGATTTGTTAGCACTATATCCTGGGGTAATTTGCGTTGAAGCCTGATATGAATGTTCGTTTTAAAGAGTTCATAATGAACGGCGCCACTACACGCACTTGAGTTTAAGATTAATTTTTCCGCACATCTTTTAGCAAACTGATCGACGGGTAGGATGCCTAGCTCTTCGTGTAGCTGAGTGTTACGTATATACCACGGTGCGTCTACAGCAATTCTCAACACCTTGTTTTGAAAGCGTTGAATTTTTTGCAAGTGTGTTTTCGATGTATTGCACCACACTGGTGATGCGTATAATATAAGAGGTCGTAGTAAGGTTTTATACAATAAAACTGTGCATTTAATTTTGAGACTAGACTTGCGATTAATGAGCGGGTATAGCTGCTTCAATCTAGTGTATCCTTGGGTAAGTTTTTGGTTTATGTGGTATTTCCAACTTAAACGGGTATTGAGATATACCCCTAGGTATTTGATTGCACTATCATTCGGATTCCAACAAATTGCGGTATTGTCAATGCGTAAACAAGGAGGATTATTGATTCTTCGCAAAGTGAAGATTTTCGCTTGGCATTTGTCGGGGTTTATGGTGATGTTCCAGAGTTTGTACCAGGAAGATAACTTGTTAATTGCATTCTGCAGCATCGCAATTGCTTCAATAAGATTGTCCGCTTGGGTAAATACGGCAGTGTCGTCCGCAAAGGTAGCAATTGTTGCATTAAGCGCAGGTAGGTCAGAAGTAAATATGTTGAAAAGCACTGGGCCCAGAATGCTTCCTTGTGGGACTCCTGCTCGACATATTTTGGTTTCGGACAGTGTTGTGTTGACTTTAACTGCAAAGGTTCTATTGTCTAGAAAGGAGAAAATAAGTGCTTTAAGGTATACAGGCACGGCTATGTCTAGGATCTTTTTTTAAGGCCTTCGATCCACACCTTGTCGAATGCCTGTGCTATGCCAAGAAAAACTGCTGTAGTGTAATGTTTGTTATGAAATCCGAGTTCGATAAGCTCGCTGATTCTTTGTAGTTGATGGCTTGTTGAATGGCCTTTTCTAAAGCCAAATTGAAATTTAGGCAAGATGTTGAGATTTTCAATGTGTTCTAGCAAACGGTTGTAAGCAATTTTTTCAAGAATTTTTGATAACGACGTTAACAGACTTATGGGTCTGTAACTGCTTATTTTGTTTTTGTTTTTTCCTGGTTTTCTGAACATTAGAATGTGCGCAAGTTTCCAGGACTCTGGAAAGTACCCTAGTCTCATGTAGGGATTGTAGGTAGTACATAGATAAGCTATAGCCATCAATGTGAGGTGTTTAAGAATTGTATTGGTGATCAAGTCGTGGCCAGGAGATTTCCTTTCAGGGAGCTTTTCGATAATATCCTTCAATTCGTTAGGTGAAGTTGGTTGAATTTCATCTGGAATTGGTACCCTTCGTTCAATATCGTTTATGATTTGTGTGTTGTGAGTGGGCGTGCAAGTGATTGCAGGTGTGAATGTGTTTTCAAGATGATCAGCAAAGGCAGCTGCTTTTTCGGAGTCGGAAGTGTAAGTGACATTATCAGATACAGATGATAGCGTTGGCAATTCTTCTTTTTGATTTAGAATTTTTCTAGTTGTTTTCCAAAGGCCCCAATTTCCTGGGCTGAAATCTGCTATGTGTTTTTGATATGTATTAATTCGTAGGCTGTCCAGTTCTCTTTTAATTTGGTGCGTTAGGTTGTTTAATTTATTTTTAAGTTGAAGGTTCCTGTTTCTCTGCCATTCACGCCGAAGCTGGCTTTTGTTTTTGATTAAGTTAATGATGTATCTGGGGGGATAATTGTAATTTGTCGGATGAGTGCATCTAGTGGTTGTACAAGCGAATTTAGCACTATCTTGAATTGTTGATGTAAAGTGGTCCACGGCGGCATCAATGTCTTTGGTTGTTAGTAATCGTGTTGGGCAGTGGAGTTTACTATTGAGCTGAGTTTGAAATACGTTCCAATCGATTTTGCCATTAATTAATTTTGGAGTAGATTGTTTAATGATTAATGTGTTGGTGAATGACACCAGTACTGGGAGATGATCAGAATTTAGTTTTGGAATGACACTTTGAAAGATAGGTTTACCAAAGTTTTTCAGGAGAACAATATCGAGTATGTCAGGCTGGTGATCTTCTCGGTACGGGTAATAAGTGTAATCATCAGGTGCCAAAATTTGGAAGGTGTTTGCTATGGCAAGATTTTCCAGTTTTATACCTTCGGGGTTTGTGGCTCTGCATCCCCACAGGGTATTTTTAGAATTCATATCTCCTAAAACTAGTACTGATTCAGTAGTGTCAAAAATTCTTTTTATATCTTCCTCAGCAATTCTTGTGTTTGGCTGCCTGTAGACACAAGCAATTATTACACTACTCTGATCATCGAGTTTAACCCTTATTGAGGTAAATTCAATTTTTAAGTTAACAATTTCTGGAAGTTGAATGTGTTCATATTTAGTTTTAATAACGATCGCTACGCCACCAGCTGCTACTCTGGAGTTTCGATCCTTGCGATAGATATGATAACCTGGGATTCGAAATTTTATGGTCTCATCAAGATGCGTTTCTGATATGCAGGCGATGTCCACATTATATCTCGCTAAAAAGGCAATAAATAGAGAGCGCTGATTGTTGATTCCATTTGCATTCCAGTTAAGGATGGTTAAACTTTGTATTGGTTTGCTTTGGTTAAGGTCCATTGATAAGCATTGGTAAGAGAGTGCTAATAATGAATGTTTTAATTTGGCTAACGTACGGCGTAATAAGATTAAGGAGAGTTTGAATGAGATTGTCGGGTAATGCTGATGGAGTGGATGAGGAGGTAATATTGTTGTTCTGGGCGAGTCCGCTTTTAAGCTTATCTGCAAAGGTCTGTGTGTTATTGATGTACGAGTTTCTAGGTTGGGCTCGAGTCCGTTGTTTTAGTAGTGTAATATGGTGTGAACAGCCACGATAGTTTGCGCTGTGGTTGCCTCCACAGTTAGCACACTTTGGTGGTTCGTTTGGCCTCTTTTGACATTCGGAATGTAGATGATTACCAGCACATTTTACTCAAACTGGTTTTAGACTGCAATAATTTTTAGTATGGCCATACTGTTGACATCTGTAACACTGAGGTATATTCTTGGATTTTCTTCTAGCTTCAACAGTAACTACGGAGTGAAAAATTGCTTTTAGTGAATATATACGTTTCGCTTGCTCGTTATTGGTTAGCTCTAGTGCACAAACAGGTAGAGATTTTCTATCTCTGGTGTACAATCGTGTTACCTTTGTCACAGGCACCTGACTAGCTAGTTCAGTTTTGATTTCCTCATCTGTCAGAGAAAGTGGAACATTTTTAATTACTACGGAAATTGGTTTGTCATTTGGGTTTTGGTAAGTATGATATTGGATTTGATTTTCTGTAAAATGTTTGGTTAATTTTCGAAAATCTTCGTCTTTTGTTAAATTGATTCGTAATGTGGTTGTGTTATACGTTGTTGTGAAGGTTCCAGCAGCTAGTTTTTGTATGTCTTCAATTAAGGCTTTATGATTTAAGGTGTTTGGTAAGTAGATAGGTGGGTCTTTGATGGTTGGTATGTTATGAGTTTCTGGCTGTGATTGTGTTTTATCGGACACGTTTGAGTCATTTTTGTTGGAAGATTCGCCATCAACTAATGTATTTTCCAAATGGGCTGGTAGATAGAATTTATTACTGGTTAATAAATCTTGAGTGGTCCATGCATACCGTTTTTGGACTTCATTAACGGGCGGTGTTAAACTGTCAATTTTGCGCTTGTTATGCGCTTGATAATCCACTTTTAATTCATTTACCGAGATTGTATTAGTTTTGTTGAGAATAAGTAAAATAAAATTTACTTACAATATTAGCTACGGATAGCTTTAAGGTCAAGCGTATCGCACTGATATCAGGCAGGCCAAGGAACGTCTGCACTGTAACACTGCTCGTACTCGACTCCGACCTAAGATGTGTGTATGCCAAGTTTGAAGTGAATCCGTTGAATATAACAGAAGTTATAGTGTCTCCAGACACACACACACAGACAGACAGGATCATAATCTCATTAACTTTCTATAAGCTCCGCTGTAGAAAGTTACTAAGGAATTAGAAAAATTATGTTGCAAAAATTAGAAAATAATAGCTAGGTTGAGAGAGGAATATCAGAAAATTAATATAGAAGCCAAATTCTATTTTGACTTATTGTAGTACTAATCGAAGAAATAAGAAGATATTAAATAATTTTAATGTAATGGTCTTACTCTGTATCCGTTTTTCTTTGTTTACTGGTTAATCTAAAACAGATTGAGGCGGCTATTAGAATAAATATATGGTCGGAAATTGAAAAAGCGACTGCTTTAACTGTTGCGCCCATTAACGAGCAAAAAAGTTAGATTAGCTAGATTGTCAACTTGAAATGCGTCCATTTCCATCTGAAGGAAGTTCAACGAACGCAGCTGCAAAATCAACTACAAGGCGAAACTCTGCAAGAATTTAAGGCAGGCGTAGTCCGTTTTGTTTGCATTTGAGGTATTTGCTGTGGGAATGTTCACTGACGGCATCAACGATTGGGATACTCAACAAGCAATAAGGTTGGTTAGACCAAAAACACATGATTAACGCGCTCACGCACGTACTGGAATCAGAAGCTACCAAACAAACGTCCAGAAGACGTGGTAGCGTAAGAAAACTGGCTGCAGATACTAATAAACTGAATAAAGCACCCACGGAAGACTTAGTAGAAAAGCTTGCCAAACTGTTGGAAAAAAGGTAGAAGAGATTACGCTATTAGAAGATACCAAGACAAGTAACTGAAAATTTTGGAGGGCAACTAGGGCAGCATAGATTTATGGACAGCTATAAGTCCAAACAACCATTAAAAATCGTATAGCAGTAGCTGATATTGAAAATGACGTAATATCCGGAATGGTATTTTAAAAATTTATAGATGCAAGTACTAAGGATAATGTTAATGAGTATTATTAGACCCTGAAAAAGGCACAATCCTCGGCATTGTATTTTGGTCTCATCAAGTCGACAGCATCCGGGCAACATCAAGTAGCATACCTAATGAACTAAAATCGGCGATCGTCACTTCTTGCAGTGGTTTGAGTCCTGACTATTAAACCAATAGTAAAATAATATTGGGCGCAATGAGATTCCATTACAGTAGAAGACGATGTCTTGCACCACGTATTCGAAAGCGAAGATGGATCTCAAATAAACTACAGTTGTTGGTTTCAAACAAAAGAGTCTCAAAAGTGTTGCTCCATGATGGTGTGTCTGGTGGCCATATAAGAATTACCAAGACTTTGAAAATAATTTTCGAGAGATTTTACTGGGTGAACCGTAAAGAAGATATTAAAGATTAGCGCCGAAAATGTATATGTGCCCACAAAAAAAAAATCAAAAACACCAATGAAGCAGTATAACATCGAGAGTTCTTTCGATAAAATTGCTATTGACATATCTGGTTCGTTCTCTAAAAGTAACAGTGCAAAATAAATTTATTCTAGTGATGACGGATTATTTCAGCAGATGGGTTGACCCCACCTGAAGTAATGTTCACGCGGTTCCGAGCAGGGAATATGGGCGAAGAGTGAGAGGTAGATGTGTTTAGTTGGCAGGCGGACACCTAGTCCCGGGTATCTAGGAAGATTCCTAATCCTCTCAACTACAAAAAAAGCAGATGGGTTGAAGCCTATGTGTTACCAAATCAAGTGTTGGTAAAAGCACTGATTAACAAATTTGAAACTCCACTAGGGCTATATTCAGACCAGGATGGAATATCGAATCGTTAACACAAGTATGCAAAATATTCGGCATTTGGAAAACCAGAACAATTCCGTTACATCTACAGTTAGATGGAATGGTTGAGCGTATAAATAGAACAATGAAAAAGTATTTCTCGAAACTCGTCTCTGACCATCAACGAGACTAGGATTAATACCTCAATTTCTTCATATTAACGTACCGTTAATCTACCTATGTGACTATTGCTCAAACATCGGCCAGTGTTCTCTTCGGTGATGAATTGAAACTGACATGTGACCTACTTTTCGAAAATAAACCTAAAGAAAACATAATTGGAGAAGACTACATTAGCGACCTAAGGAAAAGAATAATAGAGATCCACGACAACGTGAGATACATCAACATCGCGAGTGACTGGTTGAAAGATTGCTATGACGTCAATACATCGATAGCAGGTTACAAAGAAAGCGTATGGTTATACAATCCAAAACGCCGACACGGGTTGTCTGCAAAAGTAGAGCGCTCCTATGAGGCTTCATACAAAATACTAAAAAAGTGTCAAGCTTAGGATCGTTCATTACAATGGACTGTGTTCTTTTATCGGATATGGAAAGCCGCGATCAGGGGATCTAATACCCTTGAAGTATGAACCAAAATTGAAAGACCTCGTGGGTTCGGTGGTGTGACCAAAGAAGTACAAGACATTTTTAATCAACCGGTGAATATGCACTGGTGCATTGTGCGGCATGTGATTTGAAGATGTTTAGAGAGGTCGCCAGTGTATTTTGAGCAAAATTTTGTTCAGTACGAAAAGTAAAGGAACAGTGCTCAGAAGTCGAAAAGACGCTGCGTGTGCATCAGAAATATCTACTACCTTGTGATTAAAGAATTTTTACAGAATAAACCGACTTATCAAATAATTGTGGGAAACCCTGACTCCTGATTGGAGAATAGTTAAGAACATGATATAAGACCTGTTTTGAGTTTCTGACATCAACGTTCCAGTTCGGAACCATTATCCATAGAAACCGATAATTCCATAGGAGACCGTGGACTGTTACTTCTATTTGACGTTTTGATGTAAAAGAAGACAAGACTGCAAATACTTCCATCCAAACGTCAGAAAAGAATAAACCGGGACAAATCGTCCTTAAGGAGGGGACAGTGTAACGAATTTCCAAGCGCCCCCTGTAGTGGATAGCCGCTAGATGTCATGCATCAACAACGCACATAATGCCTTCCAGGAGTCCAGCCGCGCTACGAGTGCATGTGCGGCACTGGACAGATATTTACAGGAAAACTTCGCGTACGTTTTGAAACCGATTTTGAGCTGCTTAAATAGCACGGAGCGTGGCAGTATCGGAAAGCAAACTGCAGTCAAGCGAAACGTTCAGAACCAGTGCAACGCAAATCCAACAAAAAAGACTCTGTAGAAACTCATTCGCAAAAAATAAAAGTTCCTTATTTTAACATTGACATCAGAAAGTATTCTACTTTCTTAAAAGCTGAAAAGGATCGTTCTCCAATGCATTTGGTAATAAATGTGCTATAATTACAAAAAAAAAATAGAACAAAAACAGTGTTGGAAAAAGTAGACTACGTTCCATGACTTCAATAATGCTAATAAAGTCTTTGTGGTTCTAACTGCGTTTTTAGTTTGATATTCTAATCATCTTTGTCTTGGGACACTAAGCTGTAGCTCACTCAGATTAGGAGTTAATCAGGCCCTCGGGATATATTTTATCAATTTGAATATTCTATTGTAACACATTTTGGAACACACCCCTCCCCCATGGTGTAGCCGCTACACATTTACTAGACGTTCGGGGAATACGAAGTGGCTACAGCGAAGCGAATCTAAATGCAAAAGCTGAGCGCATTGACATAAGTGGTATATAATTTAACGTATCTATTGTATGTGTTGTAGTGGTGATTCTAATCGCCTGTAAATAAAATAAAAAAGTGCTTCTGTATTTTATTTTATTTTGCTGTATTCCTCACTTTCAATGCAATTCCTTTGATTTCAGTTTGTAACATGTTTATTGTATGTATCCTTTCTTTGTAATGTATCATTTTTCTTTATTTATTTTATACAAAAGGTTGCCCACCAAAAGATATTTTTGGCGTCCTAGGCTGAAAATTTTTTATTCGCCTTTTCTCTAATTTTTAATAGGATCGGCTTTTTTACTGGATCTGAAACGTGGAACAATTTAACTTAGCGCCTATTCATAATGGACGTAAGGATAAGCCGCACTCCTGTAATTTTTACGTTTTACGATCAAACGTAAGAAATACCTAAAGTTGAAGTCGGTTCAACTTTACTTTCATTTGCAGTAATTTTTAATTTTTGTCTAGATTAATGTTGGCAACAGTAACAGAATGTTTGATTAATTCTAAAATTGCATAACCTAACTTTAGGATTGTCGATATTTTGGCTTCGTTTTTACAACGGATAGAAAACTATTAATTAACTTAGTAAATATCCTCTATTCTTACACCATAAAAGGGATAACAGGTACAAAGACAACATAATTATGGAAAATGCCTGGAAGGACATTACTGCCTCTACTTTCATTGAACATGCGCAACTTTCAAATGTTTACATAAGGCTTAGGGGCATTATACGTATTTTGTACAGGCGTCTTGTGCTTATGTCCATTATGAATGCGCGCTTATCTCCGTGAACGTCCGTTTGACAGAAACAAATCAAATAGCCGTCGCAGACACGCTTTTTAGTATGGCATGCAGAGGTCCGATGACAGCCGCGGCCGCCCGGAAAAGCGATAGCGGCCCCGATGTCGTGCATAAACGCACGGACCTCCTTGAGTAAATTAAATGCTCAAAGCACGACAAGTTAAATTTTATGTCAGGCGTCTTTGTTTACTTTTCGTTCAAATGTATAGACTGTCTTTGTGTACTACGCACGGATCGCCTAGTGTAAATGAAAGGCATAGGGACCACATTTCTTTGTTTGCTTTCTGTTCAAATGTATAGATAGATTTTTTACATATTTTATTTGTTTTTATTGTTACTTTAATTAATAATAATCATTTTGCAGTAATAAATTAGTATTATTTTTTTAGTATTAATAAAGACTTTTTAACTACAAAATATTTATAGATTATATTAAATCTATTTAAAATAATTTAGTAACGAAAGGTGACTTTTAAAGGCTTGAGCATTTTAAAAGGTGGTTCTCTAGCCCGCAGGAATCGACCACTTGGATCGTTAATTGCTGAGTAAATTTAAATTCTGCTAATAAATGACTGTTGCGAGGCGTCTTGATTGTGAGTTCATAATTAAACATAAGTATCTACAGCGGTGTAAGGTTAGCTGTTCGAAATTTAATAGTATATTTTTCAACCTTTTAGGTTAACAATCTTAATCTTAACAAGCAACGAAACAGTCAGCAACTTAATTATGTAAAGCGAAATTCCCGATCCGTGCAGCAACGTTGCGCAAACATTTTCATGGGAATTAAATCTCGCCTAGATTTATCAACTTTCAGCTCGATAAAAACGCGCGAATTTATAATTGGCATGGCTGGCGAGCGATTGGATTTCATCGATTCTGTGATAGCGGTGGCGTGCAGGTAGGTATATGTGTGTATGCGCGGTGTGCTCTCAGACTACCACACTTTGTCCGCGACTAACTCGAATCGCCTCCTGTAACGAGCTCTCGCTCTACCGCCGCTCGAGATAACGTGAAGAAGAGCGACGCGCATGTGGCAAAGCTCGCGCTGAAAAAAGACTGAATGAGGCATGAAAGACGGGGAGAGGATTGTTTACGAAACCTGTTTATTTCGAACAAAGAGTGCAACCAGTATTAATACGGTTTTATTTCAGCTGCTGTGAAATGATTTCCATTGTCAACAGCATCTGCGATATGCAAAAAGCACGCCCGACTATTTTCTGGAAGCCGGGGAATTCCGCGATCCGCTTTGTCTATGATGGAACAGTTTTGCTGCTTTACCTTAAAAACTTGTTTGCTGATAAACTTAAATTTAACGGTTTGTCAAGGAAAGGTCGGCAGCTGCATGCTGTACAGTGTGCTTCAAAAGCAATGAGTTGTCATAATCAAAAAATAATCTTTAATATTTTTAACAAGATTCTCCAATCGGACAATATACATAATCAAGTCTCAAAATAATGTGGCCTTCCTAAATTTTTAGTTTTAGGCCTGTGTCGTAGCTGAGCTTTTACGATTGATCTTGAACAATGTCGAGCTTTACACATTCTTTATGTGGACTACTTTTTCTAGTTTTTGCTCTTTACCTCTATATTTCTTTAATCCATTCCTTTTCTGTAAATTATCTTTTACTTCTATTTTATTTTTGGTTTAGATTCTATTGATTCTAATATGGATATTGTCCTCCGATAGATTTTTAACTTTTTTTATATATTTTACGATCTCATTTGTAATATTTGCTGATATCTATATCTGTGTGTTAGTATTATTATTAGTTAGTATTATTAGTTCGCAGAAAACGTCCGGATATCTCGATAAAATTTGGTTTCACAATCGTTTTCTGTGCACCTGTGTCCAATAGAAAAGCATGCCCATTTCCATTTACTCGGCCATCAACATAAACACTGTTAGAATTATGTGCCAGAGTCGCAGTTTGAGTTTCTGTGGCCTGGGCTGCGCCATTACGGGTCGACAAAGACTCTTTTCCATTAACCCGTTTTCGTTCTCCTACACAATGTCGCGAGCGTAATCGGCTTTTTCTTTACCTCAGTATTTTTTTTATAATTTGTTTATTAGCAATCAGTAAGATACACAAACTATAAGCTAATGTGATATATTGTACAATACTTAACATATATGTACATTAAATAACGTGAAGAAGTAAACATCCAGCGATGTCACCTCAGACAGACAGGTCGAGCGGCATTGACGTTTGAGTCTTCTGTTTTCAGAAAGTTCTAGCAGTGGTGGATTGGGATGGTAGTTGAGTCTATTGTGGTATTTAGCATTGCTCTCCTGGATAACTACACTCACGTAGGGGATTTTTAGCTCCATATGGATGGTGTGGTTTGAGACGTACCATGGTGCGTTCACAATATTTCTTAGAATTTTGGATTTGGCTCTTTGTATTATAGCTGTATTTGATTTGCTATCGCAACCCCATAACTCTATCCCGTATGTCCAGATTGGTCGTATTACTGCTTTGTAGATTAGTATTTTATTTTCAAGCGATAGTTTGGATTGACGTCCAAGGAGCCAATTAAGTTCTCGTACTTTCAGATCTAGTTGTTTACGTTTTTTTGATATGTGTAGTTTCCAAGTAAGTTTACTGTCTAGGTGTAAGCCTAGATACTTGACAGCTTCACTTTGGAGTAGCGCTATTTGATTCATCGTTATTGGTGGGCATTGACCTTTTCTGAGTGTGAAGGTTATATGTGTAGATTTAGCTTTATTAACTTTGATCTTCCACTTATTTAGCCATGTTTCAATGAGATATGTGCTTGGAGATTGGATGAAGCTGTAACAGGGTTATCATGTGTCGCAAAAACCGCCGTTTAGTCTGTCATTGGAAGATCGGCTGTGTATAGCACATATAATGTTGGGCCCAAAACGCTCCCCTGCGGGACTCCAGACAGTATGGGATGACGGTTGGATATTTCTTTGTTAACTCTAGTTTCAAAGTAACGATCCTCCAGATAGGATTTCAATAGGGTGAATTATCGTAGTGGTAGTGTTCTTTTGATTTTGAACAAAAGTTCAGGATGCCACACCTTATCGAATGCCTGTTTCACGCCCAAAAAGGCAGCGGCACAATAATCTCGGTTTTCCATTGATTTGTTAATGATGTTTGTTAAGCGGTGACATTGTTGTGTAGTCGAATGAGCTTGGCGAAAACCAAATTGGTGATCGGGGATCCATGCCTGCTGATTTAGCTCTTGATTAACTCGATTGAGGAGGAGTCTTTCGAGGAGCTTAGATATTGTTGGCAGAAGACTTATTGGTCGATAAGATGAGACCTCAGTCAAATTTTTCCCAGGTTTGGGTATCATAATGATTTGTGCAATTTTAAAAGATTTTGGCCAATAATTAAGCCCAAGAATTGCATTAAAGATATATAAAATCTTGAGTATTCCTTTTCTGGGAAGTTCATGTAGCATTTTGCCAGTTATCCTGTCTATCCCTGGGGCTTTCCCTGGATTCAGTTTCTTAATCGCCTCTTGTATTTCTTTTGGAGTGAAGAGTTTTACTCGGTCTTGTGTTAGTATCGGCGTGGAAAGTTCATCATCCACTTCTTCCACTCGATCATTATTGTGAGGAGTGAATACTTCCGTAAGATGTTCCGCAAATAAGTTCGCCTTTTCCTTGTCACTTTTTGCCCACGGGCCTGGAGGTGCTGTATTTTTCCGAATAGGAGAGGAAGTGTCTTTTGGTTTTCTCTTTGCTTTTATGGGCTTCCAGATAGAGTTTTCGTATCTTGAAAGATTGGTAAGATAATTTTCCACAGAGGAGTTTCTGATGTCTTGGAGTTTTAATTTCAAGATGTTGCTAATTCTATGGTATTCTCTTCTATTATCTATATTACGTGTACGATGCCAAATCGACCTGACTCTTCTTTTCTTTGCCACCAACTGCTTTATTTCAAGAGGTATATTGTTTGTTTTAAGTTAAAAAAAAACTTACCTCAGTATGTGCCTTACTTTGTTCCTCGGTATCTGCCGCTAATTCTTATATTTCCACGCCTCCTGGATGCCTGTTTGACAGCTTCAAATTCTAGTGCGTGCGTAAGTGCGTCAATCAATGTTTTAGGTCTAACTAACGTCATCGCTTGCTGGATTTCCCTATTGTTAATGCCGTCAATAAATATTCAAACAGCTGGTACCTCCAAGAAGTCATCTGGTGCTGTTGGGTATGAAATACGTACAAGACGAGTTACGTCTGCCTCAAGTTCTTGAAGAGTTTCGGCAGATTTTTGTGCTCCATTCTGGAGCTGTGTGCGGTAAACTTCCTCCAGATGAGCATGACCATAACGCTTTTTGAGACGTTTGACAAGCTGGCTATAGTTCTCTTGCTCGTTAATGGGTACGTCGAGAGCATCGCCGCGCAGAGCAACAATTAAAGCAGTCACCTTTTCAATTTCCGACTATCCATTCACTCTAGCAGCTGTCTTAAACTGTTTTTGGTAATTTGTCCAAGAAGACTTACCATCAAAAGTAGGAGGCTGGACTTTGGTTCCCATCATATCGGCATCTGCCTGCCTTCTCGACTGCCCTCATTAAATTCGTCAGGCACACCACTGGAAGTGATCTTGATCGGGGCACGGAACCTACCTTTAATTTCTTTTATTTTCACTTCCAGAGCATCAATTCTTTCGTTCTGTGCTATCTTTACTTCCTTAATTTCATCTCGGACTTCACTGATTTCTGATTTAACTTCATTCATTTTGTAGTCCAATGTTTTAGAAAATTCGTCTTTTAGGTCATCTACTTTATTATTTATATTGGAGTTCAGATTTGCTATATTCGCATTCAAATCTGCTTTTAACCCACTCAGCATGGCGCTTACACCACTTGCAATTTCAAAATAAAAACATTCAGAATCTTCGCCAGAGCCCAATAAGGCTTGCTTAAGTTATTATTAGTGGCAGTTTTCTGCTTTTGGAAAGTTTGAGGAAATTTTACTTGTGATTGAAGCTGTGTGTGTCTCCTAGTTTATAATTTTGTGTTGGCTAATGAATAGTGTCAAGTTACGCGAATAAAGTCTAAGCACAAAGGAAATGGGCAAAATTGTAATTTTTAAATTGAAAGGTGCGGAAATTCCAGATGCGGTTGCTTCAGTATCATGATTATTGGAAGTAGTTGAAGGCCGAGAAAAACGGTCACGTAATAATGCGAGTGGCAATACCGTATCACGTTTTATGATCAGGTACTCAGTCGAAACGACCATCGTGCGTTGAGATGTGGGAATGGCTATCCACTATTAACGTACAGAAAAACCAGACAATGATTTTCCTCCTTTGCGGAAAATTTACCAGCTACCGATATCGAACAGGAACGACCATCATACAGCATATTACGGCGGTGGAAGACCTCGCAAAGCAGTTGGGCGACTTTAGCCAACTGCCTATTTACAAGGTACTCTACACGTCAGCATGGAAGACTATGTCCATCGTCTACTGCAAATGCTGGTGAAAAAAGAGCTGATAAACAAAATAAAAGAATTGACCATCAACAAGAAGAACGCCGACGACAACGTAGCTTTACTAACACAACATAATGATAATCGTTTGAATCGCATAACAGATAAAATATTTGCTCGATAATAGCCGTAGCAAAATTCCTGCACGTCATGTGAGCCGAAATTATTCAAAGAGCGCATATATTAAAAAAACCATATGTCGCCCAATTAACTTGATGATCGCACACCATACGAAGTTTGGAGTAGCCAAAAGCTTGATACTGGCCATCTAAATAAAAATGACAGTGATGCCTATGTGTTTATACGTAAAACTAAAATTACGCTAATGACAGTGGCTGATGCCAAATAATTTTTGACTTGAAAAGACTGGGAGAGAAAAATAAAGGCTCTGATTGAATTAACAATGTGGATTTTGTCACCTGCTAAGTATATATGGATTTTTTATCATCCAAACATATCCTGATGGCAGCGTGTCATTGACTACAATCAGAGAAATTCAACGGCGACAGCACGCGCATATGTAAACTTTAGGAAAGTTGGTACCGTTCCAAGCAAACGCCGATCGTTTTCATAAAAATATCGATATCATATTAAATAAATTCGGAATAAAGCCACCGAGCATTGGTCCGCGAGTGTACGTCAAGGCAAGGAAATGTAAATGGCTTTGCACGTGGCCATGACATTGAATTCGACGTCCCCAACAATTTAACTTGGTCTTGAAATTGATCACGACTGTAGCCAACGTAAATTACAAATTCACTAGATGGTCCACACGCGAAATATTTGTAAAAATTTGGTATGAGCGATTGCATCAACCTCGCGGTGCCGGTCGATTCAAATATTAAACTGCGAAAAAATGGCCAATACGACTTACCGTCAGACTGTCATCTCACTTATGTATTTGGCCCTTGGCATGTGACCTAACCTACCTCGTTTGGTTACCAAATCGTTCTAGTTCTTGGAATTGTCATTATTCACACATTAAAACTTTCTCATTTTCTCATGCCTAATTCTTCAATCAATATATGACAAATGCGTTCTTTCGATATGTCCACAACCTCTGCTATCTCTCTAACTTTGATTCAACGATCGTCCAGTACCATTTGCTGAACTTTTTCGTGTTATCAATGAAGGTCGCAGTTGTTATCTGTCATCATCATAGTTCATCATCAGCCAAGCTAGTCCAACGACATTTAAATTTAGCTACCCATCTTTTCACGGTCGCAAATTATTAGTCAGAGTCCCCCTAAACGGCGTGTATCTCGGCTTTAATTTGCGTAGAGCTACTGACTTTCAAATTCAACTACTTAATTACGACACAGTATTCGATTTTTTACTTTTTTACAACTAATCATCCAAAATAGCTAAAATTTTTACAAGTATCCTTCAAATCATGTGAGATTGTAGTAGCAGAATGGTTGTGACTAGTACAGCCATCTTCATGTTGAGATTCAAGACTTTTCAAACTGCCTACGTATATAACATATGGCCAATTTCAGAAATGTACGTCTTGGAAAAGTAGCTAAATAATCTAAGGATGCTAAAAATACGCGCAAAGCTTATTTCAAAGATTGTAAAATAAAAATGAAAGTCATTAATATGTATTTTCATACTTCAGGATTACAAGTACACAAGACAAACAGTAAACGCCAGGAACTAAAACAATACTGGAAGTGACTAACTTTAGCAGTAAAAAACTTACAGTCACTAAAACTATGGCACTAACGATATAAAATAAGTAATGATCGATTTTTAAATAAAAAGTTCTTACTCGTACATATAAAAGAATCATCTAAATTAAATTTCTACATTGCATACTAATTAATAACCAAGAAATTTAAGGGCCTAATTTAAACTTATAAAAGTAACTTATTCTTTGGTCAAAATCGTAGTTACATATATTCGATATTAGTACATAATTTATATGATTTAAAATCAAAATAGTATACGGTGATACATATATATGTGCAAGAATTGTGAGAGATGATTCTGTTCGTAAAACATGATTTGGGTTAAATTTTAAAGTTACGTAACTCTGTTAATAGTAAATCTCAAAAAAAAAAGGTTTGAATATGTATATATTTTTTATGAACAGAATCAACCCTTAAACGTTTTGAGCACCCTATATATAAGTAAAGAACATTATTTTATCAAAATTTCTTCTTACAAAATAAGAAGAACATGCAGAAATAGCAACTTATAATAATAAATATTCATTCATTACTTACATTGAAATACTGAAGTGCAAAATAAATGTATACTCAAACATAAAGTAAAAAAAAATTCTAGATTGAGCACAATGCAATACCCATATAAAAATCAGTAAAAATGTTTTCTGTGTTCCATGCGCCCAAACTTACACACACTAAATAGTACAGGACTACCGATATAAAAAATCTTGAGAATATTACCACCTAAGTTGGCAAAAGAGCAATGTTAATTTCCTTAACAATTTTAATACGGTGCAGCAATTTTTGTAATTCATTTGTTGGCAGTGGCATTGCGGAATACCACACCGGACTGTCTGGAAGACAATATCTTTCAGGCAACAAGTAGAACACATCTTTTCTTTCTTTCACACTTTGCGGGCATTTTGACAAATAAAATTCATGCAGGTTGATAGGGCATCTGACAGGATTCTTCACATTTTGTTGCTGCTCATAAATCTCGTTCTTTCTAAGGGTTAAATTACCTGATATTAAGGGAGGATAAAAACGTAATAAAACATTTCCAGCCTCATTGGATCCATCCTGCTTATGCTTCCATTGTTTCAGCATGCATGCAAAAGACAACTCCATATGTTCATCTACAGTAGTAAATTTAAAATGTTTTGTATTGAAGAACAGCAATGTATTCAATAACACTTGAGGTGAATATGCCCCCAGTTGTTTACTCTCCCACAGATGTTCTTCCTCAACGCGTGTTACTATGTATTGAGAATCGTTGTAGATAATTGAAAACTTCTTGGCTAGTTCGTCAAAGCAATCTGTGAATTTTCCATAATTAGCATCAAAGAATATATTTTCTGTTCGTCCATTTTCAGATAAGTACAACTGAATTCCTAAGCATACATAATATATGGTATCCGGAGCATATTCTTGGCCATTGGGTTTCCGAATTTCGTTAACAAATAAACACAAGGAATAATTTAGTTCATCTGCTGTCAGTTGCAAGATCTCTGGTTTGAACAATTTTACTTGACAGGATGTTCTTTCAAGTTCTGCATTTTTGGTTGTGACCCATTGCTTCCAAGCATTTACTCCTAATGTATACTTTAAACACATATTTGCATCAGATTTCTCAACTGGCTCGGGTAGGGGAGATGGTTGTGAAGATGCTATCACCGACATTTCTCTTTGGTTCAATACTCGCCGTCTACGTTTGCTCGGAGTTATCCCACGGTCTTGACAGCCTTGACGTCTACGTCTTCTAATAACTCGTCGTTCTATTATCTGACGTTGAGGTTCTTCCACAAGTTCCTTATTTCCTAGACTTTCTTCCCTTTGAAATGCGGTAACAGTACTGGCAGCCAGAGCTCCCTCTAGGTCACTAGCTGGTTCATTAACTTCTGTAGCCATTCGTAATGTGTTACTACGAAAAGTATTACTTGTATCAACTGGTTCTGGACTGGAATTGCTTTCATCGGTAGCATCACTGTTATTTTGTTCTTCTCTTTTAGAGACAGTATTTTCTTCCGCCGTATCTGCGACCAGTTCTGCCATCGTTAGTAGTTCAGCTTCAAAAGGATCTGTTGGAGTTTTCATTTGAATCTTCTTAATTTCTTTCATAACACCGGAAGCAGAGTTTCGTGTGGTTGGAATGAAAATAGGTACGGGTATAGGCAAAGGAAATGGAAAAGGCACAGGATAAGGCATGGAATACATACCCATGGGCAATGGCACATAAATTGGTACAGGGATAGGAATAGGAATAGCGTTTTCTCTAACGTCTGTTTGTACTTCTTTATCAACACTAGAAGGTTTGGCATTAAAACCCTTATTACTAGTCATTACTCCACACATAGTTGCTACATTTCTTTGTGATGATATAGGTGTAGGTTTAATAATAAGGTGATCTTTTATTTGAGTTTCGCACGGTGGTTGTGGAGAACGCAAATTCATGTGAACAGGACTATCAGTACCTCCTTCTGAAGAATTAGATGTTGATTCACTAATAGTTGCGAGTGACTGAACGCTGGTAATTATAGGTATTGTAGGTACATCTGCTGAGATTAATATTCGTTTCGGAGCACCTGTTGGAACAGGCACAGATACTTCTGGTGCACCAAGTGTTATTGGGTCTATTAAAAAATGAGTTTGGTATGCCGTAGCACATGCATATGAGCAGAAATTGCGTATTGTTGCATCAGTCATCGTTAAATGATATAATGTCTGCAAAGTCTTCTGACAAAACTCGCATTTAGCCTCTTTTGAATGCGCTACCTTAATAAAAGCTTGATGTAAGCTGAGGCAATTTAATGAACACATTGTCAATACAGGACCAGGACAGTAGCTTCGTTTTATCATACTAAAGTTGTACTTTTTTACTTTACAAAAACTGCACGCTACAATTTTCCTATTTGCTATGATGTAAATATTCCGACAAATTTTAGAACAGAAATTGTGCAGGCAATTGTCGTAATATATAGAATTCTCTTCTAATACTTCATTGTCGAAATACTTTTTGCACGTATTACATTTTCCCGGAGAAATCTTGTTGACAAATTTAAAAGCAATAAAACAGGACTCACCACAAATTAAGTTGATTTTCTTGTCCATCTCATACTCTATAGTGATTGGCTTCTCAATATGGCAAACTGAACATATATTTCCAGTTTTATTTGCTGGTTGCTCGTGGTGATTATTCATTATGTCATATTTTTCCATACATTTCTGAGTGCAAAACTCTTTAAATTCGCCTTTATTATAGACTAATACCAAAAAATGATCTTTACCAGCAGGCATTTCTTTTTCACAATAAGAGCATAATTTATGGCTTTTTTTGTATTTCTCTAGACACACAACACCACAAAACTGACGTAAATCATATCCAACTCGAACACAATATTTTCCTAAGCAGTCTGATCGCACTTCCATTTGGCAGTAGACACAGTAAGAACCTATTTTCTTTTGATATTTAGATAAACAAAGTTCAGTGCAAAATTCCATAGTTTCCCAGGACAGGTTAAATTTATCACCATGTATTTTCTTTTCACATTCGCTGCATTTTCTTTGAAATCTCTGAAGAAGACCTCTCAAAGAAATAATAGGTGCTGCTGCTGCTGCTGCTGCTGCTGCAATTTTATTTTCTTGGGATATTATCCCTTCAGTATCGGGTATAGCGCAGAGCTGTTCACTAACCCTTTGTTCTTCTCCTATTTGTTCAATACCAACATTTTGTAGTTGAGCAGGGGCAACATATTCACCTAGAATGGGATCTTCTTCCGGTTGATTGTTTTTAAAACATTCATCATTTTGAATTGCCTGCACATCAGTGTCTGTTGTACTTTTGTCATCTTTATCACTGGGAAAAGTGCCGACACTCACAAAAACAATATTTTTGTTAAGTTCTTCAATACCTTCTTGATACATGTCATTACCTATAGAGATTGAATTCTCTAATGAATCTTTATTATTCTCTTCAAATTTATCAGAATTTATTTCGACAGATTCATTCATTTCACTTCGGGGTTCACCTGCCGAGAGAGATTTTACCTTAGTATTTACGAAATAATTCGCGTGTGTTTTATCTTTCCCCAAATTTGGTTTATTATCTTTTTGTTCTAAAATTTGTGTACTACCTACAACTCTTGCAGTTTTAACCGTTTCGCTGTCTTCTTGTGGTGTACTGGAAACCGAATCATTAAGATTTTCGCAGACTTCACTAGAACTATATTCCTTTGTGTTGCCCGAGGATAATCTTCCATCTGCCACTAATCCGTCTTCTGGCTTTTTACAAGAATCGACTGTCAAATCTTCTTTCTCTGGCCGATTACTGTCCTCATTTTCAGTTTCTGTTGTTTCCATGTCACTTTCTACATCACGTTTATTGTTTTTATCAACTTCCATGTCTTCTTCTTCACTATTTAAAACAGTTTTTTCTTTATTTGCTTTGTCCTTACACGCCACACTACTTTTACAAGGTACGAGGATGATCAGAGTCAATCAAACTAAACTTTGGTATTTTGGTGATACTTCCCGAGCCGATTTCACTAGGTTTAGCAATGTTTATGTTCTGGGAATGTAAATCTGCTTAAGTGTGTCCATATTACTATGCTGGACTGCATCTTAGAACGCGTTCTTTCTGCGATCATCTCATTTTAGTGATTACATCCGCATAAATAGTACGAACACGCGACAGTACGAAGCAAACGACCCGTCGCAATAACTTGTTTATGCTAAACAGCGCGATAACGTGCTTCTGCTGAACGTCGCGAAGAAACTGACTCAGTTCGGATAATGCACACTACTACAAAGACACGTCACCATGAAAACATGCAGCGCTTCTGAGTGGGCTTGGGGTGTTGCCATTCATATCGCCAACTCAACAAAAAATGCTCGCACGGGCTCAGATAACAGGTCCGCAGTTACTAATACTTGGTTCAGCCGTTCTCAAACAGTCGTTATTAAACTTCACATCACAACACCGCTACCAAGCCGTTCTTCAGTGTATCTTACAGACCTAATAGAAATTATTATTGGTATTTGATAATACTATTAGATTATAGATTGGAGCTCGTAGAACAATAAGTAATATTACAAGGTATACTTTTTTTATAATCATAATGTAATACATATTTATTATTAATAACAACATCTTCAACTTTATCATATTGAGGTATAAACATAACATAAGATTGCTTATTCTTTGTACTTTGACTTGTATGTGTACTTTTCGCCATTATATTTTCAAGAATAGCTATATAATAAACCTTGATAGCAGAACACGCGCTGCTTGTCCATAAGTCGGTAACAATTATTCAAAATATTAATGGTTCAGGTTGCTTAATTACGAAACAAACAACTGGACTATAAAACATGTCTAATTAATTAATGTGATTCTACAAGCACATAGCTGTAGCGATCTGTCACTAAGGATCGAGTAAATTTTCAACAATAAATTTCAAGGAAGGGCAATGGAACTAGTTGAACTAGGCTGAACTAGCCTATCCCGAAGGCATGGAAAACACTGCAGTTATCGTTGTGATTTCCTGATAATAATTAGATAATTACGATGAAACTCGTACCATTCATTTTATTGTGTTCTTGAAATAAATTAATTGGAAATTTATGCGTTTTAATCCAAAAACCAGCCTGATTGCGAGGACAAGGTAAACCAAATTCTGGTATGTTGTGATGCTGCATAACTAAAATTGTACAATAATTGACAGAATTAGTTCTAGAAACAAAATGAAATTACTTGAAAATTTAAAGTCTGAAGCACTATACTGCCTTTTGAAGAAATATAAAACCTACAAAAAGGATAAGAATAACCCATATATCTGGGACTTCACCTTTTTCCTATATTTTGTTGTACTACAAAATATTTATAAAACTATAAAATTGTATTAGTAGTGCTCTATCTTATTAGAAATAATAAAACTGTCACAGCTTTTAACATTGAATATTTTTATTCTCTTATCAAAATCAACAAAAACAGTTTGTTTTATGACATAATAAGGTAATAACAAAAATTGCTTAGGTGTTATAGCACTTTGGTAGATCTTTTTTGTGAGAGTCGTTTGATTTGTGTCTCCGGGAGCACTGTAGCTTCATGGACATATTGTGCTCCTCTCATTTTCTATTCAGTACTTTTTTCAGCATCCTTGTTTATTATACCAGTCTATACAAGTTCTTTACTGGATAGTTAGTGTGTTTTTCTGCACCCATTATTGGTTTTCCATGAATAGCTTGCCTCCTCTGAGCTAAAGCCTCGCGCTTGCACAACGTATGGATGGCTGCCTCTAGTTCCTTGAAACATTATCTACAAATGAGATCTTTGTTTACAGCCTTATTTTGTTGAAGTGCCCTCTAAGAAAACAATATCCTATAATAGTTAGCAGCCGATTCTGCTTTGCACTAACAGTTCTTCAGTTTGTTTACAAAATGGCCCTTTTACGTTTTTCCATGTTGTTATTTCGGTACATTTTCCCAATATTTTTATGTTGTTTTCTGACCCATTCTTTCTCCGGCTTTGTATTGTATCTTTAGGTATTTTCAGAGCCGGTTGAGGGCCTATATATGGAGTTGATGGTCCTTCTTGGGTTGGCTCATCAGATTTTTTGTTGCCTGAAATTTCTCAGTGTCCTAGTACCCACAACAGAGTTAACTTGTTGTGGTCTGTCAAAGTACTAAGTTTTTCACAGCATTTTAATACCAGCCTGAATGTTACTAGCGGGTTCTTTAATACCTTCGGGTATGTCTGACTGTCCGTAGTAGGTGTTAGAAATGAATAAATATTTTTTTAGGAAACCATTTGTACTGTATGTCTTCAAAACATTGATGCAATACAGATACCAACGATTTTTTTACCTGAAAACTTACAAAATATAGCCGCAAATAACTTACTAACTTGATACTTTTTTTTATTAAAGAAAATAAGTACATATTAAAGTATATATTTAATCCCGATATATGTTTCTTTATTTACGAAAGAAAGTTTGAGCCATTGTTATAAAATTAAAATGTTTATACTGAGTCTCACTTCTGGAAAATATTCATGCTATCACCATTGGTAAGCACCCGGAAAACTTACTTTTCTAAACAAAATTAAAACTGTCATTAGGATTTTATCACTCAAATAGCTGAATAATAGCTCAAGATTTTATTTTTTCTTATACCTGGCTTCAGTTAGTTCTATGGTAGAAGAGAACATAGCATCTTCGATAGCTGTGCAACAAAATTTATTTCTTTTTTCTGAAACTCATATTTTACGCATCATGCGTTTTCATGTCGAGGCATAAAATTAAATAAAACTGGATCGACAACTTTGACGAACTAATAACAGTTGTACATAGGTTTACACATAACTTTATTTTTCTAAAACTTGATGATTTTTTAATACTTTCTTAAATTTTTTCTTGGTTCACATACACCTTTTAATTATTTTATTCATACTGTCAAACACAGCTTTTACATATTTAAATACACGTATAGCCAAAAATACTTTTTAATTTGTTGAAGAATACGTTGACGATTTCTCCATAGTTACTAAAAAGGTCCAATTAAATCCTTTTAACAATTTTAATTATCTGCTGCTTTGCTTGCTGTTTAATAACCTTTAGGTTTTTCCTTTAAACTAAAGTTTCAGACGAATAACTTTTTAATATTCAATGCGGATAATGATGAAGGTTAAAATATTTTGTTAGATAGTCGAGTTTTCTACAACGAAGTCTGTAAAACCGTTATTATCCATTTATACTTTAATAAGATCGATTTCAACAGTTAAAAATGCAAGAGTAAAATCTATTATTTTAAGACATTTTCAGCTTTGAGCAGGACCTGATAAAGATCTTCGTCTACTTAGGCCTATAAAATTGCTATTGCTGGCTTTAGAACTAGCAAACTTCTGAACTATGCCATCAAAAGAAAGGCTCTATAGTAACTCGCTTTTTGTAAGTAAAAATGCAGGCCCCATCAGTTTTCTTATTTTAGCATTAATTTCAAAAACGTTTTCACTATCTTAAGAACTGAAAAGGATCCTTCTTCAGAACAATTAGTAATTGTCACACTTAAAAAAATTCTTAGAACTATGTCAGTATTGAGAAAAATAGACTATATCTCATGGATTCAATAATGTTAGAAGTCTTTATCTTTCTAAATTTTGTTTTTGGTTTGGTATTCTTATCTTCTTTGTTAATACTTTTATTAATTCTTAAAAATTCTGTTGAATGCATACATTCCTCGGGGGAAATTTTATCTAAATTAGAAACATACTTTTCCTCTGTCGTATTTTGTTATTTTTCATTTGAGTGATTTCTCATAGAAATCAAAAATCCTTATGTATTTTTGTATAGATTGCTGTTTTTCGTATTAAGCTGAGATTTAGAAAACCATTTGCATCATACCATGTTTCTATCACGAAATACTTTCGTCGAGAAAACTCGAAATTTCCATCTTTGTTTTCACCAAAAAGCAACTTTTGGCTTTCTATTTTTTGTAACGTCTGTTTTGTAGACGTTAGTGTTACGCATCCATTTTGCTTTGGATAAGGTGAAACTTCAAGATATCCTATCTTTTGGTTGGAGAACTAAAAAAGTTATATTTTTTGTTCTAAAAAAATATCCAAAGAGTATTTACTGCTCCCCGCTGTTTCAGAGCCAACTAATCGTATAGAATAGCCCTGCAAGGGATATATGAAGCTAGGGATTTACTTCTATTATTCTAGCGTGAAAACCTGTGCAACACTCAGACATGTTGCTGGCATTGTCGTAGCTCTATTCTCTATATTTACTTGATCAAGACAGAAAATCTACGGTCGGAATCACAGCATTCGCGATCTCTTCAACTTTAAAGCCACAGTTAGGTATAAACGTCAAAAATTGTCCAACAAGTGTTCCCGTAGGTAGTACATTGCGTAGTACAAAAGCTAGTCGGTCTGCGTGCGACATATCAAATGTTGCGTCTGCAATTTTAGAATAATAGTATCATTTAGAATTTCTTGGACAATCTTTGCCTTAACTTGGTCTGGTAACTGTATAATGAGTTTATTAATAGTTGCACTTCCTCTATTTCCAGCAAATACTGGCCTGGCTGATTTTGAATAAACTAACCAATTTTGTTTGATTCGTTTTCCATGCATAGTTTTCTATAAAACAAATTATTAGTACAAAATATTTTTGGGCCATCGTTTTGTTGAATACCAACTCAAAAATTCCGTCATTTACGCACCACAATACTGGATCGTCGAAGATATCACGAGTCTGTTTCTTTAAGAGAATTTTTAGAGTTCAGTGAGCTCGAGGTCTCTTGCAGCTGTACATTTAATGCACTACAATTTGGACTTAAGTCAGTGAAGTCGATGACCACGATTGTAATTACTACACATTAGATGAACAAAATGTGTCTAATTTTAGTATTTTATTAATCACAGCATCCTATTGTTCAAGACGGTTTTTGAGACGTTTTCTAATTCTCAACTCTGCTGATTTTTTTTTTTAATTCTTGACCATCTTTTCCACTCTTTGTTCAGCCATTATAATAAATAAAATGTAAATTAACCAACGATTTAATTTAAAACTAAACTTTATTTGCAAGGACAACATTGTTGCACACTAATTATAAATTATAGCGCTATTAACACAACGCTCAACTGTTACTAAAACACCACTAATTTTTTTCATCACTATTCTTTGCTATATGACTCTTCCTAGTCGATTTCTGCGAATGCCCATCTTATGTTTATGTTCAAATGCGCGGTTCTAGAACAAATCAGAAGGTTCTGAAATTTGAACTCAAGTTCCCGAATAATTCTTTTATGATGTGTTATTTCTGTTATAATATACGAGGTGCGTTCAAATTTTAAAGCTTCCAAATATTTTTTTAGCAGTGAGAATAAGTCGAGAGATACGGTGAATTTTGAAAGACGCGGCAAATATTTCTGAATTTGTAATATAGATTGTAGCACCATATAATGTAACGTCGAATTACCGCCATTGTAGTGAGTGTTGTTTTGTACACTTAAAATAGCGACGTTTGGTATTCAAGAACAACGTGTAATCATTCGTTTTCTTCTCTTACGTGGTGAAACACTCATCAAAATTAATGACCAATTCAATGAGATGTGCGGTGAAGGCGTTATGGATATTAAAAATGTGCGTTCGTGGGTGCGAAAGTGTAAAGAAGGTCGAGAGTTTTGTGACAATAAACCAAAATAACTTCGGCCACGAACCAACCGAACCAAAACCATGATTGCGCTAGTAGAACGAGTTGTTATGGAAGACAGTCGATTAAGTGTGCGTGACATCGTCTCTAAATTTGGAATTTCCGTAGGATCTGTGACCGACAAACGCAAGCCTGCGCGGGTGGCAATGTCTCAGAACATGTTGACACTTGATGCCACCATAAATTTCCTGCAATGAAGGACACTTTCCATGGTTGCTTGTTTTTAAATCGAGCCGCTGCTGCATTAGCGATTTTCCAGTTGGCAAAACACACCTCTAAATAAGTGTTCTCAGCAACCATGGAATCATGACGACAACAGTGTGAAAAATGTGTACATCTAAACGGAGATTAGGTTGAGAAGTAACAGAAATTTCAACTTTATTCGGTAAGTACTTTCTCCAAAAAAATGTTTTTATAAATTTATTAGAAGTCGACGAACAATGAACGTACTATTTCAAATTTATATAAGAGTTCAAATAGATATAATCTATTCAAAGTTACTCTAGTTAAGCTCACTTTTTCACTTACTCAACTCAAAATTTGGCCTTCCTCCCTCCCCCTAACCTGTAGCTTACTTAGCCTCTGGGTTAATCAGAACTTAGGTTTGAGTATTAATAAACTTAGTTGCGAGAGTAATAATTTAGATCTAAACATTCAAATCTTTAAAAATACACTCATGTAGAGTGTTTAACTAAGTATCTGAATGGAGACATTCAAATTCAAATTGATCATAAATCTAAAGTGAATGGCATGCTCCTCAATAATGGATCCTAAATTTGTCGAGGCATATAAATTCTTAACGTTGGCTGACTAAATGCCTTTTATGTCATTCAGGTCTACGGCGGGTTATTATTTTCAAATTTGTGACCTCGAGCCTTAAATATTCGCCGCTTCCGTAATTTTTTGAATAACTTGTGGTCCACAAATGGACACCCAAGGTGTCCGTCTAATGGAAAACGCGAAGAAAGAACGCCGAAAAAATTTTACGATTCAAATCCCAGTTGCTTTACGGCTAGCGCGGTGCGGCGGCCGCTCTCTAGCGCCAAAAATTAGAGCCGAAATTAGAAAATTAGTGCACAACACTAATTTTATTAATAGGCACGCCGAATTTTAGAGCGGATATGGGAGCAGACAGCTATTTATATCGCCGAGACGTTTACAATTCGAACCGAATTCCAAGGACTAATCTTTACAAAACGCAGGTAAAATATTTAAGAGCAGCTTTTGTGTCCGATATAGTTGTGAAAGAAATACTGGGAAAGAATTAAGGAGACGGTCTTGAGGGCAGATGTGGTTGGCGGCCTGTGCCGCGGTAAGTGCGGCTGATCAGTTTTTTACGGCGGTTTGTCGGCCGGCATATCGAGACCGATTCTTGATTATAGGCCTCCACACATCACCTGCCGGCCGCACACCACATATTTACATTAATACGGCACTCCAAATAAACAACGGGTTATCTGCTCGAACTTAGTCACAGCCGCGACTCCGTGCTCGTCTGCCATGCGCTGCGCCAAAATTTCCTGTAATTTTGACAAATTACTCGCTTCTACGTTGTGCACATTAAACAAAGCTTACTTAAACAGCCCGCAGTTAAGGCTAACAAACAGGTGGATGAATAATTGACACTTAAACGTTTTCTATTTAAACAGTTATAATAAATTTCAGCATGCTTTCATCTATATCCGATCACATGTCACTGAAGATAATGTTGTTATCTATGTCTTTAACATTACATAAGACAAAAATCAGTGGTAACAAAAACAAATAAAAATGATTCGAAAAACTAATAAAATATGACACAAAAGTCTTTATGATAAGATTCGTAATTATAAAATAAAAAACCAAAAATGAACTAAAAAAATCTTTCGATCGTTTCTTTACAATGAAGCGTTTTAAATTAAAAAAAGCAGTGAAATCCCCAAAAGTAGATAGATTTCATTATGTAGCACTTGATATAATAATAATGGTAAGGCTCTAACACTCCACGAACTAAGAGGTTAAGGCTCTCATATGATCGCTTTGTCTGCCCGGTCATCGCGCACCATCTCTGATGTGGGGCGAGGTAGCAAGAGGACCGCCATTATTACTCCTTGTTCGAGTGAACGCTCAATTACTCATTTATTTTTAGTGACTGAGTAGGCCACCCGTCAGGCATCAAAGTGCTCCGAGAATGGAACTCGGGTCCGACCAAATCGCAGCCCGTGCCTCAACCGCTTGGACCACTCTGGCGATAGAACTTCATATAGGTCTTTCGGACTAGTTATATATCTACGAAAAATATATGCCAATTTGATATAAATCTGACACAAACGACGGAAGTTATATAAAAATTTAATCAACATTAGGGTGTTTATCAAAGCAAGCTATGCCCTCTAAAACTGCCCATAGTTTGTAATCTAATAACCGAAATCTTAGTTACAAGAAGGTCAATTCTGTACTATTCTTCTTCTTGGAGTGCCGTCTTCTTAACGAAGGTTGGCCACCATCAATGCTATTTCCACTTTCGATACCACAGCCCAAAACAAAGATCTCGTACTCCTTCCAAACCAAATTCGCAAATTCTTAAGACTGGATGTTCATTTTCTCCCAGCGCTCCTTCTACCTTCAATTTTTCCTTGGTTTATTAATTGTAGCAACTGGTACTTTTGATTTCGCATGTGTCCTAGATATTCAATTTTTTTTCTTTATTTTATTTAGAATTTCTCTCTCCTTTTCCATTCTTTGTAAAACAGTTTCAGTTCGTATTATGTCAACCTAAAATATTTTAAGTATGCGGCGGTATATCCATATTTTAAAAAATTCTTTTCAATCGATGCTTGAGTGAGCGTCCATTCTCATGCGAAGTTGTAAATTTATATCGCGACAGCATAGGGTTTTTTTTTAGTTTTGAGAATGCTGCTCTGGCTTGTTCTATTCGACTCTTGATTTCTATGCTTCTCATTGACCCTCATATCTTATGGTCGCTGTTTGATTCCGATAGAGATTCATGATTATGCGTATGTCATTATTTCAATTTTCAGGAGTTTTTCATGTTTTAGACGGTCGAATGCCTTTTTATAATCGATAAAAGAGGCAAACACGTCGACATTCATATATCTACATCGTTCAATTAAAATCTGTAGTCTAAAGAGCGCTTTCCTGGTGCCTACACCATCCCTAAATCCAAACTGGGATTCCCCAAGGATTGTTTCACATTTTTTATATATCCTGTATTCGATTACTTTTAAGAATATTTTTAGTGTGTGACCGAGTAAACTTATGGTTCGAAAATCGTTATATCTTTTAGCATTTGTTGTTTTTGGAATTGCTACAAACGTCGACGTTAATCATTCATTTGGTATATCCCCTGTGTCATATATTATGTTAAATAGCTTCGTTAGAACCTTTGTTACTGTGTCGTGAAGCAGTTTTATCATTTCAGCGTTCGGCAAGGAGCAGGAACGCACGGACTTCCTCGTGTAACTCAAGCGCCTAGAATCATGTCACATTTCTTTGTTTATTTTCTGATCAAATGTATAGATAGATAAAAGATAGGTATATGGGGTTCGCCAATTCAAGCGCAGGAAAATGAACGCTTATAGGAACTACAATAATGATTGTATAATCAAATAAGATATTTTATTTAAACATTCATGTATGCCATTTATGCGTGAAAATGATATCACTCAAATATTCACCACGACTAGGTTTACAGACGTCGATACGATAGTCAAAATTTTCGATGATATTTTCAAATAGAATCACTTCAATGGCATTTATCTCGGCAATGATGTTGTTTTTAAGGTTTTGGATGGTATCTAATTTATTGATGTAGACTTTACGTTTTAGAAACCCCCACAAAAAATGTCTAAAGGCGTCAAATCGCACGAGCAAGCAAGCCAATTGACATTTCCATTTCTCAAAATTAAACATTCACCTAACTTCGACTCCAATAACTCGATATTCGTACGTGTTGTGTAGCATGTTGCGCTGTCTTGTTGAAAGTAAACATTATTTGTCAGTTTGATTAAGTATCGGAAAGAAATAATTGCATTTTCAGCCTCATTGGCACTTTTTTAGGATGAATTGGTTGTTCTTGATATTCTCTTGAATTCTCGTTGGCCCAAATGCCACAGTTTTGCTTGTTCATAGCCCCATTCAATGTAAAATGCGCTTAATCGCTGAAGATAACTTTCGATGAAAAATTCGGATCAATGATGTCGAAAAAGCCAATCAGAAAACACTCGTCTGTTGAAATGGTCAATTGACTTAAGTTCTTGAGTCAGTTGGATCTTGTAAGTGTGTAAATTGAAATATATGTGCATAATACGGCGCAAACTAGTCTCCAAAATGACCAATTCTTGTAATCGACGAGTTATTGAAAGTTTTGGGTCCTCTTTTACATTCTCATTCACCGCGTATTTGCCGGTGTGAGAACACTTTTTGGTCATTCACTCTTTGGCATATCACCAGTGATCTCGAATATTTGTACAAAAACACCGATGGTGGTTTTATTTGGATTGTTACGACGACCGAAATAATCGCTGGAAGCTCGATAGGTGTTTTTTTATATTTTCTCACGCGATCTCCAATCGAATATAATTTTATAGCAAAAAATGGCAAACCTTAAACTAAAAAAATAACGCTGGGTTGGCAGAAAAAAAAGCATGCCATCCGTAACAAATTGACGTTTATTTTTTTTGCGTTTATATATATGTATGTATATATACAAATATAGATATATCAAACAACTTGGTTTACATGTTGAACCACGTTTTTGAGATAATTCCCGACATGCAGACATCTACTTTAATGCCATTTTTAAGAGAATTTAGTTCTTTATTTAAATTCTCAATTTACCTTCTTCCTAAGCTATGAATCTTAGAAGTATTTATTTATAAGAATGGAAGTGTTCTTGGCATTCAACAAATTCATTTTGAATTTGAGAGGCCAGAAGTATTTTCTTAATTTTGAGATATTTGAGATTTGAGTAACAAGAGTCCACATTACACCTTCACCCAAATTACATACCTGAGTGAATGGGAGGATGAATAAACCTGCACAAAGATCGTAGTTGCCGCTACTTAATGGTAATATTGACTGCCAAAATCAACATTATTAAATAATACTGATAGTAAAATATATGGAAACTAAATGCCTAGATGTGGAAATACTCATTGCTCATAACAATATATTTTTTTAAATATTTGTATTTTCAAATTAAGAACAGAGGAGATAAACAAAGTAATTTCATGTCTTAACAAAAAGCTGCGATGAAGACTTTTAACCCACCAAAATATTTCATAATTGTATTGTAAAGAATAGACTGCGATGACATCATTAAATTCTATTTCTACAAAAAAAATGATAAAAACATCAAGCAGATTGTACAAGGAAATAGATCCAGAAAAATTTGTGAATGATTTCAGTAGCATCATTCTTTTAATCCGCACTGAACCCTTCAGCAAAATGAATACCCTTCATTCTTTATAGACGTTACAAACCAAAGTTTATATTGCAAAATATGCTTGTAAAGAACACGTTTAATATCACTGTTTTATGAAAATAGAAGAGATTTCTCTGTAAATACACTATTTAGTGCAGTTTAAAAATATCCACAAAAATTAAATAACTGTGTTCAAGGATGATCACATTATTGAGTTAATAAGAAATCTGTCTTTTTAATGAAAACAAGATAAAACTTCCAAATAACTAAATATTTAACATTTGATTAAAAGTAAACATAAGGCTTAAAAAACGTCTCTGTCGTACGGTAACTCAGTTTTCATCTCCTTACATATAACGGGCCATAGAGACAATAGCTTACTTTGAAAAATTACACATTTTTTTTAAACAAATTTATCGTACTTCAATATCATAAATTATTTTGTAACTAAACATACAACTATAATATTATATAATATTAAAATATCAAAAAACAGCTAATTACTATTTTCTGCTCTTCGAGTTTATCTTTAAAATTATAAATTATTTTAATTATTGCTATTCTTATTTACATGGAGTTGCTTACTTATAATCGAGCATACATTACACAAAATATAAAATCCATTCAAACATTAGACGACAAAAGCCTGTCACATTTGTTAGTAAATTGATAAACTGGCTTTTTCGGTACTTTATTCAGTGAACGATATTTTGTTACGCCCCCGTCCACAGGTTAGTGGTTGTTCAAAAACAAACTCCAGATTTAGCATTCAAGCTAGAAGACCACATACAATACTGCGTTAACAAATAATTTTTTTAAAAGCGACATAACTTTAAATGTTTTGTTTATAGGGGCTTTTAATCAACATTGAATTTACAATACTAAAATATAAAAATATAAATGCTTGAATTAATAGTATGCTGCAATATTAAAATTATTTTTTATAAGTCTAGTGTTACGAGGATACATTGACAAGTTTCTAAAATCACCGCTTCTGTGAAGCATTTGAATAAAACAACTTTGTGTATTTTCAATTATGTGAGTAAAATCAAAATTTGGGCAGTTATAAAATTTATCTATTTCTAAGTATGAACTCTAACAGAAATGGTCCATATTGGCTACCCTCAAAGATTTATGGTGAAATGGAAGATATCGTTTTCCACCGTGCGCATTTAGATTTTGAAGCGCAAACACCCGCACTCAAGTGAAGAACCACGTTGAAAACGTCTAAAAATGGTAATCACACCAAAACTTGTCTATAAAATCCATGACAAACTTTTAGCAGCTAGTCGCATAAATGTGCATGAAATAAAGAAACTATAAGTAAATCTTATAATTAAGCAGTGCATATTTTACGCAATATATTTGGTTTAAGAAATTTATGTAATGTAGGTGCTGTTTTTATTAAATCTGAAGCATTTTAGCCAATTGCTTTGAAAGTGTTTCAAGAAAATACATTACAAGATATTTGATGATTATGAATGAGACCTGGATTTACCGTTACATACCATAAACTAAAATATAAAATTAGTGTATTAGAAAAAAGCTACATAGTTTTCAATCACTTGGTTAGGTGATATTAATATAAGTATTTTGAAAGGCTGAAAAATTTTGAAAAAGGTATATTACACATGTTTTTCACTAGCTGTGAACAAAAATTTAGGAATTAAAAAATAAAACAATGTTGCACCAAAAATGTAAAAATTCTAGAACTTTCATTCTAGAAACATTTTAAACCATTCTCGCTAAACTAAAATTGTAGTTACTATAAGACGCTTAAAATAACTTGAACATTCTTCTTCTTCTTCTTCTATTTTCCCGTGTTCATCATTGTTTTATGGCGCAGGGTCCTCGACCTATTTTCGATAACTCACTCTACTTGAAACCTCTTCTTCGATTTCTGATTTTTTTTTTCGTTTATCCTCTGCCATTCTTTTTATACCTCCTTCCCACTGCATTCCCTGTCTTTTCTGTTTTATTTTGTCTCAGAGCCTTGCTTCTAATATTCTTTTTAAATATGTGGCCATATCATTTAACTTGTTTTCTCTTTATAGCTTCTGTTAGTGGGCGTTCTTCTATTTCTTCTCTTATTACGTTTTTTCTCATTATGTCCCTTTCCGTTCATCATCTACATTGCAGTTATGTTTCTTTTATGTTTTTATTACATAATCCAACTCATTGATGCCTAGTTAAGTTTAGTTTTTGTGCTCCTATACTGCTCAAAATCTCTTGTTTAATCCTGCCTTTTTGCTTATTGTTGTTCCTAAGTATTTATACCTTATTACGCATTTTAGTTCTATCCATTTTATTTTGAAGTTCCTGTTCCTTGTTTACTTCTGTTTCGGTTATATATAGTATTTTGCATTTACCTATATTTAATCCTACGCTCTTGTTTTCCATTTTCATTGTCCATGTGTCCTAGGGTTGTTGCGTATCTCTTGCATATAATTTGCAAAAACTAACTTAAATATAAATCTATCCAATTTAAAAACTAGTTTCTTATATACGCCTTTGATGTTCTATATTTAACTGTATATATTATTTATTCTAGGCTTTGCTTTCTTTAATTCTACTGTATTAACTATTACTATCTCTTTTGTTTGTTTATATAGACTTTCTATCCTTTTACGTACTTGGTCAGATACTCTTATTTCTACTATATCCTGCATAGTTTCTGTTTTGGAAGTGCGCAAAAGCCGATTTGAAATTCAAAAATCCCAGGTACAGTATTCTCCCTTTATTTAAAATCTTATCTGTGGCCATTCTTAATCCAAATGTGTGATATTCAGCTCGATAGTTTGCGCATTCTGTTGGTTTTGCTTTTTATGTGTGGGATCTAATATATTACGTTATTTTCCGAATTTTTCGGTAAGTTTTTGGTTTTGCAGGGTAAGTGACATACTGTAGTTAAATAATCCGAGGCTTATGTCATCATTGTTGCTCTTTCTGACTTTAGTTTTTTAATCACTTCTTTTACTCCTACTTTTATTTTATTTTTTAGTTATTTCTTCTCGTGTTTCTCTTCTTGCTGGTTGCCTTTTCGTCTTGTTATATTCTCCTTTCCGCTCCAAACAGTTTCTTTATAGTAACTTTCCTAGATATTGAATGTTATCTTATCTTCGGATACTAGTACGTTTTCTTTTTTTATTTAAAATTATTGTAACCACAAAGTTACATAAAACCTGTAGAAAACATTACGAACAAAAGAATCTGTTAGATACTAAAACAAATAGAATTTAGTATCTATACCTAGTTACCTAGACAATATGGTTACAAAAATAGCCACCTTTGAAAAACTTTGGACATAAACAAATATTTTGTGAGCTATGTCATAATCAATTTACATATAAAGAAGGTGTTTTTATGACTTTACTAATTATAGAATATTAAGCTAGTATGCTTTTTTTGTTAAGAAACTTACAAGGATAATTGGGGCGTCACTCATAATTTGTAAATGAAACTACCTATTATTTTTTAGAAAGCTCTAATCAAACATTAAGTTTGTTTAGTAAATAAATTAATCCAAAAGGTACTTGTTTGTTTTTGTCTATATAATTAAATAAGACAAAAATAAATATATTTTTATGCCACCCAAAATTGCTAATGGTTTCTCTTAATAATTTTTTTGCGCATGATATACTAATATTAAATGAATTACTGTAATACTATCAATCAATATATAAATTTTCTATAAAAACAATGTTTGTAACGTCTGGCGATAAATATAATATCTAACTAAAAGGCATTAACATTTTTGTAGTAAAGAGTTGACTGTGGTAAAATTATTTTATCTTATAACAAAAATATACAAATGTTTATTTTTACTAAACATATTTTTAGCTATTCTATTGATAATATACTATCACGACATTTTGTCTAAGACAATATAAATAAATATCACTGATGCCAATTTATTTTTATCACAAAAATAAGTGTATAATAAAATAATAATAACTGATAAGGATATGTCGGCACGAACTTTCTATTAAAATTGGGAAGAATGCAAAAAAAATAAAATAAAGAATACTGGAAAACGAAAACCATTAAAAACAGAAAATCAGTACTAATTAAAAGATATGAAATACACTACCGAATATTGAAATTGCAACACCAAGAAAACATGTAATTTAATAACTAAAACTTTGCAGCTTTATTTAATAGTATAAGACAAGTAAATAATTAAATTTACAAAACATATATATACACCTTCATTCTTCTTAACTTCGGGCCAAACATAAAACGAGTGGTGTCTTGATGGACAGCATGCCCTTCATTATTGATACGCTCTATAATTTGGCCAGACTTCTTGGAGGTCATGAATATTACTGTACCTTTCGCGCAATGCTATTTCAGACATTTTCGATTAGTAAAGGTCAGGATATCGGGCCGGCCATGAAAGGGTTTCCACTTTGTTTTATTAAAATAAGTTTATTATACACATGTAAACCGTTATTTTATTGAAACGTTTCTTGATCCACTTTTTGAAGAAAAAAAGTGGCACGGATCATAAAATTGCATCAATCAAGATCTGACTGACAATTTTGCCTTTGACTAGAAATGACCTGCGATTATAATTGATAGCTATCCATATCATAATACCTATAGCTGGAGTTATATGACTTGTATGAATGGAGTCTTCTTGCTCTTAGATTTATTAGAAAAGACAATTCTATATAGTTCGTGCGTTCATTGTCGATGCAGAGAAGTCAATCGTAGTATCAAGAAAGGACGTCGTGCCATTAGTTTCATTACAAATGATCAACATCAAACAAAGGAGGTAAACAATCACTACAGTAATGATCCATCATTGTTGCTTGGAAACTTGAAGTTGCGCTACCTTCTGAAAACGACGATTCTCGGTTTGTCATCCTGCGTACTGCTCTAAATACCGATTTTCGAGATGGAGTACCTTTGTGGACCACTGGTTCCATATTCGTTCCACAGTACTGCTATGTCAACAAATTCTTGTTTCTCATAAAGAAACACCCCCTTCATGTAAGCCAAGAATATGCCCTCTTTAAAATTGTTGATAACATAGCGTTTACACGTTACACGTGCCAAGTCTGGATGGCTAAGAACACTTTTATGCCTATTTTACATGTAATATTACTACTTCTCCCAAAGTTTATATATAAGAAATAATATAATCAAATCTCCAGCAGACATAAACGTATGGCTTTTAAATTTTAATCGTTTTCTGATTCTATTATGTTTTATTTAATATACAAAATTCAATGTGTTACAGGCGTATAAAACCATAGAAAAATAGAAAGAAAATCCAGATAAAATTAATTATTACGAAATGTTTCAAATAAAGAGCGGTAAGAGGGCGATTAATTAAGAAATTTACCTAGCCATAAAAGAAAATACGCATGTTTAATAAATATATGTTTTTCTACCTAACTACCTTTAAGTGATATACACTTGGTCCATCTATCTTTCAGCTACTGTATTCCTTCACAGGACATTTATTTAGGGAGGTTTATCAAATAATAACGAACTGGAGTGTCTTCTTCGAAGTTCTTTTTTGAGATCTTCAGATAAAAAGAACTCCGAATGGGCTAAGACGAATGCTTAAGGACTATGAATCCACAGACGTGAATAGTTTATTGAATTTCACGTGACAATAGTCATGCAAAACTATGTCTGTAAGATTGTGGTCGTTTTTCTGCATTGCTTCTTTAAGATTTTGTTGTTCCTTGCAGTAACTATCTGAATTTAGTTCTTTCTCGTTTCATGTATTCAACTGATAAAACCATTTCTTTGTCTCCGAAAAGATCACATTTTACCTATTTTGGGCGAAGGAAAGCATCTACTGCAATGATCTTATTAAAAGGATTTCAATAGTACACCTGCACAATACAATTAAAATAAACAATTTGTCATTTTTTGACGCAACCAAACTACCAATCGACATAGCTTTGTTTACTCCTTGTAAAACCTTATCAAAAGCTGGGAAATAACTTTAACGCCACAATATGACAAAATAAAATACTTCTCTAAGCTAGCGAGGTGTAGAGATGTTTGTGGCAGGAGTTTCCACATCCCGGACGTCGTTTGTTGTTGGCCGATTGCGTGTACCGGACTCGATATTTGCCGACAGAGAAACTCGGTCTGTTTATAAACCTCGGACACGACCAGCTGAAGGACCCACATTAGGAAAGACGCTTACGATTGGCCCCGATCTTCCTCGATCCCCTGATTACAACCCTGGGGAGCCGATTCCTGCAGCAGAGCATCCGCTTCTACGGTGAGTGTCTTCCAGCCTTTTGTGCCTTTTTATTAGAATTCTTTTTGAAATTAAAATTAAATTAAATAACCTGAACAGTAATTTAACCAGGTTTTGGTATGAACTTGATATCTACCTAGCAAATCAGATTGTGATTTGTTTTACACTTATTGAGCTTACATTTTTCGCTGCTAATTGACAAACAATGATACACCACTAACGCTAGAAGGTTTATAGCGTCATAATTTTATGGAAAAATAAAGCCATTACTAACATTTTTGTTAAAAAATCATTCAGGTGGCTTTTATACTTCAAAACTCAATCTTTTTAGATTCATTTAAAACAATAAACTTATATGTAGTGGTATTGTATATGGGTGTTTTGAAAACGCTTGCGTTCCAGCCGATTGGTCTAGTAATATTAATTGGAAGCACATAAATATAATATTGAGTCTCAAGACACTTAGTAGAATGTTTCTGAAATATCAAGTAGTTCTATTGTAGTAAATAAAAATGATAAGTGACATGAACATTCGGTTAAACGCACTATTATTAAGTTCTTAATTGCTACGAATTTTGCGCCCATGTACATTCATTGACGAATTGATGCTGTTTATGGTAACTTTTGTGTGGATATCAGCACTGTTAGGCTGTGGGAAAAAATATAAAAGGAAAAACCCTAGTCACAATAAGTCTGCATAATCAAGCTCGGTGTTGTCGGTCCTTGACAGCTACAAATAAATTGATTAGGATATCACTGAAACTGTTAAGAATTACCTTGAACGAGCCCATATTGTTAGTTACAGGAAAGTGCGCGCAAAATAAACTTCACGCAAAGATTTGCCAACAACTTTAGGCTTGATACGAATGAGAAGATTATGTTTCTTTCAGCCGGATTGTCACTTTTTCAACAAGATAAAGAAACTTGTTCAATGTTAGTGTGCATGTGTGAAGAAAGAGGGTGAGTTCCTAGAACTTTCATCTATTAGACTTTTCAAGACATGCTTACAGATCAGTTTATTTTTCCAAGGTTTCTTGTAGTAATAAAAATAATCAAATTTTGAAAAAACTTTAGTGTTTTTCTAACTAAATCTAATCAGTTAAACAGCGCAATTGTAAATGAAAGAGCGTAAAATATTAATAAAGTTTAAAAAAATTACAAAAATACACATAAAATTTATCTTTTTCTTGATATACGGTTTCGATTTCATTTAAAGGTCTTAATTTTAATTTTAAATGCTATTTATTATAATGTTATTTATTTAGTATATTTTTCAAAAAATATATGGTTGCATGAAAATTATCCTAGACAGAAACTTGAAACTTATTATTTATTTCCGTTAATTCTCAATCTGACTTTCACAAAATACGGCTTTATTATTTATAACACTGAATATCTTGCATAAAGAAATATTATATGGATTTCAAATATTTACCTTTGACAACTACGCACTTCTCTTCCATCTTTCATCACATAAAAAAAGTGTTATAAAAATAAATCATCTAAATATTTCTAGTCATTTATTATTGTCGCAATATCAAAAAAAGCCAGACGACTTTTAATAGAAAATAATCATGAACCAGAAATACTATGTTACAAATTACAAAATGTGATTTTATATAGAGAAAGGTTATCTCTTACTCTTTAACATGTTATTTATTTTTAAATAATAATAAGCTAGTACTAATACAGCATCGTCGAGGTAAATTTGAAAAATGAATGTACTAAACAATGGGAATGACATTACAATAAAAGAAAAAAATATATTTATTTTCCTGAAAGGTAGCCCAGTTATAGTAAATAGTATTGAGAATCTTATTACTCAGTATAGCCTCCGTCAACGGCTGCGACCTACACCTGCTGCAGGCCATCACAACTTCCTCTGTGATGGAGGGCCTTAAACTGTCCTTGGTGTTATGATGCCTCTCATTGATCTTCACCTCGACCACTTTCCACATGTAGTAAAGAGAATTGTAGTCAGGACTAGAGGGTGACTACAAATCAGAAAACTAGCGATAATACAAATTGTTGTATAATCATGCCTGGGCCTTTCTTATCTTTTGGGTAGAAGCGGAGTCTTGCTGGAATACGTACTTCCGCCCAGCAGTCACCTCCTCTATCCAGAGCTTACCCAGCATCTTAATAAAGTTGTCGGCAGTCACCTTCAGGCCTTCGTGAAAGGAGTGAGACGCCCTAACATCCTCTGAAGCTGGCCACAAGCCCCTACACCATCTTAAAGGCAGAAAACTCTATATTCATGACAGGAGGCAATTTAGAGGCATTTTGGAAGATACAATAGTCGTTGTGGTGATTCACCTTCCTGTTCTGTATAAAGTTCTCTTCGTTCGAATAGATTCTTAGAAAGCTAGAGCATGGGCCTTTAACTTTCTGTCCATTTTGTTTTTCTCAGTTAACTGTTGGGATTCCTTAGGAGAAAAGACATAGATTAGATCGCGGTGCACTGCTGAACTAACCGTCAACTTTGCCACGCCCATTTCTTTTGCCAGATCAGTCATGCTCCGCCTAGGATTTTGATCAATCTTCACTTTCAATTTGCGAACGAACCCGTCACTTCTCTTGCGATCAGGTTACTTGCTATGAGTTGCCCTGTCAGCGGTTACCTTTCCTAGTGATCAGATTTCCTGCACTTGTTGGCTAGGTTGTAAACTTAGATCTTTTTGTAATTAAACTATGCAAAAACTTGGCGGTTTTCCGCTGCAAAGGGATTGGAAATATAGCAGCTCTGCAGTTGTATTCTCAGCTCATTTTGTAAACAATCGTAAGTTGTTGATTATGTAAAACTAACGTCTTACCTAATAGAGGTTTGCACTTGCGCATAAAACAACCTTTTCACTGTTCTTTAACTTAAAAAAATCCGGGTTTACCTCGACGACCCTGTATAATTGTATTATAGATGACTTTGAGTTGAAAAGATATTTTTGAATGTTACTTTTATTAAAGAAAATAATTATCAGCTTCGTAATTAACCAATCCTAATACTTTCTTGCCTATTTGATACTTATATATAGTAAATAATCGTGGTTTGTTCATGAGTTTGGTTTTATATTGATTTATGATCATCTGCAGCTATTGGAATTTATAATTACTTGGTAATTCTTGTACAGATAATTTTATTGCTATTAGTAGTCATTTGACAAATGTTCGTAAAGACATGGGTCAATTCTAAAGGGATATTTAAAAAATATATTTACATTAAATGTCGCCCTGCGGTTGACTGAAATAACCTGTTGGAAATAAATCTTCTCCACGGTCGCTACGCCAATGGATGTCAATGAGTTGTTGGCCCTTTCTGGATACAATAGGATTTACGCTTTGCGAGCCGTCATTGTGTAGGGCGCTTCGAACTCGAGATAAAATGGTTAGCACGGCTGTTTGTTTCCCGGCATTAAATACTTCCTTGAGAACTCTATTTTTGCACCTGGTGATGTTATTCAAATAGGCGTTCCTTCGAATCGGTAATGCTTGATCTTTTGGGAAGCGGAGGTTGTCGCCCGGCGAACTCCATTTGGCGAAATATCGCGCGGCGCAAGGCGAGTATAAAATATAGCTTCTTTAAGTAAATAATAACAATGCCCAGGCAAGAGCCCCTATTAGCAGCGTATAAAAAGGCAACACAATGGTTGCGAGGATGAATGAGACATGCTCTCTGAACGGGCAAAGACCGGCTCGTGAGCAGGCCGAGGGGTGACAGAGGCGGCCGTGACAAGGATGCTGCGAGCGCCTCGGAGGGGGCGTTTGACCTTTCGGATCCGATATAGTCATGAGCAGCACCGCGAAAGCTCCGCAATCAATCGACTATTAATTAATGCAGAATGCGCTGGGGCCGACCTTTGGATTCGCCGTTTCCCGCCGGGCGCGGATCTACGACTTGCCGAACGCACATCGCGGCGGCGTACGTCGCACAGCGAGGTATTTACAAAAGGAATGTCGGGAAAAACAAACATAAATAGAGATTTCACATGGAGATACAATGGAATTCGTGAGTGAAGACTGGCTGATGTCCGTTACCTGTCAGAGAATGAACCTGACCGGTGTGTGGTGACCCGCGTCAAGATATCACGATCGCTCACTGAAAGATAACGTAGGCAGTAGTCGAACATGGGCTGGCTTTAATTAGCAAACGCTCTGCGCCATGTGGACGGAGGTGCACACGATGCATGCACTAATTTTAATCCGAGGCTAAATTGTTTGTGTTCTTTGCTGCCGGCTTCTTGCCGATGTGCTCGGAGATCGACTCCTAGGCTCGCAAACGGGGGGGAACGATCGATCTCCACGAACCAGATCTACAGGCCGAATACATACCATAAATATGTGATGTGGTTTGTAACTCACGCTTATTTTGGGACGGCCGTTTAACTGGAGATCTCTGAATGAATCATGGGCTTTTTTAAACAATATTTTGTACCGGCCACACAAGTACGTTGGTGCCTTAAAGCATTTGACCGTCTAAGGAGAAACACGTACAAAACACAAGCTATTATACCACAAGCACAACACTCAGCACTTGCTATATGTTTTTTATTAATTTTTGTAACGTTAGAGTTGTTAAAAACTGGAAAGTGGGCACACAAAAATTATTTATTTGCATGTTATAGGATGGGTGCTGCAAATTGAAAAAACACTACTAGAAGTAATCTGTAAGCTATGAATTTCAGACGCATACCAAAATAACACCTTTTTACGGCAACAAACCCATTCATCTAGAAATGATAGTTAAATGACAAAGGCGGCAAACAAATTAATTTTAACTATTTAGGCTGAGATAAAAAATCTGAATGTTCTATCATATCTTGAAAAGGCAACTGTATTAAAACTCTAAAAAAGTAGTTTTAGTAACTACCCTTACATGTAACAGAGAAAATTGGACATCAATAACAATATTTATATAAAAAATAACACATTTTAAGAGTTTTTTAAAGGCACAGTATAAGCGATCAAAAAATTAAATTAATTAAGTAAGAATACAATCTTTTAGATACCTGTCAGAGAAAGGGTATCTGAAGAGTCAAAGATGAAGGAAATGCAAGGACTGTAAAAAACGATTGTGAAATTACGATATTACAACAGCATAAATACAAAAGTTATACCACTACGTTTTCAAAAGTCTACTAATCTCCAAACCATGAAGAGACAAAATTACTTGTGTTAAAGATCAATTTCTGTATAGCAACAGAAGTGAAAACAAGAAAAAATTCAAAATTAACAAATCGCATCAAAATAAAAATAAAAATCATGCTTCTTATCTAAGTTCTTAATACTTCAATTATAATAATGCGTTGAAATATATTTTTATAACCAAAAAGTAAAACTTTACACTCAAAATCGTTATAAGTCTTCTCAAAGTGCTGTTGTTTTTTTAGTTCGATTTGTGCATCCGAACGATCATGTTGTACGAATTATAGTGTGGGCCTTTTTGCCCTTGAACCGCCTGGGTATCGTGGCAGTATGCTGGTGGCTTTGATATCTGCCGCCACGTTTTGCTATCGCACACAAAACGGCATATGGGCTTTTGCTCAACCGGCGAGTCTGCATACGCCGTCGGCGGCACCCTTTGAGACGAAAAGTGCTGTCGAATTAAGATTTCCCGCAAATGACCTACCGCTAAGCCAGGCGCGAAGCCCGGCGACATACTCGATCCGCGACGCGGCCAATTCGGCCGTGTTTAACCAACCCGCAAGAGACATACTCGATCCGCAACGCGGCCAATTCGGTTGTGTTTAACTAACCCGCAAGATACTCGATCCGCAACGCGGCCAATTCAGTCGTGTTTAACCAATCCGCAAGATATACTCGATCCGCAACGCGGCCAATTCGGTCACATTTAACCACCCCGCAAGACTTTCGCATCGCATCCCGGCCAATGCGGTCGTGTTCCAGGCACGAAGACATCGCAACAAGGTGGCCACCGTGAAACTAACGCCGACGAAGCCGAAGCCGATCACAGGTGAGCGATTTGGCAATTACTCATCGGTTGATATCGGTAGCCGCCCAAACCGCTTTCGCGCCGGCCGTTTAAAGGACGATTTGGACCTCAACCTTTTACTTTTCAAAACGGGCCGCACTTAGTTCCCCACACCGCACCACGAGAGCACGGCTATTTACACGCCTGCCTCTCCAAATTATGCCTCCCACAGCAACCATAGCTTGATTAAGGTCAGCCATATTTGTTACTAATTTTTGATTTTAGGTTTTATGATGTAAAAACATATTCGGTGTTCCGAATCCCGCGAAATATTCAAATTTTAAAGAATGAAATAATCTAAATTGAGGGATTTACTCACAGAGCTGAAGACTACCCTAGCCATCCGCCGCAACATCCTAGACCACCATATTATGACCTGAATGGATACTTTCAATGCATGTTTCAACCAGGTGCGCCGATGTAGCATATAATATAAATGCCTATATCAGTTACTTAATAATTGCAAGTGCAACTAAAATAGGCTTCATATCACAACAGCCACAAAAAATGCACAACAGGCTCAGTAAAATAATACAACGAACCGGCAATATAATAAAACTCTTCTATATCCTACACATAATGCATGAATAATAAGAAATGGTGGAAAATAAAAAATGCGGTCGAACAGATAAAGCTGTGAAACTTAAAACATATGAAAACCAGTTACTATTCTTTACGTAAGCCGACTACCTTAAACAGACGAGATTTTTATCTAATGATAACGAAATTGGTATGAATGCATTCAATGGAAATTGCGCAACAAAAAGTTCCCAAACCGTCGCCAATATTCGTAGCAGATGTAAAATTTATTACGTCACTTAAGCAACTGTTACATCAAATACAGTCTGTATGACAAAAAAGTGACTGTTGTCATTTGGTAAGGAGGCGCCGCAGAGTCATTTATTCTTCTATGTTAATTTTTCTGAATCTCTATTTCCTGCTCTTTTGTGCAATATATAGTTTACCAGCACATTGTGTTGGTGATGTCAATGGGTTGATTACCTTTACAATTTTTTTGTTCAATGCAATGTATAATAACTAGCTAGAAACATAGAAAGAAATAATATGAGAGAAGGAAGTCTTCCAGTAATGATCCTTGAATTAAAAATGGTTAATCAATAAGGTTTAATATTTTTTGACTTTTTAAACGTCTATTATTGTTTAAATTGTTCAACAAATTATATACTAATTCACTAAGATGATGTAGTCTATTTACCTAAATGGTTGTGTAGCTTCTAATCTTATTTCGAACTCAGCGAGAGGTTTTATTTTGAAACCTTTGTATATATTTGTATAATTGCAATATTTGTTTTTAAAGCATATCTTCAGAACTGGATATATATGTCCACTAACACTAAGTTATACCCTAGCACTTATTTTCAAGCGTTAATTTAAATTTTGGCCTCAACAATACATCGCCAATACATCCTCTTCAGTTTGAAACCGAGTTTCTTCTTTTTTTTCGTCAAATGAGGCTTTCAAGTTACCTTTCGTTTAAATGCATACCAAAGGTATTCGCTTCTTCTTTAACAGGAATTTGAATGTTATTCAGAGTAACCGGAGATGCTATTTTGTGCTTTGTAGTAAACGTTATTTTCATAGATTTCTGCTCGTTGATTTTCATACGCTATTCTTGTGTCTATTTTTGTAATTTGTCAAGAAATATCTTTAAGTTAATTGCTGCAAAGACAGGATCTGTATAAGAACCTAATAATGCAAAGTCATCTACAAAGGTACCTATAACTACTTTTTTATCACATGACAGGTCCGCTGTAAAAATTTGGTAGAGCGTTGGCCTTAGTACGCTTCCTTATAATATGAATGTATTGTTCAGCTTGGCTTCCTTCTTTGGCGTTATTTAAATAGCAGATAATATTAATGTGGCAAGGACTATCTTATTTTAAATAATAAGTTGATGCCAAACTCGCTCAATTTCTTGGTTTACATCGACCAAAACAGCAACTAATATCTAGATCTTATTCAGTCACGTCCAACAGTCTACAGACTTGTTCGGCTGTGCAGTACTTTTGTCTAAAATCAAACTGGTGCTGCGGAATCAATTCGAGATTTTCTATTATAGCCATCAGTTTTTTCGATATCAGTCTTTCCAATAGTTTAGGTAAGATCGGTCACAGTGTTATAAAGTTTTAACAAAGTTTGCTTGGTTTCTGAATTAAGATAATTTGACCAAGCTTCCATTAAACTGGAAAATATTGTAACCGAATTACAATATTAAAAATTTGTGTCATTGCCTTTTATGCAGTTCCTTAAGGGGTTTAACGATAATGAGATGATAACCTGGCATTTTCTTGTTATTGAGCTTCGTAATTTTTGTTTTAATTTCTTCAAATGTACACAGTTGAAGTGCAGTGGAGGATCTAAATAAACCAAAATTTTGTTTTCTTCTTCTGGGGTTACTAGTGAAACGTGTAGTCAACATGAATTAAATAAGTGGTTGACAAAGACTTTTGCTTTTTCTTCGTCTGCTTTTTACAAATGGGTGAAATAGGATATTTTACCCATTTTGTTGCTTTCCAAAGAGAGTAATCGTTGTATGAATCTTGCAACTTCCTTATTAATTTGTTTAACCTATTTTTATCTAGAGGACTGGTTGGCTGTCAAATTCTTCTAGCTCTCCATTTTTAGATTTTTTTTTATTGGGCAAATGATAGTTATTAATTATTACGTTTTTACCTTGATTCAATAATGGTATTGAGTACCAAGCAGCTTATTCTATGTTGTTTATTAAATGCTGTATTGCTACGTTTCTGTTTTTAATAAACTTTAATGTTTATGTTTCATTTAATCACTTATTAAACATTTTTATTAGTTTATGTGGTTATTATAGAATGATGTATTTCTTTGCTATGTTATTACTGAGGAGCTAATTGCAACTATTATAGATGAGTATTCCGAAAAGAAATCAAAACAGGATTTTACTTTACAGTACTTTATTGTCAAACCTTTTATGACACAAAAGTCTATTGCGTCAAGCATTTTATTCAATTCAGTCGGCTAATAAGTAGGTATCCTAACAGATAACTGATTGTAGTTGGTTGCTATCATAGTTTTATATAACTCTCGTACTTTCGTAGTAGTTAATATAGAACACCATATAGAATTATTCGCGTTATGGTCCCCCCTGCTTCATGATGCTTCATATTGTTGTTTAATGGAATATCTGAGCAGGCATTAGATTGTTGCTACAACTAACGATCCGTTGCTAGACTTAATTCCGATGATTGTAACTTGAAGATAATCAGCTGAAAACCTTTCCATTTCATGGTGGAGCAATTTACTGTTAAGGATAATAGCAGAACCAAAGTGAGCTGTGTCAAAAGGAAGATTAGTAGAGTATGTTTTGTAATTATGAATGTTGATATAACTGCTGTCGGTTTCCGAGGTTATCAGAATGTCAATTTTTTCTTCATTAAGAAATTGTTCAATTAATAACCGGTTTTGTGCTAATCCATTTGCATTTTATATTCTTAGTCGTAAAAAGTCTATGAAAAAGAATAATAATTGCATAAATAAATTTAACATAATGCTGTTTTGATCCATAAGTTGATTAAATATTGATTCACATATAGATAAGAAGTAAGGTAACGTCTTTGCGTTACTATTTCTTCCGTGATTTTGAATATTTTACTCTTCACTAACAGTAATATCGGTATAGGTAGTATTGCTTTGGCTAGCAGTGATATTACGTGGATCAGATTTTAGCAGATTGCATATTTCTGTTACGTTACAGTTAATATACTTGACAGCCTTTGTAATTAGCTGGATGTAGCCCTTGGCATAAAGCGCATTTGGCAGAGGTCTTTTGGGTATTTTTGTATTGTGCCAATTTATATTGTGACTTGTGCAGTGACTTTTACTATGTCTCTATATTTGACACCTCAAGCACTGTGTGATCGCATTTTTCTTTCTCGGTAGTTTCACCATTACTTGTTGATAGTTTAAGTGTTTAATTTCGTATATTTTTTTATTATTTACAGGAGGTTTTAAATCAACAAAGAACATAAACCATGATTCTTTGCTTACTCCTTGTCTTACATTGATGATGTTGCGTACTACATGACCTTTTCTTTAATTGAGCTTTGATTATTTCGATGTACACAGTGCAATATATATTTCTAATGACTATCATGTAGGCCTTATCTTCATTTAATGATTTTTGTTATATTGTTCCATTTCTACAATATTGGTGAAATTTTTAACCATTCCTTTGATATTAGTTCCGCCATATATAAATATGGAGAAGGGTTTTGATACTTTCTGCACGCTAATGCCGCTTGAGTTTTCTCTGGTACGTTTCCGCTAGCTAACAGGGTGCATCTATTAAAATTGTTAATAAATCTTGTAGTATACATATTTAAGGCTTTAAGTTGCTCCAACGTATCACATTTGGAACTTCCTCGTCATCAGCATCGTCGATGATTATTTTCTCGTCGTTTGCGGTTTGGTTAGAAATTTGGTTTACAGTTGGTATATATGATACCTTTTAGCTTGAAAATGTTGTTGCATAATAATTTTGCGACGCTAGTTTATAGGTGCCAGTTTAAGTAAATGGTATAAAGCCAATGCTTGGAGGTACTTGTTGAAACCAATATGTTGAGATAGATACACATTTTAATTAGTGTTTTGTATATTTCGCCAAAACAGAACTGCAGGTTATTAGAATTATCAATTATTAAGTTTTAATTATATATATATATATATATATATATATATATATATATATATATATATATATATATATATATATAAAATATTAAAATAAAAGACTGTTATTCCATTTAACATCTGTTTCGGGTCAAAGATCGCATGCATACACTAATGCGTACTGCACGAAGATTGTAGCAAGTTATCATCACTCCGGACTCTTATCTTTAGAATGAGTGCAAAATTCCCGAAGCGATATGAGACACCGTTTTGAGTGATTCATGCGAAAGGGCCGGAACTGATGTATCAAATAGCTGCAAAATAACAGGTATTTATTTTTTATGAAATGAAGCCAACTATTTATTGCATCTAAAAATTTGGTTCATAACAATTACACGTGAAACAGAATGTCCGGCGTATGATCACCACGAGCGATATTACAATCAACAATTCTTTTATCGAAATTTTGCACATATTGACACATTTCCGGTGTAATCCGGACAATTGTGGGTTGGATATTGTTTTCAAAGCTTCAGATGTTTGTGGGTTGTTGCTATAGACACGGTCTTTCAGATAGCCCCACAAAAAATAGTCCAACAGTGTTAAATTGCAACTAATAGGCCCGTTGTGCGAAATCACACGATATTCAAATTTTGATTTTAATAAGTCAATTATATCTAGGGCCGTATGCGACGTGGCCCCGTCTTATTGAAACCAAAAGTTATTAAGAGTAAAACCAAGCAATTCGGCCACAAAAAGATTTCTGAAATCGACACTTAACAGTTTTGCTCAAAATCAATCAAAATAGATTATGTAAGCCGAAAAATTACTTAGATATGTTTTCAATTGACCGAATTATTTATTAAGCAACATTTTAATTAAGGAAATCGACCAAAATTTAAAAACGAAGTATAATGATTGTGATGTAAAATCGAACTTAATCACAGTATAATATCGAGAGTTAACTTATCCTTTGACATTCTTTGTAAGGGCATTTTGTACCAAATTAAAACGCTTCTCCTCATCATCCAATAAGTCGATTTAGTATTGACTTTTTTGAATCCAATCATAGAAAGCCTTTTCTTCGTCTGTTTCGTCTCGTTTTCTGAATTGCATTCTTCGCACTCGTCCGAGTGGATTATTTGTTCAACAGTGGTGTCTTCGACTTTACTATCGCATTGACTAGACTAGAAACCAACTGCAACTGATCCTCTTCTTCTTGTTTCTTTATCGCTTCAGCTATCTTATCACCGGGAAACATTTCCGCTACATCCCTATGTGGCAGAAATGACACTTTTCTCAAGATAGTCGCTTGTTGTAATGTGGTGCTAACGTCGAATACTTGAATTAGAGTCCAAACGCTGGTAACCGAACATTTTTCTAATTGCCATTTTTTGTCCTTTCAGGTTCCGGGACGAGACGGGGCCGCTTACATAATATTGCACAATAAAATTAGGAGTGCCTTTATTTTGGTCTGCTACCAAGTTTAAATCATTCCTATTGTTGTCAGTGAATTTCTTTGGTTACCTTAAAAAAATCCAATTACACCACCCGACCAAACATCACACGAAACATTCATTTTTTCTCTGACGTTATTCTACTCGACGAGTGATTTGAGGGTTTTTAGAACTCCAAATTTGTCAATTTTGCTTGTTGACCTGACCATTGAGTTGAAATGTGTTTGAAAAAAAATGTTTCATCACTAAAGATGATCTGCGTGGAAAACAACATTTTCATTCAACTATTTAAATATCTAAGAAACGAATTGACGACGAGAAGTATGATCAGTGCCTTTAGATGTTGCGTTAGCATATGGTAAAGAGTACTGTGAGACATATTTAATTGTTGAGCGCGATTACTAATCGATGTGGTTGCATTTTATTCAACATTTTCTCAAAGAGCTGCAATTGTGGGACCAGTACGCGCAGTACGAACATGTGGATGTTTAGTTAGAGTGTAATTTTCCTCACAATTAACCATAACACGACGAATTGCATTTTCTTTGGGACGATTATGAATACCAAAATGCTAATAAGCAATATAAAAAAACGTATCGCCTCATAGTTGAAATTGTCATGGACCAAACTAAATTAACTGTAAAAAAATGACGTAACATATGTCAAATGTGAGATTATGGCTTGTTAACATTCGCAAAAATAAACATCCGTTATATGCAAAGTGGATGAAGCAATATTTGAAGGATGGATCTGCCGGAGAGCAGAATAGCCTTAGTCACAACAACGAAGAAGGAAAGCAATCTTGTGTCTTTTTGAATACAAATTAGGCTTTTCGCGCCGTGCCTAAATGACACTTTTTCGGTGCACAGTAAAGCACCCTGTAAAATGCATATTTAGGGATGATTCTGTAAACGCGGTTTTAGCTTCTTGTTTCGTTGTACCATAAACTCTTGCTGCAGTTTGCTGAAAAATTTTGGTTTTGACAGAACAATTTAAATACTGCAAGAAAATAATTACTCTAAACATTACAGCAGACTGTGTAGTGCGTGAAAACAACAAAATAACGCCACTAGGATAATATAGCCGGCAATGATACTAATCCCACTAAAAATGTGTAGTCTTACAACGAAGCTTAAAGAAAGCCAATGTACGGTGAAAGAGCTGTCATTTTAAATTAAGAAGATATGACGATCTTTGCCTAATTGTTATGGAGAAAACCTCTTTGAAACCACTGAAAAAAAATGTGAAGCTATAATCAGCAATGGAGGTGACTGGGACCATATATTAAGTAATAGATCATAACATATATGTATACTTCAATAAACAAAAAACCATCTACATTTTTATTTTTTCAAGATTACGGCGTTCACTTAATTATTGCGCAGACTGTAGCCGAAAACGATTACGAAATTAAAACTTTTTAAAACGATCAGGCAAATATATAAGCCAAAATTCACAAACTATACTATAATATAATAAAAGCATTAATGGAAAGTAAGGGAAAAGCAGATGAAAACAATGAACAACAAAAATCTTTATTGCCCTGTCAACTGGTCAACCAACCTATGGGCCCACAAATGTTAACAAAATACCTGTTCTTACTGACTTTGTATTTTAATTTGATCATTGGAAAGATCTTCCTATATTAGAAAAAAAATAAGGACTGCAATCTCAGGAGAATATGATAAAATTCAAGAGCATCAAATGATAACAACACTTGACTTGAAAACACTCTTACGTACTTGAAGGAACAAGCACTTCAGAGCTACTTGAGTACAGTATCTTTCATTCGCACTGGAGAGCAACAAAGACTCAAGTAGTCCAGCAATATACCCCTCCGTTCAGATTACAAAATGGAAACTGTGAAAGGCGATTGTATTTGCCAACCATTTTAAAGAAGTATTTACACCACGTGCATGTAGTTCTTGAAATGATTTTAAGTTAAATTACTTCAAAAGAGGAAAATTACATCCGTGAAAGCTTCGCCCATTAAGAAGACATGAATAAACGAATTAAGAAAAACTATAATCGGCGAATTGAATACAAAGAGGTCACTCGAATATGATAAAACAGCTGGAGGAATCTTGAAACAACTACCAGAAACCAACGTGAAACTGAATACATAGATATTCAATGCCATATTACGGATAGGATTCTTTTCTGGCCATTGGAAAATTTTAGAATATACAAAACCCCTCAAAGAAGCATCTTCTTACTAACCTATTAGTATCCTTGCTATCTTATCCAAGAGTGTTCGAGAAAATCTCCTTAAAAAAATTAAAATCTCTCCTACAAGATTTTACCCTAGAATACTAGCCTGTATAAGAGCAATACTCTACTATAAAGCAGATGTTAAAGTTAATTGACCTAAAAGATTTTGTTCGACGATTTTTTATATATTGCGCAAAGATTTGCCAAGATAAGGCACATGGTACACCTGTACAAAATTAAATATAATCTACGTTGCTCCTACTATGGTGTCTTATATTTATATTTCACAAACAGGCAAGCCAAAAGAAGAATGCACGTCGAAAAATTTAATTAACCCATAAAAAAATTTGTGCAATGATATTTTACGACGTGGATTATCTCAACAACAATGAGTCGATCAACTCACTTCGACTTTTGGAGACGAAGCCCCACACAGAGCCACTGTATATCGTTGGTCTACTGAATTTAATTATAGCCGCAGTTCGCTGGTGGATGAATTTAAAGAAGGTCGTCCAAAGTCGTCTGTGGTACCAGCACATATCGATGCAGTGCGCGAACTGATAAAGCAAGATTGTCGTGTGACTTATCGTGCAATTCAGCTATCCTTAAGCATTAGTATGTATTACTAGCATACATTTGATATTGCATGAACCTTTAACCGTAAAAAAGCTGTGCCCGCGTTGGATCCCAAATAATTTGACGATCGCTCAAGGAAAAAACTCGTTTCGATTGGTCAAAATAAATGCTCAAAAAATACGATGGCGGAGTTTTAAAAACCGTTTACAACATCGGTACAGGTGACAAATCTTGAATTTATGCGTATGAGCACGAAAGTAAACAGCAGTCGGCTGTATGGGTCTTTCAGACACAACAAAAATAATTTGCGCTCGAAGCACTTTAAAGTAAATGGTCGCCTGTTTTTTTTTTTTTTGGAAAACTGGACATTCGCCATCGTGGTTCTAGAGGATCGTAAAACGGTCAATAATAAATAGTACATAAATATTTTTGCCAGAAGTTTTCGGAGAAATAAGAAAAACCAACGCGCGACGCTGGATCATTCTCCACCATGGTAATGCAAGCTCACACATATCGACGCAAACAACTGGCTTTTTAAGCACTCAAAACTTCGAATTGATGGGTCACCCTCATAACAGTCCTAATTTGGACTTTAAGAGTGTGGATAACGATTTTCGACGCCGGACGAGGCGGTTGATGCGTTCAAAACCCATGTTTCGGAGATATTTTATTCGCCATGAAAAAAATGTGATGAAAATTGATTTCAATACGTGCAACAATGTATTGACCGCCAAGAAGAATATTTTGAATAGCAATAAAAAAGTGAAACTTTTGTTTTTGTTAGTTTTTCGCATACGCGTAGTACTAAATCAAAGCATGTGATCTTCACATAAATAAGGAAGTTTTTCTGGACAACCAACAACTGCTACAGACAAAATATGTGAAGTATCTAAGCATTCGTCGTGGTCGATGACTTACATGGAGAAAAAATGTGTGGATCACATGAAAATAATTGGATGCTAAGTTTTGCAGTGTTTTTTGGTCAAAGGATTGCTGCTCCTAATTATCTGTAGAGAGCAAAGCACATCTATATAAAGCAATACTGAAGCCAATGTAGATTTATTAGGCTGTGGTTATATAGATCTGTTAATAAATCTAACCAAGCAGTGTTTCAGCGATTTAAATCAAAGATACTACGTGCTGTTGTAAATGGTTTATGATATGTACCAAATTATTTATATTATCTAAGGAGATCTGCATATGCCTATCATCAGCTAGGAAATTACAAAGCTCAGCATACTATATCAACAAAGGTTGTCCCTTCATCGTAATACGATAGGAAACACATGATGAAAATGGAACATGTAAACTCAAGAGGTTGAAAGCAACATAATTACCAGACTCACTAAGATTTAGTTTATGATTATCTCTACTTATTACAATTATAATTTGTTTATATATTACTCAAAACATGAGTGGGTTAATAGTATGGTGTATTTAAGTGCCGAAATTAATAGTGATGGAAATAATAAGAGTGAAATTGCTAGACGACTTGCAGCGGGATCGAAAATTGCGAATAGACGCAGGAATCTACTTCGCCAAAAGAATCTAGCAAAAGCGGCAAAGGTGAAAATTTATAAATCCATTTAAGACCGGTAGTGACTTATATTACCAAAATTTGTAAATTAACTGGAGGTCTGGAAAAGAAGAACACGGCTAATGACATTTAAGGAAGTCAAGGAGGGAACAAATGGAGAAGAAGAACAAATACAAATCGCCAATTAACAATTAAGATATACAACGAAATAAAATAGGCAGTCAAAAAAAAACATAATTATGGAATAACAAATTGGAAAACAATGAGGCTTAACAGAAGAAGGGGAGAAAAAAGTATTAGCCAGGGTAATAAAAAAATTTAGTTATACTATGTATATGCTTGTAAGTTTTATTATATTTTTTCTATAATTTTCAATATTCTATTAGTTTTCATGACTAGAATGTGTAAGAACGTTGTACTAACTTTTGTACTACACCTTAAGGCTATTAGTTATATGATCCACTTTGATTTATTCAAGTAAATTGCAAAACACAGCGTTGGACAATAAATTATCTAAAAACTCACTTAGCACACCCTGTGTTTTCTACTAATTAATAGACTCTTGAAAATAGTATAGTTGAAAAGTTGTTTATTTGCATCCCAAGTTTAATTTAATGGAAAAACTCTTATTGACGAGCAATTTATAAATAAATATTTTTGCTGATGTCTTCCATTATTCCATGATTCATTTTGCGTCAAAATGAAGTCGTTGCGTTTTAATATATTTTCGATAAACTCATTTTTTGAAAAACGGTAAATTGCAACATAACTCATAAACTCTATGCCATTTTCTTTTAGATAATCAAGCTAGAGATTTGTGTCATAGTACCAAAAGATTGTGGACGATGATGGCCTTTATTTTGAAGATTAGTTGCTATTGTCTTTGAATAAATTTATGTAATGTAAATTGTTATATTGAGCACGAACTCTCTGGCCAACCTTATATTTTGCTTTTACACATCAGCTGTGTACTCATGTTCATATAAGTCATGTTAGCGCTGTCTTTTATTATTATTATTACCGATAACATGAAAAATAGTTATTGTTAGTAAATAAATTGTTTCAATTGCTGCGTTTTAGATTATCCATGATTGCTAATAGATAATGAATATTTTCCAACATTTAATGACCTTTTACTTCAAGAAAATAAATTGCCTTCATTTTGGATCGCAGCATAATAAATAATTCCGAACGATGGCATTTTTCTTTTGTAGCATCTCGTTAGAACCTTTTATTAGGAAAATTGCTTTACCTGCCCAGATTCTCAGCGTCATCGTTAAAATGACTAGGTTTTTATATACAGCTGCATACCAATCTAACGTCTATCATGTAATTGCAATGCGCCGAACTTGTAGTTATATCACTTTTATTGTAATAACAAGCTAACAGAAAACTGGCTAGTCTTTCCGCATTTATTTTTGTATTATTACTACAACAATTACTAAACAATATGAACGATTTGTTATTTTAAGATATACATACAATTTTTTAGTTCATTTATTTACTAAATTTGATCTTATACATCTTTTTTCGCTAAACTTAAAATTTTTTAGGTGGATAATGATAAATGATCTGAGAAAATTTAAACTATAAGACGAGGTAGGAGATTTAGAATGGCATTGAGAGAAGAATTAAGAAAGCTCTTATATAGCAAACACTTATTGAAAAATAATAAAGTGAGATTTGTTGAGTATGAATTAGTAGGAGATTTCATTCAATTGCGTACGTGCAGTTACATGTCACCAGAGCCCTTCCAATCCCTACCCCATACAGTAGTGAAACTTGCAGTGTAATATATTTCTATAACGAGAAAGATATATCGTTGTTGAGAATGATCCAATGGCATGAAAAACCAGGACGGATTTCTTGGTAAAATCGCAACAGCAGACGAACATGGGTTTATTTTTGGTATGTAAAAATGGAGGAATAGTTTAAATGATTACATGCTACAATTTGCATTAAACATTTACCTAATAGTTCAATTATGAGAATTTTGATTACTCCCTTTACAATTCCTATTTAGCGCTTAACAATTACCATTCATTCGCGAGGACACAGGTTTAGCTCGCCCTAGCCATCAATTTTTGAATGACGTCAACTAACAGCTGATTATTTTGGTTGCGCCTTTCTTTGAAAGCTAAATTCAGTGCTTCTATTTTTTTACATTTTCACTAGCTAATCGGAAATTTATTATAACCCACATTTATTATACAAATAGATTAATTGTAGTGCTACTTCTTTGTTAAAAGTTTTATTTTTTAAATGAAAACCTATCACTATCAGTAGAAGTCTCGCTACAGTACGTTCCACTCAAACGTGAGATTGGCCGACATGACTAGAAAATAATTTCGTGGCTCTCACAATGCAATGGTCAATAACTTCTAGTACGCAAAGAACAACTAACTCGTCCTTGACTTGCACTTGCACATTTTAAAGAGACATTAGCTTTTATGTAGGATAGTTGTGTAGGAAATATACCCATCACATAATACTTTCCCTTTACTCGATTTATATTCCGTCCTTTATTATTATTTATTTAATTTCGTATCTTACTATTATAATAACCAATAACCGTGTAATTTTTATGGAACACAAACCTAACATTGATTACAGAATCACCCCATTCCAAATGCTAGTCGGTGGCTTTTTAAATAATTAGTTTTCGGCATGAAAAATGAAATCAGGTGCTTTTAATCTAATTAGGCAAAAGCGCTGTATCAAGTTCTGCCGCCGACTTTCATGGTCGCCGTGGTATTTATTGATTCTGCATATATAATTAATCCGTCTCCTTGGGATTCACTCTGTTCGGGGTATTAAAAATGAAAATCGATTGGTGCATTTTTATGGCAGGGAATATTCAAGAGCCCTGACCGACTTCTAGAGGCCGCCAAAGGAAAATAAACAGAATTTTAGGATTTCTGAGTAGATGCGCGTAATGCCGGAATTATTGCATGCGAAAAGGGAATGAAAACCCACTTTCTATTTCAGAGCTGTTGCTATCAAAAAAGATCTCGTTAAAAATTTAAAAGCAACAATTTTTAATGTCTTTAAATAGAGAACAATTAACATCGCAACTGCTTTATCGGTGAAGTATGCTTCTTAAAAGTTATTCAAGGTATAACTATTTATAACCATCAAAGTATTTATAAAATGACATTAGCAAGGTTTTGAATGATTTTTAGCATAGTTTTGTAAATTAAGCATTATTAATCAACTAAGGTATTACGACCTAATATTTTATCTTATAAACATGATTTTTTGATTTATGCTATTTTAGCTTATAAGAAATAATTAGTTTTCAAAAATTTTAACACAATTTTTTTGTACTGATTAATGCATATTTACAATCTGCTCTTTTAGAGCAATAAGTAAATCGGTTTAGAGTTTATGACGTGAGTGGAGGGTTACACAGTGACAACACTCTGTAAATTTATTACTGCATGGTTTTTTCCTTCCTTTTGATTATTTAATTTACTGTCCTGTAATTTAGTTGAACAGTCAAGTGATTTTTTTAAATAATATTAATATGCTTAATTATTTTAGTTGAATAAAAAATATTTTTTGAAATACTTATAGACAAAATAAGTAGTAAACCACTCTATTGTTGGACTAGAACTTTTATGTAGTTAATAGGATTTATTTTTTTTAAATTAAGACGCTTTATGTAAATAGCACAAATATTTTATTTAAATACATATTGTATATGTATCATATTCTCAAAATCTTATTGTTGGTGCGTTTTCATCTTATTTCTATCTAACATACAGTCTACAATTTTACATATATTTATTTTAGTATTTATTGTTTGTTGATCATTGCTCTTAATTTTTCTTGTTCCTTTTTTCCGATTCTTAAGGTCTATTATATTTCTATAGTTTTCTAATTGATTTTGGCTGTTTAATAATTTGTATTTCTTCTTACAGAGATACTAACAGAACTTTTGGTCTCAAAGAAAGTCAAAAATAAAAATAAAAATTATATTAGATATAAACAGCAGCAATGTTATAATTGTAGGTGACCTAAAGGAAAAGTTAGATACCAGAAATAAAGGTCTAACAAAATACTTAAAGAAAAAGGAGAAACACGTGGGACTAATACAAAATTGCCACATAACGTAAAAATACAATACAACACAATAAAAACTAATTAGAGATTACTTTTTAGTAAATGAAGAAAACTTGAAAAAATAGAGCAAAGGCAATACTAGAAATAAGAAGTGATTGCAAGTGGATATAACAGCAAAACAATAACTAATCGAAATAAACATAAACATGATTAAAGAAGAAACTAAAAGCTGTTACACGTACCAAAAGAATAGGAACAATTTCTAATATATCTTAGCAAACTACAAATAAAATTTGCATACATAAAATACAATAAAGCGAGACAAGATAAACTTTGCACAAAATTGTTGTAAAATGACGAAGTTAGTTAACATGAGCTTTAAAAGTACATAGTGATAAACAGCAGCAAAAATATTTATAAACTAAATTAAAGGTAGTGTAACAGAAACTTAAACAAAGACATAGGAAGGATTGGAAAAAGTAGTTATCCATTTATTTTATGGGACTCTAGAATATTTGAGAAGAAGAAAACTAAATATAAAGCACATACAAATGAAAGTAAAACAATGAATATCACACTTTCAAAAATTGCTTGCAAAATAGGAAAAATGGCAACAAAGGAAAACGAAAACCCCTAAATATGCAAATGCACATTTGGGGATACAATAGTAGCGAATATATAAAAAGTTATAAGTAATAGGAAAAGAAGAATTTGATAAAACAAAGCTTAACGTACGTGAGACGTTGACGTAATTACTTTAGAGATTATTAAATTTATGGGAAAATTGTCACTAGAAATATAAAATGGCCTATTCGTAGAGGGAAAAGAGTCGAAATATTGGAAAACACACATCACATTTCTATTAAAGGAAACTATTTGGAACATTTTTGGAAAAAAGACAAAGTGGAAGTTCATCAGAAATGAAAATCTCAAAACTACATCTTTGTACTACGGCAACATGTGAAGAAAGAGAAATTAAAATGTTGACAAAATATTAAAATAGAATGCAGAGGCTAACAGCTATCAAAGCCTTATAAAGACGGAAAATACTGTTAAAACAAGATATGGACAGTAAGACAAACTAAAAGCCAACAAGGGCGTATGCTTAGCTCTTTATCGCTCAATTTGGTATTAGTTGAAGAAATAGAATGAGCAGAAAACCAAAAAATAACAAGCGGCATCCTAAGCAGTTAAGTCTATGTTTTGCTCATGTCTACACTTTTCCTTTTACAATTATTCTGTATGTTTATTTTTTGTTTATTTACTGAATTTGTTTTGTTTTTCTCAATTAGTAATTTAATGTATTTCCATTATTTCTTCTGCATATTCTACTATATTTTTATAAGTTTGTTTCTATAGTTACGTTACGCTGTTATTATTGTATATTATGTTAGTAACTGTACTAAATTTTAAAACCTAAAGTTTATTAATTTTTATTAATTGTTTAGTGCGAGTAATAGAAAATTAAATAAAACAGAAACTGCTAGATTTTAGAGGCATAGCGGATATTTTAATTAAATTCTGCGACAATCACTAAATGTTTGCACATAGGCCAATAACGATTATTTTATATGATTAAATGTTTTTCTCGTCTTAGATTTAAATCTCCTGTGAGTTCAAGTCGAAATATTTGATCATTTCCTGGAGGTTCTGTGGTTATAAGCCCAAAATCTACTTCTCCATACTGCTCTTCTGTTGACGTTAATTTAATGTAAAATTAACCCCGCTAAATAACAAATGCACTCGTGAAATCACAATAAAGACAATTGTCTAGCTAACCGCCACCATTAACAGAAAAAACCCTTACTCTGGGATAAATATTAGTGTCACTACTTGAATTACCTGGAAAATCTAGCAACATAAAAATACCTCACTTATTTAGCTTACTTAATTTTATTTAAAGCATTGCAAAATTAGAGGATATTTCACAGGCACAAAGGTCTTGAATAATGTTGAAAAATTTTCTTATAGCCTGTAAGGTACAAAATTGAGTCTTTTTTGAGTTTTATGACTCGTTTGATTTATTTTCTTAGATTTTGGCCGTTGACGCTAGCATTCCGCACAGTAAATACGTTATGATTTTCTCAGAATTGTTTTTTTAGTTCATATTCTTCAATACTAACTGTAAATGAAATGAATATTTTATTTATTATTAATAACCAGCAGAGCTATTTTTATATCAGATTACCGTTACAGCAAGGTCGTCGACGTACTCTTGTATATCATAACCATCTTTTATAACTACAAACAATAATTAATGGTTATTATAAATTATCATAACAATGTAACAAGAGATAACATCATTCCACGTGTATGGTATTGACAACCTTGGCGCATATTTCATATAATGAAATAATGCAGAATATACAGAATATTTTAAGAAAATCAAATATTTTATTTTGTGTAATTAAAGGAGGGTGAAAAAGTTTTTTCGTTTTTTAATATAAATTTTTTTTTGTTATGAAGAAGGCACAAAACCAAAATTTGTACCTTTGTACAGCATCCAACTAACCACGAGCCAAGTCTCTTATGTCTTGTTGGCACCACTTTTGTGGTATCCTCTGAAAACTTTAAATATCTAAAAAGTTCTATTATATTATCCACGAAAGTGTCCTTTCTAGAAAGGAAACTTTCTTACAGCAGAGTCAATAAGTCAAAATACAGTAAATAACAAAAAGGTATGAGTGTGGAAGAAATTTCAAGTAAAATAACTAGGTGTACGTGGTACGTTCAGGAAGAATTGATTTAATGACTAAAATAATGAATAATTATGACACCATTTAACTTCATTATTAATAAACCTGCAAAGCTTGCAACGCATAGCGAAGTGGCGAAGCAGTCTCCCAAATTTGAGAACCCTCTAGTTGACCTTTGATCAATCAGTTTCAAAATCACTAGCAAACAAGCCTTTTTATCACATTAGCCCATAGAATGTTAATTCTGATTGCTAATAAATAAAATATATAAAACAATATACATCTCTATCTTCATTCAACTAACAGCATTACATTATAAAGTGCTTATGCTGTGAAAAAATAAACCTGCAAAGCTTGCAACGCATAACGAAGTGGCGAACCACTAACGCTCACCTTTGACCAATCAGTTTCAAAATCACTAGCAAACAAGCTTTTCTGGTCACCTGTCGATTGATGAAAACAGAATTTGGAAATTCCCAGCCATTCTCGAGTTTTTGCTCGGACGGACCAACAACATGAAGTTAGTAAGTGACTCCGCTTCGCTTCACCACTTAATAATATAATGTAAAAGATCAAAGCATAACAAGAATACTCCAGAAGAGTGTCAATAATCTCAATAATTCCCTCTTTCATGATAAAAATTGAAGCTTTTGATGGTATTTGGAAAATCTGTAATACCATGATGTTAACACATCAGATCTCTCTCTATAATAAACCAGCAAAGAGTCATAATATCAACTTTCTAGACTACAATTTTCTTTTTGGTCATCAAATCCATATATTTACAAAAATCCACTTACTAAAATACACAACCTTATCAAGCAATCACAATATAATAATAATAAAATTTGAATTGGAAATATCAAATTCATTTTCTATAGTTTTTTCTTTTTCGATTAATTTTTCTTCGTAAGTGATAAGAAAATTCATAAAACAGAACTATACTATTACATATACCATAAAATTTATACTTTTTAGATACATATTCTTTGAGTTCGTGACTGTAGTGACACTTTTAGCTCTGACTGCTAAAAATTTGTAGCAAAATTTTTTGTTCAAATTGAGGTTGCTTCCAGTGATTTGTTCAACTTAACCAAAGAATTCTTTGAGTTATTCCTTGCATTATTTAAATTGCAATCGGAATATTGAAAATTTATTGAGCATTTTGTCATTTAAATTTGCGGCCAAATTAAGTATATTAAACAAATTTAGTAACCACAATATCACTATAGTTTATAGCACTAACATAACCGTTAGATTTACTTAAAAACTTGATAACTGTCCGTTGGTATTTTGTATTTCTAAGTGGTCCCGTATCTTTACCGGCGAATATAAAAAAAGATTTATAGAAAGTCCCTTGCTAGCCCGCAATAAAATAACACCTTTTCTAAGGAATTCAGGTCACCAATAAAAGTTATCTATAAAAGTTTATCTACGACTGTAATCGACCCACACTCTTTTTCTGTACGTCTTTCATTCGTGCATATTTCATCCAAGTAAAAGATTTTCTTGCATTGTTTTATTATTTATTTACAAATGCCTTCGTTTTTATGCAGCACGCCATTTTTTTTATTTAACTCAGAATATACATACAATCTATCCTAGATAGGGATAATGAGTATTTGATAAGAACAAGTGGTTATGTGAAAGTAATCTTGTGACATGCAGAGAAACTTCCAGTGAATAATCTCAGCACGCCAATAAAAAGTAAATTTAATAAAATAATTTCTAATTTCATTTATCAATTTTATGATTATTCAATTTATACTGCGGAAGAATGGGATTAGCTAGGCCAGCAGATTAATCGAGTTTAAAAATTTTAAATAATTAAAATGATATCTCTTTTTTGGCGTACATATTTGTCTAATTAAGGTGTGATTATTTCTTTCGATAAAAGCATACTTCTTTATAGTACAAGATATTTTCAACAACGTCAGCAAGATTGATTATTATATAGAAATATCATTTTGGCGGATTAAGCATATATTATTAACAGAATTTAACTGATACAATAAACGCTTCGTTTTCAGTCTGGCCATTACGATTTAGTTCACCAAATATTTAAATCTTTAAAATTTCATATCAACACGTAATCAACGAATTTTAAAAGAATTAGATTTTGCAATTTTTTGAGTTTAATGGAAAATTTTATTGCATATCCTTGATTGGTGCTGCGTTGCATTTTGATCCGTGACGTACCCTCAAACAATTGTCCACTTCGCAAGCACTCTCTTCAACGGCTCATGAGCTGAGTCAAACCATTTATCTAACATTCCTCACCTACCATCAGGCCCCACTATACCCATTTCCCGACCCTTCTACTTGGACAAAAAAAATCAGTCTTGTTATTTTCCGTACAAACCTTGTAAAATCCATCTTACATGATATACCAATGAAATGAGAAAAAAGTTTCTTTATATAATGCTATAACTAACTACGACTACAATTTACAAAAATCCCTTGTAAAGTCCGGAGTTGAGATTTATAGAATCAAATGCAACATAATATGTTTCTATCACAAAAGATAATTTTTATTTCTGTTTTAACCAAAACAAACTTTTGGCTTCATTTTTCTTGTTATGACTTGTTTAATAATTTAATAACCCCATCGAAACAGTCAGTGTACTAGCCAAATTCTTGTCATTTGCGGGAGGTTTTAGTTTTCTGCTTCAATATGAAGAAATCTGCAGCTTAGGCACATTGAATGCTCTCAAATCTTATACCGAGACCGATATTAGTGAAAGAACGTATCGTGAGTGGTTTCAATGCTTCAAGAACGGTGATTTTGACATCGAAGACCGGCATAGCGGTAGAAGAGAGAAGGTTTTCAAAGATGCAGAATTGGCCAGATCATTAGGAGTGACTCAACAAGCTATTTCAAAACACCTCAAAGTCATGTAAATGATTCAAAAACAAGAAGTTGGATGCCACATGAATTGAAGCCGAGAGATGTTGAACGGCGTTTGTTTGCTTGTGAACAACTGCTTGAAAGCCAAAGACGGAAGGATTTCTGCATCGCATTGTGACTGGGGACGAAAATGGATTCATTACGATAACCACAAACGCAGAAAATCATGGGGACTTCCCGGCCAAGCTTCCACGTCGGCAGCCAAACCGAATATTCACAGCTCAGGTCATGCTCTGTATTTGATGGGAACCAGCTCGGTGTAGTGCATTATGAGCTGCTAAAATCGTCTGAAACAATCACAGGCGATCTGTGTCGAAAGGAATTAATGCGTTTAAGCTGAGTAGTGAAAGACAATCGGCCGCAAAACAACGAGAGACATGATAAAGTAATTTTGCAGCATGACAATGCTCGACCCCATGTTACAAAGTCGGTCAAAACATACTTGGAAACGTTGATATGGGAAGTCCTACTCTACTCTGACTATCACTTGTTTCGATCAATGGCACACGGCCTGGCTGACCAGCACTTACGTTCTTATGAATAAGTAAAAAATTGGGTAAATATGTGGATTGCCTCAAAAACGAAAAGTTTTTTCAACGCGGGATTCATACGCTGCCCGAAAGATGGGACAAAGTAGTGGCCAGCGATGGACCATATTTTAAGTCGTAAATGTATAACCAGTTTTTTACAATAAGCTTCGAATGTCGGAAAAAATGGCGGAAGCAAAACTGTACACTTATTAATATTCGGAGAACATTGTTCTTCTGATGCATTATTACCTCCTTGGCTATTTTTCTTAAATCTTAATATTTATCTTTTGGTCACAATGTTGATATTAAGATTTTATTAGCATCTCAAAAAACTGGGATTATTTTTTTACACGAATCAAACAGTCTTCACATTTGTCGAAACAAATTTATCATACCTAATCAACTATTTTGATTATATTTTTGATTTTTGTGTGTAGTGGTGACGAGGTTAAAATAAATGCCATGGAGATAAAACACCTCAGGAGAATGGTAGGAAAGACTAAGTGGGACAGAGTGAGGAACGAGGCCATAAGAGAAACCATTAAACAAGAATCGATACAAGGAAAAATTAAAAAGAGGCAGCTGAATTGGTTTGCGCACCTGACAAGAATGGAACTAAACAGAATCGCAAAAAGACTAATGAAAGCGGGAAAACCTCATAAAAAAACAAAGAGGCAGACCTAGAAAAAAATAGATGGACCAAATCAAAGAAATAGCCCTAGAAAAAGGTGTGACGCTGGAGAAAATTAAAACAATAGCAAGGGTCAGGAAGAGGTGGAGAGCATGGATACGGGACTAGAGACCATCATCCGACGCTCGAAAGGGCATGAAGGATTAGAGAAGAAGTGTGTAGTGGTGAATTTGTAGTCACAAAATGTCATTTTAAGCTCATTTTAATCTTTTCTGATCATTCAGCTGACATTTGGAACTTGAATCTACTACATAATACAGAAGGTTGTCCGTAACTAATTTCTTGGATAACATACATTTTTGATATTACCCATTTCATGATATTTAACACCAAAAAGTTACAGTACAAAATGACAGTAGTAAGTTTTTAAGAACAAGATTCAATATTGGTTTTATTTTTGTTGGTTAACGATTGTTTGAAATTTTATTTTATTCATGAGATCGTTCTAACTATTCCATTAATAAACTGAACGTTATAACACGAAAAGTAGAACATCTATCTATACATTTGAACAGAAAATAAACAAAGAAATGTGGCGTACCCTACGCCCTTGATTTATATGGGGAGATTCGTGCTTAGTAAACAAAGACAGCCTATACATTTGAACGGAAAGTAAACAAAGACGGCTGACATGAAATTTAGCGTGCCGCGTTCTGAACGCTTAATTTACACGAGGTCTGTACATTTATGTACGCACGTCGGGGCCGCTTTCGCTACTCCGGGCAGCCGCAGCTGTCATAGGGCCGTTGCATGCCGTACGCAAAAACCGTGTTTGCGACGGCCATTTGATTTGCTTCCGCCGAGCGGAGATTCGCGGAAGTAAGCGCCCGTTAGAATAGACATAATAATAAACCGCCCATAACAAATACGTATAATGCAAGTAAGCCTTATGTAAACATTTGAAAGTTGCGCATGTTCAAAGTAGCAGCAGCAATATCCTTCCAGGCATTTTGCATAATTATGTTGCCTTTGTATATGTTATTCCTTTTATAGTGTAGCCATAGATGCATGTTTACTAATTTAATTAATAGGTCCCTATCCGTTATAAAAACGAAGCCAAAATGTCTACAATACTAAAGTTAGGTTATGTAATTTCAGAATCAAAATAAACATTCCGTTATGGCTGCCAACATTAGTTCAGGGAAAAATTAAAAATTACTACAAATAAATGTAAGAAATACGAAAAGTTAGGCCAATTTCTTGCGTATGAACGTAAAACGTAAAAATGACGGGGTGCATTATGAACGAGCATTGGTTCAACTTTACGTATTTCTTAAGAGCGACTTATGCTTACGTCCATTATGAATGGGCACTAAGTTAAATTGTTCCACATTTCTGATCTAAGGAAAAGCCGATTCAAATAAAAATTTATACGTTTCCACCTTGCAAAAATTTCAAGAAAATTGTCAGCTTAGGACGCCAAAATAGTTTTTGGCGGGCAAACAAAAAGAGAGAAGAGCAAGAGAGTTGCTACAGTTTTCAGATATACGCGTGCGTAGTACATGGTCCGGAGCAGCGCACGCGCATCGCGCTCGCACATCAATTTACAGTTAGATTAGCCTCCAATATAATTGTAAGTTTAATCTGCTCATCAGGCCACTCAATTTAAATTTATGCGGTTTAACTGTATGTATCTGCATGCCGCTTGCATTTGGGCATCTGCGGAGTCCGCCGTACGTAACGTATTTAACGGTCGATTCACTTCAATTCCTAAGCTGCCCAGTGGTCGTTATTGTCGCGAGGTCGGGCTAATTGGGCTAATTGCCATTCAAAAACGTTCGACGGGCGGTGCAGCGCAGCGCCGGTGCGTACTCTAATTTTAGCAGAGGTCAATGTGTGCCGGGACGCACCGTGGCGTCGCGACCTTGCGGGCGCTTATCAGTTGAGCGCGCGGCGACGCGTGGGGCCCGCACGCCCCGTTCGTCCCGCCGAATGTCATCGGCTATAATTGCCTGAAATTTATATGATGTCACTGGGCGCGCGTCTTTGTCAAGCACCGGCGCGTCGATTGATTCAAGCAGGCCGCGCCAGAACAAGAGACGACACAGAACAGTTGAGCCGACCCCCGCCGCCTGCGACCGCATTCCAACCAGTGTTGCCAGCAACAGTTTACGCATTCATTAGTAATACGCCACAAACTCCAGCTTTATCCAACAAGTTCCACCGCGGCCGGCGAGAGAGAGGCATCGGTTGCACTCGGGCCCTCAGCGGTACATTCTTTTATTCTTTTCTCGCTCTTGTTGGATTCGATCGCTTTGCTCAGCTTTACTGTGTCCCGTGTCTGCTTTTGTTCCGACTTCCTCGTCGCTCTCGAGCGCTCGCCGCCGCCGTCCTCCTTCCACAGGTTACGAAACGCTGCTTGCGTCTTCGTCGCGCGCGCTGATACGAGTCGCGTTCTCACAGAGGTCGCTGACTTGCCGGCCAGAGGCCAAGCAAAACAAAACACAAGATGACGCTTCTTCCTTCGGTAGTCCTTGCTCCAGAGCTGCGGGATCTCTTGCCCGTGCTCCATCCGATGTTCGCCGTCAGCGTTCGCAAAAAATTCCCAATTAATTAACCCATAAATTCCCGTGTAAATAAACGGCGCTCGTCGCAGATCAAATGAAGCCTAGCCCGACCGCCGCTCGTCATTGTTCCAATTGCAACGGAGCCTTGTCATGTTTGGTCGACGATCGGCCGCGCGGTAAAATTTCAAGTACGTCGCGCAATAATGTACCCGGCGTTTTTTGTAATGGCGAGGTGACATTCTAGAGATACGTGAGCAGCAGTGTGTACAGCAGCGCACCTATGTAGTGTCGCGCGGTCCTTGAGCGCGTTCCACTATCACTGCCCTCCTCCCGCGCTCACTTGTTAGCATTATATCATCCTACGCACTGGTTGCTCCGACTGAGTTATGAAATATGCTCCTTCAGAGGTGAACCCTTAACCAAACGGAAAAATCGATAGGAGGTTTATACCACGTGGGACGCTTGACCTGTTCGACTAAGCTCGGATCGGAATACTTTCCTTCGCGATGCCTGTCTGAGAAACAATAATTTTCCCTGCTTAATATTTGATGCGATGCCTAAAACACTTCTCCTATAATATCCCATTATTTATTAAATCCAGCAAAATGAAAATTACCGATTGTGCCATGTGTAACACTGCGTAGTTCGGTAACGGCCACCGTCTGCATTGTAATGGATAAGAGAAATTCTTTTCGATTTGTAATTGCACTTTCTCTTTCAACGCCATTGGCCTCTAAATATGTATGTCTGCATAAATGACGTTTCAGATATGTATCGTTTAAATCGATTTATTAATTGTATTTGTGTTGGTATTGAAGTATTAAATATTAAAGTCAAAACTTATGCGATTATATTAAATCAATGAACCATAACATAATTTAGGGATATTTAGACCGTAGGCACATTAAGTGTGTGTTTGGGAGGTGGGAAGGGGTTAATGAGGTAAAACCCTGGGAGGTTGATTCCCCTGAAAAAAGTTGTTCTCTCTAGAATTGTTCCTTGAAAATGGATGATTATTGTGTCGAGACTTCGGCCTTCTCCCAGATTTTGTACAACGCGTTCACGATTTAAACCAATTAATCAAAAAAATATATTTTTTTAGATCAAAATATAAAAAGCGTCCATTTTTTGCTCAGATAATGCAATAATTTTAACAAATTTGATTGTATGAAAGAAGAAACAGGTTTCAGATTAAATATGTTCTTCTCGTCCTTAACTATCTATTTTTCGAATTTGTTGGCTTTATACAAATAAATAATGAATTGGGGATGTGGAATGACAATTATCAATTTATTGTTACTTTAAGTATCATCAACGGTTGCATGTACGCTACGTCAATGAAACTGAAATAATATTTGGAAAACTACACTCTAGAGACTTATGGTCCATAAATATTTTGAATAATTACTCAAAGAGTAAGGTGACATAACCCTATAGTAATATAGACTAATACCACAGACTAATATCATACAGCATTATCTAATATCACACTTTCAGGATACGTTAAAAAATCACTATAATTCACCAACCTATCAATTGCATATTTTTGTATAGGAAGCAACCTTCAATCAAAGAATACAATGAAATTAATCAGACGATGTTATACTTAACACACTAGTGACAATTCATTCTTAAAAATTAAAAAAAAATATTTTTTTAAATTATCACTTTCAAAATATTTAAAGCACCACCTATCAATAAATTATGATTAACATCTGAACTCTGTTCGAAGCTCTTATCAATTAATTTTTGAATATATACGCTATTAAATTTAAATACTAGTTTTAGAACTCCCTTGCCATAAAACTAAACTGAGCTTTTCAAAATTCATATTTATACCGTCTACAGGAAAGTCAAAATCCATATTTATTTATTAGTAGGGCCTGATCAACCCATAAGCTAAGTAAGCTGAGATCCAAGGCGCCAAGATTCGGAAAATGCAAAATTTTGAATTGAGTAAACAAAAATGTGAGCTTAATCCCAGGAACTTTAAATAATAACTATTCAACTTTATAATCGTATATTGAGTGTTTCTTAACGTAACATAAATAAAAAAAATTATATTGTAGCAGAAATAACATATCACAAAGAAATTATTCAGAAATTTTCCAGAATGATCGATCACCATAGCGACACCCTTCAAATTCCAGAATCTTCTTATTCGTTCTACAACTACCCGTTTGAATATAAGTCGGGGCAGATGGGTATTCGCGATAATCGAACAGGAGAAATCATATAGCGAATAACAGTTGACCGTTGCGTTAATAGTATAATAATCTATAATTATTGTGCATCAATGCAGCCCTTGCGAGTAAAGTTTCATTTAGAATTAAATCGTTTTTCTCAATTTAAATTTCATTTATTATAAAATCTGTACAATGAATGGAAAACAAGTTTGAAAAGTATAGCAGAATTTAGAAAACATTCCAAAGAGCGTTTTGAACTGCAGCGGTAGAATACTGCGATCAAGTAAATACCAAAACTAGACACTTATTCTCACGTAGTGTGTGTAACAACCACAATAATCTTTATCAACTCAGCGATTTCAAACCCAAATTATAGTGCATCAAATATACAGTTGCAAGATGTTTCGACCTTGTAGAACTCTGAAAATATATTCAAAGAGGCAGATCCGATCATATCACTCAATGACACGGAACTGTGGTATGTAAATGATGAACTCGAGAATTGCACACAACATTGAACTGTTCACATAGAATATCTTCCATAAAATTCTTCAGGAACAGCAACTTTTTGCAGCAGATTATCGTTATCTTGTGCAATTTAATTCATTTGTATTTCGCCTTTGTTACCACTCAGAATCCCAACATAAGTTTTAAATTGCGTTTTCTAAGGTTTTCGGTTATAAATGGTTCAAGTCGGGCGGATTTTGTCAACTAAACATGGTATGCTTCCTACTGTTTCTTTATATGGTAAATTCTGTTTTATATTGGTATTACTGCTATTTATATCTCTTTACACAAGGATATTTTTGTTATCTCAACGAAACAATCTACTGTATTAGTTTGATGAAACAGCAATCCATATTTATGCTTCGTAATGAACACTTCTAGATAGTGGTCAAATTGCAAATTTTGAGTTTAATTTCCTTGATTTTATTTTTCTTGATCTTATTGCTTATAATAATTATGACATCATGACAACGTAAGATACAAATATTACTGAATTGTCAAGTGTCTGGAAAATACACCATTTAAAGCGAATTTATTTCATTCCAATTCTTTTAAATGTTACTAATCTATTGTGCAGTATCAGCGATACTTGTTTTAGACTATAAAGGGCTTAGTTTACGTATCTTGCCACTATTTTGTTTATAACAAAGCTGAGCACATAAGTTTCTATTTAATATAGTTCTTCCTTTTGTTTCTTCTTTATCAACTTAGTTTATATTTTATTTTCTTTGAATGAATTCTTTTTTTTTGGTTACCTTAATAACTCGTTCTTGCCACTTCTTATTTTTATCTCATTAATTGCTAAATAAGTATAGAAATCTCGAAATGATCAATAGTTTTCTTTTCTCGTACATAATATATTATTTTTTATTTTTCCCTAATTCTGCTCCTTTTGGGGCTTTCTTTCTATTTTTACATTCCTTATTAATTTCCCCATTTTATACTTTTTCTCTTGCTGTTTTCTCTATATTCATCTTCACTAACGTTTCCGTCTCCAATTTTTCTAGTATTTATCTTAATTTCTACCTTTGACCTTAACCTTTGTTTTACTTGAACAAAGAATCTGAAGCGTTGTGATGCGTATTATAAAAAATACTGATTCTAAGTTGACTGTTATGCGTACGCTACAGTATAGAAAATAAGACGATAATTTAAGTTGGGTTTTTTGTTGTGTCAAGTTTTATTCTGTGGATGATGTATTTTATAAATGTGTAGCCGATTCTCCCTATCTGTGTCATATATTAGGAATGTTTCTTTGTAAATTACTGTTTTATTACGCAATTCTAATTTTCAATTTTGTTGAGGATTTTAAGGTGCAGATCCTGTGGATCCTTGGTTTTAAATTATATACCATTATTATATCTGACCTTGCCTGTTTTGAGATTTTATTGCGCTTCACTTTCATTTACAAATATCTGACTATCTTTGTTGTTTCATGTTTTCGTTTTAATAAGTGCACACAAAGTAATACTGCAGCTATTTTTAGCTTCATAGTGCTTGCGACATTTTTATTGGTGGACGTACAAAACCTATATGCGCTCGTCAAACATTTATTTTTTGTTTATGCAATACTTCAGGGTTTTTTGTTTTGAGTTGCTAATAAAGATTTAACCGTTCGTTATTAGTTTTGTTCCATCAATGATCAGTTTTCAGTGCTATCGTGCAACTCAACGTTGTAAGCGTTCAATTTTCAATTTCTGCGAATGTAATCCTATTATTCATTATTCTTGAATATCTTTACTTTTTTTATTTACACCCAATTTCTGTTTACTTCTGGAACAAACATTACATCATTCATTTTGCAATGTTAACCTTGCTGTGCCTACAGTCCTTAATTTTTCAACTTTTATGGCAGTTTTTATATCTATAATGACTTTTATTAAACTTTTTACTATATTTTTGTCATTTGCTGTTTGTGACAATGTATTTCAATCAATTTTAAAATTGAATAATATTTATCATTAAATAAATTAGTACAAATAAATGTGGATTGAATTTTAGATTAAGATATATATGTATTTAATATCATGCTCTATGGCGTAGAAGCTTGGACACTTAAGAAAAAGCAAACAAACAAAATACAAGCCTTTGAAATGTGGTGTTACCGCAGAATGTTGCGTATAGCCTGGATTGAAAGAATAACTAACAGAGAAGTTTTGACAAGGATGAACAAGGAATGTGAAATAATAAATACAATAAAAAAGAGGAAACTAGAATACTTAGGTCATGTAATGAGAAATCCCAAATACGCACTGCTCCAACTCATCATGCAAGGGAAGATAAAGGGAAAAAGAAATGTTGGTAGGCCTAAAATGTCTTGGCTAAAAAATCTCAGAGATTGGTTTAATTGCAGCAGCATTGAACTATTTCGATCGGCCGTCGACAAAATCCGTATAAGAATGATGATAACCAACCTCCGTGAAGGAGAAGGACCATAAGAAGAAGAAGAATATCTAAGGTGAACTTAAATATATGTTAAGGCTAATCTTGTCAAATAAATGAAAGAAATAAAAAATCATTTGCAAAACAGAACATATTAACATTTTCTTGTGGTAATCTACCAACTTGGAGCCGTGGTGGCTTCGTGGATAGAGCGCTAGACTACGAAACCAAGAGTTGCGGGTTCGAATCCCGCTCTCGCCAATTCGATCACTGACATTTTTACGGCCCAGCTCGACTCAGGCTGCAATAAATGAGTACCTGGAGGTCAAACCCTGGGGTAATAATAGGCGGTCGCTAAGTAACGCTAGCCATGTTACTACCCTTATGTACTGTAGGCTCTAGATTGTAGCAGATCTATCCTGTTACGACCCCCATAGGCCTTCGGACCTGCTACGGAGAACTATCTATACCTGAGCTATTTATTTTAGTTGCTACTGGATTACTTTTGGCATTTAGGCTGCCAGGTTTGTTAATGTTTTATCCTCATTAGGAATCGATACTCATGCCCTAATAAAATACTTAAGGGTATTTGACAATATGGTAATGGTACGGCTCTAACGCCCCGCGTGGGAGCACGACCTGCAAATTGAGAGGTTAAGGCTCTCATATTACCCCTTGTTCGAGTGAACGCAGGTACTCAATTATTCTTAGTGACCCGCCAGGCTTCAGAGAGCACCGGGAATTGAACCCGGGTCCGTCCAAATCGCAGTCCACGCCTCAACTACTGGACCACTCTGGCATCTGACAATATAGACAACATTCTTTTACTAAACATCGTATCACTGATTATATGATTTAAAACGTTTTAGGTTTCATACTAAATTTCATAAACATATGTTCACATTTCCATATGCTTCGTATAGTTGGTGTTTTTGTTAATTATATGTCACTAACAATTTAGCAAGCATTTCATTGGAGCTTTTACTGTTCAACGGATGAACGAGAGGTTGTTTTTTAATTATAGTGATGGTTCCATTTTTTATCAGCTTCCATCCTACATTTGGTTGTACCATTAACAACTCATTTTTCCTTTAAACTATTGTAATCTGAAACAGCAATAGCTTGGAATTACTAATATATTTTAAATTTTAAAATTTCCCTTCTCTTTCGTTATTTCTTAAAATACGTTTTTTAATGTACGTATTTTACTTAACTTCAACTCCCTTTTCTTTAAATTTTTACTTTTACATTTTGTTTTCTTGGCTTTACTTAGCTTTTGTGTCTTTTTATGCGCTATTTATTTTAACATATTTTTTGCTTCTTATCCAAAGGATTCCATCATTTGCGGTTTACTTTTATGAAGTGTTCCTATCTTTCCTTTAAAAACCCCATTTTCCTAGGTTGTTTTTATATAATTTTTGCTTCAATAAATTTACTATTAGAGAATTACATAATAACTAAAGAACGAACAAAGAGATTAGTTTTGAATTAAAAAAATTGTCCTTTAACTAATCTTATACAAATGATTTTTAAATGTTTACTTAATTTTACTCAATAGTCAAGAGTAACTTATGACTATTTAAGATAATTGATTAATGCCATACAATGTTATGTGACGTTATATATCCAAATTTTGATTAATTTAGTTCTGACGTGAGTGTTTCTTTTTTTATTGCCTTGCATTTTATTATAGTAAATTAAATCCTTTTTCTTTCTAGTAACTTGACGTACTTTTAGAATGCAATTAGCAAAATATTTGTATCTCTTTCACTTTTTGAAGCTTTTTCATATTTGTGAACAAATATGAATGATAAATAACCCACAGTGCTGACAAAATTATGTTATTTACCATTTGGAATGGTATTACCATAAATTAACTTATTCTACTTCTATTTATTTGGAACCAATCTGCTAATGTTATGTGTATAAACTTTATTATTTCGCAAATCGTTAACTTGAAATTAAGCAAACCGCGTGAGCATACCATATGTGCATAACCATCATTAATAACCTGCGTCATAGGTGTTATTAATATCACAAGCCTGCGATTGTTGTGTTTTTTAGTTTTTGATAATTGAATTTAAAAATGATTTCATTTTTTACTATCATGTGAGAATTTTTGGAAAATTGCAATTTCAAAATTGTTAAAATGTCAAAAAGTGTAAAAATCAGATACTATAGAAGACATAACGTTTCTTTTTTTATAAAATAAATATAATATATTCACTTTTTTAGTTTATACTATACATTCTTATAGCAAAGCAGTTGAGGGGTCGCATGAGGGGAGGAGGGAGTTCACGAGTCCTTAAGTTTTCTATTGAAAATTGCTATAAATAAGCCTAATTTTCTATTTTATTACATTTTTCGTTTATTTACTTTCATTATTATTTTAATTTTAAGAGATATATTGGGACCTTGAAACCCTCCCCTTTCCCTCTAAATGTCCCTTAGGGACTCTACAAAATTGTTTGGGTTGAAGATGGCGAAACGGTGGGAGAATTGGGTCTCCATTGATCAGTGAATGCGTGGAGTTGACAACTTACCCAAAAGTATGATTAAGTCAAATTTAACAAGTTATGACAAGATTTAACATGATGTAATATGTTTATTGGCTTGGTTTATTGGTTATTATTGGTTATCCGCGCCACTCTTGTACCGTGCAACTTTCAGTGCTGTTTCAACCATCAGCTATTTTAGTGCGTAAATCGAGTTTTCTTCCCTCCTCCGTGATCAATCTCGTTATTGTCGGTGGAAAATTTATTTTCAGGCGATAAAGCAAACTTTTCGTTTTCTAAATGGCTTCAAGAGATTGTAAAAAGTCAGCAGATTCTTTTTGTTACATTTGTGATGAGATAATGTTGTAAAAACAAAAAATCAATTTAACAAGTTTTGTTCGACAAGTGTACCTCGCCTATTTCGGAGTGAAAATAGGAGATCAAGACAAAACTTGAGCACCTCAGTACTTTTGTTACACATGTGTACTTAGACGGTGATAAAACGTTCCAATGGTGTGGCGAAAGCTACGAAACTACAGCAATAATGTTACTTTTATTTGACTGGTGTTCACGATTTCAATTTATAAAATAAAAAATAATTGTTTATCCAATTAGGCCATCCGTTTTGCGCACAGTTCAAATATAACATCGAGGAGTACAAACCTGGAGGTAGCTGGGCACCAGAGCTTTTTTTCACAAACGATTTGGTTTAAGACACATCTGACCAAAGAAAATTTAGAATTATTTAGTTTGAGGCATAAAGACAAGAACTTGCTAGCAGCTGGCACTTCATTTTCCTGGTTCAGCCACAGAAAAAGTATTTTCTTCCATATTTTTCAGAAGAAGGAGAATTAATCTTCTGTGCTGATGTACGTGGGCTTTTAACTCAATTTAAAATTTCGTACAAAAGTTCTGATAGGAGACTGTTCATAGATTCGTCCAAAAGAATCCTCAAAGTTCACTTCCTAAATTCACATTTAGAATATTTTTTTTAAAAATCTGGGTGAGAGATTTCTTTAGGACATCAAAGAAATGGAAAGGAGGTGTCAAGGAAAATGGACTACTACGACGATAGCTGACTATTCCTGGATGTTACACCGAGATGAATCCATAGAGAACATAAAAGGAAAAGCCCAAGCAGAGTGTGAATCGTCCTAAGAAATTTCGATGCATGGAATAAAATTGTAAGTATTCTACATATTTTGTCATTAAGAAGAGGAGAAGTAGTTTCCAAAGGTATGGCGTTCCTGCTAAAAATTAATTAAATAAATATTTTAACAATTCGACACGGAACTGAAATTTAAAATAAAAATAAACTAAAGTGAATAAATCAATTGAAGACACTATGATGAATCTAAACACACGTATATGTTTGAAAAATTTTGAATTCCGGGTTAGAGATTCATTTTTCGAAATGAACAATTTTCATCAAAAATAAAATACGTCGCAGAGGTTTATTTCTACCTAAATAGTGTTACATACAACAAGATTGCATAAGTATGTGTTTGATAATTAAGCACAGTTAAAGTAACTCGATATACAAAACGGGAAATAAAACAAAACAGAGCTGTGTAAAATATATAATGGGTACAAAGAAATTAACAACAAAGTAACAATTAAGCAAACAAAGAAATTGAGAAAAAACAAAAACAACTGTGATTAAATAACTTCAAATATGGTGGGCGGCAGGTCAGTTGTGCACTCTCCAGACTGCGGGAAAAAGTGCTGTTGGGAACAAATGCACGACGGAACAACTAAAACGAGACTTACCGCAAGTAATGGTCTCTGGTAGCCTGGACGGCTGATTTCGGCGTGCTCTTCGTTGGCGGCTTCAACCCGGGGGTGGGTTTTCCTTGGCCAAATGTACTGGGGCACCACGGACGGGGCGGAACGTACAAAAGGCAGCGATAGCGTGCAAGCACAGCGCAATAGAGCGCCTGGTCGGCTGGCTCTGCACCGTCGCTCACGGGGGTTCGAATAGGAATGCCGGGCGGCGGTAAAAATCCCGTTTAGTTGTGGCTAGGGGTGGCTACAGGTACAGATGGGATTCGAGACAAGGGGGTTTAGAGATGAGCACCAAACAGTATGAAAGATATGTCCAAAAAAATGCAAGTCCTGACTAATCTCAGTAAAAAACAACTCTAATGTTCACTTTAATTGAAAAATGAGTTTTTTACTACTTAGATCAATTGATTAAACATTGTTTATTTGTATCTATGTCTTCTATTTACATATATATTTCTTTTTTATTGCTGTTTATTCCATTTACCTGTAATAATTGAAGTTTCTTAACTAAAAAATAAATGAATCTTTTAACCAATATTTTAATAATAAAATAGTTACAAAAACATTCTTGACCATACTGCTCTGGCAGTGGTTAAAATGTTGCATGAATGAAAGACTTCTTGTTGAACTGGTGAATTGGCAAGATGAATAAACATATTTAAAAGTGTGCTAATACTAATCATCCAAGGTAATTTTCCACTTAAATTTCATAGCTTTTATAAAATGTTTTGAGAGCCGAAAAGAACTGATGTATTAATCCTCAACTTCATTCATGATAATAAAGTTGGTAGGTAAAATGAAATTATTATAACATTTAATAAACAGCTACAAATGAGCTAGGAGACTAAGTAATTAGGAACAGTCTTAGTCAGGACACTACTTTTTAACTCATATGTAGAAAACGTTAATAAGGAAAATAACACTTATAGTTACAAAGCTAGCATTGAGTAAATATGATCTATTGGTTGTACTCTGCCATGATAAGATCTATGCTTACCCATCAATCTCTAGTATGGTGAGCTAAAATAAAACAAGAATAAACCAAGCTTGCGTGGCTGAACCACAGAGACCCATCTGTCTATACATTACAGGTGTAATGAAAAATGCAACAACTTCAGCCATGGAAGTTCTTTTAAATCTGTGTTCTATAAATATTTAAGTTGAAATGCAACGACAATTGTTAAAGCGGTTTAGCTCCTGGTCACACTACAATAACAAAAATTGTCACAAGTCTATTACTAAAAATGAGTATAGGCCATTTAGCTAACAAGTTAATAAACCTTTTAAAATTCACTTTGTCTGAAGTAATAATATACTTAGTCTTACTCAAATAATGTTGGACAGGAAGAGTAATTTGGTATAATTGGGTCTAAAACCAAGGGAAGTAAGTTGGAGATGGAATATGTGGAAAATATCTTCAGTTTGATATAAATATATCTTTAGCAAAATATACGACAACAATTTAAGGAAAAATTTATACTATAGATATACCTATGTCTGTACGGGAATATGAGTAAGAACCATCAACATAACCTTATTTTGTTCTATAGGAAAGTCAATGTACTATAACAACTTTAGCTAGTTATCAGATCAATTCTAAACTGGTCTGGGAATGTCTAAAAATTTTATAAGGCTTGCAAATCATAATAATGCAAATAATAAACTATAAGACTACAATACTAACGGTTCTTAAACCTCCGTTCAATACAACAATTGACACCATTTTTGCAGTTTTAATACAAATGGCGTAATATCTAGCAAAACGTATCTTGAAATTAAAATATTTTTCCCTTCTTGTGTGTCTAAATGTTCTTAAAAGTAAAATATACTTTCATTATTTTAGATTTTTAAATAAAACAAACTGGAAAGTATTGCATAACTTCCAAGTTATAAGTCATACTTTTACTTCTTTGCACTGATTTAACCTTTATTTTTATACATTGAATGCTTTGCTATTTTATGTATCTAAGTGTGTGTACTTTTTTCTTGTTAAAACAAAGCTCTTTCTATAATATAATTTAATATCGCTACAGCCTTTGATTCCATTGTCTATTGTTTCTAAATTTATTTTAGTTTGTATTCTAGTAACTATATTTAAATTGTTATCATATACTCCTGTTAAGTGCCTTTGATAGTATGAACCTTTACTACTACATTTTATTTACCCGCAACGATTAACTAAAAATATTTTTTCTGTTCTAACCATTAAGCTACATAGATACAGTTGTCATGCTATAATCCAAAGATTGGATATCGTTGACGTGTTGAAATAACAAGTTACTATGGCCTAAACTTGAAAAACACCTTCAGATATCCCAAAGAACCTAGAACCCATTCGAAATCAAATTGGTTATGTATTAATAAACAAACATTATAAAAGCGACAACATATTCAGAAGACTCGGAACTAAAGGTCGTCAAAAGAAAGACTTTTCAACGCATATCGGTATTTTCACATTACTCAGTAAAGACATCAAAAACAAAGTAATAATAAACATAAACGATAAATTAAGTCGAATACCGAGGACCTAATCTATTTCTGCTAATTGCATTAGAATAACATAAAACAAATCACAAGTAAAATTAGTAATGAATATCTGAATCCAACTGAACATTTTAAAGAAAACGCTAGATGACAGATGGAATGCTTGACCTTATGGAAGAACGAAGATTACTGAAACATAATAAACCAGAATATAAAGAGCTTCAAAATACAATATGGAATGAAATAAAAGCTGCAAAAACTATATGGCTAGAAGACAGATGCGATGACATAAAAGAACTAATCTAAAAAAAGACCTATTTAATATATTCAAGAAGATAAAGGAAGTAGCTGGCGTATATAAAAATCATCTAGTGAATGACACAAAGAAAATTGTTCTAGATAAAATAGAATTATTGGGTATGTAGAAATCATATATAATAAAGTTATTCGAAGATACTGGAATAGATATAAATCTCAACAGTGGCGATAACAAGGTCTGAAGATTTTAAAATTTGAAGCATTACAGATCATTTCAAAAGCAAAAGTCAGAGTAGCTACTGGTGCTGATGGAGTTACTGTGGAAACAGTAAAACTTATTAGTGAAGAGAACATCGATTTTGTAGTAAATCTAATTTAACAAGATATATAATACATGAGGAGTGGTCGAAGTCAACTTTTACAGAGCACATAATACAAGCTTGTGTATGGCCAAAATGTAAGTTTGATTCACAGTTTTGTTTTAATCTGGCAAGAACATTCAGAAACCAGAATTAGAGATTTGATATTATCAGATTTAGAAATCCAAAGAAGAGTGCGCCAGGGGTGTATTTTTTCTCCCCTATTATTTAACCGCTATACGGACAGAATTTTAAAAGAAGTCCTGGATGGTTTGGAGTTAGGAATTAGGATTATCGGTGTACGAATTAAGACCATTAAATACACAGACGATACCGTTATCTTTGCTGAAACTATCGACGATCTTCAGACACTTGTAAACCGCATCTCTGTAAGTGAACAACAACTAGGTTTAAATATAAATATTACAAAAACAAAATTCTCAATAGCAAGTAAATTGAACGTATAAATGACTAAAATATCTGGAATGTTTAATAAAGAAAATTTTAGACCCAGCTAAAGAAATTAAAAGGCGAATCCAGATTGCTCGCGCTACATTTAACAAAATGCTGCAACTTTTCTGTAATGAGAATATAAATCATAAGACAAAGAATGGTCAAATATTATGTATGGTCTATCCTGTGGTATGGAAGCGTAGACACTCAAGATAACAAATGAACTACTTGGGAGCCTTGGAGATGTGGCTACATAGAAGAATGTTAAGAATATCATGCAGGGAGAGAAATATCATCTACTACGACGTATGCTTAAGAGTAAAATTGAGGGCCGGCGTGCAAGGAGTTGGTAGGAAGCAAACGTCTTGGCTAAAAAATACCTACGAATGAACTGGTATTAGAAGCACAGAACACCAGTTTAGAGCGTAGAAGACAGAACTACCTACGCGAAAGTGATCAACGTCAGAGAGAGAGCTGACACGGCACGCGAAAGAAAGAGTTCATTACTTCTGCTTGTTTGGTCATTGCCCTGAAGTTAGTAAAAAAAACTTATCAAGTGGTTTGTAATTATTTTAATTATATTATTTTATATATATTTTGTTACAGAGCTTTTAAGTATAAAATGCATAACTGACGTAATTAATGGATAAGGTCACAAAAATTTGAAAAGTAATTTTTCTAACATGACCAATAGATTGCTTAGAATTAACGTCAGTTCATTTTGATTATAAGGCAGATAATGTACCTATACTATAAATCGCATCAATATAAACAGCTATGGTGGAATTTGTAAGTTTCAAAAACGCGAGTGTTGACAACAAGAAAAATATAGCCTTAAAAACCCATAAAATTAATCCAGTTAGAGCCGAAACTACTAATTCAAGCAGATTAGTACCATAGCTTGGCACTTTAATGATATGTTTTTGTAGGCATGCAAATAGTTTTTGACGTATCAAGATGGCATTTTTTATTAAAATTGCTGGACAGATGGAAAGACATAAAAATGTATAAAGTTCAATTCTAAAAACCTAGCACCGCCAAGGCTAAGCATTAGACAGAAAGGTTGCCGACGAAATTTTATTTGTTGTTATCCTAAATGAATTAAAATCCTGTGTGATCCCAGGTTTCTCTGTTTTTCCTCTTTAGTTTGCTTTATTTTGAAACGCATTAATGATAAGCAAATTAAAATTACTATTATTATAATAATACAAAAAAAACGACAGGGTTATTCATTGCTATATTGTTTATTAATGAATTATATCTGCTTATAACATGGTCACTATAAACACATAATCAATACTAGATTACACTGGCACCATATTAATAATAAAATAAATATTTTTTTATATCAACTATTTTTTATATTGTAACTACTGTTAGCTACAAAATGCATATTATTTTTTTTTCTTGCTGTTTCTTCTGTAGCTAGATTTTTTAACTAAAAAAGTTCCTTATCTCTGTGATTACATTTTAAGTTTATATTAATTTGCTCCTTTCCGAAGCTATTATATTTACATTAAATCTATTTACCTTACGGGTAATTAGCCCAGCCGCAAGGGCCAGGTTACCTCGGGTCAACTTGAGCCCAGTTATACCTCGGGTCGTCAGCGTCTAGTTCGTTATCCTCCTAAACGGAAAAGAAGTAGAGATCACAGAAGAAATTGAAAAATACAAGATCAACATAATCGGTTAAAAAGAAAGAAAACGCGGAGAAAACCCTAGATAACAACTACTCCTTAAGATACTCAGAAGTAGCACCAAATGAAAGACCGAAAGAGGGTGTGTGAATTATAACGACACCAGGAATAAACCGACAGCCAGCGTGGTCCCGTGGTTGAGGGGCGCGCTGCGATACTGACGGACCCGGGTTCATTCTGTTATTTGGCGGATGGCCTACTCAGTCACTGAAAATAATTGAGTACCTGAATTCACTCGAACAAGGGGTAATAATGGCGGTGCTTGCCACATCGCCCGCATCAGAGATGATGCGCGACGACCGGGCAGAGAGAGCGAACATGTGAGAGTCTTAACCTCTCAAATAATAATAATAAACTAAATAGTCACTTAGTGGGAAAGTATTAGATCCAGATTAATGTATATAATAACGGAAATAGAGGGAAAGGTCAGAATTATTCAGAAGATACACATGTCAAAGTATTCTACAAAGAATCACAAACAACCCTGAGCAAGGTCCGTCGAATAACTAACCAAATAATTATCACAGGAGATTGGAATACAAGAATCGGAAACGATGCTACGCAAGGACTAGGAACAATGGGACCATTTGGTGTAAAAATGACAACAGAGATCGCACGATAGAATTTTTGTAGTAACAATTAGTAAATACTTTATTCAAACATAAGAAAATCCACCAAATTACATTTGAAGCAAAAACAAGAAGACCAACATGGCAAACTCTTGAGAAATAACGTAATGGATGTGAAGGTCATTAGATGAGCTGAATTAAACAAGGACCATAGATTACTAATATCAAACTGGAGATATAAAAGGACGAAAAATAAAATATATAAACGGATCCATACTGAACAATTGAAAAACCCTGAAATAAGACAATAATACGTAGATACGGTTACACAAAAATTAATAACAAGAAAAGAAGAAGAAGTACAATTGGCACAAAAATGAGACCTAAATAGAAGATGGATAATTCTAAAAGAAGTACTCCGCAGCACAGCAGTAGAAGTATGTAGAATGAAGACAGTCAATACAAAAGGTAGTAAGAAACAAACAATATGGTAGAATGACGAAGTCAAAATTAAAGTGAAAGAAAAAAAAAGCTTGGAGTAACTACATAAGAACGAAAACAGAGGAAGATAGAAGAGAGTATATAAGGAAAAGAGACCAAGCAAAACAACATGTGCAAGAAGCAAAACGTACTACATGGCAGGAATTCGGAAACACACTAGAAGACAATTTTAAACATAATAATAGAAAATCTGACAAACTATGAAAGGACTATGAGGAAAATATGGAAAGGCAATCCGAAATATCAAAGATGAAAACAACAAAACAGAAACTGAAGATAATAAAATCCTTAAGACTTAAAAAGTATTCTATAAAACAAAGTTTAAGACAAAACATCAAAGGATTCGATAACAATAAAATAACAGAAAAGAACAGTAAAGAACGTAATTAAAAAAGTAAAACTAGGAAAATCGGCTGGAAAACAAATTAAAAGATGAAATAGAAGAATGATTAGAGGAAGAACAAGCAGCTTTCAGAAGAAACAGAAAAGCACAGGACCATACGTATGTAATGAGAACTATAATAGACAAACTTCTAGAAGTAAATAAACTCATACCTTTAGCATTCTTAGATTTCACTGCAGTGTTCCGAGAGGACTATATAAAGCTATTAAACAAGTATTAGAAAATGTTACGGCACAAGTACGTTTAAACGGACAAACCGCTAAAATCTTTAACTTAGAGAGAGGTACAAAGCAAGGGGGACAGTCTGAGTCCACTATTACTTATAATAGTTATGAACCAGATAATAAAGAAAAGCAAAAGAAGAACATAAACCACCAAAATTGGAAACTGGTGAATGAGACCCGTGAAAATCCAGTCACTAGTATACGCATATGACATTGTGTTGATGGTGGATAAAAGAAGAAAATTACAGGAAGCAATAAACATATGGAATAATCGAATTAGAGAAAAGGGAATGAAAGTAAATGAAGAAAAAAGCAAAATAATGAAAATAACAAAGGAAAATCAGGAAGGAAACCAAGAAGATGAAAAGATATATTGCAATTATATAGAAATAGAATGGGTAGATATACTTGAATATCTAGGTGTATAATTAGTAAAGATGAAAATATAGCCAATGAAATAAACAATAGAATCACAAAGACGAACCACGTATACTACCAACTAATCGGAAAAAGATAAGTGGAAACCAAAACTAAATTAGAAATACATAAACAAGTATAATTATCAGTACCAGAATACGGATCTGAAAGCTGGGTACTTAACGAAAAAAGTACAAGTAAAGTACATGCAGTAGAAATGCGTTACCTTAGGAAGATAGCAGGTAAAACAAGACTCGATAAGATTAGAAATGCGAGAATAAGAGATTCACTAGAAGTAACACGACTAGAAGAATCACTAGAACAAAAACAACATAATGGTTTGGACGTGAATGACACGAGACTGGCAAAGCAAATTATGGAGGAAAAACTGGAGGGAAAGAAACGAAGAGGACAACCACGGATGCAATGACTAGACTACATACACAAAATTGGAAGGAAAATAGGAAAATCAGAACAAGAACTAAAGAGACTGGCTAACAACCGACCAGAATATAAGAGATGGCTACAAAACCTAACGCCGTAAGGCAAAATGGGAAAAAATAAAGAAAAATTAATTTGCTCTAATATTTATTTTTATCAGCAGTATTCAATTGAAGGTCATATTTTTATCTAGCTAGATTTTACTAATACATTAAAATAATTTTTATTTACGATTAAAACCAGTACAGCATATGTTAATAGGTCACCTACCACGTTCCAAACTTCACCTGCTTTTTTATCGATTGGAGTACGAATTAGTTTTGTTTTCTATTTTTAGCCCTTAAATAACGGCTAGCATGGAGCTTCAAAAATAATTCTTCCTTAATAAGTTAGCCGAAGTTTTCTTGCAGTGTGGAAGGGTGGACTTTAACTTCGCTTTTACGTTCGAATTGTATTTAAAGGGTTATTGAAGCGATTGATGAGCAAACGTTAACGTCAGTCTGCCAAGAATTGCTTGTCGTTTTGACGTGTGTGGTGACGTAAATGTCTTTTTACTGCATCATTCCGCGGGCATCTATTTGAGGACGCCTTATTTCGGTCTCAAGAAGCTTTTACGGATGTAATCTTTGGTTTGTCTATTTTCGGTGACTGTTTTTAAGGCGAGAAAAATAAATATGCACGGACGCATGCCAGTTTGCGTTGTTTGTTTGTTCGATATTGTTATTTAGATGAAGGACAAAAACAAGTTTATTACCTTTTTGTACGTAACAACTTACTAGTGACGTTGACTAGCATCTGGTAGATTACACGACGTGTGGACTTTGTAGCGAAATACAGAGCCATTAAAATTGGCCGCGGTTTAATTATGATGAATAATGTTTTGCTACTCGGGGTCGACTTATAATTCTTCTTCATCTTAAATTAAACTTTCGTTAAGTTGCTGTTTAATTGATAACAGATGTTAATATTTACTTAATTTACAATTTTACAAAACGAAGATGGCATTGCTAGTTATAAGTGTCTTTTACCTACATCAATTTTTTACTTGTGTACTCCCTTATTTCAGCCTTGTATTCCTGCTTCCTTCTTTTTATTATTCCTGCTAATTGCATATTTTATATTATTTTAATTAATTTTGTTTTGATAATATTTATCGTTGGCTTTTTGTTTTTTCTATTTCTTTTAGAATTTCCATTTTATTGGCTTTTTTTTAATTAGGTTATGTATTTTTCAATTTTCTCAATATTACGCCTCCTTCTTTATCTTACGTCATAGATTTTTTATGGAGTCAGGAGAGATCGACCAAATTTGGAAAAATTGTTAGCAAGGAGGGGATTTCTGATAGGAAAGGAACAAAAAAGTTGATATGTATGTTCAAACATGCACAGTGAATCCCATAATACTGGATCATTACATCACAATACATGCATGACACTATGGCATTTATTTCTACCAATTTTAGAGTAAGCGTTTATGATTCTCCTCATGGACCTCAATACAAACGTAAACGCGTCGCATCATAGACCGACGCACTCGTTCACATAGGTATTTCAGACTGTTCAGGAACTGGCTCAGCATTGCCTCGTTTGACCCATCTGTCGATAAAGCTGTTGTTAAGGGACTTATGGATGTTGACAAGAGTTAGAACTTCATTATGCATCTGTTACATTGCCTGTATACTGTTACTGGCGGATCGTCAGTCAATAGAGGTAGTGTCTGTTAAGAATAGACAAATACAATGGACTATTGACGGGTTGTGGAAGAAGGCCTATCTAGCTGGTTACCAACATTTCCAAGAAGAGGATTAACGGTAGAATTTTTTAATTAAATCGTGAGATAATAATTAATAAACAGTGAAATAGTGACAACGTAATCAGAACGAATATACTCACTATTACGAATTAAATTTACTTTTTTGGGGAGACAAATGGGTGTAAATTAAAAACGCAGTATTTATGGAGGCTATAAACAATAAGATAGTATCCAGATAAAACAGACATTGGAGTGTTTTATTATTCACTCACAGTAGAGTTCATAAACACGTACAACCTTCAGTTATTAAAAACAACCGCATATGTACGTATACGAAGAAAAATAGTACATAAGTAGAAATAAATCCGTTTGAAAACTTTGCTTTTTGTTACTTCATGTAAAGGAGACATTCGAGAGTTAGCGCAATTATTTCTTATTATTGTAAAAACTAATATTTATTATTAATAAAATGCTGAACGCTTTACTCTAATGAATATTCACGAGTCCCCCAATCTACGTGTTTATTTTGCGGTTCCATTGGCAATTAGATCGCAAAGCGACCTTCAGCTTTGACTTTTATACTCAATCACTTACAAGTTTCCACAAATGCGTTGTAAATCCTAGCGCTCAGACCCACCAATTATCAGTCTTATTTTATTTTATCTTAATTTAGCCTATGATGAGCAAAGTGAAACATACGAAACCTCTGCCACTTGATTTATGGTTCATTGTTGTTAAGGCTAGGAACTGCGGATTTAAAATTGGTATTTTTGCCGCCGCGGTGCATATGAATTCATGTAACAATCCACGAGCGTGTAGGAAGTAATTCCTAAATTATTGTGCATTTAAATGAAGAGATCTCGTCGATAACATTGTGCATGGTGCTGGGAAATACAACGGCGGATTATTCTTTGAGAATCGATTTTTTGCGACTGAGATTGCTAATTAATCGGTTAAAACAATAAACAGGCCGCTCCAGACATTGTAAGTGAGCTCGGGTTGCACTTTTTTTGGTTTGGCTGCGAACAGCTGAGGTCACTTCACGTAGGCACAGTACGGTTTTGTACGTGCTGCCTGCAAATCCGCAATAAATTTTGACTTGTTTTATGCTAAGCAGCACCGAACCTATTTCTAGTTACGCAACGAGCGCAATAACATAAAAATACGATTTTTTACGATTTCATATATTTGGTTATCTGGAAATATAGGATAGTGCGGGGGTTTGCCTTGAGAAATATAAAAACAGGACAATAATCGTCTCAGGCGTTAAAAACAGGAATTTACAAAAAGTTGAAGAAACTACTTGACGTAATTAGCTATTAAAAACGGCATTACTTCAGAAATGAGTCACATCAAGGATATTGTTTAAAAGAGAAATTGCAAGCAATTATTGTGTTCTCTTCTCATATTTTTAGTTAGGTCTACAAAATCTTAATAGTTATTACATTATTATTACATATGTTTAATATTATATGTTTGTATTCATACATATCTGTCACATTCAAAGGTTACTTGATAGTATGAAAACCTTAAATACGAATTAAAAACGTTTAAAGTCAATGACCATCGATTGTAACAGATATATATATATATATATATATATATATATATATATATATATATATATATAAATATATAATGTAATGTATGTAATGATCAAGTGTTACGCAATGTATACGGGCTTTTTCCTATATGTATAAAAGCCTAAAACGTTGTGACAAAGCAAACGTCATTTTGACGTTTTAAGATTTAGCTTGACAGTACATATGTCGTTTTAAATGTAACTACTGACCACATAACTGTTAAAATAGTATATTCTCAAACGTTGCCTTAATATTTACCAACAAGTTAAACTCTTATTATTGGTAATACCGAGGTGCAATTACAAAACGCCAGCCAGCCGCTGCGATGCAGCTATCGCCTAGCGCAATGATCCTTCGAGCTAAAAAACGACGGACAGACGGATGGACAGACAGTACATAATAGGATTTTATAAACAGTTTTTCGCAATTAATAACAATAAGTTTTCTTTAGACCTCCTTTATTATTTTTTACGCTTTTTACCATTATAGTAGTAATATTTATTTGGATATGACGATAGATTTACAATAAAGGCCGCTCCGCGGCTTATTAAAGTATGCTTCTATGCAAAAGATGGTAAAGCTTTCGAGCGGTGTGCGTTGAGGCGCTTCGCGCCTTGTAAGAAGTACATGACCTACCTTCTCTCCCTGTTAAATGTAGCTAATGTTACAAAAGATGGCAACCTCCAAAGAGATTGAACCCACAAACCACGCGTATCGAATCAAACTCGCTACAAACTCGACCAATTGGGCACTACGGGAAAGCGCGCTTTGTGCGCTGGTTCGTTCGGCCCGTTTTTCTGTCATTTCCGGCATCTGCCAAGACTTAAAATTTTTAAATGGGCTATTTTTTAGGTCACTTGCACTGTTTTCTTGAAATCCTGATCGTGGATTCGGATTCTACGTCAAATTTGGCTTTCTCTCTTTGGCCAGGGTATTCTATGTGCTATCCTTACAGTTTATAGGGGGATATCTATTAAAATAATTTCCCTACTAGGTATGTAATCAAAATGGTAGCAGTACTACAAACATAATGTGGGTGGGGGTGGAGGTCAAAATGGTTTATGATTTAACACTTAAAATTTCTTAGAACTTTTTAGTATAGAATTTTTAAATTAACAAGCACATCCCTTAAAGCGATGATTTTAATATTTAAATAAGCATTTTTGTTGGTGAGATTGGCTGCAATGAATAGTAATAAATCTCATTTTAAATTGAATCTGCGATTATCTTATAAATTAGACGTTATAATGGCTTGGTCCAGTCAGCACTTTTAGTTCTCCGTCATGTTTTTTTAATCATAATTACGCAATGAAGAGCCGCAGTTTCATCCGCTCCTACCTTTTTGAATTAACGCAATTTATGGCGGTGTTATGCTTCGTCTCTACTGCTTATTGTATTGTTGTTAGCAAGATAGGCCGCAGGTCCAATTATATTTTTGCTTGTAAACTTTACAACCTCGCTTATTCTCAAATTATGATAACGACAAAATAAAACTAGCAGATTGCAGTAACTTTGGGTTGGGCGTAGGTTAGCTGTCGATTAGTCTAAAAAATGAAGAATTGTATCAGTTTTAGATGATGTTTATTGAAATGCAATCATTGTATAACGTGTAATGCACGGGAGCTGTTTTGCTTTATTGTTCATTAAACAATGGGACCTTTGTTCTGCTGTTTTGGTGTATTATTAATTTCACCTTCATGAAACTGATGTTTATCTTAATTGCAGGTACAGATTTTGTTTAACGTTAAAAAGGTATTTGCGCATTTGCAGCAACAATATAAAGCTTTCCACGTGCTATATTTAAGTAGCTAGCGCTACCATAATTATTAATCAATTATCGGATTTAAATGCACAATTACAACATTAGACTTTTATTGGTAGCGATAAGCCTCCAATAAATAACTAGTCTTTCAAACTACTAAATTTTAAAAACGCGGACGTGTTCATATTTTGCTTTCTAATTTTACTTAAATTAGTCACGTTTTTTGGAGTACTCCTGCATCTTTATCTAAATTTAGTGGCCTTTAGAAAATTACATGTGTGAATGATTAAAATACCGACATACCTAGCTACATTTTGCATATCTACATAATCTATTTATAAACTTATAAACAGATTTTTCCCAACGGATAAATAGTTTTTTGATCCTGTTATCGTGAACGAAGAAGTTTTTGAAAATTGCGCTCGAATGATTTAACATCAACATCATCGTCAAATTTTTGTCCTTTAAGTTCTCCTTTTAGTAGTCCAAACAAATGGTAATCGCACAACAATAAGTTCGGACTTAGAAAGGGTGATTCAGTGTAGCGCAGGAGAAAAGTCTCAATTTTTGTTAAGTTCGGACAGCTGCATGAGGCTGGGTGTTCGAAATGGAAATTCGCCTTTTCTGATAATATGCTAGTTTTGTTTGGATTAAATTTTTGAGAAATGTTCTCCTCAGCTACACTGGTCTTTGGACGGCGTTGATGACCTTTATTTTCATCTGCTTTTCGCCCTTCCCAAAAGTTATATACTTCAGTCTTCTTGAGGATTATGTCTACGAACTATGTCTAAAGTCTTCTTAAAATCTCTGATGTTTTTACATCCTTTGTTGTGAGAAACTTGATAAATAATCTACAAGTATACATTTTGGCCTAACATATTGATAGTGACCAAAAAAATGTTAGTGCGAGATGCCCTCAGAGGAAAATCGCTTTCAGCCATACCTACCTACAACATTCAAAAGCCGAACTCTCTCCGTTCACTTCACGGCGCATAAAAAAGAAATTCCCATTTATATTTGATTCATCCAGGCATTTTTCCTCTTACCATGGTATGCACGATCTTGGGTTCAATTTGCTCAATATTTAAAATTGTTAGCTTCAACTACTCTATTCTGTTGTAGCTTTCAAGAAAAAATATATTATTTTCTCCTTTATAATATTACTTTTGTATAAGCTAAACAAAGAACTAAAAAACATAAACCCTAAATATAGATAGTAATTAACAGGTTAAGAACCAAATAAAAAGCAAATATTAAACATGCTGATCATATTACTAAATACAAATATGCTGGGTTCATTTCCATTTTTTAATTTTATTAGTGGGAGTTTCAGTACTCTTAGACATAATTTAAGAAATTAAAAGATTAATTTAATTTTTTTAATTGCCATTTTTGAACTTCAGTCGAATCAATATTCATCGATTTTTACGGTACACTGGGTAACTATATATACGACACCTTCATTAAATTTGTAACAAACTTTTTAAAAGCATATTTATTTACCTAACAGTACTGCTAAATAACTTACGCTATCATGTTGTAGCACATATAAAATTATACTAATAGAGTATCCTGCCTAAATTTTGTGCAATATACGATTACAAATCTAAAAGCTGATCATTTTTATCTATGCAAAATGTAGTAATTTTGAAAACCAGACTCGATCAACCAAATAAATACTGATTATTAATCGACTTTCTAATTAAAATTTAGATAGAAATGCATAAGTTGGTAGATTAATAATAGTTCCCCGTAACAGGCCTTCAAGGCCCTTTGGGGTCGTAACAGGATAGATCTAGAGCCTACGGTACACAAGGGTAGTAAACGTGGCTAGCGCTACGTACCGACCGCCTATTATTACCCCAGATTTTGACCTCCAGGTACTCATTTATTGCAGCCCGAGTCGAGCTGGGCCGCAAAAATGCCAGTGATCGAATTGGCGAGAGCGGGATTCGAACCCGCAACTCTTGGTTTCATAGTCTAGCGATCTATCCACGAAGCCACCACGGCTCCAAGTTGGTAGATTACCACAAGAAAATGTTAATATGTTCTGTTTTGCAAAAGGTTTTTTATTTCTTTCATTTATTTGACAAGATTAGCTTTAACATATATTTAAGTTCACCTTTGATATCTTAATCTAAAATTCAATCCATATTTAATTGTACTAATTTATTTAATGCTAAATATTATTCAATTAGGTAAGATTTACTATATTACCTATCAACTTGTTTTGAAGAAAAGATCAACCAACCTGTATATTTGACTAAAAAGGTCATCGAATCATCTTGGCATAGCTTTAAGTATTACTGAAGAATTCAAATTATTTTTCTGCTTACCTACGATGCTAATAGTGTCAAATCTGGAACCTTTTTGTAACTTTAATATTTTTTTGATTTCAGACTTTCTTTTCATACCCATTATATTTGGTACAATTTTATCATTAAAAAAGTATTATTAGTATTTGCTCCCGCATACCATAATTTTATTATTATTATTTTGATTTATTTTGGATTTTTTATCATTATCCTCACAATCTTTTTTTTTGTTACTATTTTGGCTAGGGTTGATAATCAATAAAAATTAAAGTGCTTTAAAGCCCTTCCTGGATCATTCATAGTAGAATATTTATAGAAATTTTCAATTACTACAGGAAAAACAACATGAATAATTTATGGTTCTTTGTTCTTTATTTCTATAGATGTGAAAATAAAGACCTTATAAACATTCGACAGCAAAAGCTGTCAAGCAAGGATTGGAAAAGATCTCAGGTGTAATAATAGACAAGTTAAAAAACAACACTTTAAATGAAAAACAACAAAGCTTTTGGCGACACTACATCCCATTTAAAGATTAATTAAGGTCTTCTGAAACAAAGATCGTAACACATCTAGTAACAACAAACTTCCTCATGCTAGATAATAGACTCTAAAGTAAAACAAGTTTAATCATAGAAATATTTGAGGCACAAAATACGAAAAGGGACAGATACTAAATTTGAGAATTAAAAATTAGAATGGGATTAGTTTTAGTTGCTTTTTGGAAACTGAGGGATGTATTTTTCAGAGATCAAATGCCCAACGCTAAAATACGCCAAATGACTCACATGGCTGATGTAGTTAAGAAAATGGTTAAATTTAAATAGAACTTGGATGGATAGCAAGAACCAAGGACGATCTGTGGACCAAACAGGTACTATAGCAGCGATCAGACAAAGAAATATGTAATAGAGGCCATTCACCAACTACATGGACGAATGATATTAATAGAATCAGCTCCTATTGGGTTTATGAAGCTCAAGATAGAAACTGATGAAATCATTTAAGAGAGGTCTTTATCCAACAGTGGCCAGTTGAGGGTATTCGATGGTAATGATCATTCTTTTCTCTCAGAAATGCTGACGATTTGCTATAATCGAAGGCTTTTTGTAATCAAATCTGATTAACTATGGAATAAAAAGGCCGTATAAAATAAAAATATTTTTTGGCAGTTTATGAGGCAATCAAATTGCTGCAGACATGCAAAGGTGACTAAAATATTGTCTACTAAATTTCTTTATTTTAACTACTTGTGTAAAACTAAATTGTTACGCCATGAATAATTCCCTTTTCTGCTAGATACTAGCGCCTAAAATGGTGAAAAAGAGCTTTAGGTTATTTATGGAAGTATGGGCTTTGATGTTCTATTCATAAATGGGTAGGTTCAAGAAGGAGCTATTTGTTAAGGCCTAACATTAGTTAGGATATTAATCCAGATAATATTGATGACCAGATCGAAGATTTCCAACATGCTCTTTCAAATATTGCAGATGATTGTGGTAAGTTTTTTACGTTCTTGCTTGTGATTGTGGTTAAAGATCGTTAAATGAGTTATTTTACCCAATATTTTTTTTAATTCTCTCTTTTTAACTCCAGAAGCAGGAGATTGTTTTATTTTCAATGTTAAGAAGTTTGATGATTAAGCGAATAAAGCCTGTATTAAGTCTTTATCAAAATCAATTATTGGAGTAAGTCACCCTTTAACACAGCCTCCAAAGTGGTAATCACAATATGAAAATTTGTAACCGCAGAAAGTTTTTTTAAATCAATTATATCATTAAAAATTACCAGTACTCCTTATATCAATGCCCAGAGGAACTTCTTCAAAGGTAATAGATAGGTGTGATAGAATTATTACCAGTTTTAACGACCCTTTAGAGGTAAAGATGAACGAAATCTTTATAGAGCTTGATTCGTGGTTTATTTACACAGCACAATCCTTTGCTGTTACAGCTTCAAGGAGATTGTGCAGAAAGATAATCAGGGTTCTGGTTTTCACTCTTCAAAGACGGTTAAAGTTCTCTTTCAAACTTTACATATTGAAAATTGAAAAATTGATATCAACAATGCTGCTAAATGGAAATTTGGTTTTCTAGAGGCAGACTACCTTTGCTAAAGGCAAGAACTTTATTACCTTAAGTACTGACGGGGTTAAGTGTGTTTTGCATGATATCATTTGTGCAGTTCAGCAGCGACGTCAACAGTCATTCAGTGAAACACATAGACATTGGAAACGGTTATTCCCTTTAACCGCGAATAATTTGTTTGACTTTTAGACAATCCATGTTTTCGTACAAATTACATAGGCGAAACATGAATCTTTAGTGTTACTATAAAAAAAATTAGAAAAGTAAAACAATCACACTGGTTCGCTGCACTGACGTGACATCTTCGTCGTACTACTAAAATGAGTTAATGCATTGTTGTCGCAGTATCTTTTCTTACAAACATTCTTTAGAGAGCCGTTAAGATATGTAAAGTTATTCAAAGAAAATTGTCACATCTTTTTTAAGAGAAAAAACTTTTGTGACAAGTAGAGGTAGAGCAGGTCAGTAAGTGACTTGCCGAGAGCACAAAGGCGTCATACACATCCTTGCTAATAATGAATCTGTTGTATCTAATCTGTTTTACCATGTTTAATACTCTTCTATCGAACTGAATTCTTCAGCTTCTGTGTCTTTAATTTTTTTAGATCCATATTCTATTTTATGAAATTACGGCAACTGTTTGTTGTTGGGGTTAACAATTCTTTTTAATATTATAAATTTATAAAATGTCTGTCCTAGTATATAAAATCATTTTTCCATATCGTTCTTGTACATTTTAAACCACTCGTTCCATCTGCTTTCGAAAATTCTTAGTCTTGCTTATAGAAGAATACTTGCACTACTACAAATTTTATCTATTTTAAAACCAGTAAATCTGTGATTGTGGGGCAGCGGCTATTTCGTAGGTATTTCGAAGAAGGTCGTCACGAAAAATATTGACCAGAAAAACCCGTAAACAATTTCCAATATATTGGTTAAGCATTAAAACGGAAATCGCCCGGTAGACTTCGTAACGCTCGGACACCCAAGTAGAACGCGCGATGATTGTCATCATGTTACGCAATATCCTGGAATCGAGTCTCAACGAATACGGAAATGTACCACTGTGATTCCAATAAGATGGCGCTACCTCACACACGGCGAGAATTTTTTGAGAAGTTCTGAGACAAATGTTTTCAGATTTTTATCTTATTACATGACCGGCTAGGTCATCAGACTTGTCCCTTTGGGATTTCCTTCTGTGGGGATACCTGAATGTTGAAGTCTTTCAACTGAAACCGTAGACTATTGAGGAATTAAAAGATATTATTTGCAACGCGATCAGACCAGTACCAGTGTAAACGACTCGGCAAGCAATGCGGAACTTTCACGTGAGGCTGCAGAAATGTATCGCTCGTTCCGGCAAAACATTTGGACATTATCATCTTCAAAACCAGCTGATCACTAAATGGCAAGCATTGTTTTGTACGATGGTATAATAAAACATTAAACATAATCTATCAGTATATATATTGCTTTTTGACATATGCAAATTGAGGCACTTATCATAACGTCGTATAAGATTTGAAATTTCTTCTACAAAAAACCCTCCCGCCTGGGAACGAAGCCACTCTGTAACAGAATCTTTAAGCATAGTGTCATCGTCAAAGCAGTATGACGCAAGCCACTGTTTCAAGTACCTAACGGACCTTTTTGACAATTTTCCGCTTAAGTTCTAGTTTTAACTCATCTTACACGTTAATGCGTCCATATTTCGATGTACGACACTATCACTCATTAAGTTTGACTCGTAAACATTACACAATTCGCGTTGAATTGCAGCTGCCGAAAGTTTTTTCGCACACAGAATACATAATACTGCACGCACTTTACATTTGAAGGGATTCTCTATGACAGTGTTTATTTTCAATTGATGTAGTAGACGAGCAAATTGCCTTCGTATGTAATCAATTTTACTGTATTATATAGTTAATTTAATCTCCCTTGTCACATACACATATGAGAGTGAAGAGAAAATAAATAAGCATAAAATAGTTGTTAAACTTGGTAAATAACCAACATCTGATTGTAGGCACACCGATGCAACAACGTAAAAAAGCCACAGGGTAATTAGCCCCTTTCGTTTTGCTTTGTACCTCTTTTTGAAAAATTCTGAAATTAACACATCTCGCTCCAATTTCCTGGGCGTAAATCCAGTCTGTTGCTATGCCACGATTAAAATTAAAGGATAACTTATGCTTAGTGCAGCTTTTTATAAGGCCGTCATTAATCTTCCCCTACAATTTACTGTTAACGGTTCCATATAATTTCAACAGTTAGTCGCATTGTGCTTCAAGTTAGCTCGGCAACTGCTGCATTTTCGTTGCTTTCAACGCAAACTTGACATAATTACGAGCCGGGGCAAGTGTTACCAAATTGCAGCCTATATGTTGCGGTATTTTGGACGTCCGCGCTGCATGCGTGGCATTGCTGTCCGCCAGAAGGCTGCTACAATCCGTTCGTGGCGGCGCACTTTCGTCATACTCTCCGTGCGAACAGATAGTTAATTGCGCGAATTACATTTGCGAATTTATTAGAGCAGCGCGCCGCGGGCCTGCCGGCTCTCGTTACAGTTAGGATGCTTTCCAATGCCGCGTATCGGAGAAATTTGACGCCTCGTCTATACATTTCTTCGAGCGAACAATGTGCCGTAGGTGGTGGCACGCTTTATATAACAATCATTGAGCAAGAGGACCATCGCTTGCCTGTTTCCTGATGTCCTCTACCGGAAGGTGTGTAACAGCCGCCATGCCAGATGAGAAAGTGGCCGTGTACACAAATCCTTCTCCAAGGTTCTTCGGCGAGCGATTAGAAACGCCGGCATATTACTAAAACGTGTATTGTCCGTCTTGATTTCGGCACCTTCGCCACGATAGAAATCTGCACGTTTTCGAAATCGACACTCAAGCGGTCATTTGCATGTAATTCAGCCAAGCGCGGTTTGTGCTAAAAGTGTACTAAACTAGCATTCAAATTACCTTGTATGGAAATTATTCGACAATGTTAAGTTTTCAATGCCACCTCGAAAGCATAAAATCTACCGCCTTGAGATGTTTACTGGAACTGGAAGTGTTTCTTGAATTGTTAATAAGGGCGATGTTGCTCCTTGTATAAATGAGCGATCCTTGCTGCGTTAGAAAAACGTTCCGCCAAAACTAACGGAGAACTGAAGACGTTGCAAGTGTCGCAATTTCTCAACGCACAACATTCGGAATAAGCAGCCACTTAATGATTTATAAGGAATTGCGAAAACTTTGTCGCGATGTTTAATTATTTAATGGCGCTCCTGCTTAATGGTTCATTTTTCATGCCAGAAGCGTCATTAAGCGCGTTACCTTTGCCTGGTTTTAAATAAACTCGACGTCATTGCGGGTGATAATACGTGCTTCGCACTATCGTATTATCTTGTCTTGTTTAATCTACCGATCAAAGTTTAAATCCGAATTAAATAAGTATTTATTCGAAAATGACGTAACCTTTCTGTTATTGAGTTAATGTTATTTTGAATTATTAAATTGAGCAAATAAGTCCGTAGGTTTTTATTTGAAAGGAATTTTATGATTGGTACTGTTTTTCATGTTTTACCCGTTATCTGGAATTGTTTTAACACCTTTCTATTTTTATTATTTATCCGTTATTCTCTGTATACCCTACTGATTACCTAACTCTAACGAATGCATCTATTTTTTGCGATTTTACTGGCCTTATTTTTAATTTTTCCATTAGCTAGTTTTTTGCTTAACGAAATTAGTGTGCCTAAACGTAAATTTTAATAATCACAAATCTAAATAGGACTACAGACCCATGAGTTTTAGCAGGATTCAAACCTATTTGGCTGCATCCCATATTCTAAAATCGACTCTTCTGACCAGACTGCTTATGTTATAACATTAAAACTTTTTTACTGTTCTAAATAATTGCCGCTTGATTTGACCTTAAATATTAATTGCCAATTTGAACTTCAAATATTTTGAATCTTTTATCTTTTACAACCCTTATGCTAAGGTGTGATAAACAAAATGAAAATGATATTTAAAACAAATTTTAATATGAAGGAAAACGAATGTGTAAAGCTGGCATTTAAAAAATCCCCAAGAGGTGGGTAGTTTTCATAATTTGATGAGTTACGCTTAAAGATCAAAAATATTTTTAGTCGTATCTCCTCAGCTCCTTATCTGATTCGCTCTATTTTCAGATTTTACTTGGTCCTACATATATAAGTACCAAGCTTGATCTAAATATGCCGAAAAATGTAGGAGTTACAAAAGCTCAAAAACATTTTAAGGTCGTTTCCCCCAATCCTTTAACAAACAAAGCCGTGACATAAACTCAATAAATGTGTGTCCAAAATTTTATTTAAAGCGACCGCGACCTTGCTAATTTGGGAACTAAACCTGCTGCGGGTCCAGACAACTCCCTTCTTGTCTATATGACTCATTACCTCCATGATAGAAACCTTTAAACTACCCTTGTTATTATTATCTCATTGACCTTTGCCTTGATCATGTCACACACGTAATAGTCAAAGGGATTGCAGTCGGGGCTGGAGAGTGGCCACAATTTAAGGGACCGGTGGTAATACGTATTGTTCTGCAGCCATACCTGCACGTTTATGTAGCTGTTGGTAATTCAGGCCTTCTCCAAAAAAGCTGCTCTCAAGCCCTAGCACTTTGTATCCACAACGGTAGGTAGTTCAAAGGCACCTTGGCAAATCCAAAAGCTATTATGACCTTCCTATCCTGGATAAAGTTCTTTTCGTCCGAAAAGAATCTTAGGTAGCCAGTGCTGTTGTGATTGACGTCATTTAGTATTGTTTGGGCTTTTAACTTCTCGCCTATTTTATTTTTTTCGGTAAATAGTTGACGGTTCTTCAGGACAAAGGATTTGTAGTACAGGTTCTGGTGTACTGTTAGAGTGACGGCTGACCTCTCCACGCTTGTTTCTCTTCAATTCGCGAACGTATTCTTGCAATTAGATCTCTTGCTGCGAGTTGCACTGTCAGTAATTACTTCCTCTCGCTGGTCAGATTTCCTATACTTCTTGGTTAGATTGTAAGCTTGGGTGTTTTTGTAGTCAAATACAACCTAAAATAATTTGGGATTTATTTTGACGACCCTGTACTATATTTGGAAGACCGTAATACACATTACACAACTATGTAACGAATAACAAAACAGTTATATATTTTTTTATTTATAGTGTTATTTAAGCCAGCCTTTGGTATCTTACTGCCAAAAATATATTGTAGCATTACGTCTCAATATTGAAGTTTTTTTTTTAATTTAAGGCTGCAATGTAGCATTGAAGAAATATATGTACATAAACATATTATTCGCACAGGAGAATTAAAGCTCTTGAAACAACCTGGTATTAACATCCTTCTACACTACTTGGGCGTATCAGAAAAAATTGTATTTCTTTGTATGTTTCTAAATACGGTGCAAGAAAACAAACTATTTCAAGTTCATCATAACATTAATTATATTTCAGCAATTTATATTTTCATGTATTCTGTAGAATCATAAGATTTTTTAAACAATTACTTTGTACATTTTGGTTTATTATGACCTTCAAGGCTGTGTGTTACTACTGCAATGACAGAATTAATGATTTCTCAAGAATATTTGAAGTTCCAAACTGAAATTTATTATTTGAATTGCCCGCCGTTAGAGTTCTGTGAAGTTAGAACTATTTATTTGTACAGTAGATATCTAAACACAAACACAAACATCAATATCACTTAAGATAATATAAAAACAGGCTATTGAGAGGTAAAACTTGTTTTTCTTTAAATAGCTTTGTGAATCGTCAAAATTTTCGCATCTGGGGTTGTGAAAATACACGTGCTATACAGGAAATCATACACACGTCCAAAAGTTCATTGTCTGATGTACGTTGCAGGCTGGAGGTATCATTGCCCCCTACTTTATTGAGAAGAAAACTGGCAACGCTGCCACTCTCAATGGTGTACGCTATTGAACAATGTTAACCAACTTTTTTTTCGATGAAACCAACGATTTTAACTAGAATGACCTTTGGTTTCAACAAGATCTAGCCACATGTTATACAACATGTGAAACACTCATCTTATTTCAAACTTAACTGCCGGACCATGTTGCCAATTCCGAATTTTTCACTATTTTGTAATTTCACTAATGCTGTACCGTCAGTCAAGGTCAAATGCCTAGCTAAATAAAATCCGTATGTGACTAAGAATTAAATTGTATATGAGCGTAATTTAGAGTGCATAGATTCACACGAACGCATTTTGTGTCAAACCGGAACCAACGAGTACCTCAAGCTTCATCATTTTAAAGACCACCGATGCTGTTTTGAAGCTACCACTTCGCTGTTCTCTCCTCATTAATGCCTAACTCAATTTTATCAAGCGATGAAAAGTGGTGCTTTTTTCTCTATAAAGCACAAAATATAAGTGTCAAAAAAGCGAGTAGTCACAGCTCAAAACAAGAACTGTATCCGCAGAACGCTTTGCGCTTGATAGGACACACTTTAAGCTGATACTGTAAGAAACAACATTATGGTCGAGAAGTAATTTCAACGTACAAGCCAAAAAAATTACTGAAACACACTTTCGACGGAACCAAATTACGTTTTTGCGTACCAGTGCGTAATTACGCGTTGCTTTGTCGATTTGGCAAAAATTGTTTGAGCTTGGCTAGGAAATTCTCCCCGACCCATTACATGTCCTCGAACTTACGCCATTACTTAGGCTACTCTCTTAAAAAACGAAAGTTTAACAACGAAACATTGCTTATGATCTCTGATAAAAGGTCATCAACGCCGAGGGGTACACCTTGTTTAAAGTTCAATCATTTTTATTGCATACTTTGTTTCTTAATGTTTGGTTAGGCATAGTTTACAACTGGTGGCTACATCAATACTTTTTCAATGGATATAGTGCGTACTGCCATAGACAAGTGGCCTGGGAGTCTTTAAGCTTGTGTGGAGACTAATGGTGACCATTGTGAATAAATGTGTTGCAATTACACTTACCAATAATCATTTAATAAATCCTGAAAGTATTTTGCAAAAACATTTCATCGTTTACCATGTAGAGGGTTAAACTGTGTTCTTCTCTTTGTGTATCCTATTGATGCTTACTTTTAAGGAAAGCCATCTACATGTACTTCGTAGGATTTATGTTTACTGATAAAATTGGTCAAAATGTCAATTAGGTGTACTGATACAAAAAATTATTATTTGTTAAAGAAAGCTAAGGTGATGTGTGCCTAAATGACCTTTAGGTTTTTGGTGGTTCAAAAGAATGTACTTTATTCTCCAAGAAAGAAACTATTTTGAGTCCGCGGAGTACACAGTACTGATAAAACAATTATGGCATTGCTTCTAACAGTAAAAGTTGCAGTACGTTATCTTTTGTTTTTCTATCTGTAAATAATTTTAATATGGATGGTTTCCTATCTTTTTAACTCTCTTTGGTAAAGTGATATTCTATTAGTTTTAAATATTTGATAAGATTTTTGCGGTGTTCATTTTGTCGATCACTTTACCTTTTTAATGTGTTTTTTATAGTTGATCTATCAATTACAACATTTTTGTTATTACTTAATTACTATATTAAAAAGCGTATTAAATTTTAGTAGCGATGTGAATTATCATATGTAAACAATAAGAGGAAGTTTCTTTGTTACTCGTATTGAAAACTTCTATTCAGTTCTTTTTGGTTTGGTTTCGACTACACATATACACAAGGGGACATCACGCGTTGCGTCTAGCAGCGCGTCCTTTGTGAGAGCCTGTGTGATACCTGCACAGTAAAGGTACATGGGTTTTGTTAAGTAAGCGACAGTACGTAACCTCTATTACTGACCGTGTCAGGCGTGACTGCTCTGGTTGTTAGACCGGATATGCATTCTAGAAGCCTCAGCAGCACATATCTAGCGCTATTTATTACATACCTTTTCACTCAACTATTTATTAAAGCCAGCACAATTAGCGGCGTGGCTTTAAATAGGCGGCACAAAAGCGGCGAAAGCGCGAGCGGCGGCCGGCGGTTTCGAAAATCGGAAAACGCAGGAACGGCTCGGCAGATTAGGATTAGCAGGCCGCGCGGGCAAGGCGAACCTTGCATTTTTCACCCCGAGCTGTGAACACGATGAAGGTTATTCCCGTTGACTGCGCACAGCAGACCATGGATATTCATTATAATACGTAATTATACATGTAAGTATCTCTATTTTTAATGCATTATACACCGCTTAACCTCCAGCTATTTCCCCGATAGTCGTCTAGCGGCATAACCTAAAAAAACTGAAATTAGTCAGTTTTGATATGACGACACATATCTTGAATTTGCTACGACTCCGGTTGAAGGTAACATTTGGAAAATGATAATAAATCTATATTTATTTTGTAACAAATTTTTGCTAACAAGAATAGTCAGCAAAATTTCACACATCAAACAACGCAACATAAAAATCAATTAACTTATTTATAATATCGTGGAGCAAATTTCGAACACATGTAAACAATTACGTAACAAGTCAGTTTATAACATGGAGGCAAAAATTTGCAAAAATTAGAAAATATGTTACTTATTAAGCTAAGATGATAAATATCAAAAGCTACAAAGTAAAAGTAGACAAAGGAATTGAATTACAGAAAGAAACCTTTCCAAAATACTCAGATCTTCTTTAGATTACATTACCATTACTTTTACAAATTTAAATATTTGAAAGATAAATGTGCAGAAATAACTAAAATAAAAAGTACATATAATCAAATGTTTGTAGTCCAACACATTAGGTAGAAGTTTTGGATTCCTCCGATTGTTAGAATATGAATACTCTGGAAAGCGTAGTTTTGTTGGTCCTAATTTTTATATTAATTTAAGTGAAACTTACAATTCTGGGCGCAACGACGTTAAGGCCATACATATACAGTCTGTATGACAAAAAAGTAACCGTCATCGTTTGGTAAAGTAATATTACAGCATCTATGTTAATTCGTTTGAATATTTTTTTTCTTGTTCTATTGTGCCCTCTATAGTCGCGAATTTGTTATCTTTACAATGAGTGTAAAATTCCTGAAGCGATACGAGACAGTATTTTTAGCGATTCATGCGAAAGGACTGAAAAGATCACTTTTTTCTTCTTCATTTGGGGTCATTTTTTTACAATTTCTTCCTTCAAACGCACCAATAACGCCATATAATAATTGCTATTGATGGTTCTTCCTTACTCAAGATAATCAATGAATAAAATACCGTGCGCATCTCACAATACAGAGGCCGAAACCTTACCAGCTGACATTTGCATTTTTGGTCACTCACCTGACTGCCGATTTGACTCTGGAGTGTAGTGATAGTTTCATGTTTCATCCATTGTCACATACCGCACAAAAAAATCCTTTTTGTTGCGCTGAAACAGCTCCAAACAGCGCTCTAAATCGTCGACACGTTATGTTTTTAATCGACTGTGAGCAAACGTGGTACCCACTTCGAACAGAGCGTTCTCATGGACAAATGTTCATGCAAAATGGTGAATGCACTACCTTTTAATATCTTTAAGGTATCAGCTATTTCACGCAACTTCTATTTACGATCGGCCAAAATTATTTTGTGGACTTTTTTAAGTTTTCTGGGACAACTACCGAATTTTGGCGTCATCGGTGTTTGTTGTGTCGCGTTTAAAATCAGCAAACCACTTCTCTACCATTGCCACGATGGAGGAGAGTCCGAATAACACTTGTTAAGCTATTGCTTTGCTTGAGCGGTATTTTTTCCCATTAAAAATCAATGCTTTATCAACACACGAAATTCAGATTTTTCCAATGCTTTGAAGATTACAAAAAAAGCGTCACTAAAACCACTGTAACTTGTGAACTAAACATCAGATTGTCATGAAGTTTTGACACGTACCATTTGAAGGTTAGTACTTCCTAAAAATCATATGGATTTGTCAATAGTGACGCCACCTAACAGTCATCCTACGAAGTTATTGAGTGATGTGTTATATGCGGAAATCAAAGGCATTCGTTAAGAAGTGACGAAAGAGATGTTTGGAAATGTAGATGAGAAAAGAATAGATCGCATGAAAACAACAAAAAAGGATAAAGCAATCTTATCTTTTTGAAAACAAGAAAAATATTCCGTTACGCTGTGCCCAAATGAAATTCCGCAAGAAACGAATCCGAAGTCGCCTGCGTGAAAAAAGTTTCTTCTCGATCAATTTTGAAGGCGCCTTTATTATCAAAGAAATATGTGGAAGAGCGGCCGCGTGGACAAAGGAATATTTGGACTGAGAACGAAATAATGCCATTTTCTTCTTTCTGGCTATAGTATTTTTTACTGAAAGCATGCTTCACTAAGCGTACTTGGATTCTTGAGAATATAGTAAAACACTCCGTAAAAATTCATGTTTGGAGATACTTTTTTAATCGCGACTTTTTGCCTTTTATGTTTACGGACAATTTAAACGCCAAGAAAATGTGCACCATCCACCAGAAGCGGTTATTGAAGCCAGCTGAAAAGTTTTTTGGCTTTAACAGAACAAGTTGGCTGCCTCAAAAAGGCAATGACCCTGAATATCCCAGCAAACTGTGCAGTGTGTGGAAACAGGAAAATAACATCACTATGATGGAATGACCAATAAGGTCCACAAATGTTGATCTCATTGAAAATGTGGCGATCGTCGCCATATGATTGCGCAGAAAAGCAGTGGAGGTGATTAGACCAGATATCAGGTAATTGCGCAATAACTCATAATGTATACTTCAATGAAAGAAAACATTTTTTCAAGAATACAGTGGCTTTATTATTGAACATACTGTATTAGGATTTGAATTTAGAACATATACATCGTCAATAGGTCATATTACGATTAGTGCTAATCTACATGCCAAATATTACTATTAGAAAATTTTAGATATAAAATTCACGCGATCTTACGTATTAATAAAAATCGCGGAGCCTTAGCTGCTTAATATTCATAAATCACAAGCTGAAACGAGAGTTAAAATTTGAATTGCAATTAAGATATAGGGTTACTTTGTATCTTTATGTGTATCACGCTAAAAAGAATTTTCAAACAAAAATGATTCTGTATTACACTAAATCTTTCAAAACGCAACGTAGCTCACTCGCTTAGACGGTGATTTATAAAAGCATTCCAGGGTGTTCCGTCAACAGCAGGATTATTGTTAACCATATCGCAGTTTGCAAAACAAAGGGATTGCGATATGTCGAGGATGTTGCGGCGAATTGCGCAACGATTAATTTCTATGCAAGATAACCATGCAAATCAATTGACACATCTCCGCTGCTCAGTTGCAGCAATGCGAGGTACTGTCTTAAAACAATCTGTGTCATATGAATGTAGCCGGCTGCATTTTTAAATATTGCAATTAGAGGCAGCCGCTCGCTGCGTTCGTGGGTTGCAACATCTTATGTACTTTGCTCACCTCATTCTACCTATAAGCCTTACGTTCATAATGACGGTTTATGGTACTTTTTTCTGACTAATTATAAAAATAAACTAACAAATATGTAGTAAATATATAAAATTGTTACGCAGCCACAAAAGTTCAAAAGTACAAACTTGAAGACAAGCTAAAACCACATTCGAAGATGATACATACAATTACATAATACATAGCACTAAATTGAAATTTCCTTTTGTATTTAACGAAATATTTAAAATTAATTATATACACATACACACGATTTGCTTTTTTTTCGTTATATGCTTCTTCTAAATTAACTAGTTAAATGTGCTTTACACTTAATGTTTTTGGGATTTGTGTATTATATTAATATGCAAGGTTGATGTGTAAAGGTGGCAACAGTATTTTCGAAGGATCAACCAGTGGAAGTGTCTAAAACAATGTTTTTTCGCCAAGTGTGAATGTTCTTCTGACTGGCCACTGCTTCCGATCCCAATGTTCCGTCCTAGTTCTGGAGTCCTATTCACACAAAAGCGAGAAAATTTGGTGTATCCGTACACAGTACAGACAATTTTCCAGTTTCATTTTCGTTATCAGGTATGTATTTATGTTTATCTATTCCTTACACGCGCCAGCATAGTCCTGCGGTTGAGGGGGGCTGCGATGTGGACAGACTCGAGTTCATTCCTGGAGCTTTATGAGGCCAATTACCAAGATAATGGAGTACCTGCGTTCATTTCGAACAAGGGGTAATAATGGCGGTCGTCTAAGGCGAGATACTTGCCATATCGCCCCCCATCAGAGATGGTGCGCAACGACCTTACACAGTGGCGAACATATGAGAGCCTGAACCTCTTAGCTCATAGGCTGTGATTCCATGCGGAATGTTAGAGCCTTAACATTATTCCTTACACATTCATTTGGCCCCTCCCGAGAACATTTTCGCACGTTATAAACATTGCCATATATAAATGTCATTAAAAAATGATTGTAAGGGGGTTTTAATGGGGCGATGAAAGAAACTATCGATTTATCATATACATGATTTATTTAACAGGATTTGAATTATATTTAAGTAAATTTATAAAACAATGAGAAAGTGAGGGGCAACCTAAGAGCACTAAGAACCACTGTACAAGCGCGAGGACCGGTAGCGGTGTCGATGCGGCGGGTATAGTCGAGCGCAGCTTAGCCTGTTTCCGACAAGATGATGACTGCAACCAGAGATCAACCTAAGCCGATGCAACGGTTACAGCCGAAGCGTGCCGAGAGCAGATTGGCGTTAGAATGCAGAGCGTGCCCTTTTATAGAAGGCCTGGTACCTCGCGGAGTCTTGCGGCGCGGGGAGCGGGCTCTGCACGGCTACTCGGCCTGCACGCGTTCACGCAGTGATCACCGTGTTACATTACCATTTTAAATTCTCACATTTTCATGATTTTCTAATACGGAATTTTGAAGGTAATTTTCGAAATCTTTTAGAAAAATCCATTTTAACACAGCTCTTTATTTGAAAATAACAGAAAAAAATAGCAAAATTTGCAGATTAGTGTTATTAATGAAAACTGGTGGACATTGTTTTCTCGTAAATACAAGGTATTGAGATTCAGTTTCGTTAATTTTAAATTTCCATTTTTTGTCATTTTTTCTAGCTGAAAGACATGTTTCTGATGATTTGTACTCAGGATGCCGTACAATCTGCAAGTGTTCCTATTTTAGCGTAGTTGCTGAAAAACCAAATTATAGATCAGGTACAGTATTGGCTTCAGAGCCCTGCTCTAAGGAACACTTCATTTGATATATTGGAATTTAAATATTGCATAATTTACTCTTGTTCTGAAAAGTCTATCATCTAGATACGATTTTAGTAAGTTACATAACGAAGTTGGTAGGAATTGTTTAATTTTGTATAATAAGCCATCATGCCTGATCTTGTCAAAGGCTTGCTTTATTTACATCTACAAAGATGTCGTACAATATTTTTGGATCTGCAAATCTTATTGCGATTGTACTAGTGGATAGTTAAATGTTCCTAGCGGAAACCAAACTGATGTAGGAAACCCTTTTAAATGACATAGTAATAATTTTGGCAATAGTAATGAAATTGCAGATAATAAACTTATTTGTCTATTAGTTACTTCCTTTCTAGACTTTAAGATGCACATAATTTTCGACTTTTTTAACTTTCTAGTCCAATAATATAGTCTTAGTGTGGCATTAGTTAGCATAACCGGTCCCTTCTTTGGTAGATCAACATTTTTGAAGTTATCTGATTTATTTCTACCACTTTCTTAAGGAATAAAAAACTTCTAGGATTTATATCTGTTGTTGGTATACTATTTCGATTAGTGCCGTTTATGTTGTCTAAAAAGTAGCAAACTGCGCGTTTGACTGCGGTGTGGAAAGCCCTAGATTCATTTCTGAGTTCAGATGTCTGACGAATAGCCTAGTAAGTCACTAAAACTAACTGCATTCAATTCGAACAAGGGGTAATAATGCATTCGTCTAAGACGCGATGCTTGCCACATCGCCCCGTATCAAAGATGGTGCGTGACAACCAGATAAAAAATCATATGAGAGTTTTAACTTTTTAGTTTGCAGGTCTTTTCCCAATGCAGGGCTTAGAATCTCACAATTATTCTTTTTTTTTATTACTTTAAAAGATGTTGATCTGCAATATTATTGGTAGGGGTAAAAACATTACCTAAGTGATAAGTTCTGCTTTTCCTTGGTTAGTTCTGACTCACTGTATTTAGTGATTCAATTACAAAAACGAATAAGAAAATTTTGGGAGGAGATGTACTAAGTTATAATTTTAAAATTCTTGGAGACTTTTATTTGGGTCTAGGGAGTTCTTTAGTATCAGATGAAAGGTTTGAGGTAGTAGTGAAATTTGGTATTCTTTTCCAAGTAAGTGGTATGATTATTACATACACATACGATAATCGGACGAATTTAGTAAGTTTTCTGTTTTACCAATATAGTCCGATGTCTTCAGGATTACTGTAACGTGGCTCTTGTTTGCCTGCAAAATTGCGATATTATTTTGTTTAAGAGCTTTTAAGGTACGTATCTCAGAAGCTTTAATATTTGATTATGATATATCAGATACACCCGAAAATTTAAAAATAAGGAAAATAAGAAATGAAATTCTATTGAAAACGTTCAAAAGCTAACTGATATCATCTATAAGATCATAACAATGTATGAGGTGAAATAAAAAAGCAGCTCTTGCTACTTGCAACTGGCCCGTCAACGCTTTTTCAACGTTATTCACATTTTTTTAAGAATAACCTTTCAGATTAATTGTGGTTGGAGGAAAGGGAAGGAAGTGAGAATGAGATTATATAAGCGAGGAAATTATGAAACCACTTACGTTTCTTTTCTGTTCAACTAAAGTTCAATTTACCACCTTAATAACAAACTTCAATCTTGACTTCCTAAGTTATTACTAGTTTTTCGCAATTTAATTTATTTTTGAGGATATCTGAATGCGGGTTATGTCACTTCATTAAAGTGTGCACTTCATACACCAATATCACTATTTTATTTGCTTTTGAGCGAATTTTAAGTTTTGGTTTCGAAACACATTAAGAAGAGCTCGGCATTGTGCTTACAAGGACTCTTAATCAAAGACCACTCGTTTACCGGAATGTTCATGAATTAGGAACAAAATAAAGCAGGTTTTTCTAACAACCATGAGTTAAAAATGAGTTTACATAACAATAAATAACATTACAAAACATATAAAAATATTTATTTAAACAATGTTTATATATTTGTTGTTGTTTATCCTGGCCCCTTGTATTTCTTTGATAGAAATTTTTATTTATTACTAACTAAGCACTTCATCAGCAGCAGCAGCTTATCATCGTCGAATGTAAGCCTCCCTCAAGTTATTCTGTTCTTTCCTATCCAATCCTGATCCAATCGCACCCTGAAACTGCGGTCTTCCTCTACCTCTTTTACTTTGTCGAGGTCTTCATTCTATGATTCTACGCGTCCATCTGGTATCTCGCATTCTTCTTACATTTTTAACCCACTACCATCTTAAAGTAGTTTTCTATTACATCGGTTACTTTGGATCTTTTTCGTATTTCGATATTCTGTATATGATCACATAGCTTAATATTCAGCATCTTTCTCTCCATGGGCCTTTGTGTTATTTGGAGCTTATGCATGATATTTTTATTGAAGACTCAAGTCTCTGTGCCATACGTTAGAACTAGCAGCACGTATTTATCAAAAATCTTTGCTATCAGTGGATTTGGTGTTTCCGACTAGAATAGGTCTTGTAGTTTTCCGAACGCCGACGAGGCTAGTAATATTTTTCTATATAGGTATACTGTCAGATTGTTCTTTGAAAGATATCTTTTTTTGTCCTAGATATACAAACGCGTCCACTTTTTCTATTATTTTCCTTCTAGCCTGATCTCTTCTTGCTAGTCGATTTTATTTGTTAAATATTTTGTTTTGTTCACGTTTATTTTTTAGTCCCACCGGTTTGGATGCTTCGTTTAGTTCTTTTAACATATCTTCGAGTTTTATTTTGTGTTTCGCTATCAATATTATGCCGTCGCCAAATATCAGATGGTTAAGTTTCTCGCTATTGATATTTACTTCTTTTTCTTCCCATTTTAGTCTTAAACATGTCTTCCATTGCCAATGTGAGCAATTTAGGAGAGATTGTGTTACCTTGTCGTATTCCACAATGTGTCTTGAATTGTTTGTTTGTATATTCGTCTTTATCTGCATTGTTACGTTCTCATCATTACATCATTACATATATTTAAGACGACTGTTTGTATTCATATACATGTATCTGTAACAATCGAAGGTCATTGACTTTAAACGTTTTTAAATCGTATTTAAGGTTTCATATATCAAGTGTTACGTAATGCATACGGGATTTTTTATATATTTTGTATTTAATAAGGGTAGTACCTGTCTTCTATTCTACAGTTAGTTAGAGCATTTAGAACTTACCATATCTCTATTGAGCCAAATGTTTTTTCATAATCTATCATTGCTGCTCATAATTTTGTGGTATATATGTCTGTTGTTTCTACTAGTATTCGTATTGTCTGTAGATGGTCTGTCATACTATAACTTCGCCGAATCCATCTTCTTAGCATGGGTGATAACTATCCAGTTTGCTTGTTATTCTATGTTTTACGATTTTTGTAAACAACTTGTACAGCACCGAGGGAAGACTTATAGGTATGTAGTTTTCTAGTTTATATCTGGGGGTTATTTGAGATAAAAACTACCAGGGCATTTAACCAGGTATTTGGTATTCGGGAGTCCATTAGGCACTTATTGTAAATTCGTTTTAGTTGTTTCAAAACAGATTTATCTCCATACTTTACCATTTCTACAACTATTCTGTCTTCTCCTGGTGCTCGCTTGTTCGACATTATTTTTCAAAGCGTTGTTTATTTCTCCGATCTTGGATTTCTAGTAATTCTTCGAATCCTGCGTTTATAATTTCTTTATATATTATTCTCATATAGAGTTTGGTAAAATGTTTCTGTAGCCTTCGTTATTTCTTTGGTTTCAGTTATTTTTTCATTTTCTTCATTCATCAGCTTTGTTATTGGATGTTCTTCCGCACCAATTTTTGATTGTAGGTCTTTTAAACTTTTCTGTTCCTTTTATTTTCATATTATTAAATTTTCTCTTATCGTGTCTTACTTTTTCTGATGGTTTTATTAATTTTTGTTAGTTTGATTTTATTGGATGTTTTATCTTTTGAGCTTTTTTTCAATTAGTTTTTGTACATAGTCACTTATGTGGTTACCGATTTTATATTATATTTGTTTTATTTAGATCTAGCAATTACACGTCAAGCGTTACATAAATTAAGTAGATGTCTCTGTTATTCATAAAGATGTTTGCCTTCTAAAGTCGGTAAAACTAGTACAGATTTTTCTATTTAAAAAACCTTTAAGCAGTTAAATAGATAGATATAGAATTATGAAATTAGTTTGTCTGAAAACACCCCAAAAAGTTATTTTCATATACTGTGTGTAACGTTGTTCCATGTTGTTGAAAAAATACTACCTAAATCCAATATAAGAGAACTAAAAAGGTTATTGATTATATCCCAATAGTATTTTCCAGTGAGTGTTCTCAGAAAAGCACAGACTAACTACATCTCCATCCTACGTGGCAAACGAAGCTGTCATGTAGGGAATTATCGTGTACCTCATGGGTTTTCACTTTTCACAATGCAGTTGTTTTGTTTCTCAAGGAAGTCGTTGATGAGTTATGATTCTTGGTAATTGTTCCGATCATTTTCAATAACTCCTAACATCCAATTGGAAGATTGCGCAACTAAATTTTATATGGACCTTTAGGTAAGATTGTTTAAAAAATTAATCAAGACAAGCTAAGCTCTTATGGATAGGAGGTGTGAGACATTTGATTTAGAAATATTGTTCAAAGAACCAACTCTTATTGTTAGACATTGTAGAATGTTGAGTAATTTGAAACAAAAACTTATTGTCTCTAATGCTCTTATTAGTCCGACTTCATATACATATTGTAGCTTTAAGTACAATGAAAATTAAAATAAGACGCTTAAATTATTTTAAACTTCATGGTACGACCCTGTAACTAAAAATTAACAATTTCTTTTTGCATAGGTTTGCTGTATTTCCCGGTATCTGAATAATTTTGTCTTGTTGGCCACAAAGCTACTGGCCAGTAGAAGGCGCATTGTAGTTCAGCAATTGATCAGCTGCCCATTAATAATTCCGATTGCGGGCAGCGATCAATCATAGAGAAACGAGGCTTAAGGGTTCCGGAGCAATGCGCGAGCCGAATTTCCCAAGAAACGCCCGAATCGGGCAATGCATTAAAAGATTCGCAACAGTAGGGCAGGTCAAGGTCGGCCAGCCGGAGTGGGAGCTGTCATTGACATACTATGCCGCATTGTAATAATCTCTAAGGCTGTCCGAGGATGACGCGTGTGAGGTGGCCGTTTTGAGGCCTTCTTCGGCTCAATGAGCCCGCGCTGGCCGATCGGAATTAAGACATACCGGCGGCGCGCGGCGATCGGCGCTCGACGTACGGGCCCTTTTTTGCGTCGGTACTTCGTACGCGCGTTTCCAGTTTTTGCGCTCGGAATATGATCGCCGCGCATATCAGGTTTGCATCGGTGTGCGGTAGTGCACAAGTAGGAATGTAAGCCGCGAGGGTCGCAGAACCTGTACCTGTTCTGTTTTTGTCTCGCCGCCACATCTCGTCGGTAGCTTATTGCCTGCGCGCGTTTACACTCGACTTTTACACCTAGTTGAGGCGCATTAAGATTACAACGGAGGCGCACGCATTAGCATAAGCAGATGCAGGCTAGACGCGTCCGGGGGCGGCGTTTTCCTTTTCGGAAAAATTAAACGGCCGCGTTGCGCACTTCGAAAATAAATTGATAAGAGCTGTGCCCGTTTCGCCTCGGCTGCGATAGCGTACTGCAGCGCTAGCCAAGGCTAACCGGAAATTTCAACAAGTCGTGTCCTACATTACAATACCATCATCGAGAAGGTGATAAATTCTAGAAGCTGCCACGTTATTTCATTCGGCACAGGTTTGAGGAAGGCGTTTTTCTGTAGCGCACGTCGGCCTGGCCTTTGCGTATAGTTCTTCGTGAGCGGGGGCTCTCGAATTCTTTTTGACTTATAATCACTTCATATGAAAATTAAGAAAATTGAATCAAAATCCAATAGGTGGTCAAATTATTAGGCACTGTTGGAGCAAACAACGTGGTTTTTAAAGGGTTATTTTATTTGATATTGCTACTGGTATGTATCATTATTGTTGTTGACCAATGGCGACACTGGAAACGTGCGTAATTTGTCAATTATGTGATGTTTCTTCTCATTCGGTTATCATTCGTCAAAAAGTGCGGTTAGTTGGATCGACATTTTTAATATTATCTATTTGTTTTTCACGTTTTCGTATATAAAGTAATTAAAAGGTAAGTAATGCTTCTTATTGCAGTACTTTTGCTAAGTTTTATCTGTGGATTTAAATTGTGTTAACGGTTCGACGTGATAACCTCAAGTTTGCTCCTTTTCAGTATGGACATGGCTTCGGACACTTGTCCAAGAAAATTCAGAGAAATACAAACGTTGTTACTGCACTCTACACATTCCAGAGAGATATAGCAACTATTGCAGGGGTTTCGAAGTCTGTCGGCAACCGAATTAAAATTAAAGTCAACCAAAAAAAACCTCTGGAAACAGATCGTGTAGGAAAATGTACCCTCCTCGTACCCATCGGAAAATCAGGGACATCTGCCTCGAAAATCGTAAAAAGAGTGTTGCCCGTCTAACTACGATGATGTAAGACGAAGGTATAAAAGTTTCGAAAAGGACAGTCCGGAGGCGGTTAGCCGAAGAGAATCTGATGGGCCGTCGACCTATCAAAAAACACGCCTCACCGAGACTATGAAAAAGAAACGACTACAATGGGCCGGACAACACCGAAATATGACTGTTGCAGACTGGAGTCGAGTAAGTATAACTTTTTTGAATAGTGCAATTTACCATTAACGATTTTCTTCTGTTAATTCTAATATTTTATTTCTGACGAGTCAACATTCCAAATTTTGGCCGATAAAAGTGCTTTTGTCAGACGACGCCCATGCAGATTGTCTTGTGGAACCATTTAGTGTCATGGTGTGGTCTGTGATCTCAGCTAAAGGCACGGGACACCTATACATCGTAGAAGGGACGATGAAACAAGACCAGCACAAGCGAGTACTAGAAACCCGGCTACTACTGCAGCTCAATGAATGGTTCTCAGATGATGACGACTACATTTTTATGCATGATTCGGCACCGTGCCACACAGCCAGGACTGTTACTGCATTCCTTTATGAAAAAACGTTACTATTTTGCCTTGGTCAGGGAATTCACCAGACATGAATCCTATAGCAAATATGTGGGAGCTCACCAAACGGGCGATTGCGAAGGAAGTGATCACCACTAAGGTCCAGTTGATTGAAGCTCTCATCAGAGAGTGGTATCACAACTCCGAACTCCAAGAAAATGCAAAGGCATGTATAGAGAGCATACCCCGACGCATAGAAGCTCTTATTGCAGCAAAGGGTGGCATCACAAAATAGTGAAATTTATTTTATTAGATTTTTGTTACTGCTAATATTATTTCTATGAAAAATAATAAATAGTTCTGCCTACCTTTTTTGTTGTTTTTATGATCACAATATAATACAGATACAAATAAAAAATACATAAGAGAGCTACAACCGATCATTTGTTTGAGAAATCTAATTAAACTAGAAAATGCAAACATCTTAGCACTCTCCCACCCACTGTATGAATAAATCCAGAATCCGATTTAATTTTCTTACAGTAGAGACGAATTTATTAGTTGGACAACATTTTCAGTGAATATTAAAGAAACGTTTTTCATTTAAACAACTTAAGGATCGGTGCTTTATTGGTTGTAGCGTTCAGGGCCTGATTAACCCATAGCCTAGGCCGAAGTATTTGGGAGGCGCAACATTTTGAGTTGAGTAAACGAAAAAGAGCTCAATTAGAGATGCTTGGAATAGGTTATAATTATTAAACTTTGGATCATTTATTGACGTACAATCAATTTTTAAATCATTTCTATTACAACAAAAATAACATATCACAAAGATATTTAGGAACTCTCCAGAATGATCAATCACTATCCGCGCTATTTCTAGCTGTCCCTTGAGTTCGAATTTCAGAACCTTCTAACTCGTTCTAAAACCGTGCGTTTGAATATAAGGCGGAGCAGATGCAGCGAATAAATAGTACAAATAAATTGTGTTGTTATAGTAATTGTTGTCTGATGTGTTAATAGTATTATAATAGATTTATAATTATTATAAAGTAGCGCAGCCCTTATGAATAAAGTTTAGTTTTGAATTAAATCATTGTATAATTTACATTTTATTTATTATAAAGGCTAAAGCTAAGGGGAGCAAAATTCAGAAACCGCTCTAAAGTGCGTTTTGAACGATAGGATGCTATGATCAAGAAAATGCCAAAACCAGACGCTTTCTTTCACATAGTGTGAAGCAATCACAATCACCGCCATATACTTCAGCGACATCAAGCCCAAATTGTAGTACATCAAATGTATAATTGCAAAAGGTTTTAGGCTTAAAGAGCTTCGAAAACACTCCTAAAAAGGTAGACCCAATTATATTACTCGATGACCCGACATCGTAGTACGTAAATGAACTTCGTTGAGTTAGTGGCCTATAAAGCAATGAATCTAAAAAATCTGAAAGACAGTATAACACTCAAACATATTTTGTACCGTTCACTTATTTTATAAAAAGTTAATGAACAAAGAACACATCAAGCAAAATTAGTTGGTTTGTGCAAAATCTAACAAATAACTATTTTGTGCACCGTGCAAACTAGATGAAGGAATGACGTTCCTAGCAACTAAGGGGTTTGATGATTAGAAAAATAACCATATAATAAACAATCATAAAAAGTATTACTAACTCCTTTAAAATATTTTTTTATTCATCTCCAGTCTTACTTTTTATTTAATCCTTACATTGTTTAACCAACAAATTTTTTACGTACAAAAAATGTCGAATTGACAATGAAAACAACGAAAGCTTCCTCTATCGTTCTATGATCGAAGTTTATGTGACAAATAAATATTACACTGATAACGAACAGCCGAATTCCAATTTGGAGTCGCAAATTGCAGAATAATGCAATTGCCATGCGATACTAAGTGCAATTTGATATTTAATATTTAACTTGAAAGTAACTCTAAAATGATTAAAATAGCTTATTAAAATGAAGTGTGAAATTCCAGGATGCGATTCGTTTTTAGGCTCCTGATACGGAGTACCGGAGGTAAGCCTAATATCCCCGGTTTGTTCGTCCGTTTGTCTGTCCGTCTGTCAACAAGTAACAACTCAGCAATCACAAGGGGTAGAGACTTGATCAAGATGTATTTGGAAAGGTTTCGCCGAGAATAGCTCACAGTCGCAGAGTTTGTGTCTCTAGGTGGTTGGGGTCCTGAGATATAGGGGTGTCTCACCTTTTTGTCCGTTTCTCAATTACAAATACGTATCAGAAGCCGCATCAAAGCTTTGCGATTGGTGGACTAATCGCTATCGCTACCTTGTTTATCTTTAATTTTTCTGTAATTATTGGGTTTTCTGCCAATAGTCGTAAATTTTTATATAACGTAAATGTCTTATAATTAACAAATTTTGTAGGAGAAGAAATGAACGTTTGTTTAATAGTTTAAAATTGGAAATTTTGAATGACGGTATAAAATTCCACTCAAAAAATCTAAAAGACAAATAATGGATTGTTTTAGTTTGTGAATTGCAAATGTGAATTCAAAATTTGTTAGTTGGGATTGTTATTGTTTTTGTTCTTATATTTTAGATATTAATTTATTTGTGGAAAGCAAACCTTGAAAATTTAGTTTTTCATCAAAATTATTTCAAACATTACTATAAACATATAAAAAAGATCTGGTGTGAGCATCACACGACTTTCGTTAACATATTATTATATATTATACATATCGGGTCCTCGTCTCAGCCCTGCGCTGCTCTCGACCCGGAACTTGTTATTTTAAAAAAGGACGAGGCGCGAGTCCAACACTCAAAGCTGATTAAAAAAATAAACAATAATTGACTCGTACTTACAATTTTGCTACGTCACTGAAGGTTAACCTTGCGAGCTCGGTCGCACGGCCTTCCATTATCGCCTGGTGCTCTCCTAGTGGCCAAGTGCTCCCCCTGTCCTCCCGCAGTCGGCCTGTAGCTCTCCGAGCGCGCTTGTGTGGTCCGGTTAATTAATTTTTAATCGGCTATAACTTATTTATTTGATTTCGGATCAAAAAATTTCATTGTAATTTTTTGTTTGTCTCGGTCTGATCTATCCGGTAATATAAATTTCCCGAAACATTTTTTGAACACCCGGTATAATAAAAATTCTGAGCTTCAATTTTTTTTTCTAGTTCCTATTTTACCAACTTTTATTTTAAATTCATGTTTATCTCGTGATAACAAATCATTTTTATTCTCATGAACTTTTTGTATCTTCAACCGTTTAGATGCGCGACCGCTTTGCGACCGATTTTGCGACCTTGCGACCAAACCACTCGGCTGATTTTTACCAAAAGCTTTGCACTGCGTCCCCTATCTACAAGTAACTTGCATACCAAATTTAAAGTCTCTAGCTTTTACGGTTCTCGAGATATCCTGTTTACTGACAGACCGACAGGCACACACACACACACACATACGAACCAATGGCCCAAACCAACTTTTTTGGTATCCTGAGGCTATATTTCGTCCAGAAATGTGAACAACTGGGTAAGTCAAATTTCCGCCGATTACATTACTTTCCTTATTATAGGATAAGGAAAGCAAAAATCTGGTGTGAACATCACATGGCTTTCCTTATCCTATTATTTGGGTAACTCTGGCAAAAATCCTGGGCTTAAATTTTTTTCCAGTTTCTATTTTACTAACTTTTACTTTAAATTCATGTTTACCTCGTGGTAACAAATTATTTTTATTCTCATGAATATTTTGTATCTTCAACCGTTTAGATTTGCGACCGCTTTGCGACCGATTTTGCGACCTTGCGACCTTGCGACCTTGCGATCAAACGGCTCGGCCGATTTTTACCAAAAGTTTCGCACTGCGTCCCCTACTTACAAGTAACTTGCATACTAAATTTCAAGTCTATAACTCTTACGGTTCTCAAGATATCCTGTTTACTGACAGACCAACAGACACACACACACACGAACCAATGGCTCAAACCAATGTTTTTGGTGTCCTGAGGCTATAATTCGCCCAGAAATGTGAAAAACTGGGTAGGTCAAATTTCCGCCGATTACATTACTTTCCTTATTATAGAATAAGGAAAGTAAAAATTATACTGGCAATAACATGCCGAAGTCAAGATTGGAGACCTAACACCATCAGATCTCAAAATCCAAAAAGGAGTGCAATAGGGATGTACTCTTTATCCCTATTATTTAATCTCTATGAGGACAGAATTTTCTAAAGAACCCCGCAATGGATTGGGTTTATGAATTAAAACTAATGGTGTACAATTAACAGCATTAAATAAGCAAATGATCCCGTTATTCTCCTTGAAGCCACGATGATTTTCAAACACTTGTAAATATCATTATTACAAAAATAATATTCATAGTATTCAGTCGTTAAAGTGACAACACTGCAACCCTCCACTTTAATGGCAAAATAAATTGAATGTGTAAATACATACAAGGAATTTAAAAGGCGGATCAAGACTGCTCGTGCTACATTTAAGATATGGTCACTTATCTGTAATTCCAGCATAAACCTTCAGTTAAGAAAAATAATGGTCAATTAACCGCTTAGAAGCCTTCTAGATGTGGCTACATAGAAGGATGTTAAGAATATCATAGATCCAGAGAGTTACAAACGTCGAACTCTTACTGACAGCGGGCACGAATAAACACAATAATATCATGTACAACGGGAGGAAATATCAACTATCACAACTTATTCTGGAGGATAAAATTGAGGGCTGGCGTGAAATTAGTAGAAAACAAATATCTTGGTTGGTATTATAAACTCAGAACGGCTGTTTAGAATGGGAGAAGACAGAATTGCTTACGCCGAAGTGATTGTTAACGTTAGGGAAACTTGACACGGCATGCGAAAGAAGAATCATATGGGTTGTAGAAACAACCATATACTTATAAATTACAAATTTTATAAAAGTGGATTAAAAGACTCAATTTCAAAAGAAAGGTAAAATATCGTATGTAAGTCATATTTACTCGCGGAATACAAGAAATTATTTTATTTCGATTTTTTTATGAAACTTTAATTTCATTTTTGGCACGATTATTTCCTGGTTCGTTTTTTATAAAAGCTTGTTAAGGTTGTATTATCAGTTAGGACATTTATAGTTTTTACCCTGTCAAATGTAATGACGAATGCTAACAACATAAATTCTCAGCAAAAAATGTTACCACATTGCAATCAATGCTTTGTGCTTGTATGTAGTCCGCCACTTCTCAATTATATTACAGTAAAAAAGGAACCATTTGTGTTTCATTTATTTTACAACATATTTTTATAAATTAATTAATTAACTTTATTAAATATTTGCCGGGCCACTGCATCATAATTTTTGATAATTAAAAATAAAATAGATTTTGAACTATATTCCATTCAAATTGATGAGAATTAAATCGAGTAGCATGGAAATAAGTTTTACGCATTCAAATACAATATTTTTAAAACGAGCATAATATTTAGCCACATTAAATTATATCAGATTACATTCAGAACGGCGACGTTTACAACAATAAAACACCATACAAGTTTTGGCTAAAATATAATATACGTGAATGGTTTTTCCCACAAAATATGGGAAAAAGTTTGTATTTCAATAAGGGATATTCTAGCTTTTCAGTTTTTTTTAGAGTTGCGCCAAATTTAAGTAATCGTATTTAAAATCTTAATTATTTCACTACAATAAGGCTTTCTAATAATTTTCTAGAATTTCAGATCAAAGGATATTAGATGTACCAGGCCTTCATTATATCACGCAAAAGAGCTTTTTTGTTACCATGGTCAAACTTTTCAGTCCACTTTATGTTTGACGTTAGTTATAGCTAGGTTAATGTTTGGAGTTTTGTTTACACTCTAGGCTAACACTGAATATGGCGTCAGCTAAGACTAATCTTTATTATGGCCGCCTTTTACGAGAGGGGCAGAAGTGTTAGTGGACCGCTAACTGCTTTCAAGGCCAAGTTTGACAAGCACACTACCTTGTCTGTCTCTACAATACCAAGGTAAAAAATACCATGATAAAATGTGTTCTATAGTTAAACTGTCTATTTTACTATATTGTAATAAGCTGATTAGCAAGCTTAAGAAGAGAGGAGGTGTATTTGGTGACAATTTGTTAAAACCATTATCGAGACCGTATAATAACCCCGGGAGCTTTATGAACAAGAGCCCACAACTTCGGTCTCTAAAGGCGCAGCTCGATTCGGTGTGAGTGTGCGCCCTATCCACACCATCCTTAGAAAGAAACTGATTATATTTTCATATAAGATTTAATTGAAAACTCCTCTGACCGATGTCAATATTGGCAAAAGATTCACTTTTGCAAAAGTGCTCATGGATATCGTTCGGACCAAAAATTTGGACATACAACACGTCCATTTCACGTATGAACCCCATTTTCAATTAGATGGTCATGTCAACAAACAAATTACCGACATTTGGGTATCGAAAACCTACATTTGACCGAAGTTCAATTGCATCCCAAACAAGTTAGTGTATGGTGTGCAATTCCCTGCTATGGAATTGCCATCGCACTGTTTCTCACTAAATATATGAAGAAGTTTATCGCACAGAAGTTTTTGAGAAATTTATTCCAATTATGAGAGTCAAAACTCAAGTTAACCAATACTGGTTTCAACTAAATGGAACCACCGCCATCGGGCTTAAGTCATCTTTGACATCCTCACAGAAGTCTTTGAAAAGAGGATCATAAGTCTGGACACCCCACATAAGATATAAGGTGGTATCCAGTGGCTCCCAAATTCCCTCGATTTAAACCTCTGTTTTTATGGGGTTATTTTAAGGATAAGGTTTATCGGAGCAAACCCTAGTCCATCGACGAACTCAATAATTACATCACAGAGGAGGTTCCGGTAATTTCTGTTGATATAAAAAAGCCGCAATTAGAAGTTTCGGGAAAAGGATTGAAATGACCATCTCTAATGAAGGCAGTCATTTTGACAACATAATGCACTGAACTCAATTTAATAATCAACATAATAAAAAATAATTGAAATTTTATCTTGCGTAGTTTTTTTGATAATGAATCTTTTATCGTTTGCGTCACATAGCGAATGCCCTGTATAAGAGATAAATAAAAATGGAATAGATGAAGAGAACGAATATATTATGATTTTAAATTTTACCCAATGCTGAGGTACAAGAAACATATCCAAACTCAAAAACATATTCTAGTGAAAATTGCTAAAACTATTTAAATTAAATTCACTATTTTATATTTTTGATTCCTATTTGAAACATCGAGACTAATAGAGAAAAATAAAGAAGTAATTTGTAGTTAAAGCTATCACAAATAAAAAACAAATTTACTGATATTTATTTAACTGAGTTATCAGACAAGAGTATAAATAATTAAATTAAATGAATTTTTTTTTCATATTTACAAACAAATAATAGCATATCAAAAAATGTAAATGTAAACGTACAATACGGTTGAAAAAAACATTCTTTAGGCACATAATAATAAAATAAGTTAAAATATTTCTATTTTACTGTGTGAAAATACAGAAAATTGGATTTTTATTCTCTTCACTTTACAATATCGCAATTCCCATCTATTTTTATTGCTTTGCGTTTTTCTTATAAGTTACTTTGAAATTTATTTTTCTTTATTTATATTTGCTCTTATGGAATAAAATATAACTGAAATATAACTGAAACGAGGCAAAATAACCAGACATAAGACTACTTTTCTATATACTTCTTTTCTTCGCTTTTGATCCATTTTATCCAACAAATCGACATTTTTGTATCCACTGCTATCTAATAGATTTTGTTCTAACTAGCTTTGAGTTACAGTTACAGTATGAAAGAAAAGTACACTTTTGATGCTGAAGGCGGCTTTTATCTTCACCAGTAGATAACAATAACGTTATTGCTGGCAACTCGAATCAAATTGCAAAAATCCCGATTTCAATACTCGCGATTATAATTTATTCGGACTTTTCAGGAAGTCTTAAGAAGGAATCAGTTTGAAAACAACAAATAAGGAGAAGAATTCCCGTGCAAATGGCTTCAAAGCAAACACATGTCTCACTAAACCATAACGAAAGTTTTGTTTAATTTTAACTTTTCCTAGTACATTCAGTAGGACTAGAGTCCGTTTAGTCTGTTTTCTATACTGCAGTAAAAATCAAAATGACCTGATTTTTAAAAATACCTCTAAGTTTTGCTACAAATATATCGGCCGCATCGTAATGCTGTTGTAATTTATTTATTTATTTATTTTTGTAATAATGCACGCTTTGATGTATTATATCTTATGCACTTTTGTATACATCGATCATTGACTGACATCAAACACTAATCTGTCAATAGTTGAGAACTGATTTTTACGACACTGCTGCTGTCTAAAATCCATCGCTATTACGTCGAGATTGCGTAAATGCAAATCATCAAACAAACAGAATACGTCAACTTAAGTATGACAAAAATGCTTGCGCTTTAGATGTAAAAAAGGAGTATTATCCACAGTTCAGCAAGTGATCTTTATCCTCGCCATTAGCATAAACAATTACAGTTTTCGTGTATGCTCGAGACTTTTCTCGAATTAAGGAGAATTATTATTGGTTGTATACGTTCAAAGTAAACACAATTTTATTTGACGCTTGCTAGGGAGATTGTAAAAAACGCACCGTTCTTTAGAAACTTAATGAACAGAATTGTAAAAATGCGCATATAAATAAATAAACAGCATTTATTTATAACGGCACTTAATTAGGTTAAACTTTCAATAACAGCAGTTGTGCATTTTTAAGTTAATCCGTAATGAAGGGTCTCAAAGTACATAAAAGACAAATTTAATTAAATATGTTTATGCCACATTAATATAAGTGAACGCATATAAACAGTTCTGAAGTGCACCTACTTATAATAATTTAATTTTTTAATATGATTGTGATACTCAATCATTACTAGTAAAAATAAACATGTTCTATAATAAAAAATGCCTTCATCAACCATGAAGAATAAAACATCTTGGGACATTTTCGAGACTAATCGCAATGTTAAGATCGTTTCACTTGGATTCTGGATATAAGGTGGATGGTAACCAAAGACATGCGCACTTAGGCCTCAATTAGGTTCATTGTACTACCCGTCCATTCATCAGTCAAACCAACCAATCCTTTGGATAAACTTGAGGATGTCTGTAAGAGGGGCAGCGCTGATTCTGTCTATGCTAGGCCAGAAGTCCCCCAACTTCGATCCTCCGATTGGAGGGAGTGCAGGACATTCACAAAAAACGTGCTCTGCCGTTTCGTCGTTTAAATTGCAGGATGGGTCCTCTATAAGGCTTATTCTGTACATGTTTTTTCAGTTTGTAGTGTCCTGCTAATATTTCTAGTAATTTTCGTCGTTGGATTTTGAATAGCCAACCTTGCATGTTGACACATCTTCATGTTGAACCATCTACTACAATGTCAATTGTGGGTTTCTTGATTTATTAGTGTGTAGAGTGCGGCTGATCATAGTGGGAGTGCTGGCTCAGGACTGCAAAATGGTTGTTCCGAACCTTGGCTTGCCATATTATCTGCGCACTCGTGACCATATAAGCCAGAAAGCCCTTTAACCCAAACGAGTTCCGGGACATTATTTGTCGCGATTTGATGAAGAGTAGTCTGGCACTGGAGGATTATTTCAGATACAACTTTTCAGCTCTTTAATGCCAGTAAAGCAGCTCTGATATCGCTAGCAATTCTGATTGTTTGGTTCTTAGTGCTCCTTTCGAGGATTACATTTGCACCTTGCATATGACCAATACTTAATAATTGAAAGATTGTGGTTAGTTTGCATAATGCTATGGTTAATTGGAGGTTCAGATCATCTAAAAATATACCTGATCCCGTACCCTCACCGTTTTAGACACATATGTAAAGATGATTATATTTTGTTTGATTGCTTCTTCAGCATTCAGAAAGATTCTGAAGAGCTTCTTAAATTTATAGATGGGTGAAAGAAAATCCATCTTTGCTTCCAAAACGGGGATCCGTTCTATGGTTCCTCTTAGAATCCGATGGTGTCTTCCCCCTACTCCTTTGTCGTTCCAAAGTCTCTTTGTCTGCAGTCTTACAGCCGACCTCCTCCACATAGATATCTAGTATGGGATGACCCAACCATGCTTTTACAGCTATCGTTAGGGTGAAACTCATAGCTCCCGTGATACTCATATACGCTAGTCTTTGAACTTGTGAGATCTTCGTTGCTGCAATGAACTGTTTGGCTGAGTAGAGGTTTAATTATGGCAGTGTACAGCCATAGGACAGCCTTTGGTAAAGGAGACCAAGTTTGCTTATTGCACGGCGACATTACCAAAATGCTATGCACGCTTTTTCTGTTTTAACTACTCTGTGGCATCCCCAACTCAGTTCTTTATCAAGCATGACTCCTAGATACTTGACTTTATCTGAAAAGGTAAGGGATGTTTGGAATATTCTAGCCACTCTATATACTTCGACTTTCTTTTTTTTTGTAAATAGTACCATTTCTGTCTTGAAGAGGTTTATCGATAATAATCGTTCTAAACACCACTTCTCAGTCATTCTAAGCGCTGTTTGCATTATGTTACAAAGCATTTGTTTATACATAACTTACTGTGTAAAACCCTTCACCATTTAGTCGGCCGAGAAGGTTGTCTATTACTAGATTCTATACTAGGGGTACGCCTCCCTGGGGGCAGTCTCTAGATACTGCTCCTCTAATGGTTTTATCTCCTACGGTAATTTGTACAGCTCTATGATACAAAATTTGTGGAATCTATTCTTGTAGGATTATGTATCCAAGTTGCCGAAGGCGCCCTTTATGTCAATAAATATGACCGGGGTGGACATTTTGTTGTCCAGCGATATTTCTATCCGTCCTACCACCAAGTGTAGTGCAAGCTCCGTAGACCTCCCTGGGACGTATGCATGCTGATTAGAATATAGCGGACTAGTTGCTAGTGCACTATCTCTTAATTCTCTGTCACAGTCTTTCTAGTGTCTTTAGAACGAAAGACATGAGGCTGATTGGACTATAAGATTTAGAATAAAGACTACTTTTACTTCCCTCCATTTCTTGCGAATGTATCTTAAGGCGTTACAGCCTCTAAAAATTAGCAAATGGAAATGTGCCATCCAACCCTGGCGATGATCGTTTCACTTACAATGGTTTAAATATTATATCATTAAAATAAATTAAATATTGTGCTGTGGAAACTTCATTTTGTGTGCATATATTTTTTTATTATGTAACATCAGAAATATTTAATTCAAAATCGTCAAACACCACTATTCCAATACTATTAAAACTTAGAGATGAAACAAGTCTTCTGAAGCTAACAAGTTAATGTTGGTATTCTATGAACATTGAATTTTATTTAAGTCACTACACTTTCATTTGTCGGTAACTAAATTTTTGATTTTTCTTACTTGAAATGTTCTCCATGTCACTTCTACAAGTCAGATAAGCATAATCTATTGTTGCATGTTTATCAAGTGGTACGATGCCTGTTGTCTTAAACTCGGAAATATTCGTCAAGTCTGCCGAGAAGGGGGTGTAGGTTTTTTTTAATATTAATAAAATGTATATTTCTTTTTAAAGAATGTCTCAGAAGTTCAAAATTTGATTATAAGTAAATTCAAAGGTTTGAATCCTCAAAGAAAGTTTGAAATGACACTGAGTGTGGCTTATTTCGAATATATCAAGACATATAATTCAAAAAATTATAATTACTATAACACTTAAATTATATATTAGAATAGTACAAGATAGAAGAAACATTGTATCTAGCCTCAGTTTCCTTAAAAGTAAGGACCTTGGGAGGACCGCCACTGTGGTCGATTTTTTATGAGCAAATGCTCCTCTGTTTGGGAACCCAGTGTACGAGCGAATTTGTCTAGCTAAAAATTTATGGATGCATGTGATGTAGAATTTAAGTTGCATGTTAGTAGGTACAATAAGCCGTTGAGGATGCAATGATGGTAGTGCGCCCAACAAAAAGAAAACACCGTGGGATCTTACACTTCGAATTTAGCGAATCAGGAGACTTCTAATGGGACGATTGAGTTCTCGTTGCTCTAAATCCACAATTTATTCTCTGTTATAACTTTTTATAGGTAATTTGGTTCATTGGTGGTAATCTGAAAGAAATAATTGGTAACTGAAGCACGATGTTCTTTTGCTCTAGTAAAAGTAGCCGTGGAATAAATGTTATCTTTTTTTGCTAATATATTCCGTCAAAATTTCGCATACTTTAATTTTTGGAATCTTCAGCTCATATTTTAATTCTCAGGCTGCTACTCTTCTATTCTTTTTATAGTCCGTATACGTTCAACATTTTCTGGTGTTCTGCTCGTTGGCGGCCTTCTAGAACGTGGATCGCTTTTAATAGATTTCTGGTCATCTCTGAATGGTTTGTATCGTACCTTTATTTGCTCTGCAATCACTGCATCGTTCCCAAAAGTCTTGTGAATAAATAAAATAATTGCTCAACGAACTTTACAACTTAGCCTACAAAATTTGGTACAAATTCACTGCTCTCCTTTTTTTGTCATTATAAATGTGACAATCATACACTGCAAGTGCCCGGTCGTCACTAGCGTTCCAACTGACCCGGCCAGTGAAGTTGTCCTCATTCGCACGTGCGTATCATAGTAAACTCTTATCGGCTGCCAGGTTACGTAACGTTCGCGTAAATTTCTTGCAGTGTATTAACTTTGACTGGATAAACATGGTCTGTTTTCCACCTGTTATTTTCCACTGCTGCTTTAAACCAAGCTGTGTTTAGTAATGCACCAAACTGAAACCTTAGTATCTTTTTCTCTGGTTTATTATGAACGATTTACCATAAAAGTATAATTTCTTTCAACAGATTTAGTAAAGGATGAATTTTTCCCCCACAAAAATCAAAATATTACTTGAGGGTATCCTTAGAGTAAAATGATTCCTAACCAATAAAAAATATATCTGAATTGGTGTAGGCAGATTTTGAATTCATCTAGTTTGGTGAGCCTGGAGGTAATCTGTCTTCATATTCAGATTTAAAATTTTTCTCCTTAAATAACAAAACAAACTGGGACACACTTAGACAATACAACAGAAATGAGTACAAAAACCATTTTTGTTTCCCTACAGAAGTTATTAATGACAACTTTTCAAATATTTATTAGCAACCTCATTACCAGGTCTGTTAATTGAAACCCAGTTTCATCTATATTGAAAATGTGTTGTGATTTACTAATCAGATTATTTTATGCCATTATATTATTAAGTAAACCAGAGTAGGGCATGATAATTTTATTCTATCTACAGTTTACGAATGACGTTGATTAGTGTACTTGCAATTTTTTATGCTGATGGTCATTTTATCTCATTTTTATTTCCTTGTAGGGAGTTAGACCAAGTTTATTTTTCGTAAATTTTTGATTATTTTATTCTTCGAAATGAGGTAGTTTTCAGGAGACGGTAGGGGCTTGACGCTAGTAATATTTCAATTTATTGTTTTTTAATCGCATTTCTTCTTCTTAAAGTGCCTTATACATTATTGAATGTTGACAACAATCGAGGCAAAATTTTGTCTATATTTAGTGTCTCTTATCAACTCATGTGTACTCATGTGGGTCTAATCTCTAATGTTCTTAAGCTAGGAGCATCTATTGCGACCTCGTCCTCTTTTGCCTTCAACTTTTCCTTCCATAATGAGCTGCAATGTATTGTATTTGTCATTCCGATATAAATGTCCAAGATAAGCTGCTTTTCTTTTCTTAATAGTTAATAGGAGTTCATTTCTTCTGTTCATTCGACTCAGGACTTCTTCGTTTGTGATATGCTCCGTCCAAGATATAAGTAGCATTCTTCTAAACACCCGGTACTCAAAAGCTTGTATTCTCTTTTCTGTATTAGCTTTGAGTGTCCACGCTTCAGCACCATATTATATATTATTGAGTATATGTAGCACTGCACGAATTTGTATCTAGTTGTAAGATGAAGACTGCGGTTGGTAAGTAGTTTCTTGGGTTTGTGGAATGCTGATCTTGCTGTTTCTATTCTTATTTTTATTTCCGTTTCTGGGTCTTGATTTTCTGTCAGCCAGCTTCCCAGGTATTTGAATTTTTGTACTTTCTCTATTTGTCGATTTTATATTATAAGTTGTGTTTGTGCTATTGGTGTTTTGCTGAAAATCATGTATTTTGTCTTTTTAGTATTTATCTTTAACCCTATTGCGTCTCCTTCACGGCTTACTGCATCCATCAGCCGTTGTAATCCTTCTAGGCTATCCGAAATTATTGCAGTGGCGTCAGCGTACCTTATAATATTAAAAAGTTTACCGTTTATTTTTATTCCGTCTTCGGAGTTTTCTAGGGCTTTGGCGAAAACTGTCTCTGAATAAATATTAAATAATAGTGGTGAGAGGATGCAACCTTGCCTCACTCCTCTTTTAATTGAGGTAGCTTCCGTATTTTCATTATCTATTCTCACTGTGGTGTTTTGGTTCCAGTATAGGTTTCTAATAGCTATTACGTCTTCTTGATCAAGTCATTTCTCAGTCAATACTCTCAATAGTTTGTCGTGCTGTACACGGTCGAAGGCTTTTTCATAGTCGATGAAGCACACGTAGATATCTTTTTGTTGGTCACGGCATTTTTGTAGCAGAACTGACAGGCTAAATAGCGCTTCTCTGGTACCAAACCCTTTTCTAAATCCAAATTGGGAGTCGCTCAGATCTATTTCACATTTCTGATATATCCTACGGTGTAAAATTTTTAGAAATAACTTGAGAACGTGGCAGATCAGGTTTATGAGTTGAAAATCATCCAATTTATTTGCGTTGGGTTTTTTGAGTATAGTGATAAACTCCGATGTCATCCAATCAGAAGGCATTTTCCCAGTTTGATAGATTGCATTAAAAAGATTATTAAGTAATGTTATGTTTTCTTCATTTAGAAGTTTCAAAAATTCGTTATGAATCTGGTCTGGTCCAGCTGCTTTGCCGTTTTTAGAATTTCGTATTACGCTTGTTGTTTCACTTTGTAATATATTTGGTGCATGCTCCGTTGTTGTTATATGTTGTTCAGTTCTCACATCTTCAAAGGTCTGTTTTATATATTCTTCCCATGCTTGTTTTAGATCTTCTTTGTTTGTAGTTATTTAACATTTTGTTGTAGTTATATTTCTTAGTCCCTCCTATAGTTTCTTTGATCTTTTTGTGTAGGTTAAAAGTATCGTGTCTCTTTTCTAATTCTTCTATTTCATTGCATTTCTCATTTAGCCATAGTTCCTTCCCTTGCCTTATCTTCTTTTGTATTAGTTTATTTAGTTGTTTATATTGTTGTTGATTTTTGTTTTTGTATGTTCTTGTGTTGTCCATTAACGTTAATATTTCTGATGTCATCCATGGTTTCTTATTTTTGTTACGATTTTGTCCGGTTATGGTATTTTGTGTGTTTGTGATGGCTGGTTTTATTTTGTTCCAGATAGACTCGATAATCTCTGTGCGGTCTGTATCGTCTACATCAGTAATTACATTATTTATTAAATCGTGTATTCCACTTTCTTTTATATTTTCGTTTAGAGTCTGAGCCAATTGCATGCAGTGGACTGGTTCTTTCAGTTTCTGTAAATCTACTTTCTTGTTATATCGCTTTCGTAGTTTTTTGAGACGTATGTTAATGTTCCCTACAACAGGATTATGGTCTGAGCCCACATCACTGGGATGTTTTAACGCCTGTTAGTCCATTTCTATATCTCTTGTTAATTAGAAGATAATCTATTTGATTCCATATAATGTGTTCCGGGTTGTGTTGCGGAGACGTCCATGTATAGAGGCGTCTAGGTGGTAACTTGAACCACGTGTTCATGACGACCATGTTTTCTTCTTGACAAAATTGTATTAGTCATTCTCCTCTATCGTTTTGTTCGCCCAAGCCAAAATTTCCCACAATGTCTTCTACTATGCCTTGGCCCACTTTGGCATTGAAGTCGCCCATAATAATAGTTACTTCGCATTTACAGTTATTAATAGTTCTTAAATAGTATTTTCATAAAAATTACAATTATTCATATTTTGTTTGATGAAAATAAACATAAGCAACAATACACATTAGCACTTATACGACTGCAAGTTGATTTATAATTTTTTTATATTCTCTCACTTAGGCACTAGATATTTTCATGGTGGCTGCGATTATTACTGAGCCATATTAATTTAAGACAATACATTGATTATCAATAAATGAGCAACAGTTCAACCATTCGTGTAATACGGGGCTATAGAAGCATATAATACAACATATTGTCACTTTATCAGCTTATGTAAATTATAAAATCTATGTAATGTCACTGAAACATACTTAAAAAACACAAAAACTAAGAACGCAACAAGTTGCTCACGTTCTCACGATCTAGTAGTAAACTTTGGTACTATTCTGTTAGCAAGTTTCTCTTTTGGTCCATCCCTCCCGGAATTATCCTATATATCTCATATTATAAATTTTTTTTACAAAGAAAAACACAGGCATCTGTTGCACATCTATATGTTTTTTAGTAATAATAATTTTATATCTGAACTTATAATTGTTATGATTTGTCACTTACTTGAGAGAAATGTATAGATTTTACTAGCAGTTATGGAAATGTAAATAATCTGTGTTCTTTAACTACTGTTGCCTAGGAGAATATACACGACCATAGAAAAGAAAAAAAAAAAAATATGAATCCAAAGAAATTACTATAATTTTATCAACCATGATAATCTTTAAGAAGGTGTCTTATGGTTTTAAATTGTAAATATTACAACTATAGTTGTTTATTATCAAATGTGATTTTTTTATTTTATTGTAGTGTAAAATTCTAAAAAAATGTTGCTGTTAACACAATTTAACTATTTCATATTGGAATTGGTAATTACTTTGTCTTGCCATAATTAAATAGGTTGTATTAAAATAATATATAATAGTAACATCAGGCTTGCCTTTAACAATTTTCCGGTTCAAATCGAAGGCCAGAAACTACTATTTTGGACCATTGTTACTGGTAACTAACAAGTCTAAAATGCTAAATGAGGTCGAAACATATACTTAACAAGTCTAAAAATTAAGTTGAATAACAGAAAAAGAGAGCACGTGCTTATCTGTAATTGTAAATGTTGCTCAAAAGAAACAAATATAATAAAATTACACTTACACAAATATAATACTCAAATAAAAAATGAAAAATAATTGGAAAAATGGAAAGGTACAAACAAAAACACTTAACCGAAATAATATTTTGTATCACAGGCAGACAATTTAAAATCCATTCCATACTTTATTATCTTAACTAATAAATAATAAACACAATCATTTTTTATTGTAAAATTGGTTCTCTTTATACAAAACAGTAAATTATACAGAGCAAATGAGACGTCATAAATAATTATATAAGCAGTAGAAGATAAAACATATTTTGTATTGGCTGTATTTATTTATTTAATTTATTTATGTCTATACATTTTAGATCTGCTTAATTATCTTAATTTTACTTCGCTGTATGCGTTCTTTGTATATTTGAAAATATTGCTTGTTGATTATACTGCCCATCTTAAGATTTTTAAACTTATACTATTTTTATTATAGGTGTGTAAGAGTTTGACAGGAAAAAGAATCACTCCGAATTAACTGAGTGCGAAATGAATGAAGTGCAAAGTAATTGCGTAAATACACAATACAAAATTCATAGAGCCATTGTATTTTTATTGCAAGTCGGCGAATGCAGGAAAGGAAAAACTGCGCGATTCGAATAAGGAAGTTGTTTAACGCCTTGTTCTACAAATTCACACGTACAGCACGACATTGCATGTATACAAAGCGTTAATTTATATATTTTGGTGTAAATCCGAAGACAAAATGCCGAGATAAAATGCCATCCGCCGGTGGTGCCGTCGACAGCCCATTAGCGCCCTAAAATAAGCCGTAAAAAGCGAGACCTGAGCGAGTTTGATCGCGAATGATTTGCATTTTCTTTTCCTAAACTCGTGAATCAGCCGGTAAATATCCGAGATTCTGTAAAATTAGAACTAGATCTGTAGCTAAAGTCGCCGCTTCCGCGCGGCAATTCGGCGGGCGTCTCCCAAACTGACTGCCAGCACGAAAGCAATGATTTGTCAAATGCAGGAGACGTATTCCGCTGAAATATTTGACAGGCGATAACGCGCGCGTATTATTCCAAGTCGCTGTAATCCGCGGCTAGTTGGTTGTTAGCCGCTAATGACTCGCTCTAAACACCGCTGAATGCCACTTACTAATTGGTTGATTACTCAAAATAAACCAACTCTATGGCGGAGCCCAATTCGCGTCTCATGCGCCGTGTCACAACATGCCATTTTATTTGGCCGGGGCTTATTAAATTTGCGCGAAAACACCTTGGGTTATTTCAGTGCCGTACTACGAGGCACAGTCAGAAAATACGGCGACTAAAGTTAATAGTTTATTCAGAAACTTGGAATTGCACCTGGAACGATTATGCTAATTTATATTGTTGGTTAAATGCAGAATTGTTTTGTAGTTTTTTAATATTTCCTTAAATATACTAAACTATAAAATAATCTGTTTAATTTCTAAAAGATATTACAGAAGTCACATTTAATTTAAATCAATTTAACTAACAAAAAACAGCTACGTATTTCGAGTCATGTTCTATCCCCCTATTTCTATTTACGAGGTGCGTTCAAGTTCTAAGGTCTCTAAATTCTTTCTTAGGCAATGAGAATAAGTAGAAAGACGTGGTTAACTTTAAAAGACGCGGGAAATACTTCTCAATTTGTAACATAAATTTGCCTTTGTAGCAAGTGTTGTTCTGTATTCTTCAAATAGCGAAGTTTGGTGTTCAAGAACAATGTGTAATCATCCGTTTTTCCTCTTGAAGGAGTCATGAGTGTTAAAAATGCGTGTTTGTAAGTGCGAAAGTTTAAAGAAGTTCGAGAGTTGTGTGACAATAACCCAAAGCAGCTTAGGGTACAAACCAGTCGAATCGAAACCATGATTGGGCGAGTGGAGCAAATTGTTATGGAAGAACGTCGATTAGGTGTGCGTGATATTGCCTATAAACTTGGCATTTTTGTAGGTTCTGTGGAGTTCACTTTGCATGATGACCTGGAAATGCGGAAAGTTTCTTCAAGGTGGATCCCACAAATGCTAACCGACGAACACAAGACTGCACGAGTGGCAATGTCTCAGCACATGTTGACACGTATGTCGCTATGAATTTTCGACCATAAAGGACACTCTGTGGCCGCTTATTTTCCTATCTAAGCGCTGTTGCATTAGCGATTTTCCAATGGACAAAAAAGGAACCCCTAAAGAGGTGTTCTCAGCGACGACGTTGTAAAAAATGTGTATGTCTAGACGGATATTACGTCAAGAAGTAACAGAAGTTTCAATATATTGGGTAGATACTTATACAGAAAAAAATTGCAGGCCTTAACACTTGTATTTAAATTTGTTTACTTTTCACCAATATCGCTGTCACCAGGAGAAGGGAGTTAAGTGAATGATTTATTTATTTTTTATTTTTTAAATTTAATTATGCTATACTTTAAGCCTTTCTGCTCATCTTCTTAATTTCTACCTATGGTAGCAATAATAAACTACAACCTTTAGAAGACGGTATTCGGTTAAATTTCCCTATAAATTAGTTCCGCTATGAACACGCTTATATTGACAACAAAGAAAACCTATTACAATTTGTAATATCACAAACTTAGTTGTAAGTACATTTTCATTGGCGCAAATTGTCATTGTAAACGAGATATATTTTGATAAATTAAATGTTTTCCTGTAAATATAATAGATAGAACAATATTAAAAAGATTGAAAGAAGAAACACACCAGAAAAGACGTCAGGGGAACAAAAAAGGGAAAAAAGCTTAATAACTCAAAATAAAGCAAATAACGTCGGTCCTTGTTTCATTTTTTACATAAAATTTATCAGGCTTTAAAATGCAAAACTTTGAAAGCTTAAGGTGGTTTAATATAATATATAATATATAATAAATTGTTGCATTTCTTGTTCTTTTCCTTCTCCTTCAACTGCGACTACTTCAAATTACAATTTAGTGCGTCTTTGCGGAACAAAAAATGTTTTTCTTAATCATTTTTAGTGCTCTTTTCATAATAATGATATTAATATACAGTTTTTTATTGATCTTTTCTCCTAGTGTTCAGTCTGATTGGTCTATTGCATGACTCTTTCAATTTTGTCTATGTTGTTACCTTAACTTTACTGCTGCATTTTTTCTTCTATCATACCTCTCATAATAGTTTTCCATTTGCCTTCATACACGGTCAGTGTGTATTGTATTCTTTTTGATTTATTTATTTACATGCAGTAGTCTTGCAGGTCCTTCTTCATTTTTATAAGTGCATATTCTAAATATTTCTCGTTTCTGGCTAGCGCTGCTACATCGTCTGTATATGTATATGTATACTTTCTTTCCTTATATTTTTATTCCTGCGTCTATTTTTTCTCTAAATGAATTCAGCGCATTAAACCACAATAGTGTCAGACTACAACCTTGTAGAACGTCTTTCCTAATTTTTGCTTTTTCTGTGACTGTCCATTGGAGATCACTGCTTTTTCCACATCTATAAATATTACATAAATCTCTTTTTCTTTTTAGTCTTTTTTTTCTATTAGCAAGTGTAGTGCTAGTACTGCTTTTCGAGTGCCTTAGTTTTTTCTAAATCCGAATTGATCTCCAGTAAGATATTCTTCTAAAAAACGATTCTACTAAGTATTTTTGCTGTATGCTTTTATTAGACATATTGTCCTATAGTATTAACATTTATCACTTGTTCTTATTGTTGGAATCGATAAAATTATGTTTTTTTAAAGTATTTTGATGCAGTTCCTGTTCCATACATTGCGAAAATTAGTTTTATATAGTACATTGTGGTCTGCCTCTACGATTTTCTTAATTTTTTTCTTGGGTAGCTTTTCCATTTTTTAGATTTGTATTTGCTCTGTCGTATTCTGATCCTGTAATGTTTGTATATTCCTTGTTATCGCTGATTTTGTCATTATCATTTATTTTCGTCATTGTAATTCTTCTAATTTTTCCAAGTGTTGATTATTTCATTGGTTACCGTAATAATTTGATTCTTCTCATTTCTTTTATCAATATTATATTCTATATCCTCGCGATTTTTTCTGTATACCTCTCTTTTGGCCTCATACATTTTCTATTGACTTTATTTTGTAAATCTCTGTTCTTGCACAATTGTGTTATTTTTAGTTTTCTTTCTTTGATTAGGTCTAGGATTTCTGCGATTATCCATAGTTTAACGTTGTCTACTCAGTTTTTACAGATCCGCCGATTGTTACACTACACTCTTTAGTGTTTGCCATGGTATTATATGTGGTTGCGACAATTTTTCTGTAGTTCTTGTTTCTAATTTATGCTTAACGGCTTTGCCTTGTAGTTTCTCTAATGGCATGTTTTTGTCTTTGTCAATTCTTAAACTTTAGATTGCACGTTATTATTACTATATTTCTACCCATACCTTATTATGTGTAACTTCTACAATTTATGACATGGTTCTTGAAACTTGAAATGTATCTAATATCTTCTTTTGTCCCCTGGTGCTTTCCATCTGTACCCTCTTGTGTACCGTATTGTACAAAGAATTAGTATATTAAGTTTATTTATTAATTCTCATATTTTCTTTGATGTTTTCAAGATTTCTACATTTTAATAATGTTTTAATATTTCGTGCGCTAGTTTGTCTGAGTTCTCTTCCGGAAATTTGCACGAAAGATTGACTTTTGAAGACATTTTATTATGATAAACAGTGCAGATGCATTTCATGGATAATTATCTATTATTATTTATTACTTTAACGTGCTTTTCCCACTTTCCTTCCACATGATAGTCTGCAGTGGTTGTCCTAGTCCAGGTTCTAGTATGTGGTACAGTTATTCCACCAATATTTCACGACCAAGTGCTCATATATGAAAATTAAGAGCACCATGGAGGCAAGGTTGATATTTGGGAAGAGATTTTTTATTCACTTCACATCTTTTACATTTCTTTGATTACTAGCAGTATCATTTTAAGATGCAAAGATATAAAATCTGGTATTTTTTAATAATCAATAAAGAATAGTTTGAGATATGCAGAACATAATGGAAATAAAATAGTTTAAAAATAAATTATTTTTGAGTAGTTTTTTATTCCTTTCTTAATTTCATTTAATATTATTAAAGGCTCTAAATTTTTACATTTTGGCTTAAACGATAGTTATTTCTATTATTTAAAAGCCTATTGGTTTAAGTAACAATAAATTTTCATTCTTCTAATTGTCTTTCATCTTGATATTCATTGTTAATAGTAATCAAACTTTTTAAAAATTGCTTTTGTTAACTTTATTTTCTTTTATAATATTTTTCAAATTGTTAATTTTAATTTTGAGCAACATAACATTTTTGTAGAAAAATTGGTTTGAAGTATTCAATTTGTATAAATTTATAGACTGTTTTTTTTAAATTGTTATTATTCTATATGTATGTAAACAGCATTACTTAAATACTTTTCGATACTGCTCATGTTTGTCTTTTACTATTTAAAAAAAATTCTTTAATATTGGTTTGTTAATTATAAAACATAATGTGGTTTGTTATTTTGATTTGTTTGAGTCAACGGAACAAAATTTTTTATTTTAAGTTTATCAATGAAGCTAATCCACCTAAAAAATAAAATTTCTGCTTTAGATCTTTTTTGTAAAAAATAATATAATTTACTAAAAATAGCACTCTTAAGAAAAAAAAATTAAAATGTAGTTTTACGTCTAAGGCGGGTAACGTAATAACATAAGCATTACAGGTGCTATAAGTGGCTGCAGCAATAAGGCATGTATTAGTTCTATTGGGTTATTAGAAAAATTTAAATTATAAACATAAATAATACTGACTTTGATTTTTTGTGGAATAATTAATTTTATGTTATTTATTATTATAAAAAAAGTTCTTTAATACTTGCAAAAAATTATTCTTCAAAACACACTCCATCACTAAGAATGACTCTCCGGCAGCACTCTCATTGTCAGAAGTTGTATCTGTCTAGGGCACCAATCTGCTGACTTAGAAGCAAAGAATTCTTGACATGTTTTTCAACGTAATCAAATGAGACAAAATTGAATTGTTTGCACTGTTTCGAAACAGTTACACGGCTTACAGTTTCTGGGCTTTGGCATCGCAAATCATTTTTGCAGCATCTCTTGTTCACAGTCTCCGTTCCCCGCAATAGTGGATCAAAACTTCAAGCTCACTGCTATCAATTTCCATCTGAAATTTAAAGATAATTATGGTTACTACGCTAAAAACACTAAAAACAATGGAAATGCATAAATATAAATAAAAATAAAATTTTTCCCAAGAGTTCAGGAGTTTTTTACAACTATTTAATGTCTAGAGTACTATATTCCTCTAAGCAAGCAACTTTATACTTTTTTATTGTTATAATATTATAGTTTATTTATAAATTCTGTCGTTTGTTGCTATTGGTTTTTGTATCTTTTTAAAACCGTGCTAATTCAGTGATCTTTAGTATATACTTCACACAGACTTGCCTTGCAATATCTTATACTTAGAAATTTAATGGTAACTATTTGTTTGTAATTAATACAAAATAGACGTGTTTTAAAGTTTTACTGTATTTATATTTAGTTACTAACATTGTATATAACCTTTTGTTATTTAAGTGGATAACTTTGGCGCTTGCAGTCTTGATAGTTTGAATAGAGTGATGTACTCTTTGAAAACATTTTAAAATAGTCCTGAAACGCTAACTTTGTCTCTCAGACTACCTCACGATACATAGGGATACCTCTGTTCCATTTTGTTGTCTTTCTATGAACGTTTTTACTCATTTTGATATTGTTTTTGAGGTATTTCAGATTACTTATTTCTTAAAAACTTTAAAGACATTTTTTGTAGCACCTGGTATAAGCACTCTTTATTCGATTGTTCTGATTTCAAAAACTAGTTATATCAGATCGCCCATTAACATGACACTGTGTTCTTTGCACCGATGTTAATGAGCGTAACGTATGTACATAGGAATAGTCTATTTGTTTTGTGGCAAGACACTGTGCGAAATTATTATGAACACTAAAGTTTTCCAATTTATAAATTTTATTAGAAGGCATTGCTAAAGTAAGAAAATAAATAAAAAGAAAATGGTTTTATTTATCACTGCGTGCTAGATTATACTAAAGTGCAACCGTTTCGTCGTTCTATTATATTAAAGCATTTCTTTTAAATTCACCTGTGTAAGTAGGATTTGACAAGTGTAAAACCGTTCAAACAAAAAAGAAAGTAAGGAAATCTTCTAAAAAAACTCTAATTTTTTTACAAATGTTTCAAAAAATTCAGTCAATGTTATAAAATAAAAATTGGAAAACAATTAATTCCAATCATTTAGAACAAAGAACAAAAGCGGCCGGAACTAAAAAAAGTATTTAAGTACTAGAAGCATATGATTCCTAATATCTATTTATTTTATGGCACTTAGAATTTGGAATGTCTTATAAAAGTGCATTAAAATAGGACTAAGCGAACTGTTTACTGACGTCTCCTGAGAACAATTTACATGCCGCAGACCAGCTACAAAATCAAAGCTTACAACTGCTAAGAATAAGAACAATTATATCAAAATTAGACTACTAACGACTGAAATAAGGTAATCCTATCCATTAAGACAATTTTTGAATATCTTAAAAACACCGCTTCTTCCACAAATAAAAATGGTTTTCCATTATTGAAGAATTCGTTTTACGCTAGATTTGTTGTTTCAATACTACACACTTGATAAAAAAATCTTGTTTGAATTGAACTTGTAGGTTTTTCATGGGCTATAAAGTCACTATATTTCAATTTTATTAAAATTTGGAGGATGTTACTCAAAAAAGTATTAAATGATATTATAACAACGTAGAATATAATAAATAAATAACTTTAAGAGGCCCTTCAAATGGTAGCTTTGGCTACAATTTTTGGTAAATTTTGGCAGGTATATCGCTCGTAGCGTACAGAAGTGTAACAAAATATTAAATTAACAAAATAGTGAATTACTTTTTCTTTTTCTAATATATTCATCATGCTATTATACAGAAATAAAGTAATTATTTCCATTTGTTTGAATTTTACTTCCGTTATCATTTTTCTTTTCTTCTCTAATCATTCACTTATTTAGTTTGCTAATTTCTTTTTTTTTCTGAGGCAGTCAGTAATTGATAGACTGTTGTATTTATTTTTAAATTATTTTGTAAAAAGAGAGCGAATAATTCTATTTTTACATATGTAAATCTGCAAATTGCGCTATTATATATTGACATTTACTTTTATGTTATAATTATTGTAATTAATTAATTATTTTAAAATATTTTTGGGGAATTTCTTTTAATTCCCTTATATTTTTAAGAATTGCATTACTCAGTACACGCCATGAATGCTGAAAGTGTTATCTTTTATTTTTTGTGGCAGGACCTTTGAGGCTGTCGAGTGTAATTCTCTCTTTGCCTCTCTACATAGAAATCAATAGATGGTTGAACCGGACAAAGCACTCTCTTTAATAATCCTATTCGCAAAAGAGCGCAATGCTGACATTTTAATTTTATCGAATTGCAAAAAAATGATAAACAGAGTGGAACAGTATAATTTGACTCGTTTTTAACAAATTCGGGTGCCTTTCTGGTTGGTGCTGCAGAGACAAAAAAATTTTAATTCTGCTGTTAGCATTAGGATTATGAACTTTTGCTGATATTTTTATACTTTATAAAAGTCACAGGAAGTGTTTGAAAAGTGTAGCATCAAATGTGTAAACATATTGTACCGATTTTTATTTGCTGTTAAAACAACAGTAGAAAATTATAAAATTTTAATTTTCATAAATAAAGTAATAAGATCCTTCATATCTTTTTATGTAGTTTTTTTCAGTTCATCTGAACTACTATCTATCTATCGATAAAAGCGACAAATGTTCTGCGAATTGATTTTTTCTTCTTTCTTTCTTCATGCGTATGGGTAATCCATGGAAGCGTTTTTTAACGATGTTTATGGGTTTTTATAATTATAATCAGAGTAACAATATTTTTAAAATACATATATACAAGTTTTCTAAATAAATTTGCTAAAAATTTTCTTATAGTATATTATTGTGGGCTAACTTTGTATTACGATATGATGCATATCAAAACTCTGGAATTTGAAATACACCACATGTAATTGTGCTGAAATTTACTATATTTTACTTGGAAAGTTGGTCTATTACACAGAATAACTAGACTCTACATATTCTTTGCATACAAATTGCAAAACTGCAACCATAAGTGAACGAAAGTGTGAATAGATGTGACAGCATGGCCATTGGAGTTACCGCAATCTCATAAAAATGTTGATAGCGACAACTACATAAAAGGAATTTGTTATCTATTATACAGTTACTGCCATCATTTCAGTAAAGATAGTTAGCAGGTGGATTAGTTCATAAGGAAAGAATTTCGCCCCATAGAGAAACTTGTAATTACCAATATAAAACGTTCCAAATATTTCTTTCGTGACTTGCACTAGTTATTTTATCTGGTAGTGCCTATATAAGATATGTTTTTTACCTGCCGCTTAGCTATTGCATTATACGTTTCGTTTGCGTTGACAGTTATGTGCCCCCTTTCGTACTCTTTTATGTATAGAAAATCGAAGCATTTGCAACATATATTATTGCATTGTTTTTTTAAAAATGTATCAATTGTACTGTATTATAGAAGAAATTTGCGCCGGTTATGAGAGTTCTTTTACAATTGCTCAGGTAGTTCACACTTGGTTTAGGAGATTCGGAGCTGGTAATTTTATTTATTGAAGGTGAAGACCGCAGCGGCAGCCCATTTACTACATGTGCGGATCTCATCAAGGCCATGGTTAGCAAAAATCTGCAACATTCTGGATTATGGTAATTGATTCGAAGATTCCGCATCAGTTGACAGATGGCAACATTCTTAATCGTATTTCGACATGTGATTTACTTTTTCAGTGAAACAAGGAAGATTTTTTTTATTGAGGATGAGACTCGGATAACAACGTTAACCGAAAACGTGCTTAGTGGTAAGAAACCTTTAGTGAGACAAGGTCTTCACGTGAAAAAAATATTAATATCTATTTGGTACAAAACGGCCAGATTGAGGAACAGGCAAGGTATTGTTCTCCAACATGATAATGCAAGGCCTCAGCCGCTAGAAACAAATTCTTAACATTTGACTAGAACGTTTTACAATATCAGCCGTATGGCCCCAGGGTAGTTCTTCATATACTTGTTATCTATTATTGTTATTAAAAAATTATCTAAAAGTTTAATTGAATAAACTCCATGAAAATACATTTGGAAAAACAACATTATGCGATAAGATGAAGTAAAAAAATGTAGAATAGACTGTATATAACTAAGTAATATAACATATCATAAAGTATTATTTATTATTATATATATATATATATATATATATATATATATATATATATATAATTGAATTTTAGGATTTAAATTGTCCTCCGTTTGTGTTCTGTGAACGTTAGAAGTCTGCATTTGCACAATTGGTATCTAAATATACGGCAAGGACCACTAGAAGCGCCATACATTTGTGAATTGGATATTAAAAAACATAGCAGTTGATACATATATTTGCAAAAAGGACTCATTCCGAGCGATGAAGCCCATTTTTGTTTTGATGGCTTTGAGAATAGTCAAAGTTGTCGCATCTGTCACATCTTATTTGCGAAAAACCAATGGGTTCTAAAAAATGCATTATTTGGTGTATATTATGGTCTGAAGGAATTATTAGCTCGTACTTTTTTGAGGATGAAGCTGGTAATGTTATTGTCAATGGTGTACGCTATCGGGAGATGTTAAACAACTTTTGCAATAAAGCCAATGATTTGAAATTGAATAACATGTGGTTTTAACAAGATGGAGCTACATCTCACACAGCCTGTAAAATAGTCTACTACAAACCAAATTTCTTGGTCGTGTTGTCTCGCAGAGGAGTGGCATCGATTAGCCGCGAGCTTGCGAAGTAAGCACATTAGAGTTTTTCCTCTGGGGGTGTTTAAAGGAAGGCGTTTATATTAACAAACATGCTGCGATTCCAAAACTAAAAGAGAACATCAGACATATGGTGAACTAGAGCCGCATTCATGTGAAAGGAGTATAGAAAAGAATGGTCGCATTAGCGGCGTAGTGGAAGGTTTTGGCCGACGTCATATTTCATACATAACTGCTAAGTCGGTACTTTAGACTGATAAGAATAAAATTTGGACTGCTCTAACATTTTGTGTTTTATTCAGGAAAAACTTCTTAAAGTCCGATTTGGATCGTCCTGTACTAACATCACTAAAAAAGTGAAACAAACTTCTAGGACAGTTTTATATTTTGTTCAATTACTATTTCACTTTTTACATTTTTAATACAATATATTGTTTTTAAAATTTCGGGCCTTTTATTTATCACTTATCTTTTTTGCTCTTGTGTAGTAATACAATTATTAATTATGATATACCAAACTATTGGTTAAAAAAGAAATAAACCTCCTTAATTTATCTTTTATGAGCAAATATACCTCAGTTTTTGTTAGATATTAAAATTTTGAGTCTCTAGACAATATTTTTTAAAAATTTATATTTGGCAAAAAGCAGATCTCACAACAGTTGCTAATAAACATCACGGAAATGGCGTTTTAACGTGCGACTACAACCAAAATCGGGATGTTTCACACGCCTAAACTGCTGTTCAAATCTTGCAGTTTTATAGAGTTGTCAAGAAATACAAAATTTGTCTGTTTTAATTTCGCTAGCTTGCGGACGTTGGTCTGGAGCAGCCCGATGCGAAGAAGCGCGTACCTGGGCCCCGGTTAGTACCTGTGTAACGGCACATCGGAATCACGTAGACGTAGTCCGTAACAGTAACGCCTAATAATAAAAATATCACGGTCTTGCAAAAAATCCATTTCATTAAGAGGAACGCTTCCACTGCACGTCTTTGAAATCATGTTGGCATTCAAGGAAACGGTTGCTTAACATACACTAATATAATTATCATCAATATAACGGTAGCATTAGATGTTTTGTAAAATGTTACAGCAGGGGACGAGGTGCCTTTTAAGGCTTTCTACAAATCTTATAAAAAGTAATGTCTTTGCATTTAATAACTAACCAAATCGCTATATTATTGTAATGCAAGTCTTAAGTATCATCTAAATATTTAGGTTGGTAAAAGTACAACTCGCCTTTATGGTTAATTGATTAAAGGTATTTCATTAAATGTAATTCATATAGTATTCTTGTTACTTGTCAGAAAATATCGGTTGTTTTTTCATTATTTTTATTTTTATCTAGTATTTAGAAAAATAATGTTTAAAAATAAATGAGATAAATTTGATATAAGATTAACAGAAAAATGTGAAATAGTTAATTATAGGCGGCGCCCGGAAATATTTAGGCGTGCATTTTTTGGTTGAAAAAATTAATATTTTTAAAGGATATGCAAGAGGAACTCCAGCAGGTTTATAACTATTAAGCAAAGTGTCTCTCCTACATGTCGCATTTTACGCAAACACGATTGCTGCAACAAAATTTACGTTTTCGTTCCAAAATGGCCCTATAATATCAGAATCGGTTTTAACCAGAAAAGGGTATCGTGCATGTGTTATTTTTTCTTCCGCGCAAAGCCGGTCTCATAACGTATAAATCGCTCGGTTATATAAGGTCGCTTATCTTTTCTCTTAATTTGCCCAATATACATGTTATCGCCCGTTCCGGAGCAGCAAAAAGTTTTTGTAAAATTTTTGAAAGATTTTGAAGATTGGTTTAAATTAAAGTTATAATAGCCATCTATTAACATGAATAGAAAACAGAAAAAGTGTCAATAAACATTGTTTTATGTTTATAGTAAATTATATTTTAGATTTCATTAAAATTTAGAAAATTTTAATTCTTATTAAGTGGTTTACAATAAATTAGAAGAATTTACCAATCATAAAAGGAAACTTAAAAAGGAAAATAGAATAGATAATACAAATCTATATTGTTGGATTGATATAAAACGGCTTGTTACTTTGAAATAAAGACAAAAATTAAAGTATTCAATAAAAAATATATCCCTTTTGTTATTCATACCAAAGGTTGAGACGCGAGTGACGACCGCATTTTGTAAAACAGTAGTCTAGAAGTCTAGAAGTAAGTAATAAAAAAATTATAAATTACTATCTCTATTTACATGAAAGAAACAAATATAAAATAATTAATTATTAAAATAGTCAAATAAAAAGAAAGCAAAATTACATTTTTATAACAAGAATATTAAAAAGAAAGAATGGGGTTTATTCCAATTATAATAGTAATAAGAAAAGGATAGATCATTTAATAATAAAAAATAAAAATTAAATTATCGAACAATACCAACATACCAAAAATTTTTATTTGCATTTAGTAAATGTCTCTTTTTGCAAACGTCCACAAATACATGCCAAGATGTCTAATATAATGGTTACTATGGTTATAATTAAATATTACCGAACATTATAATAATAATTTTGTTCGGTATTTACCAAGTTTTTTATATATTCCCTTTTATAAAATGTGGCTCATTTTAGAAGTCCTTCAGATTGTACAGGGTCGTCGAGGTAAGTCCGGAATTCTTTTAGCTTATATTGTGGGAAAGCCGAAAGGTTGTCATATGCGCATGCGCAACGACCACAGAGCTGCTTTATTTAAATACCGTTGCTTCAGAAAATCGGCGATAAAAATTATTACGTGGTTTTTCTACAAAAAGCCAAGAAGTACAGGGAACAACCAAGTAACTGACGACAAGCTAACTCACAGCAAGCCCAAGAGAAGTGATGAATTCGTCTAAATTAGAAGATCCGACTTGTGTGTTGACGTACAGTTTAGCAGTGCACCAGCACCTGCAATACCAATCCTTCGTCCTGAGGGATTGCCTACTGTTAACTGAAAAAAACAAGATAGATGGGAAGTTAAACGCGCTTGACTTCCTGAGATTCTTTTCAGACGAAAAGAACTTCACCCACAACAGGAAGGCGAATCACCAAAATAATCTTTGGATCTGCAAAGATGCCTCTTTCGCCTTTGTGATAATGTTTGGGCTTATAATTAGCGAAGGATATGTCATGGCACCCGCTTCTTTGAGGAAGGCATGAACATGGCCATTAACGGCTACCTCAACGTGCTGAATAAAGTTGTCGAGTCCCTGGATAGAGATGGTCGCTGGGCAGGAGTACGTATTTCAGCAAAACTCCGCTTCAGCTCACTAGACAACGATGACTCAAGAATGGTTATACAACAATGGTCCCTCAACTTGTGGCCACCTTCGTGCCCTAACTACAACCCCCTCGACTATTACGTGTGGGGCGTGGTCAAGGTGAAGGTCGTTGAGAGGCATCATAATACCAAGGACGGCTTAAAGGCTTCAATCATGGAGGTAATGACACATACGGACAAGAAGGAAATTGTATTGGCTCGCAGTAGATGTATATCTCGGCTCAAAAACGAGGCTGTACTATTTACTTTAATTGCTAAGCTGCATGTAAATAAATTAAATTTTTCATGTATTTTAATTTTATTTTCATTGTTTGTTTATTTTGTAGAGATGTAGCACCATTCAGTTGTAAAATTGTAAAATACAGATGTCACACATCTGTAGAAACATAAAGAGTGCATGTCAAAGAAAACTATCTTATCAATTTTTCATCAGTAAAAACATCACCGTGTATCATTATAATCAAAGATTTATTTTAAAAAAATCACAAGCGCGTTGAATAATATTATATGCTTCTATAATCTTTAAAGTGGCCATTTATGAAGATTAACTTTATCATTAATATAGAATGGTTGCGTATCAGCAATTTTTTTGTTGCAACGCAGTAGAAATCTTTTTAGTTTTACTTTTATTATTACTTTTTGTACTTCAATCGCAGAAACTTTTAGTTCTTTTTCATTTTCTTCTAATTAGCAGGGACTTATTAACGAGCTCTCATTTAAAGTGTTCCATATTTTTTACAACGTTATATCTACTAATAAAGTGGCCCTCGCCGTATTTATGCTTTTTTGAATTGTTACATTTCATCACATTTCAATAAATCAAATCTCAATTTGTCGTAATAATACTTATTATAAATAAGCAATGGATCATATATGCTCTACGAGTGCCAACCGATGTCAAAATCATATAAACATTTTTTAAGTTGCTAAACCCATTTAAACTGTTGTTCCTACACATTATAAGAAAATTAAAAACATGTTTGATCCAAGTCCGACCTCAAATCCCACTCTATTAATCTTAAACTTGCTAAAAACTGGCCACCATAAAACATTTATAATTTCTAGTTGACAAAACATGTAAATTCAGGCTTGACTAGGGAGTTTATCTATGAAGTTAATTGGCTAAAAGCCAGTAAAAGGAAATCGCGTTTTATTATAAGTCTACTGAACTGTTGATCTATATAAATTAACACAAACTGTGTTTAAAGTATCAAAAGAATCTAAAGTTTAATTATTTATTAGCATTATCATTATATAAAACTTCAAGTTAAATTTATAAATAATAAGCGAATTTACTGATAGTTACAGGAAGTGCAAACTGATTGAAATTTATTCTAGAAAACTATCTATTTATACGAGGGTAATTTCAAAACAATCTCTAAGTGATTTGTCCAAAATAGAAAAGTTATTGCATTTAGGTGTAAATGGAGTGGTCGAGATTATTTCAGATTTCTTCAACAATATACGCTGTAGTTATCATTATTATTTAGAGCCCTCCTTCTTCTGTATATTCCTCAATTCACTTATGTAGAATTAAAGGAATTAAAAATTACAGCCGAAGTGCACAAAATTTGTGGCAATCTAACAGTTTGGCAATTCAAAGTAGACTAATTAAAGTTTAAAATGTTCATGTGAAAATTCTGAAATTGAAAAATGATAATCGCTTAGTTGAATTTGTAAACAAGTTTATGATTCATAGTTTGATGTTATTTTTGCCCATTAATTATGAGTACCACCGTTATTGATGCACTTGTCAATAAATCTTGCGAGAAAAAAACACAGCTGGAAACGGTGGCCACAAGAGCGTCAAATTAGTTGACCGCTACGAGTCCAACAAACAAAAACAAGAAGACACTTTCCTGGGTGCACTTTTATGTTTTATTTAACTACTGTAATACTGTTGTAGTTGGAAAAAACAAACAAGTACGGCTGTCAAATAACAACGATCATGGTAAAAAGCAGCTCCTTAGCCACAACAAGTTATAAAGTGTGCGTATTTTTATCAACTTGTAATATTTGTGTTTAGATAAGCTATCGACAGCAGACAAGTGTGATGACGCAAAGCTCTCCTTCCTTATTTTTTATGGTGTTGAGTTAGAATCGATTATGTTTCTCATTTATCGACATTTAATGTTGTGGAATTTATAAACCGTTGTTTTTTTTAAGTTCAGTTATATCGCGTTTTTTAAATTATGCTAATGAAGTACTGCGATTTTAGTGGCATTTTATAAAGCTGAAAGGCGTGAATAATAAAAACATTAAATATTAAATGAAGGTCTCATTTTATGCCCACAGCGTAATCAGCTACCTTTATAGCAACTATTACAAATTAGTAAAATTATATCAGCCAACTTTCCGCCTATTACTACACTAAACAATAGAAAAATAAATGTAGCAAACTAGCAAAATATATTGGCTTGAAAAATTTCTGCACCTGTTGGAACTGCATCGTTGCTGCAACTATAATAAAAACTTTATAGTCAATTGTAGTATTTTAATAAACCTAATTTGTGCTTTTATTTTCTTTGGAAAGCAAGAGCCTGACACCATTTACAACAGCAATTACAACGGCGAAATAAACGGCGATTACAAATTATTGTAGCAAGCAGCTTGAACAAAAAAATTAAAGCACGGGGACATGTAAAAATTAGATTGACTAAAATAATTGATTGAAACGATGCGAATGTGTGAAATATAGGTATTATATCCTAATGACTATCAATTTTACTTCTATAAAGCAGTTATAGACAAAAGAGATAACGATATGAAAATTTCAAATAAATAAAAGTCAGATGTCTCAATCAAAATTTCAAACAAATAAAAGTACAATTTGTAATTAAGTTGAAAAAATATCTATAAGATATTTTAAGTAAATGAAGCTGTATACGAAAAAATTCCTTGCTAGGTAATTTCATAATGTGGCGATTTGATGCAAACCTAATCAGAATTTAATGTGTTACGCGTAGGAACCAAATATTTATAATCGTACTCGTCACTCCGATCTCTTACATATTTGAAATGTATATTGGTATATTCCTAAAAAACATACATACCAATTTTGACTTAAAGAACGTTGGAAAATCGGTAAAAAAAATTAAAGGTCGTTTTCATTCCCATTAACCAACTTACAATAATTGGTCCGATGTCTAGGCAAGAAGGCTACATATAAAGTAACAAATACAGAATGATAAACACTACTGTTTTAAATAGACAAACTGGAGTAGGAGGTGTTATCAGAAAATATATAGAACAAAAAGTAAAATATTATATCCTGAAGAGTGAAAGAATGATACTGGTGAAAACAACGGACAAACCAAACAAAGTAATTATAACACAAGTATATATACCAACTACCAATTATAATAACGAAGTGGAGAAAGTATACGAAGAAATAGAGGAAGTAAAAACGTACATCAAAGCACAGGAGAACTTAATATTAACGAGGAATTAGAATGCCATTATTAGTGAAGGAGTGGAAAGTGAAATTGCAAGTCAATAAGGATTAGGGAGAAGAAATGAAAAGAGTAACCATTTGATAAAGTTTTGTGCAAACCATAATATAGTAATAACAAACGCACTACTTGACCATTATCAGAAGATACAAATGCAAGATATCAGCTTAAATTTATATTTCAAAATTCAAAACTGTAGTAACAAATAGTAATGCACTGACGCGGATAGTGATCACAGTCGAGTAATGATAACATGCAATGTAGGAATTAAAAACTTAGAAGGGGCGAAAAGGAAAACGGTAAATAGATAAATTGAAGCACGAAGATACGAAGGATACAATAAAATTCTTAGAGAATTGGAGAACCATACACAAAACAATATAAACTAGCCGTAGATACGACATAACGAATAATGAAACAATAGATAGTTAACGCAGCAGATAAGATATTGCAATTTAAAGAAAACAGCAACACTGTGTCACAAATGATATTATCCAGGTGATTAAATAAAGAAAAAACATGTGGCCGGCGAAGAGATTGTTCTGTAAGCACTCCCAGAACGAACTTAAAAATTCGAAATCGAATATCTCGAAAATTATTCGACATAGAATTTTTTCGACTTCATTTTCGAATTCAGCATAAAATTTCCTATAAGAATCCATATTCAAATTTTAAAAAAACTCAAATTTTGTGACGGACCGACAGACCGACCGACAGACACACATATAGAATTCAGTAACGAACTTTTTAAGTTTGTTGAATATAAAAACCTACATACAAATGATGGACAAAAAATGTATGGAAAACTAAGAAACAAAATCGGTAGAGAATGCGCTAAAGCAAAAGAAGTAAAAGTTAATCTGACCTATCAGCAATAAAATGTTCTTTAAGGGAATAACAAGAGGAGATGTAGGCGTGAAAGATAAAATAGAAAATGTTATATCAAAACAAAGTGATATTGCGGAAATGTGGAAACGCTATATTGAAAAACAAGAAGACAATCAGGGGAAATTGTTCTAAAACCAAAAGACAAGGTCGATGAAGATAAAAAAGAAGATATGATAACTTGGTCGGAATACACCGAAATGGCCTAGTGGGTAAAGATAAACAAAACGACAGAAATTAAACAAATTTCAGCGGAAATTATTAGGAATTTAAGAGAAAAAAACATTAAATACTTTACAAATTAATATGCCACTTATATAAAATTAGGAAAATTTTGATAAACTTTACATTAACGAGCAATTGTAAACTGCGAAAGTTACCGTACAATAGCTCTAGTAACACATTTTTCGAAAATACTGACTAAAACTATATATCGAAGAATTGAAAAAAATTTAGAACAACCATCACGCTATAGAGAAAGTTGAAGAATTCTTATAACTAGGAAGCAGAAAACAAAAGATCGAAGAAACGATAAGGAAAAATGCAGAATACATCAAACTACATTAGCCTTTCTTAAGAAGATGAAGAACCATGTCTTTCAAGCAAACCAATCAGTATGTTGATGACTAAAGAAAAAGATTTTTTTAGTCGGTTTATTATTTTTGCTTTAGTTAATCAGCATAAAATGAATTTATATATTATGTTGTTTTGTTTATATATTTATTCCTTAACCCATACTGTTTACCCCTTTCTTCAAATACTAATATCAACTTTTAGAATCCGTGTTTATTTTCTGATTGAGATTTTTCAATTAAGGCTCCATTATTCAATTCAGTTAGTATGTATGTCATTAAGTATTTCATTATTGATGACCTTCATCTTTTAAAAATTCTTCTCTTGTAATGTTATATTTGTTTTTTCAAAGGATTGCATGTTAGATTATTTTAGAGGTATATCCTGGTTTAATTTTAAATTTATAGTTTCACTTTTCACATGTCCAAAGTTGTTATTCTAAATTATCCTCATAAGTTAATAATAAATTGTCTCGACTTGTCATATCCTTAATAAAATTTTAATAACATTATCATGATAAATATGATGGTAAAAGTTTACAATTTCACGCTTATTTGCTCGTTTGAAACAATAACCGATTAATTACAATATTTAACAGCCCCAAGAAAGATTCTTGATATATTCGGTGAGATCAAAAATGGGCGCCCTATTAATAATCAGTAAGAAATAATCACCAGATGTTTTAAAAGATATTCAAATTGTTGAACTCTAAACTTTTCTGGATTAAACAACATATTAATCAATTAGAGAATTTGTCCTTTAATTGTAGGTATGTAAGAGACTGAAAAAATTTGATCAACAAACTAGGTTTGGCCAAAACTTTAGAGAAAAGTGTCCCTTGTGATTTCTAACTGATAAAAAGTACCATTATTGTTGAGGAAGTTTGATATTCTTTTGTTAATCTGTATTAAGGAACATGTTGTATTAATAATAAAAAAAGGAAAATGGCGCCAAGTGTCACCAGAAAACTACGATTGATAGGGATACAATTGTGATAAACCAGTTGCTCCCCTTGAAAAAACAAAGATTTGATAAATAAAAAGAAAACAGGGAATCGGTCTCTTATTTCTTTAATGTTTCTATAATTTCAACTATTTTTCTGCATTCTTAAAAGTTAGTATATCTGGTCATTATTTTATATATTGGATTTATCTTTTACATGCCTCCATTTATAAGAATAGTTCCTTTCAACTAATTATAATTAATAGGTTTATTTGAAGAAAGACATTGCCTATATATCAATCTTGAAGGAAGAATTTTAGCGTTTGCTTTTTTATAAAGGGTGTTCCATAAAGGATAAAAAACTAATCAAATTTTTATGAAAGTGGTTATGATTAACATACTTGTAATGAGTAAAATCTCCTATTTACGTTTGGAACACGATGTCCACCTCGCAGATGTCTGGTCCGCATTCAGTTACAGAATTGTACGCAGTTTGTTAGCGTACACCTGTGTTTTCCAAACCCATAAGAAGAAATCATATGGTGTAAAATCGCAAGATCTTGCCGACCATATCTGGTCATCGTGCAAAGAAATAACTCGTTGCAGGAATTTTTTGTGAAGTAAGACAATTGCCTTGTGCGAAGTGTGGCAGGTTACTCCAGCCTGCTGAAACTAGAGAACGCCAATCTCCATATCTCCAAAGGTAGACCACAACCGATTGAATACCATGTTATGGAAACGTTCTCTATTAACAGTGACCGTAATCCCCTCATCATCTTAAAAGAAAAACTTCTCTATCACTTCACCCGTGCGAAAACCACACCACACAGTTGTTCTTAGTGGATGTATTTTAAGCTCCTGGATTATTTGAAGATTTTCATTTCCTCAAATCCAGCAGTTCTATTTGTTAACAAGCTAATTCAAGTGAAAGTGGGCTTCGTCACTGAAAGTTATTTTTTTAAGAAATTTTTGTCTGCTCCCAGTCTCTTTCATTCAGCAAATCGCCTCCGTTTTCCATGATCAGTAGCCTTAAGTTGTTGTATCAGCTGGACTTTACTTCACATTTAATATTTTATATTTACAATTATAAAGTGTTATGAGATTCAGTTAAATTTTCTATAGATATATTAATGTATATATCCTAATTTAAGGGAACTATTTTCTATTGAAATTTAACACTTTTGAGTCGTTTGACAGGCAGCCTATTTTTTTTTTATTTCAGATACAAAAATCTAATTTTTATAAATGCATTATTTATTGGAGTATTTATACAGTGGAAACTTGAGAAATACCTCTACGGTTAAGTATTCTGCGTGTTACTAAAATTTTATCATTTAAATTTAGCAATTTCTAAAGCAGTAACCTCTTTTACCATTGCATTTACAAACAAATACCGATCACTTATTTAGTTAGTTGTTCATTTTCTGTGCGTTAAATGAGATCTTTATAAGATGCAATGCATGGGTATCGCAGAGCACAATTATTTGCAGTTTATATTAATGTACTATTAGAATTGTTTTGAAACTAAAAGTATCTCGACGCTCAGTAAAAGTTGTAGCATACCAAAAATCCTAACAGGAGAGGATTTGGAATTGAACTCATATTCATGAAATTATATATGTAATATTATTGCACATAAAAGTATCTGTCTGTTGATTATCGAATTATATAACTACTAGAAGATATTTTAACACAAAATAAGAAAGGCAACTGATTAATTTTTTTTATCTGTGTAAAAATTATGAATATACTAAGAGTTTCAAGAAACAAATAATTATATATTATTCTCCTTAGTGGTGTGGTAAATGGCAACAAATTTAATCCAAATAACTAGTCATTCATTTAAAGCAATTGACATAAATACTTCAAAAGTCTCATTGCAGAATTGTTGACAGACTTTAGGCAGACACTTCTTTTTAATACTGATATATTTCCTTAGATGTTACACCCGCGCAGCGGCAAGGTCTACGAATTGAGAGGTTGAGACTCTTATATGTTGGCTCTCATTGCTCGGTTGCTGCGCACTATCTCTGACGTGGGGCGATGTGGTAAACATTGTACCTTAAACGACCCTATTATTAGCCTTTCTTCGAAGTGAAAGCAGGTGGTACTCAATTATTTTTAGTTAGTAAGTAGGCTGCTTGTTAGGCACCGCACCCCAGCCAAGCGCCTCAACCGCGCAGCCACACTGGCGCTTCACTGATACTTTACATTTGCAAATTTTAGTCTGGCATTGTATATGTGTTAATAATATAATAATGCAAATTATTTTGGGCAGTTCTCGTTGTAAAAAAAAAACTTTGATATGTGGTAAACTGTTTAATCAACGTACACGTCTTTTGCGATCTCGTGCTAGTTTACTTATTATGATAATAAAAATTATGACGAAATGCAAGCAATTTCATCAGAGATCACTAACATCAATTTTCTCCTCTGTTATTGTATTATTTAACGTGGACTCGAGAATTCCTAAATATTAAATTATTCATGAACTAAGACGTTCAGTTTAAAAATGCTCATCGTACGACGCCGTTAGTGTTATACTCGGCCCAAGTTAAGAAATTTAAACGCGTTCTGAGTTATAGTCTGGAATGGTTGCCCAATTCAAACTGTATTAATCACAGAACCAAGTTTGGCCATATATGAACTGCATTACCATTTGCATACAGCCAAACAGCACAAAACATTTGACGCCTATCGAAGGTGATATTTGTACGCTTATGGTTACGCGGGGCGTTTCTCAAAAATAGCGTGATGGCAGCGCGCGGCGGTGCTGGCGCCGTGCGCGTGCGCGACTTAGCATCTCGCGCTATGCGGCTGCGGATTATTAATTCGAAAAATGATGATCGCGGATGCCGCGAGTTCCTCCTCGAAAAAAAATTAACGGAGATTCGAGCGGCCCGATCGTAAATTTTTGATATGGAATGGAGCGCACGCTGCGAGTTGTGCAATTTGCGGTGGGATATCGAACTGCGCTTTGTTTGTCAGCCGCGAGCTTAACGGCGAGCAGTGGCGCGCAATTTGAGGAATGAAGAGCAGGCACAGCGAAATTAGCAAAAAGTGTCGGGGATCGCTATTAATTAAGGCGCTCCGTATTTATGTGCTTGCATACACCTGCACCAGTATTTAAATTCGACTTACATGTGAGTTAAGGAACTCGTTCCTGCGGCCGACTATTTGTATCGTAGCTCACGACCAATCCACGGCGGCGTCGTAAATCAATTGTCACTATTATAAATCGATGTTCAACTGTTGACTTCTTCGGCTAATACGACCAGAGTACCTACACGCATTCCCTGGGAATCATTTACCTTGGATCTCCTGCATCTTCTGCTCGGTAGAGGAATCGCGTCTTGTAGCACGACGTTGCAGAATTGCTAAGCGAGTTTCGATTCATTCTACTCCTTGTGCATTTCTAATTACGTCCTCCTCCTGTGAGCGCACCTTTTACTGCATTTATACGCTTTTTAATGAGCAAAGACATTAGAAAGAAAAATATTTCTTCTGTGTTGCGAATCTAGATATATAGATCTACCCCTCGACTCTCGAATTTTTGCAAAGAATATTTTCCTAGAGAAGAGGCACTATACAGGGATATATTGAAATGTTTTTAGAACGAAAATGGTTTTAAATTTTATCTTATATTTCATCAAAACTTCCTAGAAGTCCAACATGCTTTGTTTATGTTTTTAGCTTCGCAATTATTTCCTGGACGTGACTTTCTTCGAGGCTTCTGAAATAGTTTATAGTCACGATCGCGTCATCATTCGCCAGAAGTACATTTTCTAGCAGAAGTATTTTTACTTTATAGAAAATGCAAAAATTCGAAGAAGTTTAATCAGATAAACATAGTAAACTCGGGAGTTTTTTAATTTGCTCATCCTTTATCGAACTGTAGCGATTATGTTGTGCTTGTAATAAAATCCCAATTTTTTACTGTTTTCAGAAGTGCACTTTTTAATTTGTTTGACCGTGGTAGTTATCTTTTCTAGGCAATAAATTCCTTTTTATAGATTATTGTTAACAAATAATTTTGGCATTCCAAGTAAAATTTTGCGATCACCTTTTCAACCAAATGAATGATGCTCGTCTTTTATGATGCTCACTTAACCATATCCGGTCTATAGCTTTGATTGCAATTTCCCATTTCGATGCTTAGTAATAAATTGACATTATCATCAATGAAGTGCCAAAACTATATCATTAAAACTGTACCATTTGATGTTTCCTGACGTATTTATTTGCTTACTAAGCTCACTTACCTATTTTCAAGTTTATTAAAAATGATCTCCAAGAAGAATGCACAATAAAGTGCAGGTAGTGCTAACTACCCAATGGTTGCTGGGTCAGAGAAACGGAGCAAGTACTTATCACCTTCTCATAGGCGTTTCAAAAAGGTATAAATTTAAAATTAAATGATTAAAGGAAGTGATAAAATAAAAAGATTAATATAGAAATATAATTAGCAAAGAAATGACTAAATGCGTATTAAACGATTTCAATCATTGGATGCATAAGAATAATAATTACTGGATAATTTTAAATAAACCTATGTTTTTACTACCTCCAGGCAAGAAGTGATATGTTCTACATTTTAAAATCTTAATCTATGTTTTATTTTCAAATTCTTTAATTTCAATTGAAATATAAAATGCATATACGTCATCAGCAGGAGCAATAAGTGGATATAAGGAAATACTTCACTCGTCTGAACTCTTTGAATAGTGATAGTGCTATGGTTGCTATAGTTGTTTTCTTTCATGGTTCGATGCAGCTCGACTGAGAGTTGTACTACATCAATTTATCAAAGAAATGACTATTTAAAGACGGGTTGAAACCCTTCATGTAGCATTGAATATTGTAAGTGTTGTGTTTGAAAATAGGTGTATACTATTATACAAATCATACCAATTGCTGAAAGATAACTTAAACCTACCGGATTAACACTCGACTCAAAAGACCTTTTTGTTTGTCAAGTACAATTACTTATCCGAACTTATTTAAAATAATCTACAGAAAGCGTTGACCACCAAAATATAAATGGTGATGACAATCCAATGGTAATGATAATGCTAAAAGGGAGAAAGTGAATGTTACTATCACCCTCCTATTGACACTTCAACAGCGGCACTTAAGCTGTATGAATGTTAAACTACTATGCCTTGTACAAGATGAGTTATAATTGATGAAGCATGCTTAGTCTCTACATCGAAACTCATTTAAATAGAGAATTTAAATGGACTAATGATTTAACTTCAATCATAATACCTTGAGCAACTATTCTAGCTTTTCCCAGAATATTCTTTTGTGTGTACAAGTCACCGTGTGAGTAGTTGAAATTTAATAAATAAACTGGATTGACATAGGATAGAAACTACACTTGGACTTTATGATCATTCTACCCATTTATCTTCTTAATTTAGAAATAGTTTTTATTATATTGTAGAAATTTCTTTCATTAATTATAATTTCCATGCAGATAAGTTTGATAAATTAATATTTATAATTAAAATTAAGGTTTTTCTAAAAGTTATTTATCTGTGTAAACTATTCCGATGCACCTCTTTTTATTTCTTTTATTTTCACAAATCATAAATACGAATAAAGTTTAATGAATTAGAATCAACGAAACTAAAGTTTTTAAGTATGCCATACATGTATGTGCTGTCATTAATTGATTAAAACACTATACCTTACGCTGTATAAAAAATTATTCTGTCTCTATTATAGCCAAATATAAAATCTAATAAACAAAATCAAATGAGCCAGCGTGGCTCCATTGTTGAGGGGCGGGCTGCGATGCTGATGGACCCGGGTTCATTCCCCGATGCTCTCTGATACCTGGCCTACTCACAAGTAAACTGTCACTTTTCATGAATCGCAAAGCCTCATCTAACTTGCGGCGTTTTGAAAGGGATAGTAAGCTAAGAGTGTGGCAGAAATCTTAGCGGCAATGAGCGATAGGAACAAACATTATCGGAGGTCAAAGTTAAAGTTTATACATGTAAAAACTTACCTTTTTTCTTACGTATCATTGGATTAGCTTTAAAATGTGATCACATCAAAAGCATTGGAGAACAACTTTACTCACACAACAGACAGAAAAAAGCGTATGATTTTTTGTCAACTATTTATTGAACGTTTATTAGCGTAGAGTAGCTCTGGTTCCGGCTTTTGACCACTCCTGCTCTTTTCCCTGACCCTCACCCTCTCTCTCGTCTTTCTGTCCTTTTTCCAAAAATATTCCTGTTTGCCAGCATCGCGTAACAAGGGGTAATAAAGGCGGTCGTCTAAGATGCGGTGCTTGTCTCATCGCCCTGCACAAGAGATGGTGCGCGACGACCGGGCAGAGAGAACGAACATATGAGAGATTTAACCTCTGAGTTTGCAGGCCGTGCTTCCATGCGAGGAGTTAGAGTCGTACCATTATTATTAAAAAAAATCAAATCCTATAAATTATTTTAAGAACATGGAAATGCTATTAGAAAGTTTGTTTTTGGTTTAAACAGAACGATATAAAATACATGAAATTTTGATTACCTGATTCAAACATTATGTTGCATAAAACCAAAAAGAATTATTTTTAACTAGCAATAGTATTTTGTGTGGAAAAAATCTAGATATTAGACGTAGAATTGGAATTAAAAAATCAAAAGATATTTAATAGTGATGAGTAGGATATAAACATAATGCATAAATTCTGTAGTATTAAAACGAATAGAATAAATTAGAAATTGTAGATAAATTAAAGTTATTAAAGTTTACAGCAAAAACAAAAATACCTTAATACTTAAGGTATAGTCGCTACTTCTTTTTTATTGCAGAAACATAGCAGAAACTTTCCTGGAGTCTAATTAGGAATTAAAAAAAAATATTTTAGTTCAACAAAAATAATTTCAGAGAGGCTGTTGGGCTATTCACCAAGCACTATTATCTGACAAAAATAAATTATCAAATTAAATGGAACAAACAATTATAGCAATTATAGATAGTTGCTTTTGACTTTATTACAGAAGTTAAATAGGTTAAATTGAAGTAAGAAAATTATTGGCAATGGTTGTAGTTTCAGGGGTTTGCGTGAATCAAAATTAAGAACCCGAAGAATATGTAAAACAAACATTACTTTTAACTAAATTATTTTAGAATATTTATATTTATTATTTCACACAAAATATTTTTTTATCACCATGGTCAAACTTTTCAGCCAATTTTACGTTTGACATTAATTATAGCTGGTTCAGTGTTTGGAGTTTGGTTTACACTCTAGGTCAACACTGAATATGGCGTCAGCTAAGACCAGTTATTCAATCGAAGAAAGGGTCTTCATTGTGGCTGCCTTTTGCGAGAGGGGGCTAAGTGCTAGTGGTGCACTAACTGCCTTCAAGGCCAAGTTTGACAAGCACACTAGCTTGTCTGTCTCTCTAATAGCAAGGTAAAAAATACCATGATAAAATTTGCTCTATAATTAAATTGTCTATTTTACCATGGTGTGATAGGCTGATTAGAAAGTTTGAAAAGACAAGAAGTGTACAGTCAGTATAACCACTCCTAAGACTGTAGAACAAGCTCAGGAGCTTTATGAATTACAGCCCACAACTTCGCTCTCTAAAGACGCAGCTCAACTCGGTGTGAGTGTGGGCTCTACGCACACCATCCTTACTTAGAAATTAAACCTATTTCCGTATAAGATTTAATTGCAAACGCCTCCGACTAAGGTCAATATTGGCAAAAGATTCACTTTTGCAAAAGTAAGAGATGGTTTGGACCAAAAAGTTGGATATAAAGCACGTCCATTTCGCGGATGAGGTCTATTTTTTAACGAGATGGCTATGTAAACAAACAAATAACTGACAATTCCAATTGTGAGAGACAAAAGACAGGTCAACCAATGCTGGTTTCAGCAAGATGAAGCCACCGACCATCGGACTCAGGGCATTTTTGACATCCTTACAGAAATCTTTGGAAAGAGTATTAGATGCTCCCCGTAAGATAGAAGGTACCATCGAGTGGTCGCCAAATTCCTCCGATTTAAACCTATGTGATTTATTCTTATGGGGTTATACTAAGGTTAGTGTTTATCAGAATAAACTCCAGTCAATCGACGAACTCAAGAATTGATCACAGAAGGGGTTCTGTTCATTTCTTCGGACATCAGAATTATTACAATTAAGAGTTTCGTGAAAAGGATTGAAATGACCATCTCTAGTGAAGGCAGTCATTTTGGAAACATAACACACTGAACTGCATTTATTCGTCATCATAACAAATAAGAATTGGAATTTTATCTTGCCTAGTATTTTTATAATGATTTTTTATCATTTGCGTCACATACTAAAGCCCCTGTACAATTAACAGCTTTCAACTAAACTTAACTACAAAACACACTTTACTTAAAAAGAGAGTGGAAGTTTGTGGAATAATAGAATACAGATACGATAATCTTTAAAAATGCATTTTTTCGAATACATATTTTTATTAAGAAATATATTACAATAAATCCATAATTGTTAATGAACAAACGGAAATTTTTAGTAATGCCGGCTTCTGCTGGATATTATTCATGTTTATATTCTTAGTTTTAGTAGGTGTTGTGTTATCATTATATAATTATACTAAGTACCTTTTATGTTTTTCTATGTTCAAGTTCATTTAATAATTATCCATTTTCGTGTGTTATTATTAGTCTTCGTCTTATTTTAAGTAATAACAGACCAACAATCCTCTTTTTAAAAATTTACGAAAAACTAGCTACCTGTTAGCAAACTAAACAAATAATTTATTCAACAAATAGATTAGATGTAATCATCTTCTTCATGACCTAATATCTTTCCTACTCAAGCCC